>CM061133.1:61777504-62512174 GCA_030789695.1 Scilla litardierei | reverse complement strand
AGGAATGCAACCCCCTTTTGCTTCTCCGTCTTTTCGGGCTTGGATGGTTGAATCTCTTTCTTATGTTGAAGCTTCACTTCATATGCCATGAGATTCCCAATGCACTCCTCAACAGTGTATTTGGACATTTCATTTGACTCCAAAATTCCGTTGACCTTTTACTCCCATTGAGATGTAACCGAGTCAATGATCTTCTCCACTCGATCCTCATGGGAAATCACCTTTCCAAGTCCTTCCAAAGCGTTCACGATTTCTGTGAACCTTGTGAACATCTCCGAGATGTTTTCACCTTCCTGCATCTTAAACAACTCATATTTAGATCTAAATAC
Organism: Scilla litardierei; assembly: GCA_030789695.1. Taxonomy (NCBI): domain Eukaryota; kingdom Viridiplantae; phylum Streptophyta; class Magnoliopsida; order Asparagales; family Asparagaceae; genus Scilla; species Scilla litardierei. The sequence continues at coordinate 62,511,845 of CM061133.1, read as the reverse complement.
GTATTGTTTAGATTTCTTTACCTTCGAAGTCCCTTCATCAGAAATCTCCAATGTATGCCAAATTTCGTTGGCCATTTTGCACATGGAGATGCGATTGAACTCATTTGAAGTGAGTGCATAATGGAATGCATTCATAGCCTTCGCATTGAATTTAATTGAGTCCTTCTCTGCTTTTGTCCTTGAAGCTGCGGGTGTATAAGGCTTCTCAAATGGCGACTCCGTGATGTCCCATAGGTCTTGACCCTCCAAGTAGATCATCATCTTGATCTTCCAACTTGGGTAGTTGGTTCCGTTGAAGAGCAAGGGTCGAACGGTTGATAGACCTTCTTCATGAGACACGAATATAGCGTTGAATGTCATCGTTGTTGTATGCTATAACCTCTCTCTGATACCAATTGTCATGACCGTTTACCTTGCAATACTAACAACAAACACTCTAGAGGGAGGTGAATAGAGTAATGACAATAAATTGTGCAATTAAAATTTAACTAGCAAATGCAGAATAATAAATGCAAGAGGAATTAATCAACACAATCAAATCAAATGCAAACGCAAGATCTTACCCTGGTTTCCCAAACTTGGGTACGTCCAGCCACACCAATATTCAATATAATTCTCACAAAGAGAAGTGAATACAATCCCCCAAAGAGATACCCCACACAGAAGATTTTGTCTTACACAAGAACCAAACCAACCTCTACACAAGGGTCAAACTCCCACACAGAGAATTAGGGTTAGTCCTACACTAGGACATCAAACTCCCACAAAGAGAGTATCTAATTCTCACAAAGAGAATTAGGGTTTCAAAGAAACACAATGTAAAACAAATACTCTTACATATGCCTTGAGATGAACTTACCCATTAATGAATGTAAGGCATGGAAGAGGATCTCCAAGTGATGAGATTTGCTTGAAATGCACTTGGATGATTTCCCTTGAGCTTGACTTCAATGCATGAAGGATAGAATGAGCTCTAAGGGGGGAAATGAAAGAGTTTGAGAGTGGCTTAATTAGACTTAAATGATTTCAATAGCATCAAGAAGTTCTAATGAACTCAGCCCTCTCCTATATATATGAACGCTATATGAACACTCAAAACACAAGGATAAAGCCAAAAATAAAAAGCTGTATCGGCTAAAATCTAGGCAGAAATGTCAGTGACAGTCGACTGATGATCATCTAACAGTCGACTGACCAATGGCTAAATAAATCCCAACGACTATAATCTGACCCAGGACAGGTAACTGTGGAAGACTACACAGGCGACTCTATAATAGACAGGCGCCTATATATCCTTCAGCAGGCGACTGCTGCAGGGGATGTAAATAAAACAGAGAAGGGCAACAAACACACTTTGAGTATACAGACGACTGATGACCAAAGTACATACGACTATAAATATACATGCGACTATAAATACTTCATCAGTCGACTAACTTGCAAATTGGAATGAAGCCCAGAAAATGCAAGTTACACACAGACGACTGTAGAATAATTCACAGGCATCTGTTGGAAGACATGCGACTGTAAATAGACCTTCTGTCGACTGTTCCATAAGCTGAAGTAAGAGTCAATAAAAAGGTTGACTTAAGCAGTGCACAACATCCGACTGTAGAAGGCTCGATAGGCGCTTTGAGTCACCCAGTCGCCTATAAGACCTTCATCAGTCGCCTGTTGTAGAGCCTAAAACTCCAATTTGAGTTTAAGGCAAGATGAACCTATTGGGATGATTTCTATGATAATCCTAAGGCTCATTAAGATGGAAAATGCATATGCATGAATGAGTTAATCCATCTATCAAGGCAACCTAGACTCAAAAGATAAAAAGCATTAAATAAAATATTACATGGATTACATTGCTTCCCTTAGAGTTTATGGCTTCAACCTTGATTCCTTGATGCTCCTCCATCATCTCCAAGATTTGTCACCCTTTGAGTCCAAGCTTTGGCATTGCTCCTTTTGATGTTCATCTTAACACGAAGCTATTAGTCTCCAAATCTTGCTATTCTCTATTTGATAAACATGAGACTAAAACATGAGAGTCATTAGCAATAACATAATGTTGTGATCATCATAAAAATAACATTGATATGAAACACCAATACTAAACAATCTCTCCCTTTTTGATAATGACACACATTATGTAAAACATAAAGAAATAAAGCACAATGTCAATGAGCTCCCCCTACTTATATGCACCAATTGTAAAATGAGATACACAATTGTAAATACTCATTATACCAATTGAAATAATAATACATAATGGTGACATATAATAGGCATGGATTACATAAACCAATTGCAATAATTATATAACATGCTCCACATGAATGGTTTACATAATCCCGCATATCTCTCCCTATATATATCTCTCTCACCAAATACATATGTATGATAAACATGATGATTTATATAATGCATATCTCTCCCCTTGTCATTGTCAAAAAGGTGGACATCAAATATATCCCACTTTTCATTCTAATAAAAGATGTGACAATATGCAAGAGTTAAAGAGATGTATGATACCTAATTGTAAAATTTAGTGGGTATCAATCACTATCCCATGCTCTCCTACATCATTGAAATGGTCAAAATTTTGACTTCTATGATCTAATACCAATTGTAAAGAAAGAGATAAAAGATAATCCTCTGTACCAATTGTAAATGATACTTGGAGCCATAGGCCTAAAATGTATCAAAGAAACAGATATGGAAAAATCAAACACATTGATACACATGACATTGCGATTATATAATATAACATGAACCATGATGGCAATATCAGTGGATTGAATTTCATACCATAATAATCAATTGTAAAAGACACCAATTGAAACAATGATCTCAAACATAACCTAAAATGAGAGTTAAAATATGTTTTCAAAAAATAATTTTAAACATGTTAGCTATAGTAACTCCCCCATTGTCATACACATGATTAAAAACTTGCATGTATAACAATGTATTCCCCCAAGGTCCCATTGTCATGAAAAATAATTTGACAAATTTTAAAAATCATGAAACACACACAAATAATGGGTATACTAGAAAATAAACACTTAAAAACAATACACATGCAATATGCATATGTGTGAGGAGCTTAAATATTAGGGAACCAAATCTAAGAGGAGTTTGATTTCCTAATGTCATCACATGATGTGATCACATCCCTAACTAAAGAGTTAATGTAACTATCCCTCTCTTGCACACTACACCTAGTGGAAATCTATAGACTCATGGATCTCCTAGGCAAGGGTTTTGCTTTTGCAAAAGGGGTGGATGTGGCATGCTTAGGTGTAGAAAATATTTTCTTGGCATGCATAGAATGAGGATTTTGCTTCTTAGCAAAAAATGAAGAGTTTTCATTATTCCTCACCGCGTTGTGATTTACATGCTTCTTGTTGGTGTTATTGTTATACAAGAAAGCATGGTGATTCTTCTTAGGTGCTTTAACAATTTCTTGAATTTGCATCAAAAGAAGAATTAGAGGTGGGTTTGGTAACCAACTTTGCAGTGTATCCCAAACCGCCTCTATGGTTTGTCGGATGTTGTTTTTCAAGTAAACCATAGATTGAATCCCTAGAATAAACAAAGCTTTTGAGCTTTTGGGATTCCTCTTCTCATTTCAACGAAAGTTGTTGAATGCGAGATTCTAAGCTAAGATTTTGAGCTAATAATTTTTCATTAGAAATGCTCAAATCCTTCACTTGATAGAGAAGTGTGTCTCTCTCACTAGTGTCACAAACATGCAAAGCATCATTATAATTTACACTAGTTGATTCTAAAGTATGCACCCTACTCATAGCATTCTTAAATTTTGCTTTCAATTTAGCATATGAGTCGATGCACTTACTTGCCACGTTGGAGGCCACTTTGAAACGATATGCATGCTCCTCATAAGATACCTTTGGCTCATCCTCTTCTTCTTCATCGCTTTCCTCTTCGCTAGAGCTTGATGAAGACTCTTCCCCTTTTGCCATAAAGCACATGTGGGCTCGCTCCTTGTCATCTCCCTTATCGTCACTAGATGAATCATCATCCGAGTCATCGAATATGCCGACAAGTCCCTTCTTTTGGTTCTTGAATTTAGACTTGCCTTTCCAATGTTTCTTCCCTTTCCCTTGGTAGTAATCTTTGGATGGTTTGGAAGGGAATTCGGTAGAGCGATGACCTTTACCACTGCAAGTGTAATAAGTAGGAACCTTGTTAGAATTGGAGGTAAACTTTGACAAAGATTTACCTTACTTGCCCTTAAGGAATGCCTTGAATTGCTTGGCAAGCTCGATGAAATCATCATCGCTAGCATATTCTTCTCCATCATCTTCACTCGAGGCTTCTCGATGGAACTTCTTTCTCCACTCGATTGGCTCCTTCTCGACAAGGAATGCAACCCCCTTTTGCTTCTCCGTCTTTTCGGGCTTGGATGGTTAAATCTCTTTCTTATGTTGAAGCTTCACTTCATATGCCATGAGATTTCCAATGCACTCCTCAACGGTGTATTTGGACATTTCATTTGACTCCAAAATTCCGTTGGACTTTGACTCCCATTGAGGTGTAAGCAAGTCAAGGATCTTCTCCACTCGATCCTCTTGGGAAATCACCTTCCCAAGTCTTTCTAAAGCGTTCACGATTTCTATGAACCTTGTGAACATCTCCGAGATGTTTTCACCTTCCTGCATCTTAAACAACTCATATTTAGATCTAAATACGCATTATTTAGATTTCTTTACCTTTGAAGTCCCTTCATCAGAAATCTCCAATGTATGTCAAATTTCGTTGGCCATTTTGCACATGGAGATGCGATTGAACTCATTTGAAGTGAGGGCACAATGGAATGCATTCATAGCCCTCGCATTGAATTTAATTGAGTCCTTCTCCGCTTTTGTCCTTGAAGCCGCGGGTGTAGAAGGCTTCTCAAATGGCGACTCCGTGATGTCCCATAGGTCTTGACCCTACAAGTAAATCATCATCTTGATCTTCTAGCTTGGGTAGTTGGTTCCGCTGAAGAGTGGGGGTCGAACGGTTGATAGACCTTCTTCATGAGACGCATATATAGCATTGAATGACATCGTTGTTGTATGCTATAACCTCGCTCTGAAACCAATTATTATGACCGTCTACCTTGCAATACTAACAACAAATACTCTAGAGGGGGGTGAATAGAGTAATGGCAATAAATTGTGCAATTAAAATTTAACTTACAAATGCGGAATAATAAATGCAAGAGGAATTAATCAACACAATCAAACCCAATGCAAACACAAGATTTTACCCTGGTTCCCCAAACTTGGGTACGTCCAGCCACACCAATATTCACTATAATTCCCACAAAGAGAAGTGAATACAATCCGACAAAGAGATATCTCACACAGAGGATTTTGTCCTACACAAGAACCAAACCAACACCACACAAAGGTCAAACACCCACACAGAGAATTAGGGTTATTCCTACACTAGGACACCATACTCCCATAAAGGGAGTAACTCCCACAAAGAGAGTATCTAATTCCCACAAAGAGAATTAGGGTTTTAAAGAAACACATGTTGAGTATTGGACTCTCCACCTTGATTTTGATGATGATCAAACACAAATCATTGTAACTAACTCTTGTGATTGCAGTTAGCTAAAAAGTCACCAATTAGATTCAAGAAGATCAAAAGTGACTACACGTGTTGATTCAAGTGGAGAACTTGGTAGATCAACAAAAGTGAAGCATTGGCTTGAAGAACTCAAAGTCTACTTCAAACCTCAAGCCAATGGCATCAACAAATGAATGGAGATTCAATCCAAAGAGAAGAAAGGAATGGATGAGTCAAAAGCTTCGAAGACTATGACGTTGAAGATATTCAAGTCATTCAACCAAAAGACTCAAGTCCATGAAGAATTATGGAGATCGTCGCCAAAGTAACTTGTTCATCTCAAGCGACGTCTCAAGACTTCCTCAGAACACGTGATCGTTGTGCCTGGAGCTTCGTTGAATCTCACTGAGTATTCATGAAGTCAAAGGATTCGGATTCTCCATGTTGAAGCTTTGAAGACGGTTTGTCGTGTTTACTTTTATGTCTTCTAGCTTCGGTTTAGTAGAATGTTAAGCCTTGAGTAGTACTTGCCTAGCAATCTTCATAACTTTCATATCGTATCTCTAGGACTGTCTTAGAAGCCATTAGAAACTTTCCCGTAGCCTATCGTTTCATTTCACGGCTTCATATGCATCTTAGTTGGTTCAAGAAGAAGAACCAACCGACTAGATGACGATCTAATCGGTTGGGAATCCTTCTTGAACCGACTAGATATCCTTACTTGATTCAGCCCATTCTCTGTTGGTCAATTAGTCGGTCCAAGAAGGTTCACCGACCGACTAGATGACGATTTAGTCAGTTAGAAATCCTTCTCAGACCGACTAGTTATCCTAATCAATTCAAGACCATTTGTTGACCAATTAGTCGGTCCAAGAAGGCTCACCGACCGACTAAATGACGATCTAGTCGGTTGGTGTTTCTTCTCAGACCGACTAGTTTTCCTTGTGAAATTCGATCTTTGTACTGTTGACCAGTTAGTTGGTTCAAGAATGATGGTTAATGAATTAAATGACAATCTAGTCGGTTGATGATCCTTCTTAGACCGACTAGTTTAAAATCTAGTCGGTCCAAGAAGGTTCACTGACCGACTAGTTGTCAATCTAGTCGGTTGATGATCCTTCTTAGACCGACTAGTTTTTATCCAGATTTCACCATCTTCTCTGTTAACCATCTAGTCGGTCCAAGAAGGTTCACTGACCGACTAGTTGTCAATCTAGTCGATTGATGACCCTTCTTAGACCGATTAAGCAGCTTCAGAAATAGATCCGTTGGGCATTTAAGCCACGAATTTTGTGACCGTTTTCTCTCTTCCCTATATAAGTGTGTGTGTTTCTAACCAGGGATCCAAGGCTGAAATTAGAGATATTTTCACACCTTTGAGAAGAGCCATTCATTCTCATTTCTAAGCTCTCTCATCTCACAAGAATCTATCTTCCACTCTTTGAGCACTAATTTCTCAAGAGAGATTCTCATTCTTTGTGAGCTTCTCAAGCTAAGAGCTTGAATCCAAGTCACCAACTCCTCCCTAGCCATCTATTGCTGCTCATCTTGGTGGAGCTAGGGTTTGGTGGTCTCATCTTTCTCAAAATCCATTCTTGCCCCAAATTGGTAAGTATTTCTCAAGGCATAGGATTTTGTGGTAAGAAGTTTTATATTTCATTCTTTATACTTCTTAATTGTTGTATACTCACGGTGGTGAGAGGATTGGCTTGATCCCAAGTTGTGGGAGTCAAGATTTCAGTTTTACTCTCGATTTGTGAGAGTTTGCTTAATCCCAAGTTGTGGGATTAAGGTTTTGCGTGTTTGTGGAGAAGCCCATTCATGCACCTACCACTCCTTAACATGAATGGACAAATAAGCAAAAAGAATTGGCGGGGAAACATCAAGAGGTAATGGATATCTTGCTTGATTATTTAACTTATGACATTCTTATGCATGTGTCCAAGGCAACAACGGCATATCAAATATGTCACATGCTAGCGGAGCAAGAAGAATCCACCTCGTAGTGCTCTTCCTCAAATGATGAAAGAGATTCATTCATGGGCTTGATGGCACGAGAGGACGACTCTAGTGACGAATCAAGCGATTCAAGTGAAAGCGATAGCGACGATGAAGAGGTAACAATGAATGATATTAAAATTGAACTTAAGCAATTATTTGATAAATATCAAAAGCTTATGCTTAAATATTTTGATGCTAAGAATAAGATTTCTAGTCTCTCTAACACATCTTCATGTAGCACCTCTAACAATGACACCATTGTTGAGACACTCGCTATTGAGAAAGCAAGTTTGCTTACTCAAAATGGCATGTTGAGAAATGAGGTGGAGTCCCTCAAATCTCAACTTGATCGTGTTTCCATTGTGGATAGTAACGATCTTGAGATTGAAAATCTTCAATCTCAAGACACTTGTTTGGGCATTGAGAATGAGAATCTCAAATCCCAAGTGCACGAGCTCACCACACATGCATCCATCTTGATTGCACGCACCTCCTATAGTGAAGAAACTATAGATTTAATGAGGCCATCCTCCGGTGCATCCACGAGTGGTGTCTATAACAACTTGGGTAGTTCTACTACTAAGGAAACCACCACTCCTATTCCTCCCTCATTTGGAAAGAAACCCACTTTGGGTGGACATCAAAGGAAGGGACATGCTTTCATGTACACCAATACACGTAGGAATGCATCCACTCCTCACATTTCTACTAATGATGGTTTTTATGTTCCACACCCACGAGCACGTGCAAACACTCATTTGAGACACTCTCATGCACGTACTCATGCTCATGCACCTTCACATGCTTATGATCACACATCACATCCACATGTGCATGCTTATTCTCATGATCATCTTCATGCATACACACCTCATATTCATCCACGTATGTATGCAACACCACACCATGGATCATATGCCCATCATCATGCTTTTTCACAACACAATGTTCCTCATGCCCTTGCTAGATCTCATGCTCCTAGGCCACATGCACCACGTAGAAATCAACCTTTTGTGCATGCAACCACTAGGAAGAGGATTCCCAAATCATACACTATTTGGGGTCCTAAGAAAACTAGCACTCATGCTAAGGATATGTATGTGCAATCTTATATTCATAATATTATTTTGAATGATGATTATGTTGGAAAATCACGGTCCTCTTGGACTTGGTTTCCAAAGGGTTAGTTTCCGTTGACCCTTCATTTGCTTGGTACCATTAGTTTATTTTCATTTTATGGGTACCAAGGCATTTGTGTTTAGAATTGGTTTATTCTTTTGTTTGGATTTTGGTCTTAGATGCTCATGTTTGTTAGAAACTTAAATTCATATTGAATTTGATTTCTATTGCATGTTTATTAGTAAATCATTGTGTTTGTGATTTTCATGTCTAAAATATTTAATATTTTCATGCAACACATGTGTTGGCTCATATTCATGTTTGATTATATGCAACATAAACATTGTGTATGATTACATTAGGATATGGGTTACAATTATTTGAATTTAGTATTTTAAATTTGTTGCCTAACCCATAGGATCCAAAAAGGTTTTTGGATACTAAAATTATGTTTTCTAGGTTCAATCCACATTGGGATACCAACCCTACCAACTCCTTGATTTGCAAAGATTTTCATTCAAATGGAGTTGTTGGTGCTTAAGTGATGCACCAAAGTAGGGGGAGCTTAATGTTGTAAGTATATTCTTACATTTGGTTTCCATGTGTGTTGGATGCATGTAGATGTCACTTTGTGTTTGAGACTATCGCATGCATATTCTATGTTTGCATATTGTGTGCCTCGTATGTCATTCATGTCTATGTGTTTCACGTGTGTCAAATTCTTGACCAATGTGCATTGTGTATTCATAATCCTTACTCATATGTTTATTCGAGTATTATTTATAACATGTGGCTTAAATATTTTCATGTTAGAACTAATGCTTATTTGCATGTTTCACACACGGGACACGCTTATATTTATGTTCCACTTCACAAGCGTGCATCCCAACTTCCTACTCATGCCTCTACAACCTCTTAAGAATCCCAAATCACTATCTTTTGGATTCCTAAGATTGTTTCTAGGCATGGTATAAACACACATATAGAATCGTATATTAGGAATGACATATTCTCATGCGACTCATATTGTGTTTCATTGCTTGGGTACCATGCTTGTATGATTACTTTTTGTACCCATATTTATATGTAAGTTCGTCCTCTACTCCCAAGTTTGCTTAGTTTGTATGATTTTGAGGGAGTATGACATGTTTGATTGCTATCACGAGATTACATTTGGTATCAGATTAGTTGAGTTCGTCCACTACCCCCAACATCATTATATGCCATTACATTTCTCTCATATTATGTTGTGCATATAGATTAGTTGATTTCTCTAACCCTTGGTGATTTTCTATCTTGTTGATATGCCAAAGGAAAGAGAAATTTGGTTTTGAAAATTAATACTTTATGCTTTTCATGCACACTCTTTGTGGTATTACTTTTCATGCCTTCCTTCAATATGTGTTGTGCCGTGAATGTTTATTTTGTGCACATATGCATATTAAACGAGGAATCTTTCTAGCACACACACTATTGTATTAGACATGTGTATTCATAATGATGTTGCTTGACTAAATCATATGCATAGGAATTATTAGTCTAGGTGTACCTAAATTTCTAATGGTTGAGAATTGTTAATTCCTGATTTGCATGATTTTCATGATTATCTTAACTCATTTCAGTGCATGTCATGCATTTCTATTGATGAGTGTTATTTACAATTGGTAAATGATTGGTTATTGGACTACTTGATTTTGTTCATTAACCTATTGGATCCAAAAAGTTTTTGGATACCACCAATTGTTGAATTGTCAGATTGTTGTGTAAGATGCCTACCCTACACACTCCTTGGTTTACAAATGATGGATCAATTCAAAGGAAAGGATGGTGCATTGGAGATGCACACATATAGGGAGAGCTAAATGGTTGTAAGTATGTGTTTTGTACAATTGGTATTTTAATATATTGGTTTTGACTAACATGTTTACAATTGGTATTTTAAAATATTCGATTTGTGTAATATAGCATACTTCTTCATTAGCTCATTCTTGTCACAGCCTCATGAAAATTGTTTGTTTATGTGACTGCCATGTTCATGTATGTCATGTATGTCTTATTACGACTCATTTATCATGGTAGCTATAACATTCATATAATGATTTGGTTAGTTGTTTATTAATGTTCATATCTTTGGAACACGTTGTCATCACACATCGTATTCCTCACATGCATGCTTCTGTGTGAAGATTGTTATATGTTCTGGATATTATAACTGATATGTATGACATGCTTGCTTGTTTATTAGACTGTATTAAGTATATTGATCTTAATCTTCATTGAAAAATTTTCAATTCCTTCATTTAAGATTCATTTCTTGCTGGCATGCTATACTTCATCACGTTATACATAATTCATGCCATGTATAAGATTAATGACTTAGGATCTTTATGCAAACTTGTTCATTGTATCACCACACATCTCATACTTTTCTTATAGTTTGTATGATTATCTTTATGAGACGTATTGATATGATTTGGGATGATCAATGTGTGTTACTTGTCATTTTAATTACTTCATGACTGTTGTTTAGCTATGATTTTATTCAAGAGATCTTTCATGTCTATAGCTAAATCTTTTATGGATGATATTTTCACAAGTGACATAACATTCATTCATATTAGTTAGTGATCTTCATGCAATATTTCTCACTATGTCATCTCTCATCTCACGCTCATATTTTATGCTATTTTGATGAGATGTTAGAGATAACTTGTGCTTTACACGATCACATAAGCTTTATATTGTGTTTGATGATATGTATATTCTGTCATAGATATTCTTCCATGAATATATCTTGATGCACTATGACTTCTTTGATGCTACCTCCGATTATATTGTGCTTACACAAGTCTTTTTATTCTATTCACACAATTGGTATGCATGCTTGCGATGTTCATGATAACTTTACTCGTTTATGACCTACCTTGTGACTTTGATCGTAGACTATCTTCATGCCTTTGCTCAAAAGATATTTTGTCACATTATACCTCATGTTGAATCCTTTGTGATAATTGAGCTAGGATGAAATCATGTCTCTATTTGTTCACTTTGTTTCCTTCTCAAGCAATATCATGATTTTGACAGTATTTGCCTGCTTGCCATACTCTGTTATATTACAATTGGTATCATCTCTACATATCATATTTACATTTGGTATCATATTTACAATTGTTAGACTATTTATATTGGATATCATCTTTACATGATCTTGTTTGATGCTAGTTTTGAGCGTAAGATATAGTGCTTATCTTCCTCTTGCTCATGGCATTCCATGCTTATTTTTGACTCATTATGTGAGTATTTATTCTGGAATGCATGCTAGTACTATGGTCCTTTTGAACATTGGTTCAATTAGTATCATAGTGTACTAGAATTGTGTATGCCATACGTTTTATGATGTTACTATCTCTATTTTGGCATAACACTTTTGCATGATATAGATATTTGATGTTCATTTTTCCTTGTATCACCTTGTCACCCCACATCGCACACTTCACTTATATTTGGTATGCTTACTTTTGGAGATGCTTTGTGGAGGTTAGATGGAGATACTTTTGGAGATGACTTGGTATGTCTACATTTGGTTTCTCATGCCATTATACTTAATTTGTGTTATTATATTATAACATAAATTGAAGGTGATTACAATTGGTATTGATTATATTGATTACATTGTGTATGAAAACAAGTTTGTTTACTTCGTCGTCCGACGATTATATTGATTAAATAGATTTGCTTGTATGAAAACATAGAATTGTTTTCCATGCACTAAATTTTGCTTGATATATCTTACCAAGTATACAATTGGTTTCACAGGAATGTCTATCACATTATGCTTAATGTTATAAATTTTGTGATAATTAAGTTTGTCTGTGTGCTTGACACTATTTAATCACTTGTTTTTCTTTCACAAGTGATGTCATGATTTTGGCATTGTAACTTTTCTAACACTGCTCACATTACTCTTTACAATTAGTATCTATTGTAATCCTTTATCACATATGCTTATTGCTTATCTTTCTGTAATAATTGAGGGTGATTGAGTTGTTGTTGGATATGTACTATTGCATTTGATATCTTTATTTCGATGTCCTGTTTTCAATTGGTAACTTTACATTAGAAAACTTTACAATTGGTTACAATTGATATACCTTTACGTTTTCCACTCTATTGTTGCATTTGTTGTTTCTATGCCCTCATATCTTTTTGTTAATGACAAAGGGGGAGAAAAATAAATAAGATGTGCTTATTAAATGTTGAGTGTTAAACAATAACTTGAATCATATAGACTTTATGTATGATCGTTCATGTATATGATTCAGAGGGAGCATTGGTGATTACCTTGGTTTGTATGGATTACATTTAATATATGTTGGTAATCATGCTCATGTTTATGATGTGTATCACCTACATGATTTGAATTGTGTATGCATATTATTTCTGGTCATTCATGCGATATATACACAACCTCATGTGATACACACACTATTAACTGCTGAATGATGCTATTGATTATTGATATTAACTTGATTGGCATCATTGCAGGGGGAGTAAGTATATTTAATGCACAATTATTTGTTTTGTTTATATTTGGTTTGTCATCATCAAAAAGAGCAAGAATGTTGAGTATTGGACTCTCCACCTTGATTTTGATGATGATCAAACACAAATCATTGTAACTAACTCTTGTGATTGCAGTTAGCTAAAAAGTCACCAATTAGATTCAAGAAGATCAAAAGTGACTACACGTGTTGATTCAAGTGGAGAACTTGGTAGATCAACAAAAGTGAAGCATTGGCTTGAAGAACTCAAAGTCTACTTCAAACCTCAAGCCAATGGCATCAACAAATGAATGGAGATTCAATCCAAAGAGAAGAAAGGAATGGATGAGTCAAAAGCTTCGAAGACTATGACGTTGAAGATATTCAAGTCATTCAACCAAAAGACTCAAGTACATGAAGAATTATGGAGATCGTCGCCAAAGTAACTTGTTCATCTCAAGCGACGTCCCAAGACTTCCTCAGAACGCATGATCGTTGTGCCTGGAGATTTGTTGAAGCTCAAGGAGTATTCATGAAGTAAAGGGATTCGGATTCTCCATGTTGAAGCTTTGAAGACGGTTTGTCGTGTTTACTTTTATGTCTTCTAGCTTCGGTTTAGTAGAATGTTAAGCCTTGAGTAGTACTTGCCTAGAAATCTTCATAACTTTCATATCGTATCTCTAGGACTGTCTTAGAAGCCATTAGAAACTTTTCCGTAGCCTATCGTTTCATTTCACGGCTTCATATGCATCTTAGTTGGTTCAAGAAGAAGAACCAACCGACTAGATGACGATCTAATCGGTTAGGAATCCTTCTTGAACCGACTAGATATCCTTACTTGATTCAGCACATTCTCTGTTGGTCAATTAGTCGGTCCAAGAAGGTTCACTGACCGACTAGATGACGATTTAGTCGGTTGGAAATCCTTCTCAGACCGACTAGTTATCCTAATCAATTCAAGACCATTTGTTGACCAATTAGTCGGTCCAAGAAGGCTCACCGACCGACTAAATGACGATCTAGTCGGTTGGTGTTTCTTCTTAGACCGACTAGTTTTCCTTGTGAAATTCGACCTTTGTACTGTTGACCAGTTAGTTGGTTCAAGAAGGATGGTTAATGCATTAAATGACAATCTAGTCGGTTGATGATCCTTCTTTGACCGACTAGTTTAAAATCTAGTCGGTCCAAGAAGGTTCACTGACCGACTAGTTGTCAATCTAGTCGGTTGATGATCCTTCTTAGACCGACTAGTTCTTACCCAGATTTCACCATCTTCTCTGTTAAACATCTAGTCGGTCCAAGAAGGTTCACTGACCGACTAGTTGTCAATCTAGTCGATTGATGACCCTTCTTAGACCGATTAAGCAGCTTCAGAAATAGATCCGTTGGGCATTTAATGCCACGAATTTTGTGACCGTTTTCTCTCTTCCCTATATAAGTTTGTGTGCTTCTAACCATGGATCCCAGGCTGAAATTAGAGACATTTTCACACCTTTGAGAAGAGCCATTCATTCTCATTTCTAAGCTCTCTCATCTCACAAGAATCTCTCTTCCACTCTTTGAGCACTAATTTCTCAAGAGAGATTCTTATTCCTTGTGAGCTTCTTAAGCTAAGAGCTTGAATCCAAGTCACCAACTCCTCCCTAGCCATCTATTGCTGCTCATCTTGGTGGAGCTAGGGTTTGGTGGTCTTATCTTTCTCGAAATCCATTCTTGCCCCAAATTGGTAAGTATTTCTCAAGGCATAGGATTTTGTGGTAAGAAGTTTTATATTTCATTCTTTATACTTCTTAATTGTTGTATACTCACGGTGGTGAGAGGATTGGCTTGATCCCAAGTTGTGGGAGTCAAGATTTCAGTTTTACTCTCGGTTGTGAGGGTTTGCTTAATCTCAAGTTGTGGGATTAAGGTTTTGCGTGTTCCCGGGTTGTGGGATACACGGACATCGATTGTAGGTCGATTGCACTTGTTGGAGGTTTTCCACAAGTGGGATAAGGGAAATCTCTAGCGGTTTGCTAGAGTATCCGGAGGGTATCCGGGTGTTGCTGGAGTAGGGCACCGGTAACAAGTCGGAGAGACTTGGGTGGCACCGAACCAGGGTAGATTGCTTGTTTGCATTGCATTATTGCTTGTGTGGTTGTTCATTTATTGTATTCCGCATTTGTTGGTTAACTAGGGTTTTATTTGGCGTAAATTCCTTATAATTCTATAAAACACTATTCACCCCCCTCTAGTATTTGTTCCTCATAGCACAGGGTCACTACATCACAAAGTAAAACAAATACTCTTACCTATGCCTTGAGATGAACTTAATCATTAATGAATGCAAGGCATAGAAGAGAATCTCCTAGTGATGAGATTTTCTTGAAATGCACTTGGATGATTTCCCTTGAGCTTGACTTCAATGCATGAAGGAGAGAATGAGCTCTAAGAGGGAAATGAGAGAGTTTGAGAGTGGCTTAATTAAACTCTAATGATTTTCAATAGCATCAAGAAGTTCTAATGAACTCAGCCCTCTCCTATATATAGGAACCATATATGAACCCTCAAAATCCAAGGATAAAGCCAAAAACAAAAGGCTGTAACGACTAAAATCTGGGCAGAAACGTCAGCGACAGTCGACTGATGATCATCTGATAGTCGACTGATCAACGGCTAAATAAATCCCAACAGCTATAATCTGAGCTAGGACAGGCGATTGTAGAAGAATACACGGGCAACTGTATAATAGACATGCACATGTATATCCTTCAACTGGCGACTGCTACAGTGGATGGAAATAAAACAGAGAAGGGCAACAAACACACTTTGAGTATACAGACGACTGATGACCAATGTACAGACGACTGTAAATATACATGCGACTGTAAATACTTCGTCAGTTGACTGACTTGCAAATTGGGATGAAGCCCAGAAATTGTAAGTTAAGCACAGTCGACTGTAGAATAATACCCAGGCGCCTGTTGGGAGACATGCGACTGTAAATAGACCTTCAGTCGACTGTTCCATAAGCTGAAGTAAGAGTCAATAAAAAGGTTGACTTCAACAGTGCACAATAGCCGACTGTAGAAGGCTCGACAGGCGCCTCGAATCACCCAGTCGCCTGTAAGACCTTCATCAGTCGCCTGTTGTAGAGCCAAAACTCCAGTTTGAGTTTAAGGCAAGATGAGCCTATTGGGATGATGTCTACGATACTACTAAGGCTCACTAAGATGGAAGATGTATATGCATGAATGAGTTAATCCATCTATAAAGGCATTATTTTAAACCTAGACTCAAAAAGAGAAAATCATTAAATGAAATATTACATATTACATTGCTTCCTTTAGAGTCTATGGCTTCAACCTAGATGCCTTGAAGCTTTCCATCATCTCCAAGCTTTGGCACCCCTTGAGTCTTAGCCTTGGCATTGCTTCTCTTGATGTTCATCCTTACACCAACATATTAGTCTCCAAATCATGCTATTCTCCATTTGATAAACATGAAACTAAAACATGAGAGTCATTAGCAACAACATAATGTTGTGATCATCATCAAAATAACATTGGTATGAAACACCAATACTGAACAGTAGATGGGCAGTTGTACTCCCGAATCTTCTTTGACGAGTGCCGAGCTTACAGCCTCTTTGGTAGCGGCCATATAGATGATGAGTTGGTCATCTTTATCTTGCTTGGTCTGGAGCGGTGAGCTGCGGAGGTACTCCTTTAACTCAGAGAAGGCCTTCTTGCAGTTTGTGTCCCATTCGATGACTCTCTTGCCACTCGACGCGGAGGCTATCGCCTTTCTCAATAATTTAAAGAAAGGCAACGACCTCTTGGCTGACTTAGACAAGAATCGGCCCAAAGCAGCTATTCTTCCGTTCAGCCTTTGGAGTTCTCTGATAGTTGAAGGCTCCTTCATCGTAATGATCGCAGTGATCTTGTCGAAGTTGGCCTCGATCCCTCAGCTCGTTAGCAAGAAACCAAGGAACTTCCCTGACCGAACCCCAAAGGTACATTTGTCAGGGGTTAGTCGAAGGTTGTATCACCGGATCGGCACGAATATCTCCCAGAGATCTGCGATGTAATCCGTTGTCTTCTTCGACTTGACCAACATGTCGTCGATGTAGACTTCTAGGTTCTGTTCGATTTGAGCCTCGAAGACTCCGTTCATCGTGCGTTGGTATGTAGCCCCTGCAGTCTTCAAACCAAATGGCATTTTGGTGTAACAGAAAATACCTCGAGCAGTGAGGAAAGAAGTCTTCTCTTTGTCCTCCGATGCCATCTGGATCTGGTTATATCCTGAGAATGCGTACATGAAGCTGAGGAGTTTGTAGCCCGAAGCACTGTCGACCAGATGGTCGATTCGTGGCAGGGGGTAACTATCCTTTGTGCACGCTTTGTTGAGATCGGTGAAGTTGACCACATCCACCATTTGCCGTTTGCCTTCTTCATCATCATGACGTTTAAGAGCCAGTCTGGATATCTGACTTCTCGGATGAAGCCCGCTTCCAGAAGTCGATCCACTTCCTCGATTGCAGCTTTCATCTTTTCTCCTCCCATATTTCTCTTCTTTTGCTTCATGGATCTAGAAGTCGGGTCGACTTCCAGTTTGTGGCATGCCACCTCGGGGTCGATGCCGAGCAAATCCTTCGGGGACCAGGCGAAAATGTCTGAGTGCTCTTTAAAAAGAGCGATTAATTGTTCCCTTAGGTCGAGAGGGAGAATTGATCCAATAGAGACAGTTTTTCCTTCATCTTCAGAGATCCAAATGTTCTCCGTCTCTTCGACTGCCACGGGCCGTCGATCTTTGCCTCTGGGATCGATTGGGTCTGCCTGCCCAACACTCCTCAGAGCGGTGGACAATGTATAACACGACCGCACCTGTTTTTGGTTCCCTCTTGCCTTCCCGACTCCATCGGGGGTTTGTAATTTGATCATCTGATGGAAATTTGAGACCACCACTTCTATGGCATTTAGTAGTGGTCTACGGATGATCCTGTTGTACGCCGAGTTGATCTTCACCACCATGAAACTGGTTATGCAAGTGATTGGTCGAGGAAACGTGCCGAGGGTCACCGGTAGGGTGATGATGCCTGCTATTGGGGCAGAGTGTCAGGTGAATCCCACCAGGGGCCCTGAACAGGGCGTAAACTCTGCAGAGGAAAACCTCATCCTCTTCAACGTAGTGAAGAAAAGTATACCGCACGAGCTTCCGGTGTTGACAAGTAACCTCTTTACAGCGATTTCGTTGACGGTGGCCGTGATGACAATGGCATCATCATGCGACAGTTCCACACCATCCAGATCTTCATCCGAGAAGGAGATAGGAGGTGTAGAATCTCTGGGACGCTTTCGCCCCACGGACACTGTCATCAACATTTCTGGTGTAAGAGCTTTGGAGAGAGGTTAACAGCTCTGGGTGCGGGAGACCTCCCATTATCATGTTGATGAGGCCACCGCTGGGAGGTTTCGAGGCATCCCCGGAGGTAGTTGATGGGTGAGTCGACATGGTCGAGAGGTTCTTCGATCGGGATGTTGACTTGTGGTTTCCTACAGACGGCGCCAAACTGTTAAGCCTAAAAATAACCGAGACAGTTGTCAAGCTGACGTGGGCTCTTCGTGCTGAGTCAGAGCCTCGTCAGTAGATAAAGTGGGACCCTAGGTTAGAAGAACCTGGGTCGAATGCTGGATGCTGATGATGATGCGGTGCTCGTTCGACCCTTGGACAACTGATGCGTCGATCGTTCGAGGCTATGAAACTCGGAAACGACCTTCGTGGAAGATGGCGTTTCGTCGATCTACACCACAAAGACACGTTGGGGGGTCGGATCTAGGTTCCAACCCAAATCCCCTCCGATGCTTAAGTTAGATTGGAAACTTAAGGATGAGAGGGAGCTAGGAGTAGCTGGGATCGACCCACGAGGTTCGCCTCAGATCTAATGTCGCTAGCTCTATGATGTAAGAAATATCAGCTGAGAAAGTAGAGTTCTATGTCTTAGATCTCGTACCTTGAATTGGGAACCCCTTTATGTTTGTCCTTTCGTCCCTTTTAGGTTGTTTCCCTTTGATTTTATGTAACCGTCTTTCATTGATTTGTGCACGATCTTTTCCGAGATTCAAGATAACGGCTGCCCATTTACTCGGCCCCATTAACCTCCCCCTGAATATCAGTGAGAGCCTAACGGTCGAATGTGTTGTTTTCTTGACTTGGCAATGCCTTACTTTGAGCGATGGATATTGGGTTGCTGGCGCCATTCTGGTCGGGTATGCGGATGTTTCACCCGAATTCGTACCCGTGCACTAACAACTGGGGTGGGTCTCAATATCCCAACACTCTGAACTCCCCAACCCCCCACCCTCTTCCGACTTCCCCAGCCACCCTCTTCCTCTTCCCCACCGCCCATTCCAAACCCTAGTAAGTCGCTGGCGGCGGCGGCGGCGGCGACGACGACGACGACGACTGGTAGGGGTGTGTGGCAGGGGGAGGGGCAGACGAGGGTAAAAGAGGAATAAGTGGTATGTGCGCATAATGTAATTGAATGAAAAACTTGGAAACAAGTGGCAGGTGCGTGGTAGTAAAATGGTGGGTGAGCAAATCAATTCCCTAAATATAATTAGAGAAATCTAGCTTCTCATCCCTCACATATCCTTTCTCTTCATCCACCCAACTCTTATTTTGTCCTCCCCAGGAAGAAGAGTTGGGAGGAGGAAGCGGATGGAGATAGGAGAGGGTGAGGAAGGTGCACGATGGCATGCTCGGGGTGCGGGGATGGGAAACGGCTGTGGCCGATAGCTGCGATAGTTGGGAAGTGGGGGTGTAGGAAGATGAGCAAGTTAATATGTGGATACGGGTGTGTGAACTATAAAATACAAATTTTAAATGGGAGTTGCTACGCATATCGGTCGTTTTGCTCTACGCATGACCGTTATACCATTTATTTACAAGTTTGCCACTCAAAATTACTCACCACACACAACATTTCAAAAATTACAAAAATGCCTCTATTGTGCGCGGTGGTTAAAACGGCTGACCACTGGCGGGCGGTAACGCCGCCCCCTCCTCCAACCTTAACAGTCCCTCCTCCACCCCTCCTCCAATAACCAGCCCCGCCAACTCCACCTTCCACCTCCACCGACACTCCCATCTTCCCCAGCCCCCTCCGCTGGCCCACCCTCCAACCTTGCCATCCCCTCCGCCGACCCCGCCTCTAACTACCCAGCCCATCCCCCTCCGCTGACCCCGCCTCTGACTACCCATCCCAGCCCCCTCCGCTGACCCCCCTCTGACTACCCAGCCCAGCCCCCTCTACTGACCCCCTCTGACTACCCAGCCCCGCCCCCCTCCGCTGACCCCGCCACTGACTACCCAGCCCCGCCCCCTCCGCTGACCCCGCCTCTGACTACCCAGCACCGCCCCCTCCGCTGACCCCGCCTCTGACTACCCAGCCCCGCCCCCTCCGCTGACCACGCCTCTGACTACCCAGCCCAGCCCCCTCCGCTGACCCCGCCTCTGACTACCCAGCCCCGCCTCCTCTACCGATCCTCTTCATGTTCCCCATCCCCCTCCTCCGCCCCATCATCCGACCTCCCGAGCCCCTCTACCACCCCCTCCTCCGACTATGCAGGCCGCCCCTGACCCCTCCGCCCCTGACCCCTTCTCCCGCCTACATCCCCACCACCCAGTCCTAAAAACCCTTCGGGGAGGGAGGGAGGGAGGGTAATAGGGGTGTAAATTTTGAAAGGCAAACTTGTACATAAGGGATTGTGTGCACGCGTAAAACGTACCATGCGCATAACAACTCCCATTTTAAAGTTGTGTGTGGTCTGTGTCTACTGAAATTAGGGTTCAGTGTATAGAATTACTTTTAAAAATCCATAATAACAATAATAATCAGGGAATTATTACACGCACGTACCATTTTGCTCAGTGCGCACAACCACTATCTATAAGTTTTCCATTCAAAATTTAAACCGCTTCTGCCCTCGTCGTTTCTGATGGTTGTGCGCGCTGTAGATCTTCGTTTCTGATGCTAGTTTGCTCAGCACGCACAACCACACGTCGTTTCTGATGCTAGTTTGCTCAGCACACACAATCACATCAATGGAGATCGCCGGCAGTGGAGGATCTCCTTTGAGCTCTAGTTGATTGGAAACCGAATTGTACTTGGTCTTGATTGTCTCAAAGATGGCGGATTCTTCGTCGACGATGGGAGAAGCTTGTGTCTGGGAGAGTTTTGTTGAGTATTGATTCCCCGGATTTGGTTTTGGATGATGAACAAACATAAATATCGTGAACTAACTCTTTGTGAGCGCAGTTATGGAGATTGTCGCCAAACATCTATGAACATCAAAAGCGACGTCTCGAGACTTCTCAAAGCACGTGATCGTATGCTTGAAGCTTCGTTGAAGCTCAAGGACCATTATTGAAGTCAAGAGATTCGAATCGAAGCGATTGAAGACGGTTCGTCAAGTTTCTAGCTTAGTTTCGTAGATTGTTAAGCCTTGAGTAGGTCTTACGTTTTAATCTTCATAACGCTCATACCTTAGAGCTAGGATCTTATTAGAAGCTCATACAAACTTTCCCGAAGCTTCGCGCTTCGATTCGCGGCTTCTTGTGCATGTTAGTTGGTTCAAGAAGAAGAACCAACCGACTAGATGGCAATCTAGTCGGTCGACAAAGCTTCTTGAACCGACTAGAATGCCTTCTCAATTTCTAGCTCACTTACTGTTTACAGTCAGTCAGTCCAAGAAGGGTCACCGACCGACTAGTTGTGAAACTAGTCGGTTAGAAATCCTTCTTAGACGGACTAGTTGTATGTTCAGTTTTTCAGCCTGAGCTACTGTTTATCATTAGTCGGTCTAAGAACGATTGTCGACCGACTAGTTGAGAAACTAGTCGGTTAGAATTTGTTCTCAGACCGACTAGTTCAACTTGTATTCTGACTATTCTATTTCTTCTGTTAGTCGGTCAAAGAACACTCACCGACCGACTAGTTGTGAAACTAGTCGGTTGGCAAGTATTCTTAGACCGACTAAGTTCTTTAAGTCTGAACTTCTTTATTCACTGTTCACCTCTTAGTCGGTTCATGTTGTTTCACCGACCGACTAGTTGATGAACTAGTCGGTCAGTGATCCTTCTTTGACCGACTAGTCTGCTTCAGAATAGAGCCGTTGGAGCATTAAATGCCACGAATTTTGCTCTCTCTTTCCTCTATCCTAAATATACTTGGAGTGCTGCTTTCATAGCATTCAAGGCTGATATTAATTGATCTTTAGAGAATCAAAGAGAAGCATTTAATCCTCATTCAAAGCTCTTTCATTTCTCACTTGAATCTCTCCCTACTCTTATTTCAAAAGAGAGATTCATTGATTGTGAGCCTTCCAAGCCAAGAGCTTGATCCAAGGTCACCAACATCCTCCTAGGCTTCCATTGTTGATATACATCTTGGAGCTAGGGTTTGGTGCCTTCATCTTCCCCAAAATCATCTTTGCCCTAAAACGTAAGTTTACTCAAGGCATATGATTTTGTTGGTAAGAATTTCTTATTTCAATTTACATTGATATTGCAAAGTTTCACTCTCGGTTGTGAGAGTTTGTTTGTGATCCCGGGTTGTGGGAGTCACAATTTCATTTGTGTATGATTTGATCTTGTAGAGGTTTCTACAAGTATTTCATAGTGCAAATTTGAGTTAGAGGTTTCTAACTCAAGTATCCGGAGGGGATCCGGGTGTTTGGGACGTAGGATCACCGGGAACAAGTCGGGGAGACTTGGGTGGATCCGAACCCGTTATATCGTCTGTTTGCGATTACATTTCTTTGTTGTCAATATTTACATTTTCGCATTGTTGGTTGAGTTTGCAAGATAATTAGGAATTATCTTCTTAATTATTTTAAAGTACTATTCACCCCTCCTCTAGTACTTGTGCAGTAGCTTCGTAGGGCATTACAAGTTTTTTTGATTTGCGGAGGAATTTCTGGATCTGTTTCGAGCAGAGAGCATGGAGAATTTTGGGAGTAGGGTTTACTCCGTTTTGAAGGAGCTTTTGCTTGAGGAGCTTGGTGTTGTGTTCGTAAGTGCTGTTGAGTCGTCGTCTAATTGAAGTCGTCGTTGACCATCCCTCTGACCGCTCACTGCTTCGAGTTGAAGTCGTGAAGAAGAGGGAGGCCATGAAGAGGAAGGAGAAGAGGAGTTAGTGTGTTGAATCGGCATCGGGAGAGCATCGGAGGCCTGGATCTTTGAGGAAGAGGGGGTTGATTTGGAAGTGGGGTTGTTGGAGGGGGCCGAGGGCGTGGGCCTGCTCTTGGTGGTGGTGGAATCTGTCGGAGAGTGGCGACGGTTGGTGGATATTTTCCGCGAACATCCAATGGTTTTTTGGATGGGTGGCGCGGGGTGGTGGAAATGAAGTAGCAGGGAAGAGATGGAGAGAGAGGTTGAAGCCGGTGGATGAGAGGAACCCGAGGGAGGCTTGTTTGAGGAGGACCACCAGAGCGACGCGTTGAGCAAAACGGAGATGAAGACAAACTCTCCTCCGACGAGATTGGCGGTTATGCACGCTGAACAAAACCACGGGCTCAGTGTGTTTTTACTCACTGCGCACAATTAGATGTATTTTCGTCATTTTAGAAAGGTTGTATGTGGTGAGCAATTTTCAATGACAAACTTGTAAATAATTGGAATCTGACTGTGCATGCTGAGTAAAACGATAGTGCGCGTACCAACTCCCTAATAATCATAACAATATAACAATGACAAGGGGAAGAGACCGTGGGGGGGAGGTAGGCGCGGGACGTGGCCGCGAACAGCCGTCGGTTTAGGTGACCGACGAATTCATGGGGTTGACATCAAGATGCGAAATTTCATTTATAATCCATTTTCGTAGTATTTTGTAAATTTCATCCAGCTTCTCCGGTGATCATCGGCGGACATAGACAAGAATCAGGTATGTTCCCGAACCCTGATTTCTCAATTTGAGATTTTATTTTTGGGGTTTTATGTGAGTTCCTCAATTTTTTTCACCTATTTAATTTACTTTATTTGTATGTACTAGACCGATATGTGAAGTAAATATTGTCTTAAAAGCTCATAGTTTGAAATTTGTTGAATTCGGCTCATGACACTTGCTTCTGGGTCTCAACTTCTTCTTGTGCATTTTGCATGGATAAATGGCACCGTGGCCTCCAAGCATTAAGACAATTCTATGTCTATAAAGGACTAAATCTTTTTAATCACATTAACATTGCGAAATCTTCAGGTCATATTAACATTGCCATATAACGTCTCATTATAGGTAAAGTTTTAGATGGTTCCTGCACTATGCTTACATAAAGATCAGTGAGTTGATGATCACTAGATGGTTATCATTTTGTTTCTGAAGTCGTTTTGTAGTGCTTGATGCTACTTCTTATCAATTTTAATTACTGGTTGTGTTTACAGTTATTTTCAAGCTCTTATATTTCCAAGAGGATCAATTTTCAGTTCTTGAGTTAATTGATAGGTTTAGGATCATGCATCTCACTTCTGTAAGTTTGTTTGAATGTTGCGCTAATTTAGGTCTTGCATTATAAATACCTAATGATTAAGGGGTTGATGATTGTATGATGTTTGCCAGATGTTTCATTTAGTATATGGAATCATTTTATGGTTTTTGATGCTACTTAATGTCAATTTTAGTATGTGACGGTGTTTACAACTCTTTTCAGTCTCTTCATTAGGATAGCCAATTTACAGTGCTTGATTAGTGTAGTTCTACGGTTTAGGTTATGAATTTAGGATAGTCATTCTTGAAAGCTAGCTTGGATCTTATAATTAACTGACGATTAATGATGTACTGGTTGCTTAATGTTTGCCAACAGATGTTTCTAACTGGAAATGTTTTGACTCTTGATATTTTTGGGAAACTTTATTAGAGTTATTTTGCTCTTGACATATTTAGAACTAGGCCTTATGTTCAAGCATTTCATATCTCAAAGTTGGCATGGATTTACTGATCTTGCACCATAATATCTAATGATTCGTGAGTTAATGATCGCTTGATGCCTTCTAGAAATGTTTCTCTATAGAAAATGTTCTGAAATGGTCCTTGATGGTATGTTCATGGTTCTTGCTAAATGACCTTTCCCAAAGTGTTTGACGCTGTTTATAGTTTGTCTCGAGCTTTTATTAGTGATATAAGACCATTGTGAGTTCTGACAACATAGTAACATGACACCTTCAAGTTAAGTGTAGTTTGAATCTTGAAGGGTACACAAGGAATGATGGATGTATTATTTACTATTATTCCTTGATGAAACGGATGTATAGTTTACCGTTATTCTTGGTGGAATGGATATATTGTTTACCATTATTCTATGATCTGAATCTCCCATTGGTTCTTTTTCCAACGGTTGCAAGAATCCGTCACGGATAATTCTTACTCGTCTCATCTTGGGTTTATGGATTCACTTGCTTATTTAGCCACATTTTACATAATAGTATGTGACGTTTCACTTGATTGGTCTGAATGAAACATTGTAATTAATGCTCCATTTCTTAATTGCTTAAACCAAGTCGATCTTTGTATTATATAGATCATCGACTTTGAACACTCTATTATTGCTATGAATTCTTGACACTTTCATATTTTTCTTGAGTTTTTCTCCTTACTATTGCATTGACTTATTTCTCCTCTTCAATTTCATCTGATAACGGCTCTTCAAATACCACATATGTGTTGATAGCAACCGACTGTTCTATCCAAGTTGTTCCATCTTGGTTCATATCTACATCATAAGGATGCTATTCTTCCTTGTGCCGTCATGGCCACCGTCGTTATCGGTGCCATCACTTTCTTCATCCACCGGTCTCGTCATATAAGTCGATGCTCTAATATGTATTGGTAAGTAAATACCTTTTGAAATCACAATCGATAGATTAGTCATCGACACCTGTACATATGGTCCTTGCATGTAAGTATAATGGGCTGCTTGTCCTCTATATTCAATAATTTCAATGCCTTGACTCGCAACATTCAACCTGGTAAGGATATATGAGAACGTGCAATTTTAGAAAATCAAATTATATATTTTAAAGATATCACATAAAAGTATGAAATACATGCACAATGTCGATACTTACACATCCATATTCTCATCCTCTTGTGGATAGTACGAACACCATTCTTCCGTCATACTCTTCATATGGTGATACTCTTTATTTAGAGACAAATCTTTTTGAGTTCTCCAAATCTAGCATGCAGGTGAATGTACCACGTGCTTTAGACCCTTGGGTGTTGATTATTGTATTCTTTTCCACATAAATGTCAACCGACCATTGAAATTTTCCTAAGTTGAATAGTATCTCCATATTGTCATAATCAGAGATATTCACAGCTGTAGTCATGTGCTTCGTTATCGACCAGTCGCACACCAATTTCAAAAGATACTTATAATGGTTGATCTTTGTGACCTTTTATATTTGATCTACTGGTTCGGTATACGTTGACGGTCTCCTCACCATAATGAGTTTATTGGTCCCTAGATGTTTCTCGATTCGTTATTGTCACTAACAATTAAATTTCCAACATAATAATATGTGACAAAAATTTGATTACTAACCATTGTTATAAACATGCACAAACACCTTTATAGTTATACACTAATTATATATTTCCATCATCTTTATGAACAATTTTAAGTAACTTTTTTTCTTGCTCACAATTTCATATCTATACTTCAAAGAACAAATTAATATGAATTTTTTACCTAAATCTCATAATAATTTTTCTTATATAGAGGGATAGAAAAACCTTATAATGATGGGAAATGATCAAAATCAAGCTAGATCCGGTTGTTTCATGGCTTTTCTGGTGAGCGACGTGTCGGATCCGATGATTTTTGATGGTAAGAGGTTGATTCAAGCTTTTTTTGGTTTGGATAGGATCAGCCATTTTGGTGTTTTGAGGAAGAAGATGAGTAGAAAGAGTTTTTGCAAAAGGAGAAAAAGGGGATACTAGCAGTAGCCCTTTATGTGGGAAATGGCTGGGGTTGGCAAACTTGGCTAATTTATACAGTCCCGTGTCTCCACAGCGAGTCACGAGCGACTTTTGAAGCTCTGTAGCAATTTGGCCGGAGTTGGCAACCCCGACTAGCACCAAATTAAAGTGATCCCCTAAAGCGATCCTCGTCAGCGTCCAGTCACCCCCTCGATGTTGACGTGGACATTTTTGGTCGATTTCGTTAATTATTTTTGTCGATTTTCCTAATTATTTTTGATTTTTGGCCGTTTTCCAAAATTTGTCCTAACCCAAAAACTAACTAAATCTGGTTCTCTCTCTCACATTAAAAGATCCACAATAACAATAATAATCATAAGAATAACAAGGGGAAGAGATTGTGGGTGGAGAGTAAGCATTGGACGTGGCCACGAACAGCCGTCGGTTTAGGTGATCGACGAATTCATGGGGGAGGTATCAAGATGCAAAATTTCCTTTATAATCCATTTTTGTAGAATTTTGGACCCAATTCCTCCAAAAAATCTTAATTCTAATTTCCTTCGTCTTCTTTGGTGATCATCGTCCGACATCGACAAGCATCAGGTAAGTTCTTGAAACCCGATTTCTTAATTTGAGATTTTCGTTTGGGATTTTATGTGAGCTCCTTTTTCTAATGCAAGTCATTATTTTCTCTGATTTAATTTAGGTTATTTGTATATACTTGACTGATATGTCAAGTAAATATTTTCTTAGAAGCTCATAGTTTGAAATGTGTTGAATTCGGCTCATGACACTTGCTTCAGGGTCTCAACTTCTTTATGTGCATTTTGCATGGATAAATGGCATTGTGGCTTCCAAGCATTAAGACAATTCATGTCTATAAAGGACTAAATCTTTCTAATCACATTAACATTGAGAAATCTTCGAGTCATATCAACCTTGCCATATAACGTCTCATTATAGGTAAAGTTTAAGATGGTTCCTGCACAATGATTACCTAAAGTTCTGTGAATTGATGACTACTAGATGGTTATCAATTTGTTTCTGGTGTTGTTTTTTGTTAAATTTGTGCAACCAAAAGTCTTCATTTGAACAGTTGATGGGCCCAGGCCTTTAGTGTTGCAGTTGGGATCTTAAAGGAGATGTTTTGGGGGAGCTAAAGCAACTGATAGAAAAGGAGGCTGTTGTCTTTCTTTTCCAGCTAGCATAGAGCCTCCATTTGTTCCAGAGGGCTGAGAAAAGGAGAGACTTGGAGCTGCCGTCTTTGTTTTTCCAGAGTGCAGCTACGGCAATTTTTAGAGAGCAAAGGGCTGTCGTTGTTCTCTTTGTTTTTGGGAGAAAAAGGTGAGAGCTTTGGAGAGTTTAGAAGAGAGTAGATCTTCTAGTGTTTCTCTTTCTCATCTTCTTTCTTTGTGAGATTTGCGAGGGCTTGGAATTGCCATGTTATTACTTACAAGAGTGTGAAGAAGAAGGTATTGGTGTAAGCTCGTGTGTTCTCCTTGATTAGTAGTGGATCGTCTCGGAATGCTAGAGTAGGTTGTTCGCAACCGTACCGGGGTAAAACCCTCTGTCTCATTTACTTTCAGTTTGTTAATTTTGTTGCAATTTCGTTTGCCAATTTGCCTTACAAGATTCGAAGAGGGATTGGTTGTTTGGTTTGTTGTGTGACCCGAATTTTCAAGCCTTAACTCCCTAGATAGTTGTTAGGGTTTGTTTGTTTTGCGGGGTTCCAACAATTTTTTATTAACAAGTAGTATCAGAGCTCTCGGTTGTTTGGGGAGAAATTATGTAGCGAAGATGGTTAGTTTGGCGACAGTCAACATTGTGAGGTTCACAAGCTGTAATGATTTTAGGTTATGATAGTCGAGGGTGCAAAATTATTTGAAGCAGACAGGATGTTATCAGATTGTTTTCGATGAGGATAGCATTGACAAGGAGGTGACGAGATCTCAGAGGGGCGAGATGGAGAGAAGGGCATATAGTTCCATCTAGATGTCGTTAGTCGACACCGTCTTGAGAGAGGTGTTGGACGAGGCTAAGGCCAAGGATATGTGAAAGAAGCTAGAGTGGTTGTATATGGAGAAATACTTTACAAGCCGCCTTTACTTATTCCATCAGCTGTACATTTTGAAAATGAAGCCTGGATAGGTGGTAAAAGACCACATAGATGAGTTAAATCGGATTGTGATGGAGTTGTGGGGAATAGAGATCAAGATCAAAGATGAGCAACAAGCAGTGATCTTGTTATGTTCCTTGACTAAGAAGTTCTTCCAATTTGTTCGGTCTATGATCTATAGACTAACGCTCACCGTGGAAGAGGTAAAGGCGGCGCTCCATACCGAGATGCTATATAAGAAGGTCCATGGTAGAGACTTTGGAGGAAACCGCGATGAAGTATTGCATGTGAGAGGGATGCAGGACTGGAGAGGAGGTCAAGGCCACTTCAAGAAGGACCGCTCGAAGTCCCGACATTCACGTGATAGGAAGGAAGTTTATGTTTCATTTGCAAGCAGAGAGGCCATTGGAAGAACCAATGCCACAATAGGTTGGGAAGAAAGACACGGATGCTTCTGGTTTAGCTTCATTGGGATTTGAGGACATGCAGATTCGTGATGACAGAGACTACGGTGAACGGGGTAGGATCCACAGATGTTCGCAGCGGGGTGTCAGGTGAGGCACAAGTTGCGTGGTTGATGGACATCGGATATTTCTATCATATGACTCAACATCGGAGTTGGTTTTCCACTTACCGTTCTCAAGAAGACGGAGGTTATATTCTCACGGGGAACAATACGGCGTGTAAGACCGCGGGTATTGGAACTGTCCGGATCAAAAGCGCGCTGAGATCGTGCATACACTTGCCGATGTTAGACATGGGCCTAATCTTAGGAAGAGCTTGATATCCATCGGTGTGTTGGATAATGTTAGATGCAAGTCAGTTGTAGAAAATGGCCAGCTGAGGATATCCAAAGGAGCCATGATTGTGAAGAAGAAAAGAAAGATAAGGAATCTATATGCCCTATAATGTACCACAGTAAAAGGCGAAGCCGATGCTACCTCCACTAGCTCTAGTGACAGATATTCAACGAAGTTATGACATTATCGTTTGGGTCACCATGTAATAAGACCATTGATGTTCTTCGTCGAAGAAAATTGATTGGAGCTAGCGATGAGAGCGTGGAGTTTTGTGAAAGTTGTGTGTACGGCAAAAAGACGAAGGTGAAATTCAACACGGGAATGCACACTAGTCGAGGTCCGTTGGATTACATACATTCCGATGTATGAGGACCGTGTCATGTAGCGTCATGAGGTGAGGCTAGGTATTTTGTACTCTTTATCGATGACTATTCTCGCAAAGTTTGGATGTATTTGATGAAGACAAAGGATCAAACCTTTGGGATGTTCAAGCAATGGCTTACGATGGTTGAAAAGCAAACTGGCAAGGTGGTGAAAGTCCTTAGATCTGTCAATAGAGGGGAGTACACCTCGAGAGGGGAGTACACCTCGAGAGAGTTTACAGGATTCTGCAGATCCCATGGGATTAGACGTCATTTTCCTACACCGGGAGATTTGCAATCAAACGGGGTTGTAGAGAGGATGAACATGACGTTGTTGGAGAGAGTGCGATGCTTGAGGCACACGGCCACATTAGAGAAGGAATTTTGGGGTAAGATTCTCACGACAGCCGTGTACATAGTGAACCGAGTTCCATCGGCGGCTATCAATTACCAAATTCCTGAAGAGAAGTGGAGTATGAGAGTTGGCAATTACTCGTACCTACGCATCGTTGGTTGCCCAGCATATGCACATGAGAGGGACGACAAGTTGGATCCGAGGGCCAAGAAGTACATTTTTCTCGGATATGGCGATGGCATGAAAGGATATCGCTTGTGGGACCCGGTTGGGCCGCAATGCGATCTTGAGTAAGCATGTCACATTCGATGAGTCTGTGATGCTCAAGGCGAAGCATACTCATTCGAAGGGGGACGAGTCACCCGAAGAGACCGTGCCAGAGATGATTGATCTCTCGATCCCATTCCAGAGGCGACCTGGTAATGATCCAATGGTCGAGGTCCCCGTTACGGGATATGATGATGGTGAGGACCATATGCAGACGCCCGTCTAAGCTCAGGTACGTGATGAATTTGTTGCAGATGAGGTGCGGAGGTCCAAGCGAACCAAGAAGGCGCCCGAGAGACTTGGAGGTTGGGATTACACGACGTTCTCCTTTGACGACATGGCATCGTATGCCCTAAACATTGAGCACGAGGAGGCAATGACCTATGGTGGAGCCATAAGCTTGAGTAGATGCAGCGAATTGGTATGGAACTATGGAGGAAGAGATAGAGTCTCTCCACCATAATGACACGTAGGAGTTAGTGCCTATACCACATGCGAAGCATGCCATTGGATGTTGGTGGATCTACAAGGGGAAAGAAAGCTCAACCCAAGACGGTGGTGATGTACGGCACAAAGCAGTCTAGTGGTCAAGGGGTTTGCACAGAGGAAGTGAGAGAACTACAATGAGATATTGTCTCCGGTGGTAAGACACACTTCAAGTCGTGTTTTGTTGGTCCTAGTAGCATCCATGGATATGGAGTTGGAATAACTCGATGTCATGACCGTTTTTCTGCACGGTGATTTGGATGAAGAGATTTACATGTACCAACTAGAAGGGTTCGTTGTGGAAGGCAAGGAGAGGATGGTTTGCACATTCAAGAAATCCTTGTACAGGTTGAAACAGTCACTCGGACAGTGGTACAAGCGTTTGATAGCTTCATGATGGGTGTTGGTTTTGAGCAGAGCGTGAAGGATCAATGTGTATATGTTCGCACATTGGATGATGGCTGACTCATCTACCTCCTACTTTATGTTGACGACATGTTGATTGCTTCATCAAACATGTCGAAGGTCAAGAAGCTAAATGTGAAGTTGTGCAAGGAATTCGATATGAATGATTTGAGCCCGGCAAAGAAAATCATAGGGATGGAGATATCCCGGGATAAGAGGAAGGGTGAGTTAAGGTTGTCGCAGAAGGGTTATATTGAGAAGGTGCTCGTCTGTTATGGAATGGAGAGTGCGAAGCCCGTGTGGACACCTCTTGGAGCTCACTTTCAACTTTCGACGTTGCAGTCGCCGAGCACCGATGATGAGAAGAAGTCTGTATCTCAGGTGCCATATGCTAGTGCAGTTGGGAGCTTGATGTATGCGATGGTTTGCACGTGTCCCGATATTGCACAAGCAGTGGGAGTTGTGAGTTGATATATGGTGAACCCCGGCAAGGAGCATTGACAGGCTGTCAAGTGGATATTGCGATATTTGCGATGCATAATTGATGTCAGTTTGCACTATGCCAGAGCTGACGGTTGGTGTTGACTGGCTACCGCAACTCAGATTATGCTGGCGACAGGGACATGCGGAGATCGACTACATGTTACGTGTTTTCATTGGGCACTACAGCAGTGTCGTGGCGATCTGTCCTACAGTTGGTGGTTGCATTGTCAACTACGGAGGCCAAGTTGATTGCTGCGGTGAAAGCGGTGAAGGATGCCAAGTATCTTAGATGTCTGCTAGAGGATTTGGCGTTGCCGTAGAGATTGTCGTTGGTTTTCAGCGAGAGCTAGAGTGCTATTCATCTTGCAAAGCATCAGGCTTATAGTTCGAGGACGAAGCACATTGAGGTCCGTGGAGTGACCAAGGATTTGTGATCAAGGTAGAGCTTGGATGGAGTGCTGACGATTTTTTGTAGCAACGTAGAGTGTTAAATTTGTGCAACCAAAAGTCTTCAGTTGAACAGTTGATGGGCCTGAGCCTTTAGCGTTGCAGTTGGGATCTTAAAGGAAATGTTTTGGGGAGCCAAAGCAACTGACAGAAAGGGAGGCTACTGCTAGCTAGCAGAGAGCCTCCATTTGTTCCATAGGGCCGAGGAAAGGAAAGACTTGGAGCTGCCGTCTTTGTTTTTCCAGAGTGCAGCTATGGCAATTTTCAGAGCAGAGGGCTGCTGTTGTTCTCTTTGTTTTTGGGAGAGAAAGGTGATAGCTTTGGAGAGTTTAGAAGAGAGTAGATCTTCGAGTGTTTCACTTTCTCTTCTTCTTTCTTTGTGAGATTTGTGGGTGCTTGGAATTGCCAAGTTATTACTCACAAGAGTGTGAAGAAGAAGAGGTTGATGTAAGCTCGTGTGTTCTCCTTGATTAGTAGTGGATTGTCTCGGAACATTGGAGTAGGTTGTTCGCAACCGGACTTGGATAAAATCATCCGCCTCATTTACTTTCAGTTTATTGATTTTGTTGCAATTTCGTTTGCCAATTTTGCTCTCACATGATCCGAAGAGGTATTTGTTGTTTGGTTTGTTGTGTGATCCGATTTTTCAAGCCTTAGCTCCCTAGCTAGGTGGTAGGGTTTGTTTGTTCCGCAGGGTTCCAACTGTTTTTATCAACTGTTTTGTAGTGCTTAATGCTACTTTTTGTCAATTTTAATTAGTGATTGTGTTTACAGTTAATTTCAAGCTCTTATGGTTCCAAGAGGGTCAATTTCCAGTTCTTGAGGTAAGTGCTAGGTTTAGGATCATGCATCTCACTTCTGTAAGTTTGCTTGAATTTTGTGCTAATTTATGTCTCGCATTATAATTACATAATGATTAAGGGGTTGATGACTGTTTGATGTTTGCCAGATGGTTCATTTGGTATATGGAATCATTTTATGGTTTTTGATGCTACTTAATGTCAATTTTAGTTTGTGAGGTGTTTACAACTCTTTTCAGTCTCTTGATTAGGATAGCCAATTTACAGTGCTACAATTTAGGTTATGAATTTAGGATAGTCATTCTTGAAAGTTAGTTTGGATCTTATATAATTAACTGACGATTAATGATGAACTGGTTGCTTAATGCTTGCCAACAGATGTTTCTAACATGAAAGGTTTTGACTCTTGATATTTTTATAAACTTTATTGGAGTCATTTTGCTCTTGACATGTTTAGAACCATGCCTTAGGTTCAAACATTTCATGTCTCAAAGTTGGCATGTATTTATTGATCTTGTACCGTAGTATCTAAGGATTCGGGAGTAAACGATCGCTTGATGCTTTCCAGAAATGTTACTGTATAAGAAATATTCTGAAATGGTCCTTGATGGTATGTTCATGGTTCTTACTAAATGGCATGTCCCAAGTGTTTGATGCTGCTTATAGTTCGTTTCAAGCTTTTGTTAGTGATATAAGACCATTTGTGAGTTCTGACAATATATTGTAATAATATGACACCGTCAAGTTAGGGGTAGGTTTAATCTCGAAGGGTATACAAGCAACGATGGATGCACTGTTTACCATTATTCCGTGATGGGATGGATGCATTGTTTACCGTTATTCCGTGGTGGAATGGATGTATTGTTTACCGTTATTTTGTGATGGAATGGAATACTCCCTCTGCACAGCATACCCTTGACTTCGAGCATACCATTAGACTTTAAGTTTAACGTTAGATTAGCATAGCCATTAGATCTTGACATTTGTGGTTATGTTGTATTCCTCAAGAGCTTGTACTTCAAATGCGGCGGAAAGT
This sequence comes from Scilla litardierei, assembly GCA_030789695.1. Lineage (NCBI taxonomy): Eukaryota > Viridiplantae > Streptophyta > Magnoliopsida > Asparagales > Asparagaceae > Scilla > Scilla litardierei. The sequence continues at coordinate 62,477,093 of CM061133.1, read as the reverse complement.
ATTATGGCAAGGGACATCTCTTCAGTACACTCTAGTTTACTCAATATACTTGGTCAGTGGTTTGGTTGGTTAATGAATATTGCTTTGATAGGGTATTAGGCACATATGCAGAGTGTTCGACTGATACCTCTACTGCACATACATCTTTCTTGAAGCAAGAGTGGTAAATCAACACATCTTTAATGATTTTGCCGAGATATATTATGTACCTTCCCAGCTCCTTATGACCTTTGGTTCATTGGCTCTTCATTCTCTATTTAGTGTTGATAGTGTTATACTCCCACAATAGTTAAGATGTCACATTTAGGCATTATCATGTTGACTTGTTTTGTGAACTACTACGCATAGTGAGCGATATTATTGGGGAGCCTTCTGCTAGCTATCAGGCAACGAGATCTGATGTTGACACTGCAACAAAATCAAAGGGATCATAACGACGAGAAATCGATGAAGAAGATGATTAGATGAGGAAAAGGTCAGGATGACGATGAGGGATGAGGCTGATGCTAGAAGAACCAAAGGTAGTGATAACCCGTAAGTTTTGTTTTTTTTATTTTTTACTTGATTGTTTTAGATTTTTTGAATAAGAAGAAGAGAAGCAATGTTTCGATAATAGTAAGGATCAGAAGGAGGTTCGGTGATTAGCAATGGTAATTAGACCATGAACCTACTCTAATACTATGTCAAAGTTAGGGTTTTAGAAAAAGAGAGACTTATATGTATATTATATGTTATAGTACAGAAATTTCATGCACTGGCGGCACAAAAACCCATTAATCACTGAATTTTTAAATTTTTGGGGGCTGTACAACTCTAAATGCCCAAAACCCCAAATATGATTGAACCTTAAGAGGATTTGATCATCGATTGACTCTTTATAAAAAGTTCTATGGTTACGAAACTACTGAATTTGTAACAATCAGATCAACATTGAATTCATTTTATTTTTGGTATGTTGACCATCCATGATGATATGTAGAACACATCCAAAAAATGTTTATACAAATTTGTATATGTGCATCACATGAAATTTTTCATACTAACAGTATAAATACATTATTTTATATACAAAGCAAAATGGATATGCTATCAGCATAGGAAATTTCATCTCTGTCAACATGTATCCCGTGTTTTTGCTTTTTTAATTTTTTGATGAATTAAGATTGTACACAGTAAAAATCCAAAACACCAAATATGTGTGAACCCTATGGGGATTTAATCACCAAATATGTGTGAATTCTAGGGGGATTTAACCATCGATCAGATTGTTAGAAAAATTTCGATCGTTCTAAAATAGTTGAATTTGTAACAATCCGATAAAGGATCAAATAACATTTGATTCACTTAACTTTTATTATGTTAATAATAAAAATTTGAATAAAATAAAATAAATATCATGTATTTATGCATTATCATATTAATATTTTCTATGCTAACAGTATATATACAATTTTCTTGTGTGTATGTGTGTGTATGTAGACTAATAAAAACATAAGACATGCATATGCGATCTCGAAAAGCAAATAACTGGTCATTTTGACCTTTATATTTTAGAAACCTCACAACATCAAATATTAGGCAAACCCAAAGTGTTTTGCTTGTTTATTTACATGTTGTAAATTTAATGGTTTTGCATGAATAGATTTTTACGTTGGATGGATGAATAAGTAAAACCCTTTAGGTTCCAAAATGAACATTTCTAATCATCTAAAAAATAGGGAATAGCGGACCTCTCGAGGTGCCGATGTGGATTAACAATATATATATCATATCTTTCCCATAATTCTATATAGAATAATAAGAAACATATGCGTTTCAAAAATCTATTCTTTCATATTTTTAGGCGATCGGAACCGTTCATTCTGATCTTTATATTTTGAAACCCAAAACATTAAATATTGGATAAATCTGTCCATTCATTTACCCATCGCAAATTTAACGGTTTCGCATGAATAGAACTTTTGCGATGGATGTATCAACATACAAAACCTCTTGGGTTCTCCCGATTATTGGTGTTTTGGGGTTTTAGAATGTGAAGAATAAAATGAACAGTTCTTTCATCTGAAAAAAATAGGAAAGTATGGACTTTTATCGGGTGACATGTATGACTTAGCCATATTTATCATATGTTTCAAATTATTCTCAATTATCATATGTATGTATGTATATATGTATACATTAGAATAGTGTATATTTGCACGAGTATAGGAAATTTTTTCTTTGTTGTCGCATAGTTTTGGTGTTTTAATGTTTTTAAGAAAATTGGGATTGCTCTACACATAATAGATGATCACCATACGAAAAATTAAGGTAATCCCCCTACTTGCTCCTCGATTTGACTGTTACAAATTCAATGATTTTAGAACAAATTGAGGGTCAAATCTCGTAGGATTCTGATAGAATTGTAGATTTTCAGATTTGCAGTTTTGGCCCGTTAGGGGTGTTTTTGTAATTTTCAGATTTCTAGGATCATTTTTGTACTTTTCAGTTTTAGAGGGTCTTTTTTGTAATTTGTTATTTTTAGTTTATCATTTATAGGGGGCTAAGGGATTAGGGATTTTTATGCTTAATTTGATGAAGAAAATTGTGAGAAGTTGAGAGAATTCCCTCTTTTATTGGAGAACGCGGCCCCTCTCGAATCGACGGCTTGGAAAAGCGGTCCATCGCTAGAATTGTGGCCAACATCTTGTATCCCCTTTATTTTTAGGTATTATCAATAAAACAGACCCTTCCCCCAAAATCTTCTCTTTCTAGCTCTAAGAATCACTCATTTCCTCTAAAAACCATATCTTTCTACCAAAAATCCAAGATTTATCTATCCAAACACTAGAAAACCCTAAAAACATATTTTATCATCAAAAACCCATAAAAATCCTATCAAGTGGCGGCAAAGGTGTCCGACATGGATGAAAACCCTAACCTAGGGCAAAAGGCGACGGCTTTGGCGAAAGGGAAAGGAAAGACGAAAGAATATGTTGAAGGGTTACTCTCCGACGCCGACGACTACTTCATGAAAGAAGGATAAAACCACACAAAGAGGGAAAACCCTAATCATAGAGGGAACCCTAGCCGTCGTGAAGGGATTGCAGGCAGCCTTGTAGGCTGCCATGTGCCTGCAGGCGCTGTCGCAGGACGTGCAGGCCACCTGCAACGTGCAGACGGCCCTGGAGGCCCCCTGGAGGCACTGGAGGGCCCTGTAGTGGCCATGCAACCCCGGAGGGCCGGCAGGTCACTCACATGCCCCTGGCGACCCGCCAGAGGCCTGTTGAGATTTGGGAGGAGCATTCGGTGCCTCGCGACGTTTGGGGGACCGTCGAGTCCTCGACGATGATCTTCAATAGTTTTCGGGACCTGAGGATGACGTGAAAGATTTTCAGGGGATCTATGGACCATGGTTTTCAGTCGGACGACCTTCCGAGCTTCAATGATCATATTTTGGGTACGCTAGACTTTTCAAAGAGCTTAACGACTTCTGTGGTTTTCTTTCGGGCCTTGCGGTGAACAGAGGAGACTATGGGTGGCCATACAACGACGGAGGAGACACTCAAGGTTTCGGCAAGGCCAATAGAGGTCCTCATGAAGACGACAACACTTTCAAGGGCCATGACAAATGCAGAGGAGACCAATATATCCTTTTGACTCAGGAAGAGGCATGCACTCATTTGGAGCGGATGTTTTACGTACTTCATGCACCACCTTGAGGACAAAGTAGTTTTTTGGGGCCGGATTAATTATGGAATTGTAGATTTACAGTTTTGCAGTTTTGTAGTTTTGGCCCGTTTGGGGCGTTTTTTGTAAATTTTGGATTTCTAGGGGTTTTTTGTAATTTTCATTTTAGATGGCCTTTTTTGTAATTTGTTATTTTCAGTTTACTATTTCTAGGGGCTAGGGAGATTAAGGATTTTTATGCTTGTTTTGATGAAAAAATTGTGAAAAGTTGAGAGAATTCTCCCTTTTATTGGAGAGTGCGGCACCCTCTCGAATCGGCGGCTTGGGAGAGGAGTTCACCTCAAGAATTATGGCAACCATCATGTATCCCCTGTATTGTCAGGTATTATCAATAAAAACATCATCTTTCCCCTAAAATATCTCTTTCTAGCATTAAAAATCACATCTTTCCTCTAAAAACCACACTTTTCTACCAAAAATCCAATCTTTATCCATCCAAACAGTAGAAAAACCCTAAAAATCCTATTTTATCATCAATACCCCATAAAAATCATATTAGATTCACGTAATATCTAGGGTTTTGGGATTTTAGAACATGGACGATAATCCTAAAAATTTCAAAAAAAATATTGAACACTTGGAACTATGTCATATGTCATCAGCGTATGAACTTACATGCGTTGTGTGATAGTGCATGAAATTTTTCGTACGTTGCCACAATTTAGGTCTTTTATTTTTTTAAAATTTTTTGAGATTACTCTACATATAATAGATGATTACCAAATCGAAAATTAGGTTAATTCATTTATTTACCCCTTTATCTAACAGTTACAAATTTAATAGTTTTAGAACAATATAACTTTTTATAATGAACTAATCGAGAATCAAATCTCTTTGGGTTCACCTAATATTTAGGGTTTTGGAAGAATGTATACACAATCTAAAAATTAATTTAAAAAATATTATACCCATGGCACTATGCCACTAGCATAGAAATTTTCCAATGTGCACAGTTCTAATAACATACGTACACACATATATATCTCATCATATGCATGGGCAATACCTGGGCATGCATGGTCCATGCCAGAGCGTTGTGCACATTGGCAATGGTCATATTCGTTCTTAGCATGGTCATGTTAGGGCATTTTGCTCATCAGCATGTACCGTGCTGGGGAATTTTGCTCGTCAGTACAGGCTACACCCATATAGACACATGCCTTGCTTGGGCTTTTTGCTCGACGATACAGCCTGTGGCAATGTGTTTTGCTTTTAACATGGGCCACACTTCTCGTGGGCATATGCCACGACATGGCATTTTGCTTGACGACTTGACGCGTACTGAGGCAGTTTGCACATCCGTATAGGTCATGCCATGGTGTTTGCTCATTAGGATACTTTGGGCCTTGTCATCTTAAGCATTTGCAGATACCATACTACCAGGGAATTTTACTTGTCAGTACATATGTGTTTTGCTTATTAGTATGTGCTGTGCCCGGGTGTTTTGCTCATCGACACGAGCCATGTTCGTCCTCAGCATTGGGTGTCCCTGGCATTTTGCTCATTATCACGGGCCGTGCCATAGAGTTTTGCATGTGATATTTAATATATATATATGTGTGTGTGTGAAATAATGAGAAATATATGGCATATGTGGCTATGCACCATTGCAACCTTAAAACATTAATTTTTAGGTGGTCGAAACCGTTCATTTGATCTTCATATTCTAAAACTTCAAATACCAAATAAAAGGAGAATTCAAGTGGTTTTGCATGTTTATCCATTCATCACAAAAGTTCTATTGTGTGAAACAGTTAAGTGTTACGAACGAGCAAAATTCTTGAGTTTCCCTAATAGTTGGTTTTGGAGTTTTAGAGTATAACGATCAAAGTGAACAGTTCCAGTCGTTCAAAAAATAGTGTAAGGTTGACTTTTCAAGATGCATATATGGCTTGGTTATATATATCATATATTCTATATTATTCTGTATATATAGAGATTGATGGAACTGTGCTATCTGTGTAGGGAAATATTTTACGCAGGCGGCATAATTTTAGGGGGTATAAATTTTTTAGAAATTATTTTGAGACTGTTATACATATTCCAAAAACCCAAATATTAGGTGAACCCCATGCAATTTGATCCTTGATAGGCTTGTTTCAAAAAGATATATTGTTGAATTTGTAACGGTTCGATCGAAGGGCAAGCATTGAGGATTCACTTAATTTTTGGTTTGTTGATCTTTTGTGCAATCTTAAAAATATTTAAGAAAATAAAAAATAATGGAAATATGTTGTAGTGTAGGAATTTTTAACGGTTGGATCGAAGGGAAAACATTGATGATTCACTTAATTTTTGGGTTGTTGATGCAATCTTAAAAATATTTAAGAAAATAAAAAATAATGGAAATTTCTTGTAGTGTATGAATTTTTCCTACGTTGATAGCAAATTTTTCATTTTTATGATGCACACACATGAGAAACAATAATCCGAATACAATTAGGACTGCAAGACTAGAAGACTTAGACTCATAATTCTAAAAGAATATTAACTGGAAACTCACATGCTTCTAATATAACTATAACATTTATTTTTAACAATGACATATAGAAATAAATGTACCTCTTGTAGAAAGCTTGAAATTCTTGTAGAAATTTCAATTATAAATCATATTATGAAGATATCGCTAGATATTTATAATATTAATTTGTAAATTTGAGTATAGTATTATGTAATTAAGGCAAGTAATCTATAGATTAGTTAATGGCACACTTGATAAGTTGCTAGAACCTGTATCATACAATCCATACTTTGTTGCAATTCATTTAAAATCTCAATAATAATTATGTGAAGAATTCAGGGGTTAATGATAAATCATAATAAATCATTGGTAGTTTAACACGAAAAGAGATATAGATACTCTTAATATATGATGCCTATTGGTAATTAACCTAAAATTTAAGAAAAAACAATGTCAATGTGAATAGGAAAACACGGACAACTAAGAAAGATCCTCAAATCATTAATTAACAAATAATTTACCATTTTTGATAATGTACTTGCATTTTAATTAAGAACCAATTTCTATCATTGTACAAAATAATGAATCTAAGAAGAAAAATGACAACATTTTAAAAATAAATAGAATATACATATAAAGTAAGAAAGCTATAGTAAATCAAGGGTTTCAAATTCTAGCGTGGTCGTGGAATTGATTCTATGCTTAAATACAATGAGAGCCATTGGCTTCTAAAATTTATGTTGCACAGATAAAGACACTGACACAGGGACAACACGACATGATACTGTGACACTGTAGAAAAGTCCAAAAATAGGCTAAAAACATAAGTATCATGCTTAATACATGGGTTTGACACGCATATCGTATTTGATACGAAACAAAACTGCTCGATGATCGAAATATTTGTGCTTTCTAGCATAAATTTCTTAGAGGAGAAAAGGAACGTTTTTAACACAATCAATTCTCTCAATTCCTTTTCTTTTTTGTTTCATGTTTTCCTCGCTCTTTGGCAACAACAAACTTTCCCATCTTTTTTCCTGCTTTTGATGGCTAGAAAATGTGTATTGTGAAGAGGGAAAAAGAGAGTAATGTCTAAACATCCATCAAGCTTATTTATACTTAAGACAACTGTCCTAATTTTTGGCTTTTAAGCCCTCTCCATCTGAATGATGTCACGTATACATTCCGTATTATTCTGTTTATTTACTTTTAGATAACATGTCATTTTAGCAAAATAGTCATCTTCACATTAATATAAATAAAATTATTTAATTTCTTAATAAGATAATATGTATCTAATTAATCTTAATAGCTTCGATAACTAGACATTAACGTTATTGATTATTCAAATACTATTACTTGGTATTTGAGAAATTGTTAGGCTGCATAATATTCATTGTAATATTATATTAGATGGAGATCCATGATTTAGATCCCGATTTTGGAAAAGTATACATGAAACTACAAGCACCGAATTGGATGTTAATACAATATTTCATCCCGAAATTGATGGACTTCCTGAGAGAATAAAAACTTTAGAAGATATGTTTAAAGTGTATGCATTGGACTTCAGTGGAAATTGGGCTCACCACTTGCCAATGATAGAAGTTTTGTGTAAGAACTATTATTAATCTAATATTAAGATGGCTCCATTTGAAGGATTATATAGAAGAAATTGTAAGTCATCGATATGTTGGGATAAGCTAAAAGAAAACACTTATTGGACCTGACTTGGTACGAGAAATAATCGAGAAGATAAAAGTCATCCAAGATAGACTTCTAGCTGCTTAAAATTGAAAGAAAAGTTATGATGGCAAGGGATCTAGGATTTGAAGCGGTCATGTATTTCTAAAGGTTTTCCTTAACAAAGAAATTATGAGGTTTGGAATGAAAAAAATTAAACCCAAGATTCATTGGACTATATCAGGAAAGGGTTGGAAAAGTAGCATCTAAGATTGCATTGCCTCCATCATTATCTTGGATTCAGAATGTATTTTATGTTTCAATGCTATGAAAATACTCATTATATCCATCACAGGTCTTGGATTGTCAACCCGTTAGATATGAAGAAGACTTGGCGTGCATAGAGCAAACATTAAATGAATGTTTTAGATCTAACAGAGAATGTACTTTGGTTCAAGGTGGTTCCATTGGTGAAGGTCTTATGTGAACACCATTCTTATGAAGAAGCAACTTGGGAGAATGTTCCTTATCTTTTTAATACACCGGTATATACTAGATTTGTAACCAAAGTATTACTATGGAAACCATCATTTAAATATTCTGACATATGATGCAATATAGCACACATGCATGGATTTTGCAAGCTTTTCAATGCTATAGATTATTGCTTGTTAAAGATGCCTTAATAGGTTACATGCTTATAACCTTAGATGATCTAAGCCATATGATCTTAGAATGCATATACTAGGACTAGTTGGTTTCCAAGAAGAAGAAAATCTTTCAAAATGTCTTGAAATTAGATGAAATTGGCAAGTACATTTTGAGGACAATTCTTATTATGAGGAAAAGATGTAACATACCGAACAATATTATATGGATTATCGATAATCTTATTATCTTCTTATTGTGGCTATTATGATTAATCTCACATGGTTTAATTAAGAAATTAAATGCAATAATATGATTGTGTTTTTGAAATAAGTGAACGTAAAGACGGTATTTTGCAAAAATGATATGTTGTTGAAAACGGTAAATAAATAAAATGATGAGGAGTGAATGTATGCCATCATGTAGACGGATAAGTTTCATACATGCCAAAACCCACAGTTGTCTTATGTAGGAATAAGTTTGATGGACAATTGGACATATCCCCCTTTCTCCTTCGCCACACACCTATTTTTATAGCCAGAAAAGGAGGGGGAAAAGAGGGAGGTTGGTTGATGTTGAGCAACAAGGAGAAGTAGGGAAAAAGAAGAAAAAGAAAGATTTTAGATGTTCGATTGCATGCAAAATAGTAAGTAGCCTTTTCTCTTTCGTGAATTTTAGAATTTAATGTCTCTCATTGGATGTAACATGGAGTCAATTCCCCGATCATGCTGAAAGTTGGAAAACTTGATTTCTTGTGTATATATTTCCTTGTATGTACATCCAACTTATATTAAGAAAGCTACCATTGTTATCTTTAAATTTATCATTTTGTCCAATTATAGAAATTCAGTCTTAATTGGAATGTAGTTACCTAATAAAAATGGTAAGTTTTTTTCGCAATAAATTATTTGAGGATCTTCCTTTGTTGTACTTATCTTAAAATTTATATTGAAATTTTGTTTTAAAATTAAATTCTCGATTTATTAATAAAATGGTATCATAATTTGAGAGTGATTTATATCTCTTTTCTAGCTAAATTGGTAATGCTTTAACATATTTTACCGTTAATCACTAAATTCTAAAGTAATATTTGCAGCAAGTTAGGATGAATCACAACAAAAGTAGGGATTTTATGATATTAATGTTAGTGACGTATTAATTGTGCCATAAACTAAGCTATTTTCCTTACCTTATTTACATCATTTATACTCAGAATTTCACAAACTAATATTGCTAAAACTTAAGTGACATCTAAAAGAATTTCTAGGTATTGTATATCTCTTTCTAGGCATCATGTGTATTATTGACATGATTTTCATATACAAAACACTTTAAAACTCATTATACTATTTGATAAGTAATTATTCAGCTAAATATATGAAATATATTTTGACAATTGTATGAAACGATCTACCAAGATGATACTTATAAAACCCATGTAAGTGACCAATGGAAAACTGAAATATGTGGACTCCTGGCTAGTGATGGATCATTTTGCCTTCTCTAAGATAGTATATGTGGATATTACACTCATGGGAATGTATGACAAGTGATTAGTGATTACATGATTATATGATTAGTGGCCTCATTTGGTACCGCTGATGTATGAGTGATCTTATGTGTGAATCTCCGTGGTGGCTTTTGTAACGCCCCGCTCACCAGGATACCCGAGAAGTACGAATCCGTCCCAGGTATTCCAGAAGAAGCGGGTGTTACGAAGGGAGAAAAAAATTCAATTGAGTCAGCAGGTCCACTGCGCACTGCTGGGATAGTACCTGTAATATTTCCAAGAACAAACCAACAAACACAGCACAGAAACCACAGAGAGAACCAGAGAAAACACTGAACAAACTCAGAGACAACTACTAAACCAAAGAGAAACTCAGATCTTATATATCTCTAATGTCCATTATACATCCATTTATATACAACATCTCACTCTACTCAAGGCAAAAACCCAAGTGTATAAGTCTCTCTCCTCTCTCCTCACCATCCAATCCTACGCTCAACTCTTCAACCATATCTCCAGTTCCAGCTCCTGCAACCAACTCCATAACTTGAAAAGACAACGGTGGGGCACGTCAATGCATGACCCAGTAGGAAATCCAACTCCACCCCAAATGCCACTACTAAACGAAACTACATCAGGAGGATGATGCATTGCAACATGGCATGGCATGGCATGACCATGGTGCTAAGGGTAAACACAACCATAATAAAGGGTACATGGGAGAGGGTTACGATAATAACAGTAACAACAATAAATGAAAGCCGAGGAAGTAAAACAATTAAACTACAATTATGAACACACTTAAAGGCATAAAAGAGTAAATCAAGTAATTCATTGGTTAGCGGTTTGGAACCCTGAATAGTCTGCAGCGTATCAGGACCTGGACCTCACCTCAGGTGGGTGGCTCTCCAACTACCCCGCCAGTGGTACACGAGCACTGATGAATTTTAACGGGGCCTCTCGAACTCCCCCGTCACTCTAGTGGGAGTGAGATAGAATCAACACACATCATCACTCGGTACATTGCCCAGTGGGCATCACATAGCTCATCAAATCCCGCCAGTGGAGCACTCACACTGGGGTATACCTCCCAAGTCCAGTCCTGATACCTACGTACTACCCAGGTTTCCCCCACCCTGTGTCACCCACGTTAGATTGGACTGAATCACTCTAGATACATCCTCAATCTCATGCCTTTCCATTCTTTCTCAAGATATCATTTCCACCCATTTCTCAACATATCACATTTTTCCATTGCTCAATGTCACATCTCATGTTTTCATAGAATTGCAACATTATTGAAATACCATGCAACACTAAAGCAACCCATGCAAGTTCATAATAACATGTGAGCATGAATAAAGAGAAGTAATATTAGTAAGCTACTAATAACAAGAATGAATAATAAGAATGGAATAACAAACTACTATTAACAAGGAAAGCTATCACTGGAACTAGTAACAAGCTACTAAAGTAACATGCCAATGACATAAAGAAATCAACTGATTAATTAACAAAACTAGTTAATCAAGAAAGATAGTTAAGGGACTAACTTAAGCATTTAAGAGGGGAAATCTCGAAATGCAACTAAGTTGTAAGTATGAGAACTAGTAAATTACGCAAGCATGCAAATAAAAATGCCCAAACATTATGAGAGAGAATGCAAGCAACTTGTCTAACTTAATAACTAACCATTCCCATATACATTTCTTGCCACAATACTTGCATACTTCCCTAACCTCATCAATATTCCACCACAACACCACCAACGACATCAACTACAATATAACTTCCATATTGAAACACCATATACCAGCTCCTAAAACAAATTGAGCATGAACAAAGGGAAGTAACTTCATTAAACATAAGGTGAGCAATGCCATTAGCACATGTATAACCTAGTATCATTCATAAATTGAAGCATGGAAGTCATAAAAAGCCATGACTAAAGTCAAATCAAACATCCTCAAATCTCGGCCTTGTTGGAAATTCCAGAACAGTCAAATATAGTGGCTGTTTTCTCCCAAATTTTGAACTGAACATAAATTTTACTTCCATTGAAAGGGGTAGATATGGTAGTGCTGGGTTCACATATAAAATTTCATGCAGAGATATGAACTGGATGATTTATGGTGAATTGTTTGGCGAGACCTATCAAAACTGTTTTTCAGACAGATTTTAAGAGCTGTAAAGATTGCTAATTTAAGTCATGTTGTAGTTAGAATCTCGAAAATGTGGTCTAAGTGAAAGTTGTAGAACATGTTATCATTTCAACGAGACTAAGAACACCAATTTTTATGGAGTGTGCAGTAACTGTGCTCTGTTTTACTAAACTGTGTCCAGACTGGAAAATTTCAGACATGTTGCAAAGATGGAATTTTAACCCTAATTTCAATCCGAATTAGTAAAAATTCTCAACTTGGAAGTTGTAGATAAAAGTCTAATACTAATGCCATAAGAATTCCAGAGCAAACTTAGTTCTAGATTAGGAGGAATAAGCAAATCAATTAGCATGTAAATTTGTCCAGAATTTCAACAACTTCAAGAATGAAAACTAATGTCATTAAACTAAGATTAACTTAATCTCTTATGCTTAACATACAATAGCACTTAGGTGGAGATGTAATCCTACCTCTAGAGGACCTCAAATCCCTTCTCAATCTTCCACATTGCTCCATGAATCACCTTCCCCTCAAAGCTCCAACTCCCATTAAGCTCAAGCTTCTCCTCCTCCTCCTTTTTCATCTTCTTTCTAGTTTTCTTCTTTCTTTCTTTCTCCCTTTTTTTGTTTTGGCATGAGTAGGGTTCGGCCCTTTTGAGAATGAAGAAGAGAAAAAGCAAAATGAAAAGAAAAATAAAATAGTGAAGAGAAGAATGTAGACGCCTTTTTTAAAAAATGATTAAGGAGAGATATTTCTTGTTAGGATCCATTTATTTACAAGTTTGCCATTTGCTCACAGACTTTTCATAATTGCCCTCCCACTTTGAGTCTCAATTACAAGTTTGCCATTCATTTACATGTCATCTTACCTTACACACTCCTAACTTAATTACAAGTGTGCCATTACTTAATACACACACTTCTACTATATAACTTACTCCCCATTAATTACAAGAATGCCACTAACCCCAACCCTTTTCACACTAAGCCCCTTACACTAACCCCTAGTATAATACACTCCTAATTACTGAGGAGCACTCACTCTACACACCCTTGCATACGCACACTACATCCGTTCACACACATGTGTACATACTCCATTCGTATATACATATATCTATATACTTATACATTACCTATACATGCCATTATGTCTACACATACACATGTATCCACCTACATGCATCCATGTGCACACACTGCATATAATCCACTACATTCAACTAATACTATACATACACATCCACAAGCCAATATTGCATCCAATCTATATGTATTACACACAATTATATCATGCTACACATTCACTCCACACAAATATTATAAGGGGGTCACCACATCCACACACCAATTTACATTGCACACAAATAACCATATCATTCAATGCCATACATATGAAGTCACCACATATTATTCATACACATACCCACAGAATAACATACATTCCACTATACACACCATAATACATCACACAAAGGAGTATACTACACGTATGGTTGAAACAGGTTATGACAGCTTTGTTGGGAAAAATAGCAGGCAGGAAACATGACACCAATGCTGTAAAATTTTCTTTTGAAAAAAATGATATTTTTATATGCAAGCATCATATGAATTCTGGTGCAAATTAATAGTGAACTAAATATGATTTTACATAAAAGTTCTTGACTTTGCATGTATTATTACAATCTGTGGAATTCTTGAGTTTTTGATGCAACGAACGAGGAAGATGCTTGTTGTTGTGCTAATGCCATTTAATGAAATTTTATGAAGATTTCAAGCATTATATGTTTCAATGATTCTGAATCTTCCAGGAAAACACAAATGTTTTTATGATAGTACAATATTGGTTTTTGTTTGATATTCATTAGATTTTGGAAGCACACGTTTTGATTATTTGAGCTGTGGCATTGTTGTATAGCCAGAAAAACTTCAAGCATAGAAGTTTTTATTAGTTAATAGAAATTTTGGTGTATAACCCGAACTTTACAAATTCGTAGAGATACTTATTGAGTGTTGTATTTATCTTTTCCATCAACCAATTTTTTACACTAGTTGAATTGGCTTTGGCACACACGGTAGTGGACTTTTGCCGTAGGAAGTTCAAGCGTATGCCTGACTTATGGTTAGTAACATGTACTTCTTTTGGCTAGATATGGATTGTAGTGACATGATGAAAAGTTATGGGCTAATGTATGGAATTATATAAGATCTTTATTTATCGATGTTTAATATGGATGTGATGCCAAAATGTTTGCAACTGATGGTCATTAGACATGAGAGATGGAATTTAAACTGGATTATTGTTTCAATCTATGCAATCATAAAGTAGTTTATGGTTTCTCATGTTTCCTTTTCCTTATGTGCTATATTTATGATCAATGATTAAGAAACAAATATCCTTAAGGGATCTCTCATGATCGGCTACAGATGATCACAATTCCTATTATTTAACTACTATAAATCACGGGGTTACTCTTAAGTTGTGGGTGTATGACACTCCGTGTGCTACAATGTTAAATTTATTTTTATCCTAAGAATCATGACTTACTGTATTTATAATCAATTGGCTCAAATGTTTTCAAATATTTTGGATAGAAGCGAGGCAATATAATTTGATTTCAATTCTAGCATTCAGTTCTTTTTAATGTAGGATTATCGTTAACAATGTATGTGCGAAACCTCTCGGGCTCAACACTCCATATGTACCACTATTTTGATGTTATTGTGTGTTTCAGTCACTTCCAACACCAAAATAAAATCTGAGGCCATCCTTAGCTACTTTCCAAAAAAGATCAACCCTTTATTACTTTATAGTACAATTTTTATCACTCCACTGTCGTATAGTTATAGCTTGATACAAATCCCCTAGTATGATTTATACTTGTTGCTAGTATGACCCGGTGTGCCACAATGTTGAAATTATGTTTATATTTTAAGAATTAGGGTTGTAGTCATATATAGTTGGTGTGAAAATGATTGTTTCTTCGAACTATGCCACATGATTTCTGTGATCTAAATTTGTAACCTATGAAGCCAAGATGCTTCAAAATAAGTAGCGTTTTTGCGTTGGACCTGTGTTGGATACCAACACTTGCATAATACTAGCACTGCATGTATTGTACCCTCCAAAGTTGTCTGATTTTAAAAACCCTAAATGTTTGTGTATCAAAGTTGTGTTAGCTGTAAATAAAAATATTGAGGTCAGATGTTGAGCACGTTGGATCCATTATGTCACTTAGACAAGCATAAATCAAATTTTCTTTGCTAAATGGACACTTGTTAACCAAACCAAAACACCACTAGATTTACGATTTTTTATTTTTTTTATTGAATTTTTTTATTTTTTTATTTATAGTATTACACATAATAATACCATAAGGATATTATTTATAAATATTTATGCATACATAGGATTGTATCATGGTGTCGTCATCCTATTTTTATGGATTTACCGTGTTTCGTTGTGTCTGTTTCATATCAGCTTGCAGTCATTGTGTCTGCCTCCGTAGTTTATAATTATATATTACCATTGTGGAAGTTAGCATAATTTAACTATAACTCATGCACAATAACACAACCACATGATCTAGTCTTAAACTTTTTCAATGCATCTAATGAATCAAGAGAAATTTGGATGATTAAAATAAAGAAGTGCTTCCCAATAATCGAAATGAGATACTGTAAGATGGATGTAAAGTTATAACCAATCATGTGTTATGGGATATGGTAATATACAACATAAGAGGAGGCCTACAAGTCCAAAAATACATGGGCCTATGGGCATGAATCCATTCATAACCCAATGAGGCCTAACCTAGTTAAGAAGAGAACCCTCTATAAAGTATAATTATCAAAATATCATCATTTACTCTATATAAAGCCCTACCCTTTAGGGAGGTAAGCTCATTCTTATTCTAATTCTCTTTCATCTCTTAAGATTTCTTTATCTTATACATTATCATTGGAGTGCCGGAGGAGTGAAAGATGTGATCATCATCCCGGTTCGACTCATTAACGTTCTTGGCTGTTATTGTAATGCACTGCGTAGCTACTGCACATGTACTGGGGGGTGAATAGTACTTTAAAATAATCAAGAGAGTTATTCCTAATTATTGTGCAAACACACAAACAACAAAGCGGAATAGACTACAAACAACAAGAATAGACAACGCAAACAAAACGATATAACGGGTTCGGATCCACCCAAGTCTTCCCGACTTGTTCCCGGTGATCCTACGTCCCAACCACCAGGATCCCCTCCGGATACTTGAGTTAGAAACCACTAACCCAAGATTTTCTTTAGACCACTTGCAGAAACCCCACAAGTGCAATCGATCTACAATCGATGTCCGTGTATCCCACAACCCGGGAACACGCAAAACCTTAATCCCACAACCTGGGACTAAGCAAACTCTCACAAACCGAGAGTAACAACTTGCAAAAGCAAAGTAAATGAAATAATGAAACACTTACCATAAAATCCTATGCCTTGAGTAAACTTACCAATATTAGGGCAAGAAGGATTTTGAGGAAGAAAAAAGCACCAAACCCTAGCTCCACCAAGATAATCAGCAATATGTGGCTAGGGAGAGATTGGTGACTTGGATTTAAAGCCCTTGGCTTGAATGGCTCACAATCAATGAATCTCTCTTGAGGAATAAGAGTGGGGGAGAGATTCTAGTGAGAAGAGATAACTTTAGAATGGAGTTGATTTGCTTCTCTTTGATTTCTCTAAAACCTAATATAGGCAGCCTTGAATGCTAGGAAAGAAACCCTTCAAGTATATATAGGATAGAGGAAAGAGAGAGAAGAAATTCGTGCAATAAATGCTCCAACGGCTCTATTCTGAAGCAGACTAGTCGGTCAAAGAAGGATCACTGACCGATTAGTTTCTCAACTAGTCGGTCGGTGATTCTTCATGAACCGACTAAGAGGATGACAGCCAATAAAGAGATTCCAGGCGATATGAACTAGTCGGTCTAAGAAGACTTGCCAACCGACTAGTTTCACAACTAGTCGGTCGGTGAGTGTTCTTTGACCGACTAAGAGTTGAAATAGTGTAGGCTGAAATCAAAGACAGCTAGTCGGTTTAAGAACAAATTCCAACCGACTAGTTTCTCAACTAGTCGGTCGGTCGATGTGCTTTGACCGACTAACTGTAAACAGTAGCTCAGGCTGAAATGAGGCAATGATAACTAGTCGGTCTGAGAAGGATTCCTAACTGACTAGATCGTCATCTAGTCGGTCGGTGAACCTTCTTTGACCGACTAATTGATCAACAGTGCCTAGGCTGAATTGAGCAAGGACATTTAGTCGGTTCAAGAGGAATTACCGACCGACTAGATCGCCATCTAGTCGGTTGGTTTTTCTACTTGAACCAACTAAGATGCACTAGAAGCCGAGGGAAGAAGCGATAGGCTTCGGGAAAGTTTCTAATGGCTTCTAAGATAATCCTAGCTCTAAGATATGAGCGATAAGAAGATTATAATGTAAGTCCTACTCAAGGCTTAACATTCTATTCTATGAAGCTAGAAGACATTAAATTAAACATGACGAACCGTCTTCAAAGCTTCAATCTTCACATTTGACTTCAATAAAGCTCCTTGAGCTTCAACGAAGCTTCAGGCACACGATCACGCGCTTTTGAGAAGTCTTGAGACGTCGCTTGTGATGTTCATAGAAATTTGACGACGATCTCCATAACTGCGCTCACAAAGAGTTAGTTCCCGATATTTATGTTTGTTCATCATCAAAACCAAATCCGGGGAATCAATACTCAACAGTTATGGTATATAGATCATGTGACAAGAATGGTGCAAGCTCAACTAAGCCCGATTAGGTCGTTCTGCCACCATGACATCATATTTAAAAAGCAATCAAGAGACACTGAAAGTATTGTTGGTGAACTTAGAAAATTAGAAAGCTACCAAAATATATGATATGAAATGTGTGAATTTGTAAGAAGGCAGGTGTATCATCAATGGAGGCAAAATGAGAATAACGGGTTGGCATGTGCAACTGAGATAATTAAGGGCACCAAATAGGTGGATTAATAGGGTCTATTTAGATGAAGCAAGGAGCACTATGGGTGGACCTCAATAAATATGAAAGTAGATTGCTAATTGTTAGGTTAACATAATAACTGGCATGTGGTAAAGCTGAACAATGAAAAGGGATTCAAGTAGCCCACGCTAGAGAGTTTGAACAAAGGCATTGTTTTTGTTGTATGTTCAAATTTGCATTTCATAAGGTAAAAGTAAAACATCTTGGGGTGCACTAGGGAATTAAGGAATTATGACATGACGCTTTACCAAAGAAATGTGTATAACAAACTTCGTAGTGTGCCTAATTTTTAGTAAGCAGATCCAAGTTTCAGATACAGTTGAACATGTATTGCAATGGACACCACATGCATGAATTTTCTGCTTGGGAAAGTGTACACACACGTGTGAATAATGGATGTGTTGTCATCGCTGCAGCACAAATCCATGGTATTCTTGATTTTTTTTGTATTTAATTTTTTAATTTTTGATTATTGAGAGTAATTTGCTTTATACTAAAATGCTAATACACCAACAATCATATGAATCCAATCTTATTTGAGTCTCTATTAGATGGTTTCAACTTCAACAGTTGTTGACAATAGAACTTTTTGTATTAATTTGATCCATGCTTAAATAGGCTTGAGCTCACTTGATTTTGTGTGTGTTGCGGTTTTAGTATGTGTATCAATCTTAAATAAATTAAAATTTAAAAAAAAAATCAAGAATCAAGAATTTATGCTATAATCATAGAAAATTTACATCACTGTATCCGTGTATATATGTATACATACAAATATGTATATACAGATGTATAAATGTATGTGTACATGCATATATCTATGTATATATGTATGTATGTATACAAATAAGGAAAAATGTGTTTTTATGCACGTGCACAGCTAACTTAGATGTGCACGTGCACAAACTCATTTTCACATATGTATATATAACAATTTGAGAACAATATAAAATAAAACTTTTGCAATAGCTTGATTAAGGGTCAAATCTCCTAGGATTTACTCCAAATTCGTATTTTGAGGTTTTAGAATGTGTATAACAAATCCAACGGAATGGATTTTGTAAAAAATGAAAAAAATATGATTTTTTGTTTGGTCGCACTAAGTGTTTGGTGAGGCTTGGCCACACCAGAAAATCCATATATGTAAGTATGTAGATATGTGCTGTCAACATATGAATTTTCTGTGCTGACAGCCATATGTCTGCTTCCTATTGGTCGGGGCTGTTTTGCAAAACAACCATTGTTTTTAATTTGCACATTAACTGCCAATTGCAAAATCACCCATCCCCTACCTCTGCTCTCTCACGTGGTGGTTGTTCTGGCTCAACGCCGATCTTGTGACCACCACAGAAGAGGATGAGGTGGTAGATGGAGGATGCCTGTGGGC
This sequence comes from Scilla litardierei, assembly GCA_030789695.1. Classification (NCBI taxonomy): domain Eukaryota; kingdom Viridiplantae; phylum Streptophyta; class Magnoliopsida; order Asparagales; family Asparagaceae; genus Scilla; species Scilla litardierei. The sequence goes on along the minus strand of CM061133.1, from coordinate 62,457,451 downwards.
AAGAGGAGGTCGTGGGGAGGTGGGAAAGCATGAGATCGGTATTGGAAGCTTTGCTAGAGGAGGAGGTTGTGCATATGTAGGGGATCACAAGATGATGTTCATGATGGTGAGGGAACGAGAGATGATGCCGATGGCGAGCAGGAGGATGGTGGAGGTCGAATGGTGAATGATAATGTTGATGATATTGTTATTGTCAACGACATGATTAGGGTTTTGAAGGGGAGGAGTCGGCGAGGGTGTTTGATGTGATGGTGTGGGGAGTTTTGTCGACGGTGGGAAGGTGGTTGCGGCAGGAAGGAGTCAATGGTTGTGGCAACAGTGGTGGTTATCAATCACAGGAGGCGATCAGTGGTGGTATTTTGACGATCAGCGTTGGTATTTGGGCAATCAGAGGTGACGGATCAGCCGCAACAGCCCTGAGAGAGAGAAGGTGGGGGAGAGCAATTTTGCGAACTTCGAGGGTTAATGTGCAAATTAGAAAAAAAACACCAACCACCAGGAAGCAGGCACGTGGCTACACATGGCTGTCAATACAAGAAAATCATGTGCTGACATCATATATCCACATTCCACAAACACACACACACATGCATAGTTGTATGTATACACACACACACTCGCACAGATATACATGCATATTTGTATTTGTATGTATATATACATATATGTTTATCTGTATAAACATACATGTTTATGTTTATGTATGTATTCATACATATACATATATGTATGTATGCATGTGTGTGTACATACATACATATGTACATTTATCATGGTGGAGATGATATATTTTCCAATATCCCTTGTAGGCAATGATCAAATTTAGATTACTATTCGTGTAAATCTTCATGTATATTAGCTCACTCTAGCTGTGTAGTGTGTTGTCGCATTGCAAAATAATTGGTACTGCAATTCTCATTACCATAATACGACACGCTATGGATGTTTGGAGCACATGAAATCTCTCCATATTCAGGCAATTAGAGGATTTCATATTGGACTCGGGAAAACTTTCTTTGGCTAGGTCAGGGTAGGGGTGACCAAGTATCCTTTGGATGCTCTTTATCGGTGACTAGGTCCTTTTAAGTAAATATCTACATCACAGGGTTGGCTGAAACTAGCCTTCATGCTCCAGTGATGCATTCACAAAAGGCAAATGATCATGGAGGGATCCATTAGAATGAATGAAGGCAGAGAAGTTACATGGGCAAGTTACAGGAACACATCTAATAGGTCTGTCAGTTCTTTTGTAGTGATTAGAGAAGATTGTGAAGTACTTTTCTTCATGATCCAATGTTTTGTCTGGAAGGTGCAATGTCCAAAACGAGAGCACACTGATTGTTTTTGCTTGTTGGCTTCTCCAAGATATATGAAGATGGGCGTTGCATGTGATGCACTTTTTAGATGACTAGTTAAGGCTGCAAGTGAAATCAACCAGCACTCTCATGGAGTATTGAAGCACTTTCTATTTGATTGATACTCGTATTCTTGTTTTTAAAATAAAGGAGAAGCATAATGGAGAGGTAGCATTTCGGGTTCTCAGATTTAGAGAGTTTTACTTCATGTAATCTTCTACTTTTCCACCCATTTTACTATGCCTAGCTACAGAGTCCATTTTAGATAGCTCCTATGAAACTCTATCGAATGTTCTGTATTGAATTTTAATATACATTTATTATGTTTGCATGTGTACTTAACATGTTAATCTCCTTTTCCCCGCAATTAAAATGCTATATATGTTTCTCATCTAATTTTATTGACTTGCAGCAACTTGTGCCAAATGCGGCAACAATGAAGCATACTATTACCAGGTGCAGACCCGATCAGGGGGCGAACCCATGACGACATTTTTACCCTTGCACCAACGAGGGGTGCAAGTATGGGTGGAGAGAGGACTGACTTATCTTGCAGGTGCGCTTGTCTGACCGCAAACATCCTCCAACTCCATGTTGATTACACTCTACAGTTTGTAATATCTCATGTTCTTAAATGCATAGGGAGTGATTGAACCGTATGCCTCAATGCGATGTTACATGAGTTTTCTGAATCCTAACAGATGGATCTTTTTTGTTCTTCACCCGATGTTCGTGTTGGTTTGGTTGAAAATTTCTGAAACAAGTAAAACTTGTGGCAAGACCATCTGCAGATAATGAAGAAGCGTAAGATGGAAGTATCTAGAGTAGCCTGCGTAATAAGAAAGGGTAATAGAATCATTAGTATCATCTTGGAAAAGGAGGCTTGATAGATTTAGAATATTATGATGTTGAAGGAAGATGGTGTCCGCTGATGACTGTCGAAAGCTAGACATCTTTTGGTGAACATCCACTCTGAGGGCAGCCGTTGTTGAATGCTATATTCCTCCTTGTGTGCGTCTTGAACATGTCCTTGCAATAGAATCCACACGTCTCATTAGCTTTTGATATTTTAGCTGATTTTGGTTCAGATTGAGGCAAGTTTTATCATTTACAACTACAATTTGGTGTTTTGTGTGTGAGGCGTGATTGTCTGTGTAATCATGGACCCAAATGTCTAACCTTGTGGTTGGATGATTAGTCATTTGTTGAACTCAATATTTTGGAACGCATATGGTTACATCCTTAAGATTTTTAAATACTTTTTGTATTATCTATTATACATTTTGGGGATGTTTTTGAATTTGTTTCCTAACTAGGATAAAAGAGTCGATAGAAAGACGGTTGATATTTAATCTTGAGAAATCAATGGCTGAAATGGCTGAGATGTGATTCTATGAAAATTTTGGACGAAAAAACTTAAATCTTGGGGGTAGATGGATTGGGGAAAACCAAAACTTTGAAAATCGAATCCAAAAAAACCTTATAGATGCGCATATTCAACTCTCTCTGTCTCTATCTCCCCCAAAAACCTCAGCCAAGAGAAGTGACTCTTCATGCCTCTCTCTCTCTCTCTCTCTCTCTCTCTCTCTCTCAGCCCAGAGAAGTGACGCTTCATATCCCGCCCCACCCACAAAGAAAAACCGTAGAAGATCAAGCACCGTCGTGGGGTCAAGGACGGCAGTGCAGAGCATGAAGGAGATCGTCAATACCCCACACACACACACACACGAAAAAAAAGAAAAAAATACCAACCAGGGATCAGGCGCCGCAGTGGGGTTAAGGCAATGCAGAGCTTGAAGGAGATCGTCAATTGCTCAGAGGCGGAGATCTACGCAATGCTCAAATAGTGCAACATGGACCCCAGCAAAGCTCGTCCATTGTCTCCTAACCCAAGGTGCCCTAATTATTTTGATCGTTTGTTCATTGCGTCATTTTCTGCTTTAAAAGCTGTTTATTTGGTTGGAATGAAGTCTGAGAACTGGTTCATTGTCTTAAGAATATGATTTTGTTTGTGGATTTGGTATTTTGTTAAAATCTATTCTTCAAATCGTATAGAAATTTGATGTGTTTCATTTGATTCAATGGTCCTGAAGATCTTGAAGGAGATCATTAATTGCTTGGAGACGGAGATCTACGCGATGCTTAAAGAGTGCAACATGGACCCCAGCAAGGCCGTCCATCTCTCCTAACCCAAGGTGCCCTAATTATTTCGATCTTTTGTTAATTGCGTCATTTTCTGCTTTAAACGCTGTTTTTTTGGCTGTAGTGAAGTCTGAGAAATGGTTCATTGTCTTAATAATCTGATTTCTAGAAGCAATGCCAAATTAATTACTCAGAACTGGTTGGAATCAACTATATTGTATCATTTTCTGTTTTCTACCCCTTAATAGACAAGACAGTTGAATTTGAGAGTGTTCTGAAAGAAATCTGTCATGAATTATTTGGCCAAGAACGTGCTATTTCCCCCCCACATTTTCTCTTTTAAACACCTCGAGAAGGTGCCTACTTTATCTTTGACATTTATTTATTTTACTCATTGTAACTCTCCCTTATTTTAGTTTTTTTTCTCAAAATCTCTTCCAAGTTCTGCAAGTTCTTTAACGTTGGTTTCACGCAATTTCTCTTCTTCAAATCGTATAGAAGTTTGAAGTGTTTTATTTGATTAGATGGTTATTTATAGTTAGTCTGCACTTTTCCTATGTTCACATGTTGAGTTGCGCATTAAAAAGTGGAGGATAATTATACAGATAGTCAACTGCAGAGAAAATTGGCTAAATGCCACCGGTCAAAGATGTGTTTTAATTTTTACCACTAAGTTTAAAAACTTGGCTAGAATAACACCCTAACGAAAAAAGAGACGAAAATACCCCTTCGTTCCCAAACACTAAAACCCAACAAAATCAAATCTCCTTGCGAAAACAAGTGCAGCGGACGACGTTCTCCCTCCGGCGAGCGAATCCCAGCACCTCGCACCGCCTCGAACTCCCCTCGACAGCCTCGACACCGCTCATCACCGCCATCCCACAACCCAACGCCGACAACACCCCGCATATACGTCTACGTCGACGCCGAACTCCGACCACACCGCTTCGCCGTACTCCGACCACCCCGAATCTACGGAAACGCCTCGTCGTACTCCGACAAAGCCCTAAGAGCCAATTTGCGCCAATTTGCGCCAATATACGCCAATATACGTCACGATACGTGACGTATATTGGCGTATATTGGCGCATATTGGCGCAAATTGGCTCATAGGGCTTTGTCGGAGTACGACGAGGCGTTTCCGTAGATGTGGAGTGGTCGGAGTAGGGCGAAGCGGTGTGGTCGGAGTTCGGCGTCGACGTAGCCGTATATGCGGGGTGTTGTCGGCGTTGGGTTCCGACCACCCCGCTCCGCCGTACTCCGACCACCCCACATCTACGGAAACGCCTCGCCGTACTCCGACAAAGTCCTATGAGCCAATATGCGCCAATATGCGCCAATATACGTCACGAATATCGTGACGTATATTGGCGCATATTGGCGCATATTGGCTCATAGGACTTTGTCGGAGTACGGCGAGGCGTTGCTTTAGATTTAGGGTGGTCGGAGTACGGCGAAGCGGTGTGATCGGAGTTCGGCGTCGACGTAGACATATATGCGGGGTGTTGTTGGCATTGGGTTCCGACCATCCCGCTTCGCCGTACTCCGACCACTCCACATCTACGGAAACGCCTCGCCGTACTCCGACAAAGCCCTATGAGCCAATTTGCGCCACTTTGCGCCAATATGCGCCAATATGCGCCAATATACGTCACGTATCGTGACGTATATTGGCGCAAATTGGCTCATAGGGCTTTGTCGGAGTACAGCGAGGCGTTTCCGTAGATTCGGGGTGGTCGGAGTACGGCGAAGCGGTGTGGTCGGAGTTCGGTGTCGACGTAGACGTATATGCGGGGTGTTGTCGGCGTTGGGTTGTGGGATGGCGGTGATGAGCGGTGTCGAGGCTGTCGAGGGGAGTTCGAGGCGGTGCGAGGTGCTGGGATTCGCTCGCCGGAGGGAGAACGTCGTCCGCTGCACTTGTTTTTGCAAGAAGATTTGATTTTGTTGGGTTTTAGTGTTTGGGAACGAAGGGGTATTTTCGTCTCTTTTTTCGTTAGGGTGTTATTCTAGCCAAGTTTTTAAACTTAGTGGTAAAAATTAAAACCCACCTTTGACCGGTGGCATTTAGCCAAGATTTCAGCTTCATTCTTTGTTTTTGTTTACTAGGTAATCCACATGACTTAATTTCAATCATCCTGTTAGTCAGGAAGTATAAATTCATAAGATTTAGCGCAAGTCTTCTTTTATTGAAAGGTAAAGCATACGACCTATCTAATAAGCACGCAATGTTGGTACATTACTCTAATCTGACCCATACGGGACTATCTGGCTTTTGTGATAAGCTTAAATAACAGGGCTAGCTCATGTTAGACTAAGTTGCATCTGGTTGCACTGTCTTCTTAATTGCACTTGAATATATGTGTTGGATCTCCTGCAAATGGCAAACAGAACACTAAGGGTTGTAAGGTCCCTGTCTATGAGGAAAACACTAGAAGTGTGGTTGAATAGTGTTTATGCAATTTAAAAAGATAATTACACCAAATTAAATTTCTAACCAACAAATAATGCGGAATAAAAGTAAACTCCAAAATGAAACAATGCAAACACAAGGATGTTTTAAGGGTTCGGATTACCCAAATCACTTTCCGACTTGTTCCCGGTAATCCTACGTCCCTTCCACCCGGATACCACCGGACACTCAAGTTAGAACCCTAACTTGAGGTTTCCTTAAAACCCCACTTGTAGCAACCCTACAAGTGAAATCGAAATACACTCGATTGACTTTGACTCCCACAACTTGGGAGCAAGCAAACCACTCTCACAACCCGAGAGTAAATCAAATAACAAAGTTATGAAATTTGAAATAAACAACACTTACAATCACATATGCCTCGAAGTAGAACTTGAAGGAGAGTATGTTGTGTGTTGAATGACTCTCTTGAAGAGAGGAAAGCTCTTTCTCTTGACTGCACCAAATGCCTAGAAGATTTCTCTTTGCTTCTAGGTTGGAGAGCAAGAGATGAAAGATAGGAATTCTAGGGCTTTTGGATTTTGAGAGCTTTGATCTTGGAAGAATGAAAGCTTAAATGTTTGAATGAGTTGCTAACAAAATGAGTAACCTCTCAATGAAACAGTAGTGGCTGCCTTTATAGTTTTCTCAAACACTTCAAACAAAATCCCCAAAAGCTCCTTTGAAATCCGTGAAGAAAAGCTCAACGGATAGAATCTGCGCACGCGACAGTCGACTGTTGAACAATACACAGTCGATTGCTGCACTGTGACAGAGAGTAGGTGAGAATTCAAACGGTAACTTACCACGTGGACAGTCGACTGATAAGGAGTAGACAGTCGACAGTTAAACCAACATGTGACTGTAAATCCTTATACAGGAGACTGGCCGTAATCTGGGTAAGTTGAGCAATTCTCAGAAAAGTCTGGGAATACAAGACAAGCGAATGATGAAGAGAAGACAGCCGACTGTAAATCCAACATGCGACTGTAATTCCTTTTACAGACGACTGTCACAAACCCTGACATTTTCCAGAGAGTTGAGTATGCAGGGAGGCTCAAAGACAGACGAATGTTGAAGCATTGACAGTCGACTGTGCCATTGGACAATCGACTGAATATACAACAGTCGACTGGCACTAGAATACAAATTATTCCAGAGAGCAAGTCCCACAGAAGAATCATGGACATGCGACTGTTGAAGCATTTATAGTCGACTGGTCCGTGGACATACGACTGTAAATACAACATCAGTCGACTGACCAGATCAAATTGAGAATAATCTTGGGCTGAAGATAGACAGACGACTGATTAACAAATCACAGTCGACTGTCACTTGGACAGGCGCCTGTGAATTGTACAACAGTCGCCTGATAGAGTTAAAGCTTAGAAGCCCAAAGAATAACTAATTAGTATGTGCATAACAGGCGACTGTAGAACAAAACATAGTCGACTGTTTTAAGACAGACGACTGTAAAGCGTTCAGCAGTTGACTGTTGATATCATGACATGCACATTCTTGATAGAAAAGAATTGGAGTCAAAGGAAAGTTGATCTAATGATTTCCTAAGACTGAAATGAAGATGTGTGTGTGCTCCAACAAAGTTCTACTTCTAAGCTACATACTAGAAGAGAGAAAGAAGATTACATTTGTAGAACTCTCTCTTCTTTTCAACGTATGAACTTGAAGTCTTCTAGGAGCTTCAATCACCATCTTTGATCATCCAATCTACTTCCTTTGCTTTCATTGATCTTTGAGCGTCATCCATTGCTAATTGATCTTCATGATATGCTTAGACAATGGATTAACTGCAACTAGGGGATTAGTCACAAGTATTTATGTTTGTTCATCATTAACACCAAGTAGGAAGAAGTCCAATACTCATCATTCTCCCCCTTTTTGATGATGACAAATAAACATAAACAAAAAGATAAATAATTGTGCTTAATGAAAACTTACTCCCCATACATAGATGCCAATCAAGTTAGTCAATAAATATTAGGGCATCTATAGATCAAATGAAGCAAATGGGTAAGATATGCATGAAAGATGATATGCTTGAGTTTATGAAATCTAGGATTTTATGATCCACGTTCATTGTATCTTACTCCAGCTGAATCTCAAGGTGTACATCGGGCCGGGCCGGGCCGGCCCGGGCCCGCCATGGGCCCGCCCGGGCCTTGACCGGGCCACGGGCCGGCCCGGCCTGGTTGACCGGGAGGACCGGGCCGGGCCGGAATCTATCCGGGGGCCGGAAGCCCGGCCCGTGGCCCGGGCTTGTCCGGGCCGGCCCTAGAATATTAATTAAATATATAATTATTTAAAAAATTATTAAAAATTCATTAGAAAATCTTAATAAAATGAAAAATAATATCTATACCTAGTATAATTTTTTTTAAAGATAGTAAGTTTTTTAAAAACATACTAGTTTTATAAAGGATGAACAAAATAAGAAGAAAATTAATGAGTAAAACAATTAATGAGGAACAAATTAAGGAGTAAATTAAGAAAGAACTATTATATATGAGAAAAATTTAAGATGGAACAAATTACGGAGCCCATTTGTGGAACAAAATTAAGTAGGGAGCAAATTAAGGAACCAATTTGTGGAAAAATTTAAATAGTAAACATATTAGTAGGGGAAAAACAAGAAAGAGGCTGGGCCGGGCCGGCCCGGCCCGACGGGCCGCCCCTCCTCCCGGAAGCCCGGCCCGGCCCGAAGGCCAGGCCGGGCCCGCGGCCCGGTCAACCCGACCGGGCCCGGGCCGGGCCGGCCCGTTGACCGGGCCGGGCGGGCCGGGCCGCGGGCTTTCAGGCCGTTTGGCCACCTTGACCTGAATATAAGGCAACTTCAATCTTAAATTCAAGTTAGTTTTGAATTAGAATTTACTTAGCACATAATTATGATATGTTTATTTCTCTCCCCCTATGGCATTATCCAAAAGGTGGGAGCAGAATAACAACAATAGTGCTAAATAAGTACTAAAACAATCATAAGAGTCTAAAGATATACAAATCAAAAACTCATAAACCACATTAAACTTAGCTGACTAAAGGAATGAAAGTCCAATATCAACATTACAAGCCACATGATAAAAATCGGCTCAAATCACATCATATAAATGATATCGCATACAAGGAGACAGTTTCACAAAGTTCACACATATAAGATAGACAATGTTACAATGTGAGAAATAGAATGAAGAAACTGCATTTTCATATATAAATATGGTCAAAGTTACAAGGGCACAAAATACATCCACAACACCACGTACATCCAAAAAGAGTGATCAAAATACATCCATACATCATCATACAGACAACATCGACACTCCAACCAAAAAAAGATCTCAACCCTAATACAAAGTCTAAGTCTAAGGGCGAGTGTCCCTAGCAACAGCAGAGGATGAGACCAAAACAATCTGGAACTCCTGAGACTTTGGATCGACTATGAAATCCTCGGGAGGAGGGGCAGCATCAATAGCAGCAGCAGGGACAACCTGAGGAGCAGCAACATCAGGATCCTCCACAATCTTAGTGATGGTAGGCGGAGGAGGCTGAGTAGGCTGAGGTGGAACAAAGCGTCTGAGGTGCTCAAGGAAAGGAATTCCCTGATGCTGGAACGACAGAAAGAACAACTCATAGAGACTAGAAATCCTCTCGTCCAAAAGGTCATGAGAGGGTGCGGCTGAGGTAGATGGCTGATAAGCTGGAGGAATGGTAGATGACGAAGGAGCAGAGGTAGATTGCCTCTTCTTAGATGCTGAATGCAGAGCCAAAGACGACTTCGACTTTGCAGAAGCATATAGGAGAGGACCTAGAGGCAAAGACTCGAAGGGGGTCAAATCAATACCAAAATGACGGAAAACACGGGTAAGGAGACCACCATATGGAATGTGGGAAGAAGTAATAGAAAACTCGACATTGTCCATCATATCAAGGAGGACGCCGGCCCAGTTTACTGACATGCCAGAAAAGATAGCATACATGCACCGGAGGATCTCCTGGGAGGGTTGGTCGGAAGATCCATACTTCGGCAGGATGTTGGACTTCACCACAAGGTGAACAGCCCAACCCCTAGCTGAGAACATGGAGGCCCTGACTCCAGAAGAGAGAACAATGGGAATCACACGAAACATGTCCTGAAAGACAGTCTGATCAAGATCACTAACATTTGAAAGAGAGATGTTAGCATGAAGGGAGCCTGAGGAGGGGATCCTAAGAATGGTCCCTAAGAGAATATGGTCAAGACGGATGTGGGTCCACTGAGCCACAGTGTCAATCTCTCCTGAGCCAGCATATTCACCGTGAATGCGGTTTGCATAGAATAATTTGACCTGAAAGGGATATGCACGTGGGGAATCGATTGGGAGTATCGAAAAAGATCACCCAAGCGGGTAGACGATAGTATCTCAGAGAGTCTCCGCAGTAAAAGCCTGATACATAATAAATTGCTCACGAAGGAGCTTGATTCATAGCATGGAATGGAACTTTGCCAACAAGCGTCGTCACAGCATATAGGGATAAGAGGCTCAGAAGGAGGCATGACATGATTTTGTTCATCGGAGCTAGACTCAGGATGGGTGTCAGCATCCACCCGAGCATGTTCGGCCTCAGCGACAGGCTCGTTGATGCGAACACCAACAGGCTTACGTTGACGCTTCACAAGAGGCTCAGCTTCGGAGGAGTAAGAAGAAGGAGAATATCCTCTCGAAGAATTGACGGGAGGAGGATCAGCGTTCTTGGTGAGGGCTTTGTGGGGACGTTTGGTTTTGACAATGGTCGGCTTAGAGATCCTAGCACGTTTAGGAGCAACAGCATTCCCCTTGGTCTTGGGTGCCATTGTGCAATCAAACGAACAAAAGAAAGATCAACGTGTACGATTGAATCGACAGGAGAATGAGCAATACCTAATCGGTGAAGAACGACTGAGAGGGAGACGAGCGACCAAGAACTTGAAAGAACGGAGGAAAGTGGCTTCGAATCGGAGCGAAATCGACGGAGGAGTGATCGATAAAGGAGTTCAAAGGGGGAAGACGAGGGAGATTTTCAGTCGGATGAGCGAGAAAACATAAGAACGAATCGACGGCCCTCGATGATATATGAAGAGTCTAAAGAATCTGGGCCGTCGGATCAAAAAATCGACGGCTCAGATCAAGTTAACGAACCGCCACAACAGTTGACAGTTGGCTGATGAACAATCGGCAGTCGACTGAATGAAAGGATAAATATGGGCTCAGGTTGACTGACTGAGAATCAACAATTTGATGATATAAAATAGAGACCACTGAAGATATGGACATGCGCCTGATGACCAAACTGTAATCGCCTGTCGATCAGACAGTCAACTGTAAAGTCGTCACCAGTCGCATGTGCGAAAGATACAGTCTGCTGTATGAGAAAATAAAGTAGGGCAGTCGACTGTCGAAGGAATAACAGTCGTCTGTCCTGGTCCAGACATGCACAGTGAGGTTAAAATCCAAAGGATAAAGACAACTCACCCTATGACCTATACTCTAACTGGCTTGCCTCGTCGAATCTCTGGTCCCGGGTCATGATAGGCAGGAGGAGATCTTCTCTCTCTAGTTCCGATTAACTGACTGGTCGTAGGTTCGAATCCTACTTGGGGAGATTTTTGATTTTCTGAATTCGAATTTCGTTTTATAGCTTTTCTGACCTTCTCCTTTTTTTTGAAAGACGCAGCATCAAACGGGACATCAAAAGTGGGAAGTTGATTGTTGGAAATGTCTTCCTCACTCTCTTGCCGGTATCAACAACGAGAAAAAACAGCCTGGTATGAGCAAAGGTTCTGAAAGAAAAGAACACTGACAAAGAACGTAGATACCCGACCTTAACCCTTTTATTGTAGAATCGAGCGGTATTTTGTTCTCCACGTGCCCCAGCGATGCCAGACTTATCAATTTGTCCGGTATACTGGGTGGGGGCTTAATTCCCCTTTCTGGATACATGACCCTTAGTGTGGTTCGGAGGGGAACGCACACTAAGGTGTCATCATTCATTCGAGTGGTGGCGGATTGGATCCAAGGTATATCTATCCGGGTATATCTTTCTTTTCCTATTTGTACTTTCTTTCGTTCGTTTAAGTGTGGATTAGAAATGAAAAACATTTTCTTACTAAGTTCTTGTGAACGACTCCGATGCTATTTCTATTTAAGAAGAAGCCGTTGGAGGAATAAGCGATGCTGCTAAGATCCGCAGTCGATTTAGCCAATTTCCCTCAATAGCTGGACCTTGGAATCGAAGAGGTCGTCTACTGGACGCGGTTCAACTAGCAGAGACTCTCCGGCCCGCAAGATTTTGTGTGCGAGGGACTGGCTCCCGTAGTGGTTACCGCACACTCCCTCGTGTACCTCCTCCATCACCGGTAGTATCTCCTGCTCGCGGAGGCGCCACTCGATGTGGGGACATCGTGAGACAATGCACATGTGCTTATTAGGAAACAAATTCATAGAATGACTCACCAAGAAGCTTCTACATGATATCATACTTTGACTGTCAACTGAAGCTCTCAGGTGACAATATGTGCTACATAATCCTTATTATCTTAGATGTGCTTGACGACCTTGCACGTGGAAGGCTATACTTAGGCTTTTACTGAAGATCGGTATTGCACTTGATACGTAGGTACTCGCGGGTTATAGTCGGAAGCAAGCGAAGGGAGTGGCCATCAAAAAGGGATTCGTCTCTTCCGATACAGGATGTTAGTGTCGTAGATAGTCTAGTGAGATCCATAGATAAGTCATTGGCCAAGGCAGATAGATAAACTTGTTAATGTAACAAGTTGTATCTAACCTCAAACTATGAAATCACATTCCACGCGAGGTTTAAGGTGTAATGGGGTTTGACATATACCTGAATTCTAGACACCTTAGTGACATAGGGATGACGAAGGGACCAAACGTCACAGAATCTTTCATTATAAGGCCCAAGATTTGGTTCGTAGAGATTCCAGTCTCTATGCTAACCAAACAACAATGATTCCTTAACGAGGGTGGTGGTATGCGTGCTAGCACATCTACTACACCTTGAACACGATATGATTGTGTTTGTTGGAATCGGGCTATTAGAGTCATACACATGTGACGACCTCTCATGAGAAATGCATGAATGAGCTTCATGTATATCGGATGTATATGACAGATCACAAGTATTGTGATCAAGCTTATTATAGAGAGAATGCGCGTCACAAGGAGTTGCGAGTGCGTATTGGAAAGAGTTATGAATGATCCAAGCAAAAGAAGAAGGCATAAACTCCAAACCAAATCCAACAGGTGATTAGTCAACTAATGATGTTTCGATCGTCGACTAATCAGCTTACTGCAAAAACAAAGAGTTATCTAGTCGACTAGTGTTTTATAGTTCAGTGTTTGGGTGTAGGTTTAATCCAAGAGTTGGATCTAAACCGACCCGAATTAACAAAGTTTGACTCTAACATGAATTCCTAAATGTTAAGATATTTATAGGAGTTTTGGTTTGATTAATCCACCTTATATTATGATTTGTTTTGGATTCAAATCGGGGGTCTTATAGGATTATGAAAACCTAGTCTTTGTGCCTTCTTATAGACGCGTTCTTGGACTAGTTTGGATTTTAGTAGAACTCCTCCTCTATATAAAAAGAAAACAATACCATAGGGCTACTAACCCATAATCTAGTGCATGATCCATGCGGCCATGTGGGGGGTTTTATCACCAAGGGAACTATTTCATTGGTGTATAATTTTGACCGGCCACCCAATTGTTGCATGGCCTTTTCTAAATAAAAGACCCACTCACGCACCATGCTTCATATTAGCCAATGGGAGAAAAGAAATCCAGCACCAAAGAATTATAACACTCTCTTTCATGATTTTCGCACAAGCCATGCTTGGTTTGCCCTATGTATGCGTAAATTACAAGGAGGGTGCAATTTATATTCAATGGTCCCGTGCACGTGTTCTGAACACTACGGTTGCGTTATGAAGTTATTCCTTCACCTCATCTCAATCTCCAGTCACTACGATTGGGAGTTAAGTTCGTGCTCAGGAGGAGCTTGTGGATCGTGATAAGTGGTTACTGTTGTGCGACTTTTATTGTACCATAATGGATGAGCAGTGGTGCTTTGGACTTTACCGGAAAAGTTTGGGATTCACATATATCATGTAAGAATATTCGCACGAAGGTATGAAATTTTAATTAACATTAATTTCAAGCATTACAGTAGATCTTGGTAGAATCTGCTAGTCATAGAAAAATTTGATTTTTTAGCTTTCCACTGCATGCTAAATAGTTTAGCGTAGCTAGCATATTCCCTTACAGTGCCAAGTGTCTAAAATGCTATCACATGTTGAAGTAATGCATAAAGAAATAATTTTTTCGTACAAACTTTGCGGTAGCTCCCCCTGAAAGTATGCATCATACTAATTAGGTCTCCTTAAACCATGCACATCCTTTGAAGTCCATAGGGAGCAAGCTATTACTCATCAAAATTGAGTACCTGAAAATCAAACAAATATTTTGGTACCTTTTTGCTTTCGGGTCCGTGGGATTAGTTTCAAAAGTAGAGATATCACTCAACGGGGAACCAATACCCATTTGGGTCTAGATTTCCCATCACAAATATATCTATAATCCATACTAAAATGTACATTATGCATGAAACTAGAAACATACTCATATTTCATATGAACTGTCCCATGCTTGGGTGTCCATACTTTGATGAAAACATTTCTAAAGCGAAGTACCCTAGTGTGATCCCAGATTGCATGCTTCATATAGATGTTGAAAAGATAAAAGAAGATAATCTAAAATTGATTAGTAAAAATGTGTTGCTTAGTGATGAGGTTAGTACGCTTAGTGGTAGACTCAATGACTTGGATAAGACTTTGACCACCATTAAGACCAAGTATGATGATCTATATAGGAATGTGGATAGGTTCAATAGGGATAAGGAGAAACTAGTGATTTGATTAGTTCTCGGATACCCTCTAGTAGTAGATTTGGCGTAAGTTATGAGGAGATTCACGTTATGTCGTTGACTACTTTTAATTGGGTATTCATTGTCTCATGAAATAGTCGACTACAGTTGTTTTGGAAGTTGACTACGATTTGTATAGGAGTCGCCTACTTTTGCCATACGGATAGATTCAACACAGGTCTGCGATTTACGGAAAGCTGTCGATTTATTGATTGGAGGAGTGTTTTGAAAAATGTTTCCAACGTGTTTTCACCCATATATATGCTGGGATTACTGAGGGTTTTCGCCAATATTAATGATCAATATTCTTAAGAGAAAAAGAGTTTTCAAGTTCAAAAGCTTTTAAGAAAAAATCTCATTCTTTGCCCTATGTTTTAAAGATATTTCAAAAATCCTTCTTGGCCAATTTTAAATCTCAAAAAGCTTCATTCTCTCATCAATTGAAGATCCACTATAAACGCACTTCAATACACAAGAACTTCAACATTTGGCTATAGATCAAAAAAGGTTGTAAGTATTTCTTTTCTCACTTGTGTGAGGTGTTGTCTCAATTAAGACATGTCCATTTGTGGATGTGTTTATCCTTGTAAGAACGTATTGTACTCATTATATGTGTTGTCTTGTTTGAGACGTGTTATTGATCCTTGCCCCGAGAGTGGACGTGTTGTTGGATGTAGGGGAAGCCACCCGAACCAAGATAAATACTTGTGTTTGTGATTGTCTCTGTGATTGTACTTAATTATTCACTCGTAATTGTTTCTAGCTTCCGCAATTACTCTTTATCTTGCAAGTTTTATAGTTGATTAATTTTTATTTGGGTAACTCCATTTACTAGCTTATGTAGAATTCCTAGATGATTTTTATTATTTCAAGAACAACATTCACCCGCATATAGTGTTCTATTTTCCATCCGTGTGAGATCCAACACTTGGTATCAGAGCACTTGATGCAATCTTGATCTTCATGGCCTATGTCTTGGCTCCTTTGAGATCCAATGTCTTTATTGGCTCTAGTCCTCCTTGATCTGCACTGTTTGATCATGAAAACACATGATCTATACATTACACTCAAAAAATTATTAGTACCCAATATGTAGCTCATCATCAAAACAAATATAGGGTGACTCAATATCCAACAATATGCAACAAATTTTTATAGTTTCATAAGAGGACGATCCGGTAGTTCGCGAGATTGATGTGTTCCACAATTATTAAGATGATGACGTTGAGGTAAAAGATGCTTCTTTTAGTATGAAACTAATATATGATTGTCTAATACTGATCTTGAGATTTTGATGCGATTATGTTGGCAAAATTTTTGACGTTTTACGTTTTCTGAATTAATATTTAATGGTTTATATGTAGAAAATGATCTCACGATTTGTAGGAGGAAGACGGTGCGGAAGGGGTCGATATGGTAATTCACGAGATTGATGTTTTCTACAATCGTTTAGATGATAACGCGGAGGTAAAAGTTGCTTCTTTTAGTATTTGTGAGAGAGATGTGTTCTGCAATCGTTTTAATGATGACGCTGATGTAAAAGTTGCTTCTTTTAGTATGAAGTTGATTTATGATTGTCCAGTTATGTTCTTAAGATTTTGATGCGATTATGTTAGAAAAAAGGTTGACCTTTTTAAGTAGAAATCATGTTAAGATTTATTGATAAAATCATTATCTTAGCTTTTCTCGTCGAAATTAGGAGATGTGAGATAAAGGTTTGCTGCTGAATAGCTATTTTAGTTTTCTTTAGTTTTGTTTGGTATCACTCACGCAAGAGCCATGTCACTTATTATTGTAGTCTCAACCTTGCCATTCTAGTTTAGTTTAGTTTGGTCTCACTCGCGCTTGAGCTATGTCGCCTCCTCCGCCTTCACCGTTGAAGCCATGTTGCCAACATCACCTTTTCCACTGGAGCCACATTGCCAAAGCCTGGGGTATGATTTCAGTAATGTTTTGTTCATTTTTTTAATTTTGTTGTCAATATTAAAATAATCAATCTGATATTTTTGTCCTAGAAAAATCATCCTTTGACATGTAAACAGATGATAGAAATGTTCTGATTTGTCCAAAAAAGGTCATCCATTTCCATCTGAATAAACATTGATTGTTCAATTATGAAAACATGATGTCTTTTTCCATTGAATCATTTTTAGCAATAAACATTGAATTCAATGTTCCTTTAGCAAACATATAATAAAAATGTTCCCACATTCATTTCCTTTTTTGGAATAAATCATCCTGTGTTCTATTTGTGCATGTGTGAACGAACCTTTCCACGTTTATTATTGTAGTCTCGACTTATTCATTTTAGTTTTGTTTGACATGCAAACAGATGATAAAAATGTTCTAGAAAATTTTAATTATGTTTGGTTTGGTTTGGTCTTAAGAATTAAACGCTCTTGAACTATTGATTAAAAATTCCCGGGTCAAAAATTATAATTTTCATCATGTTAGGTAGTTGTTATGTCGTGGTAGCGTGAAGGATTGGCTTGGATGAAATTTTAACCAGTTAGTTGTTTTTGTTCTTTCAAATCTGACTTTTGCCTTGGTAGTTTTAGAAGCTATTGCATTTTTTTTTAATTTTGAAGCTTATGACCACTTGCTAGCACTAAGGTGTTGTCAGTGATCCATGAAGATATAGTTATCACAAAGAATCATCGTGGCTACACTTGGGAGATATACTTTAGAAATTTTGCGTTAAAGCAGTTTTTAGAGAATATGTGCCTTAAAGGATCCGGTTCGTTTTTTCTGCTAAATGAACATACGAACTATAGTAGTACCCTTATTTCTTCTACTTCCTTGGCTCCGTGTCAACGAAATGATACAGTTTAGAGTGCATTATTAATTATTACTTAGTCTAGGGTCTAAATGGATTCCTGGATCAAACTTTTAGGGTCTAATTATTAATTTAGTTTTGTTTAATTTGATTCAATATGGTTATGGGTCAAAATAGAATATTAATAATTTTCTTGGCAATTAAATTTCAGTGGCAATCAGCTATATCATGTGGCAGGATTCACAGAATAGGGTTTATCTCAATAAAGAGCTTGATCGGAGAACTGCGTCGGTATTTGTTGCCATAATCAGGGTTTTTGGTTTTTGGCGTAATTATAGCACGTTTCGGCTTTCAATGTTGTTTTTGCTGGAAATTTCTTTCAACCACTTAAAGTTTGCATCTTGGTAATTAAATTGCTGCGGCAATTAGCTATATCAGTCGACGAGACGATGAGACGCTAAAGGTTGTGGCTTGCAGGTAAATTTGTAATCTTGGATTTGTATGTTGTTTTACTACGATAGAGTTTATGATGCAAATATCACTTTTTTAGGCTCCAACAGAAGAGATTAGCAGTGCTAGAGATGGAGCTGGCAACTGCAAGTCAAGAAGAATTTGTTGGGAAGTTTTCATCAGAGGCTTATCAGAATCATATTAAGAAAAGATTGATATGTGATTGTAGAAGCCTTTTATTTTGAGGCAAGTTGCTCTCTTGGTGGAGAGTTTGTTAGTGGAGCTAGGTAATTCTGAAAGCACTCTATTTTGAGGCAAACTGCAAAACAAGTGGAGCTAGGTGACTAGGTGACTGTATAATCATTCTTGATACGACTGTTTTGGAGAAGTCCAAGAAGTAGAGACGCGAGGCCCGGCCATGAACGGGAAACCCACGAACAAGGTTGGGCCCATCTGACGAGGCCCACGGATAAAACTCGAGGCCCGGCCAATCTGCCCCCAAGGACCCACGATCAGCTCGTGCTCCTTGGAAATAGTCGTTCCCTTGAACCCGCAGCCCCTTAATGTCCATTAAGAGCCCCGTTAGTAAATGCCTCCCCACGATGCACGTCGAGACGAGGAGGAAGGCGGATCGGGGGGGGGGGGGGGGGGGGGGGGGGCATGAAAGAGGGCGGACGAGGAACGTGGATCGGGGGCAATCGTGGCGAAGACCCTATAAAAGGACCGGAGGGACAACGGAGCACAAGATCGAATCCCAGGTACCCAAATCTGAGGTATTCCATCAACGACCTTGGTTTTCCGCCATTTCTCTCTCTTCCCCTGCTCGCGCCGAGGGTCAGTGTATCGATCTCCTCTCGAGTCATACCTACCATGTCGAGTATTCCTCAGACCCTGATCTGACTTAGACATCGGAGGGGATTCGGCCGGAACCAAGGTCCGGCCACCCTGACGAGTTTCTCGTCTATTCAGGATGAAGCTGACCGAGGCGTCGAGGCTACCCCTCAGCGCCTGACGACCACTCTCGCTGCAAGCGGGTGTGGCGACCGACCGAAGAACAAGCCCCAAGGGAAGCGCCGAGGCTACCCCTCGACGCGCATCCAACCGAGGCCGAACCCATCGATCAGAGCCGAGGCCTCCCCTCAGCTCCGCTTCAGCCAAGGACCGACGTTCACCCTCGATTCCATCTCCGACCCACGCCGAGTGCACGTGAGCTTGGCGTATCCAAGGGATCCCAACCGACCCCTTGACCACGTTGACCCAACAGTCGTCGGTCAACGATCCAGTGGTGAGAAAACACCCGTAAACATCTAGCGCCGTCTGTGGAAACCGAAGCAAGCCCACATCAAACCACCGGAATGGAACTCATCTGCAATGGCGCGGGGCGCATGCCCCCCATCCAAGAGGAGGGAGACTACATTCCCCCCGAGAACCAGCTCAGCCACACCACCGAGGGGACAGGCGAGTCCCGATCGGTCACCCAAGAACAACTCCGCACCTTCGCCCAGGAGACCAACGCCAACATCCAGACGTTGGTCGCAACAATTCAACAGCTTGTCGGCAACTCGCCCATCCAGGGAGATGGGGTGGGTGAGGCCCACCGTTGGTGAGGGGGTCACCAACCCATGCGGTCCGCCGTGGTCACCGGCCACGGGAACGGGGTGCCCAACATGGAGCGGCGATTCACTATGCCGGGCTTCAACCCAGCACGGTCTCCCACCCCCACCTCGTTGCGAGAGAGAAACAAGAGGGGCTTCGAGCAATCTGAGGGCGAGTCGGTGACTGCCTCGACTAGACGATCATATTCGTCCAGGCACCGACGGGATGATCGTCGATACTGGGGGGATCGGTCCCAACGGAGCGGAAGTCCCCGCCGGAAGCAGGACAGGCGAGAATACCGAGGCGAGAAAGGGGACGCTCCCAGATCGAGCCCCGCCCCCAGTTTGGCGGGGGCGCGAGGGACAGCCAAGCTTGAACCTGCCCCCCCCATTGCCACCGGGCGAGCACGAGATAAGCGAAGGAGGGCGGCCGGGGGGCGTTAATGGTGAACGATGCCCCCTAACCCGGAGGATAATTGAGGCACGGGTGCCCTCAAGTTTCAAGGTGTCGACGTTGGAGAAGTACGACGGAACGGGCGATCCCGCTGACCACATGATGGACTATGAGGGGGTCATGGCATTTCAGGGGGCGGACGACACCCTGCTCTGCAGAGGTTTCTATTCCACCCTCCGGAAAGCAGCAAGGACCTGGTATCACAGCCTGCCCAATCGCTCTATCGATAGCTTCGAGGAGCTCACCCAGTTGTTCTGCAGGCAGTTCGTGGCCGGGCGACAGGTAAAGCCAGACTCAGAACTCTTGTTCAATGTGGTGCAGGGTCCCGGAGAATTCCTGAGGCACTTCATGCGTCGCTTCAACACAGAACGACTGAACGTGCAGAGCTGTCCCGAGCTGGTCGTGAAGACGGCCCTGAAGAAAGGATTACGGCATAGAGGCCTGAAGAAATCGTTACACAACGATCCTCCGAAGGACCTCGCCGGGGTCATGGCGCAGGCCGAGCGCTTCATGCTGACAGAAGAGGCCTTGGCCATCGACGACGGAAAGACCAGGCGAGGATCCAAGCGCGACGAAGGTGAGCGCCGCGGCTCAGAGGAACATCAACAGGAAAAGAAGGCCAGAGGAAAGCAGCAGAGGGAAGAGCCACGACACACCCAGCTGAACGCTGCCCCGGACGTTGTCCTCGCACACGCCCAGAAGGAGGGGCGCATGAGCCGGCCTCCTCCGAGGATGAAGAGAGGCGGGAGAGACGTAGAGAAATACTGCAAATATCACAAGGACAACGGCCATGACACCGACGACTGCTGGCATCTGAAGAAAGACATAGAAAAGCTGGTGAGTCGAGGGGCACTTGAAGAACTTCACCGACGATCCCGCTCCGGGGGAGGGGACGTCCAGGCAGCCGGACAAGGGGAAGAAAGTAAACGTAGTCCAGGTGCCCTTGCGCATCATCGAGTGAGCGGGTGGGACAAACGGCCGCAACCTCGCCGGGGGAGGGCTCTCCTGCCCTAGCTCCCTCTGTTTTTTGTTTTTCTTCCAAATGTACTGGACCATGGAAAGAAAGAAGGGCCCTGTTGGTACAAACGCAACCTCTTTTTTCCGCATTTGGTTGAATAGCCATTCCAAAACAGGATAGAGAATTTGATCTCCTCTCCTAGAGGACCGCTGTCACTCGACAGACCGGAGGCCGCCCACCGAACCGATCGGCCGTAAGGCTGGGGCAGCTCCCCCAGCAGGTCGATCTGGAAACTCGTCCATAAGTCTAGGGGAAACTCCCCCAGCAGACGGCCCGTCTGCGGTCGGCCCTAAGCCGGAGAGCAACCCTCTACAGGCCGACCGAACCGATCGGCTGTAAGGCTGGGGGCAACTCCCCCAGCAGGCCGATCCGTGAACTCGTCCGTGAGTCTAGGGGAAACTCCCCCAGCAGGCGGGCCTGCGGTCGGCCCTTAGCAGGAGAGCAACCCTCTGTAGGCCCACCGAACCGATCGGCCGTAAGGATGGGGGCAACTCCCCCAACAGGTCGATCCGTAAACTCGTCCGTAAGCAGGCGGGGACATCGGTCGGTAACAAACCGCGAGGCAGCCACCTCGCCGACCTAACAATCCACCCGCTTGTAAGGCTGGGGGCGACTCCCCCAGCGAAAGAGGGAATCGGCTGGTCGTAAGCCGAGGGGCAGCCCCCCCTCGCCGACCAGCCGATCTGAACGACTGCGAGACTGGGAACAACCCTGCCGCGTGCGAGGAAACTATCCAAGCAAATCGAATACTGAGACTAAAGGAAAAACTACGTCGAAACAGACGAGGGCGCCAATAAGGTCCTAATCCCGGATGCCAACGGGGTTCGGTGTCCTAAAGACCCCTCACCCTCCCCACGAGCAATAAAGGATTGCTGACGAAATGTAGAACTCGCAGCCAGTTCAAAGCACAGTAAAAGACCAAAAAGGCTGAGGGCCCCCGCAGGGTGGAAGACCCCCAGCGACAAAGGAGATATATATATAAAATCGTTCAAAATTACAACGAGAAGGGAGGGGGGAACAAGATACAAAGGACTAAGGCCCCGGGGCACGGGAGGAAGCAACCTCAGGCACCTCGCCCTGCTCGGAGCTCGGGGGATCGACGGGCGGGGGGGGGGGGGCTGTCGGGCATGCTCCGCAAATAGCCGGAAGGAGTCCCGGACAACGCCAACAATCCGGGGGCAAGAAGGTCCTCATAAGAACTGAAGGCCTCCCTAAGGACCTCCGTGATCCTTTCCCCCAGGACCCCGCCGACACCCCTCTCCACCTCGTCGACGAACCGGGTCATCTGGCTCAGGTCCACCAGCTCACTCTGGAGATCGCTCCTCTCCTTCCGGAACGCCTCTTCCGCCTCTCGGGCCGACCTCTGAGCGTCGTCCAGCTCCCCCCGGAGGTCCCTCACTTGAGCCTCAAGCTCATCTATCCGGCGTCGGAGATGCCGAGCTTCCATGCGCGCCTATTGGACGGCCACCTCGGCCGCTCCGGCCCTTGAGCGCTCCCGGGCAACGGACTCCTCCAGCTTTCTCGCCCAGGCCGCCCGACGCTGCGCCTCGATGGCCATCGTGATGGCCTGCACAATGGAAGGAGTTATACAGAGAAAGGTCAGGAGACAATTTTGGGAATAGCGAAGTGGCCGAACCTGCTGAAGCTGCCAGACCAGGGAGTCCGACAGTGTGTCGGTAGGAGCCCTCTCCAGGAGGGATCGATCCCTCGAGAGAATGGAGCCGTGTACCAACTGGTCGGCCACGGTCCGATCGATGAATACCGAGTCACCGGGGGTAACCTCGGGGCCCGCCAAGACATTCGCCAACACACCGCCAGCCCCCACCAGGGAAGGCTCGACCGAGACGGTGGGAGTGACCACCAGGGTCAGCGGGAGAGTGTCGCCGGAGGCCGTCGGCACCTCGGGGGCAACCGGAGTGCGGGTCTCCCCACCCTCCTTCCTCCTTTTCCTCTCGCTGGTGTCGACGGAGGTCGGGGGAGAACGCTTACGTCCCGCGCCTTGACCACCCACTGACGCACGAGGAGTCGGCTCGACTCCTTCGCCCCCCTCAGCTTGGGCAGGGCGAGGGAGTTCGGCCCTCGGGGCATCACCTTCAGAGAGGATCTCCGCGGCCAAGGCGGGAGGCGTCACCACACCCGTGGGCTCCACTCTCCCCACGGCAGGCTCGGCCTGCCGCACCTCTTCGTCAACGGTACGACGAGGCGCCTGTCCCGATGGATTCCCTCGGCTTCGGCTGGAACCCCTTCGGATGAGTTCGTTGACATTCCGAGTAAATTCGCGTCCAGCCATCTCTGCAGAAGGAAAGAAGATCAGGGTAAGCGAGAGAGAAAACAGAAAGAAATGAAGAGCCTACCGGGGACCACAGAACGGTCTTGAGAAGCAGGTCATCCAGCAGAGGCCAGATCGACCTCTCCTCTAAGGAAAGAGACGACAGCATCCGAACAGCTGCCCGGTCAGCCTCGGAGAGGGTCAACGTCAAGTCGTACTGACATAGCCCTCCCCAACCCGTCAATATCTCGGCGTCCTCAGGAAAAACGACGAAGACATAGCTCGAGCTCCAGTCCCCCACCCAGCGGGGCAGACCGAGGAAACACTCCCTCCCCGCGCGAGCCCGGAGATGCTGCCACGACCCTTGGCCGACCGTCTGAACCCGATAGTAATGAAAGAGGAGGGGGAGGGACGGCTCTAAACCATGGATACGGCAGAGCATGACGAACCCGGTCAGCACCGCGACAGAGTATGGGGTCAGCTGGCACAAGGACACCATCAGCAACTCCATGACCTGGATGATGAAGGGGTGAATGGGGAAACGGAGGCCCAAGCGAAACATGTCGACATAAACGCCGACCTCATTGCTCCGCGGGAAGCAGATCCGCTCATCATTGAAAGGAATCCGAACGTCGTATGGATGATATAAATACTTCCCCCGGATCTCTGCAGCCGCCAGAAAGGGAGCCTTGGATGGCGATTTGAGGACCGTTGGGGGACCGTCGAACCTCTCGACGGCCTGAGCCACGTCATCGCCGATGGGGTCTGTGAAGAGCTTCCTTTTCCCCTTGTCCTGAATAGGGCGAGACCCTGATGGGACCCCAGGTCCCAAAGGTTGGACATTACCGGACCCGAGCACCGGGGGGGGGGGGGGGGGGGGGGTCCCTAGATCCCGACGTCGAATTACCTATTCTAAGCGTAGCCATGGGGCGAAAGAAGAGAAGGAGGTTACCTTGGGAAGGAGCTGCAGGGAGAAGGACGGCGAAAAGAGGGAGCTTGCGAAACCAAGATCAGAAGAGCGCGAAAGGATTGAAGTTTGGGAAGCCGGCGTCTTTATATGCAAAGCAATTGAGGAATACAAATCGTCCAGAGAGGAACACGTGGCAGCATCAGAGGATCGACGACGTTTCGAGACCCGCACCAGGGGAAGATCAAACGGGCCATGTCATGATGACCCCCATTTAATGAGCACACCTCGATTGACGCGCCTGTCAAAACCTCCAACAGTCACATCGCCCTAGCCGAACCGGCTGAGACCGAACGGCCCGGACGATGGGGGCAATTGATACGACTGTTTTGGAGAAGCCCAAGAAGCAGAGACGCGAGGCCCGGCCATGAACGGGAAGCCCACGAACAAGGTTGGGCCCGTCTGACGAGGCCCACGGATAAAACTCGAGGCCCGGCCAATCTGCCCCCAAGGACCCACGATCAGCTCGTGCTCCTTGGAAATAGTCGTTCCCTTGAACCCGCAGCCCCTTAATGTCCATTAAGAGCCCCGTTAGTAAATGCCTCCCCACGATGCACGTCGAGACGAGGAGGAAGGTGGATCGGGGGGGGGGGCATGAAAGGGGGCGGACGAGGAACGTGGATCGGGGGCAATCGTGGCGAAGACCCTATAAAAGGACCGGAGGGACAACGGAGCACAAGATCGAATCCCAGGTACCCAAATCTGAGGTATTCCATCAACGACCTTGGTTTTCCACCATTTCTCTCTCTTCCCCTGCTCGCGCCGAGGGTCAGTGTATCGATCTCCTCTCGAGTCATACCTACCATGCCGAGTATTCCTCAGACCCTGATCTGACTTAGGCATCGGAGGGGATTCGGCCGGAACCAAGGTCCGGCCACCCTGACGAGTTTCTCGTCTATTCAGGAAGAAGCTGACCGAGGCGCCGAGGCTACCCCTCAGCGCCCGACGACCACTCTCGCTGCAAGCGGGTGTGGCGACCGACCGAAGAACAAGCCCCAAGGGAAGCACCGAGGCTACCCCTCGACGCGCATCCAACCGAGGCCGAATCCATCGATTAGAGCCGAGGCCTCCCCTCAGCTCCGCTTCAACCAAGGACCGACGTTCGCCCTCGATTCCATCTCCGACCCACGCTGAGTGCACGTGAGCTTGGCGTATCCAAGGGATCCCAACCGACCCCTTGACCACGTTGACCCAACAGTCATCGGTCAACGATCCAGTGGTGAGAAAACACCCGTAAACAACTCTATTTTGAGGCAAGTTGCTCTCTTGGTGGAGAGTTGGTTAGTGGAAAATCCCAACGAGGTTGGTGACTGGACGTAGCTCACGGGTGGATGACTCAGGATAAATCTTTATGTTTTGCATTGTGTTTCATTGTCTCTACTTCCCTTACTTGCACTTGTGATTTAATTTCTGTTGCATATCTCTTATTGCAAGTTGCTTATTGTGTTGATTAAGTACTTAGGAGGTAACCCTCTTAAGAGACTTAGGAATAACTAGAGGATTTATATTTTTACTTAAGCATTAATTTTAAGAAACACTAATAACCCCATTTAGTGTTTGTCTGCCATCTACAGGATCCTGACACGTGTTATCAGATCTACGATTGAATAGATTGCACCAACAATGATGAGACACGGCCATAGCTTAATGACCTTTTCTTCCTTCAGTGGTACAAACTTTCCAATTTGGAAAAAGAGAATGGAGACATTTTTGGAGGCCAAGAACATTGAGTACGGGACTTTCCTTCAAGAACCCTATGAAGTTTCTACTACGCCTAGAATAAAATAGACACTTCGTCAAAGAGAGACATACTCAATGAATCACACTTACTTTATTCTTGTTTAATTGATGATATTCTTAGGAGATTTCAGGAGCTACAACACCCCATCAAGCATTGAAAATTCTAGAAAAGCAATACGGAGAACCACCAATCAAAGATAAAGATGGATAGAGCTTCACAAATGAAGTATGTTTGATGGCACATCAAGATAACAACGAAGGGGTATATGATTCTAGCTCGGATAATGAATTTGATTTAGAAGGTATTTATGAGCAATTACATAGAGTATTTTTTGAAAAATTAAGAAAAAGTATAAAAAGTTAGACAGTAGTCATGATGTTTTGAATGATGATCATGATAAGCTTAAGATTAGACATATTATTTTGTTGCATGACTATGATGTTGAATGATGATCATGATAAGCTTAAGATTAGACATATTATTTTGTTGCATGACTATGATGTTTTGAAGAATGATTGCAATGGTGATAGTACTTTATTGCATAATTATGATAGTTTGAAAGTTAAATAGAATGCTTTACTATGTGATCATACTTCTTTGAAGAATGTCATGCTATTATGTATCTAGTATAAATGGTAGAATTGATATGATTTTTGCACGAGTAAGCTTAAGCATGAAGAACTTGTTCAAAAACATGAAAAGGTCAAGAACAATCCTAGTGCAAAGGCCACACACACAGACAAGCATGTTTCCACTACACACTATGTTATTAAGAATGCTAGACCAACATACATACATGTTAACCATGTTAGGAAGCATCACGCCTTTATGTATGGTAAATATGTTAAGAATGATAAATTTCATGCACACAATACTAGACACAATGCACACCATGCGTCGCATAAATATGTTGAGCATAATGTTTATCATGCTACACAATGTTTGTCATGCTAGAAATCATAATGATGTGATATGGGTGCTGAAACACTTGAGCTTGCATGATAGAAATGCATATATTCATGATGTTAGAAATTGATTTGATAGATTTTCATATTGTAATGCCCTACGAAGTACTGCACAAATACTAGAGGAGGGGTGAATAGTACTTTAAAATAATTAAGAAGATAATTCCTAATTATCTAGCAAACTCAACCAACAATGCGGAAATGCGGAAATGTAAATAATGACAACAAAGAAATGCAATCGCAAACAGACAATTTAACGGGTTCGGATCCACCCAAGTCTCCCCGACTTGTTCCCGGTGATCCTACGTCCCAACCACCCGGATCCCCTCCGGATACTTGAGTTAAAAACTTCTAACTCAAATTTGCACTATGAAATACTTGTAGAAACCTCTACAAGGTCAAATCATATACAAATGAAATTGTGACTCCCACAAACCGGGATCACAAACAAACTCTCACAACCGAGAGTAAAAACACTTGCAATATTCAAAGTAAATGAAATACGAAATGCTTATCACAAAATACATATGCCTTGAGTAAAACTTACGATTTAGGGCAAAGACGGATTTTGGGGAAGATGAAGGCACCAAACCCTAGCTCCAAGATATTGACCAGCAATGGAGGCCTAGGTGAATGTTGGTGACCTAGAATCAAGCTCTTGGCTTGGAAGGCTCACAATCAATGAATCTCTCTTTTGAAATAAGAGTGATGGAGAGATTCAAGTGAGAAATGAAAGAGCTTTGAATGAGAATTAATTGCTTCTCTTTTGATCTCTAAACTTTAATAAATATCAGCCTTGAGTGCTATGAATGCAGCACTCCAAGTATATATAAGATAGATGAAAGAGAGAGCAAAATTCGTGGCATTTAATGCTCCAACGGCTCTATTCTGAAGCAAACTAGTCGGTCAAAGAAGCACCACTGACCGACTAGTTCATCAACTAGTCGGTCGGTAAAACAACATGAACCGACTAACAGAAGAACAGCCAAATAAAGAAGTTCAGGGAATGAATAACTAGTCGGTCCAAGAAGACTTGCCAACCGACTAGTTTAACAACTAGTCGGTCGGTGAGTCAACTTTGACTGACTAACATGTGAAATAGTGAAGGCTGAACTCAAGATGAATTAGTCGGTCTAAGAACAAAGTCTAACCGACTAGTTTCTCAACTAGTCGGTCGACAAGTGAACTTAGACCGACTAACGATAAACAGTAACTTAGGCTGTACAGGGAAAGCTCAACTAGTCGGTCTAAGAAGGATTCCTAACCGACTAGTTTCACAACTAGTCGGTCGGTGAACCTTCTTTGACCGACTAACTGTAAACAGTAAAGAGCTTAGAAATGATAAGGCATTCTAGTCGGTTCAAGAAGCTTTGCCGACCGACTAGATTGCCATCTAGTCGGTTGGTTCTTCTTCTTGAACCAACTAACATGCACAAGAAGCCGCGAAACGAAGCGCGACGCTTCGGGAAAGTTTGTATGGGCTTCTAGTAAGATCCTAGCTCTAAGATATGAGCGTTATGAAGATTAAAACGTAAGACCTACTCAAGGCTTAACATTCTACGGAAAGAAGCTAGAAGACATAAAATAAACTTGACGAACCGTCTTCAAAAGCTTCAATCGAATCTTCATGACTTCAATAATGGTCCTTGAGCTTCAACGAAGCTTTAAGCATACAATCACGCGCTTTGAGAAGTCTTGAGACGTCGCTTTCGATGTTCATAGAAATTTGGCGACGATCTCCATAACTGCGCTCACAAAGAGTTAGTTCACGATATTTATGTTTGTTCATCATTCAAAACCAAATCCGGGGAGTCAATACTCAACATTCTCCCCCTTTTTGGTGATGACAAACCAACATAAATAATAATCAAATTTACTTGCTCCCCCTGCATTGATGACACGTTAATTCCAAATTAAATAATAATCATACGCATCAAGCAGACGAGTAAAATATAAAATATGAATCAATTATTGAAATATCGGATTTGGAATCCATTTTTATATCTTAACTCCCCCTGAATCTAATCATATCAAATTAGATTCACGGTAAATTGCTTTGAATTATCAATTAGCACATCGTTATTATTAATTCTCTCCCCCTTTGGCATAAGCAAAAAGAGCGTGAGGAGATCAACGACAACAACAATGGCTACAAATAAAAGCACGGGAGTCGTAGAATACGACGACGACGGCCCAAATGACACCAAATGAAAATACGACGGAAATCAAAGCGTGTCAATGAGACCAAAGTCGAAAATCGAAACATAAAATCATCAAAACTCAAATTAATTTCACGAATTAAGTTATGGAATATACTCTCCAATATCAACATTCTTGATGAATTAAGTGCATGGAAAACAATTCTATGTTTTCATAGAAATAATTTCTATTAAATCAAGAGTAATCGTCGAGCGACGAAGTCAACATCAGAGACAATATTATAAAATATATAAAATGTGCACACGGAAGTAAATGTCAACATGATGTGTGTGTGTGTGTGTGTGTGTGTGTATCAAACATGATACAACAAAATGATACATCTGCCAACATACATATAAGCGATCCTCAGATCGAAGCACAAAAAATACATCACTATATCACAGCAGATATCAGAGTATCGCATACATACAAAAATATCAAAACTCCATCCAAAATACATCAAAATACATCACAAAATCCATAACCACCATCAATCCTACCCAACTCTTTCACACTACATATATCATCCAATGTGCACAGGAGAGTCCTCCAAGCAAGCTCAGGAGGCGGAGGGATGATCTACAGCAGCAACAGGCTCTGCAGAAGGGGTGGTGGTCACCGGGTCAGCAGGAGTGTCCACAGTCGCAACGGGAGTGGCCACGGGAGCACCAGACGAAGTATCCACCGGACAAACGGTGGCAGCAGGTGTGCTCTCTGGAGCACCGGCAGAAGTGGCAGCAGCAGCAGACGTACCCACTGGGGAACGAGCAGCAGATCCAACGAGCTCCTGGAGCTCATCCTCATCCATCTCTTCCTCGTCAGAAACCGACGGAGGAATCTCAATGCCCAAGTGAGAGCAGATGCGAACTAGCATCTCCTCAGAACGAGCACAGCGAGACTCCACACGTCGCAACGAACGTGTAAGCTCAGCGAGAGTAGGAGAAGGAGGTGGAGGAGCAGCTGAAGCAGAAGCTGAAGGGGTCGTCCTCTGAACGTGACGAAGCGCCGCAAGAGACTTCTTGACGGCCGTCGCATTCAGAGGGGGACCAAGGGGACGCTCATCGTCGGGAGGGAGAGGGACCTGGAAGTGACGGAATACGAGAGTCAATAGGCACGGGTAAGGAATGTGGGCTGACTTGGTGGACCTTCGAATACATTCGAAGGAGTCCATCTTGTCAAGAATAATCCATGCCCAATTGATCTCTCTCTCCATGAAAATAGCGTAAATGAGTTTGAGGAATGGCTGGGAGGGTAAGCTAGATGAGCCGTACTTCGGAAGGAGGCACGACTTCAAGATAAGATTTAGAACCCAGGCATTCGGCTTAAAAGACTTGGATGGGACGCCAATCATGGCGGGAGGGATGACATGGAAAATCTCGGAGAGCATGGCCTGGTCAAGATCAGAAATATCGTCAACTGAGATATCGGCAGGAAGAAGGCCAGACGAGGAGACACCTATCAAATCCCCTAAGATTTCTACCGTGAGGACTATCGGTGTCCCCCAGACAGTCGTCTCAATGGAATGGGTCTCGTCGTACTGACCGCGAACACGGTTCGCATAGAATAGCTTGACTAGACGGGGGTACGGGTGTGGATTCACCTTCGGGTCATGGCGAAGATAATCGATAAGGCCGGAATGAGAAAGAAGATCGGCTAGATGTGGGAAGTCGGAGAACTGAACGAAGTGCTCCAATAACAGCGGACAGTGTTCGATACGATTGTATGCCGCGAGACACAACGGGTCTTCGCGACATAGCGAAATATCGACACCGCCAACTGGCATGGGAGCCTTCCCCTTAGGCTGACGAGTGCTAGAACGAGGTGGAGGAGTAGGATCCCTAGTGGTAGGCTCGGACTCCGGAATATATTCCGTGTCGGAGTCAGAATCAACTGGAGGAGTGGGAGCACGGAATGAAGCTGGAGACACAAGCTCTTTCCTAGGCTTGGGCTGAGATCTAGGCTTGGCGATCGACGTCAGAGGAGGCGAAGACGACGAAGGATAGGTCGATTTTGATCGGCGTTTGGGTTGCGGGGGGTCCGTAGAAGGAGATTCGACGGTCATGGGTGACGGACACGAGGGTTCGATCGGGATGCGTGTCTTCGCCATAATCGAGACGAGACACGCGCATTCGACACGAGAACGACACAAACGAAAGCTAAACCCTAGGCCGAACCCTAGAAACGCTGAAATCGATGAAAAACACAGAAACCTTAACCCTAGAAGCTGAGAGAGGGGATAGATTGATACCCTAGGTCGGCAGGAGGAGAGGGAGAGATCAGCGACGGAGGAGATGGCCGAAGATGGCCGGAATCGACGGAGAGAATGAGGGAAGTCGAAGGGGTTTCGGGGGTTTTTGGCTGAGAAGAAAAAATCGCACCGACTAGAAGGAGAGTTAGTCGGTTCAGTGAGAGTATAAGTCGATCGGAATTCGAAAAGACACAACAGTCCCTGTGCAATTAGTCGGTCACAGTTCAAGCGCTGACCAACTAGATGACGATCTAGTCGGTCGGCCAATGAGCTTGAACCGACTAAGTGCAAACAGTAACTGAAGCCAAAATTAGGGCTTGAGTTAGTCGGTCTGAGTTCATTCACTGACCGACTAGAATGCAATTTAGTCGGTCGGTCAATGAACATGAACCGACTAACAGAGTTCAAAAATTTTAGAATTTGAAATTTTGACTTCTCTCCTAATCGCACTTGGACAAAACATCGTAATACTCTTATATATCATATACTACCCCATTAAACATCGAAAATCTTAAATTTAACGTACATGAATAATTCGAGCATAAATTTCGAAAATTCAACCAAAAATCCAGAAAATTCCAATAAATCTAGCATGTGCAAATATAAACGAAATTTAATAACATGCAAGATTATTGAACAAAATATGAATTTTAAATCTCGGATTCACCAATAATCCCCAATTCTCGACGCAACCGCACAAAGGAGTCTTCCTTGAGTGGTTTCGTGAAAATATCGGCGATTTGCTTTTGGGTTTCAACGTACACTAACATGATGTCCTTTTTAGCAATATGATCATCTAAGAAATGGTGTCAGACATCTATGTGTTTAGAACGGGAATGGTGTACCGGATTCTTAGAGAGACATATTGCACTTTGGTTGTCCACCATGATAGGGCAAGTATCACAGTTTATACCAAAGTCTTTAAGTGTGTGTCTCATCCAAAGAACCTGAGCACACGCGGCACCGGCGTCAATATATTCCGCCTCGGTGGTTGAAAGTGATACAGAATTCTGCTTCTTGGAAAACCAAGAGACAAGAGAATTTCCTATAAAATGGCAAGTGCCACTAGTACTTTTCCTGTCGGATTTGCATCCCGCATAATCTGCGTCACTATATGAGATTAACTCATATGTGCTAGACTTTGGATAAAGTAATCCAAAGTCAAGTGTGTAACTTAAATAACGGAAAATACGTTTTACCGCTACTAAGTGAGAATCCTTAGGTTGAGACTGATAACGAGCACATACACATACGACAAACATAATATCGGGCCTACTTGCGGTAAGATATAGTACACTACCTATCATACCTCGATATAGACGAATGTCTACATCTTTGTCGTCCGTATCTTTATCAAGATGTGTAGTAGTGCTCATTGGAGTCTTCTTCCTGGAGGCAATCTCCATTCCAAATCGCTTTAGCAACTCCACCGTGTACTTGGTTTGGTGGATGAAGATTGCATTGTTCATTTGGCGAATTTGGAGACCTAAGAAATATTTGAGCTCACCCATGTGGCTCATCTCAAATTGATCCTTCATCACATTAGAAAACTCTTCGCAAAGAGTGAAGTTAGTAGCACCGAAAATGATATCATCAACGTAAATTTGAACTAAAATTATATCATTGTTCGAATACTTAACAGATAATGTAGAATCAACTTCACCCATTTTGAAACCTAAATCCAAAAGAAAATTCTTTAGACGGTCATACCAAGCTCGAGGAGCTTGTCTCAAACCGTAAAGTGCTTTCTTAAGTTTGAAAACATGATTTGGAAATTTTTCATTTATAAAACCCGGAGGTTGAGAAACATAAACTTCCTCAACAACATCTCCGTTTAAAAACGCACTTTTAACATCCATTTGAAAGAGTTTAAAATCTTTATGGCATGCAAAAGATAACAATAATCTAATAGATTCTAATCTAGCTACCGGAGCAAAGGATTCTTCGAAATCAATACCTTCTTCTTGCCGATAGCCTTGAGCTACTAACCGAGCTTTGTTTCGGACGACGATTTGGTTTTCGTCGGTCTTGTTCTTGAAAATCCACTTCGTTCCTATAACGGTGTGGTTCTTCGATGGCAATGGAACAAGCTCCCAAACTTCATTCCTCTCGAATTGAATGAGTTCCTCCTCCATGGCAAGGATCCAAGCACTATATTCGCACGCTTCGTTAATATTCTTTGGCTCTATCGAGGAGGCAAAGGCACAATGAGTGAAGTAGTTGACTTGAGATCGCGTCTTGACACTATCAAGGATGTTGCCAATGACTTGCTCATGAGGATGGTCACGAACGGTATGAAGCCGTTTGGGAATTCCCTGATCACTAGGAATATTCTCAAAAGATTCATTAGTAGGGTTAGTATCAATAGAATCAATAGAATTAGAATTACCAATTGAATCACATAGGACATCCATGGAGTCATCCTCATTAGTAATTCTAGTAGGGACAAAGCCTTCATTATATGAAACATGAAGTGATTCCTCGATCGTTGAGGTTCGTTTGTTGTATATCCGGTAGGCTTTGCTACGGGAGGAATATCCAACAAATATCCCATCATCGGATCTTGGATCAAATTTGTCCAAACTACCATACGTGTTTTTAATAAAACATTTTGCACCGAAAACTCGAAAATGCTTAACTTGAGGCAATCTACCAAACAACAATTCATAACAAGTTTGTTTGGTGCCGGGCCTCAAAAGTATCCTATTAAACATATAGCACCCGGTATGTACCGCTTCCGCCCAAAATTGATGGCCAAGTTGGCTATCATCAAGCATAGTGCGAGCACATTTCACTAGTGTCCTATTCTTTCTCTCAACAACACCATTTTGAGGAGGTGCGCGAGGGAAGGAAAAAGTGTGAGTAATACCAACTTCATCACAAAAATTTGAGAAAGACTCATTCTCAAATTCTCCTCCATGATCACTACGAATAGTGACAATGGTGGTTCCAATGAGATTTTGTACTTTCTTAACAAATATTGTGAAGTTTTCAAAAGCATCATTTTTATTACTTAAGGAAAATACCCAAGTAAATCTAGAAAAGTCATCAACGATGACAAGTCCATATCTAGCATTACCTAATGAAGCAACTCTAGTTGGCCCAAAAAGATCTAGATGTAAAAGCTCTAGAGGCCGCTTAGAAGAAATGCTTTTCTTAGGTTTAAATGAAGATTTTGGAAACTTGCCTCGTTGACACGAGTCACAAAAGCTTTTATTTTGAAAGACAAGCTTAGGGAAGCCTCTAATAGAATTTAACTTGGAAAGCTTAAAAAGTGTTCCAAAGTTCACATGACCAAAACGTCGATGTCATAAGTGGTGTTCACTTGTGTTGGCAATAAGACATTGTTCATGTGATCTTGGAAGATCTATGATATATATATCCTTATGGCGTGTGCCGGAAAACAATAAATCATTATTATCTTTTTTTAAAATATGGCACATTCCTTTCGCAAAGCTAACTTTGTAACCTTTGTCACAAAGTTGGCTTATTGAAATAAGATTGTGGTGTAATCCTTTAACAAGGTAAACATCACTTATAAGTGGTTTAGAAGGATTACCCACTTTTTCAACACCTATGATGGTTCCGCTCTCGTTGCCTCCAAAGACTACCCGGTTTCCATTTGCAATGGGCACCACTCCGGAGAGCAATTGAGCGTCACCCGTCATGTGTTTTGAACACCCGCTATCGAGTATCCAATTATTCTTGCAGCTAAATTTGGATTTATTGCTCCGTTTCTTTTTCTTGAGTACCTGAAGATAAACATATCATTCCATGGTACCCAAGGTCATTGGGTTCTAAAAGATTAGACCTTTGGAAGCCAAGTCCAATTGGACTTAGACTTCCCAATGAAATCATCATTATGCACGACATTCATGAAGTAAGAATTCAAGTAAGCTTGTTTTTCATTCATGCTTGTGTTCTTCGGGCTCTAAATAGTGAAGATTTTGGAAGCCCTAATCCTATTGGGAGCATGCATGCGTTGTTGCTTTCTACGTGATGCATGTCGTGGATAGGCATATGACACATGATGAAATGGTGCATGATGATAGTTATTCATATGATGATGTGGATGAACATATGCATGTGGAGGAACACGTGCGTGAGGGTGTCTCACATGGTGTGCACGTGTCGGTGGATGTGGTGCATAAAAATCATCATATGTGTGAACTTGTGGAGTAGGATGTGTGTTCCTACTGGCATGGTATTGGTGTACATATAAGCATGACCCTTCTTTGGAGGTCCACCCAAAGTGGGTTTCTTTCCAAACGAGGGTGTGTACGAGGTGGAAGCACCATTGGTAGATGAACTACCAATAGAGTGTTTGCTACCACTCGTTGAGGCATCAGAAGTTGGCCTAACAAAGGTAGTGGCCGATTTGGATGAATTTTCCATCGTATACCCCAAGCCAATGTTGTGATTGGCCGGAAGTAAGTCACTTAGGATTTTATCCAAATGGTACTTACCCTTATTAAATTTATTAATTCGGCCTAATGTGCACTCATACTTCTCGGTGAGAGAATGCATAGAAGCATCCAAGGTGGATACTTGCGATGTGAGTACACAAACACGAGACTTGAGATTCTTATTCTCAATACTTAAAGTTGAGTTTCAAGAAATTAAATCTGTCATCTCATGTTCATCCGATTCCTCGATATGAACATGCTCGAGTTGAGATTTGAGATTTACAATCTCATTTCTCAAATCTCCAACAATGGTGTCGTTGTTGATGATGATAGGTTTAGGCAAGGTTTGGATGCTAGCTAACTCATCTTTTATCTTAGTATATCTATTTACTAATTTAGAATACTTAGACCATATTTGCTCGTTAGCTAATCTAAGTTCATCCATAGTTACCTCATTGTCGCCTTCATCCTCGCTATCATCGGAGGAAGATCCTTGATCATGTTCCTCTCTAGCCATGAAGCACATGTGTGCTTGCTCCACTTGCTCATCGTCCGACTCTCCACTTGACGAGTCCTCGTCGGAGTCGGTGAATGTCCCGACAAGTCCTTTCTTGTACCCTTTCTTGTACTTCTTTGACTTGTCGAACTTTGATGCCTTCCACTTCTCCTTGTGTTTGTTTTGAGGACAATCCGCTTTCATGTGTCCTGGCTTGTTGCATTTGAAACACAAAGGAGCGGAGGCGTTAGAAGAACTAAACTTTGATTTGTTCTTGAAATTACCTTTCCGGAAGAACCGGTTGAACTTCTTTGCCATGAGGGCAATGGATTCCAAGTCCAACTCGTCTTCCGAGTCTTCATCATCAGTAGATGTAGATGTGGATGGAGCGGCCTTGAACGCAATCGCCTTTTTCTTTGGCTCGTCTTGCTTCAAGTAAGACTTCATCTTAACTTGCATCTTCATCTTGCTATCCTTGCGTACCTCATAAGACATCAAGGTACCCATTAGTTGAACAACGGTATATTTGTTCATATTGTTACCTTCCTCGATGGCGAATGTACGCTTCTCCCAACAAGAAGGAAGTCTGTCAATGATCTTCGAGATTTTCTCCTTTTGGGTGTAGGTCTTTCCAAGAGCCTCCAATTCATTGGTAATGTCGACGAAGCGAGCATAGTACTCCTTCATCTTCTCACCCTGTTGCATATGAAATAACTCGTAATCTTTATTGATAACGGTGAGTTTGGAGTCTCTTACCCTACTCGTTCCTTCATGCAAGATGAGGAGAGAGTTCCATATTTGATATGCACTCTTACATGTGCATATCTTATTGAAATCCTCGGGCTCCAAAGCGCATTGCAAGGCATTCATTGCCTTGGCATTGGTTACCTCCGCGGCAACCTCCGCGGGAGTCCACTTAGCGAAATCTTCTTCGGCGGGCTCGACATACTCCGACATCGTGGCTCTCCATAGTGAAGCACTCCGGATGAATGTTTCCATCCGGCATTTCCAGTACCCGTAATTGGTACCGTTGAAGAAGGGATGCCTCGTTGAGGAGTGTCCTTCCATCACCGAAGAAGCTCCTTCACGGTTCCTGAAGGTGCTGTAGTCTGAAGGTGGACGTACGGTTTTGTTGTCGTTGGTAGACATAGCTAGGTACTTGGCTTTGATACCAAATGTAATGCCCTACGAAACTACTGCACAAGTACTAGAGGGGGGTGAATAGTACTTTAAAATAATTAAGAAGATAATTCCTAATTATCTTGTAAACTCAACCAACAATGCGGAAATGCAGAAATGTAAATAATATTAACAAAGAAATGCAATCGCAAGCAGACAATTTAACGGGTTCGGATCCACCCAAGTCTCCCCGACTTGTTCCCGGTGATCCTACGTCCCAACCACCCGGATCCCCTCCGGATACTTGAGTTAGAAACTTCTAACTCAAATTTGCACTATGAAATACTTGTAGAAACCTCTACAAGGTCAAATCATACACAAATGAAATTGTGACTCCCACAAACCGGGATCACAAACAAACTCTCACAACCGAGAGTAAAAACACTTGCAATATTCAAAGTAAATGAAATACGAAATGCTTACCACAAAATACCTATGCCTTGAGTAAAACTTACGATTTAGGGCAAAGACAGATTTTGGGGAAGATGAAGGCACCAAACCCTAGCTCCAAGATATTGACCAGGAATGGAGGCCTAGGTGAATGTTGGTGACCTAAAACCAAGCTCTTGGCTTGGAAGGCTCACAATCA
The DNA here is from genome assembly GCA_030789695.1 of Scilla litardierei. Lineage (NCBI taxonomy): Eukaryota > Viridiplantae > Streptophyta > Magnoliopsida > Asparagales > Asparagaceae > Scilla > Scilla litardierei. Next base: position 62,419,177 of record CM061133.1, on the reverse strand, counting down.
ATGAATCTCTCTTTTGAAATAAGAGTGAGGGAGAGATTCAAGTGAGAAATGAAAGAGCTTTGAATGAGAATTAATTGCTTCTCTTTTGATCTCTAAACTTCAATAAATATCAGCCTTGAGTGCTATGAATGCAGCACTCCAAGTATATATAGGATAGAGGAAAGAGAGAGCAAAATTCGTGGCATTTAATGCTCCAACGGCTCTATTCTGAAGCAAACTAGTCGGTCAAAGAAGGACCACTGACCGACTAGTTCATCAACTAGTCGGTCGGTGAAACAACATGAACCGACTAACAGAAGAACAACCAAATAAAGAAGTTCATGGAATGAATAACTAGTCGGTCCAAGAAGACTTGCCAACCGACTAGTTTCACAACTAGTCGGTCGGTGAGTCAACTTTGACCAACTAACAGGTGAAATAGTGAAGGCTGAACTCAAGATGAATTAGTCGGTCTAAGAACAAAGTCTAACCGACTAGTTCCTCAACTAGTCGGTCGACAAGTGAACTTAGACCGACTAACGATAAACAATAACTTAGGTTGTACAGGGAAAGCTCAACTAGTCGGTCTAAGAAGGATTCCTAACCGACTAGTTTCACAACTAGTCGGTCGGTGAACCTTCTTTAACCGACTAACTGTAAACAGTAAAGAGCTTAGAAATGAGAAGGCATTCTAGTCGGTTCAAGAAGCTTTGCCGACCGACTAGATTGCCATCTAGTCGGTTGGATCTTCTTCTTGAACCAATTAACATGCACAAGAAGCCGCGAAACGAAGCGCGAAGCTTCGGGAAAGTTTGTATGGGCTTCTACTAAGATCCTAGCTCTAAGATATGAGCGTTATGAAGATTAAAACGTAAGACCTACTCAAGACTTAACATTCTACGAAAAGAAGCTAGAAGACATAAAATAAACTTGATGAACCGTCTTCAAAAGCTTCAATCGAATCTTCATGACTTCAATAATGGTCCTTGAGCTTCAACGAAGCTTCAAGCATGCAATCACGCGCTTTGAGAAGTCTTGAGACGTCGCTTTCGATGTTCATAGAAATTTGGCGACGATCTCCATAACTGCGCTCACAAAGAGTTAGTTCACGATATTTATGTTTGTTCATCATCCAAAACCAAATCCGGGGAGTCAATACTCAACATATATATGCATATGAAGTAAAATTCAAACTGGATTTGGGTTCCTAATGGATGATTGTGAATGAGCCAATATTTGTAGGGTATCTATGTTTTTCATGATTATTCTGTCAACACCCTAGAGCAGAATTGAAGATTATTGTTTAAAAAAATATTTTTATAGTCTTTGATAAAATTAGATTGATTGAATATCATGTTTATATCATATTTCACGTTCTATTTAGAATAGTTGACTACTGTTGTCTTGATAGTCGAATACCGCATGATACTTCCAATTTTTTGTTGTGTTTCGTATATAGAAGTCGACTTTTGAGTATATGAGTCGACTATCTCTGTTAGTTTTAGAAAATTACTTTTATCTTGTACATTTGATTATATCTTGATTTTTAGTGACTTCCTTCTTTAGTGAAGAACTCATTGAGCTTGAGTTGACCATTGTTGACTTGGACACTTACACTCATAACAAATCTCACAAAACACAATTAGTAAATTGTTTGCTTAATCATCAAAACCAACTTGATGTGTTCAATAACCAACAAATGTATCTTTTAATGAATCTATTGGTAGTTCTTCTCATGCTATTATTGATGATGATGATAATAATAATAATGTTATAGTACCACCTATTAATGATCATCCATCTAGGTCACTTCATAGAGCATTTTCTGAGGCAACACATCACCTACACACACAAGTAATTGGTAGCATTGGTGATGGTGTTAGGACTATGTCACAAATTGAGCACATGACACATGTTGCATTTGTATCTAATATTGAGTTGAAAAAGGTAGATGAAGCCTTTGCAGACAGCTCATGGATTGAAGAAATGCAAGAGGAGCATCTTCAATTTGAAAGAAATTAACTTTGGAAGCTAGTTTCAAGGCCAAATGATCATCTCGTCGTTGGAACCAAATGAGTGTATATGAACAAAATGGATGAAGATGGAACCATGGTAAGGAACAAATCAAGGTTAATAGCTCAAGGCTATTGCCAAAAAGAAGGTATTGACTTTGATGAAACTTTAGCTTCCGTAGCTAGATTAGAATCTATTAGGATGTTATTAGCTTTTGATCTTACATGAATGTTAACTTATTTATGGATGTTAAGAATGCCTTCCTTAATGGTTACATTAAGAAAAAGGTTTATGTTAAACAACCACCTGGGTTTGTTCATGAGAAACATGTTGATTATGTTCTTAAATTAAAGAAAGTTTATATGGTTTGAAACAAGCTTCTAGAGCTTGGTATGAGAGATTAAGAAGATTCTTAATTGATTCTGGATATAATGTTTATAGAGTAGACACTACTTTATTTATTAAGAAGATAGATAGTGATATTATTCTTGTTTAGATTTATGTTGATATCATTTTTGGATCTACTAATGAAGTTCTATGTCAAGAATTTGTAAAGTTAATGCAGGATGAATTCGAGATGAGCCACATGTGAGAGCTCACATTCTTTCTAAGATTGCAAATCAGTCAGTCAAAGGAGGGGACATTCATACACCAAACCAAGTATGCTAAGGACCTACTCAAAAGTTTTGGAATGGAGAATGCGAGGGAATGGTACACCCAAGGTTCTAAAAAAACTCGTCACGACGATGCCATGGCGCGCACTGGTAGCAAGGCACGACCCCATGCCCCGTTAAAGCCCATGTAGGCTCTTTGAGGCGGCACGATGTTATGGCGCACCATGGCGACACAAGGCGCGCCACAAAAACATAAGGCGCGCCACTAAAAACGAAAAAAAATAAATAAAATGGTATCGGGTCACATTATAGGGCTAAGAGAACCCGAACCGATTTCTATTATTTGAGGCTTTTCAGTCTGACTGCAGTCGACCGCATTATTAAGGCATTATATCGATTCGATTCGCCTTCGACGATCGATTCGTCCGGTCCTCCCTCTAAGCGGCATCATCGTCGCTGGCCACCCTTGTCTCCACCATCAGGCTGACTGCCGACGGGTCTCCGCCGCGGCCACGTCAGCACCGCCCGCACTGACTTCTATGACATCAACACCCTCCACTGCGTCTAGCGCTTCTGGCCGAAGATCTCCACGTCTTCTTCGTCATCGATCGGCGATCTCAAAGGTAAAGTTGAAAATTTTCACTCTTGGGAAGGTGTATTGCTTAAAATGTCACCTTTTTGAGCTGTTCATGTTTAGATTTGGCCCTTTGGATTGTTGCAGCCATTCAATGGATTTATGGTGATAGGCAGAATTTTTTTTATGAAGATGATGTTTTTTGAGGAAGATGATAAGGAGTTGATGTTGATGGGGGAAGATGATAATGAAGTTGATTTAAAATTTCCTATATACACACACATAAGAGGAGCATAGTCTACTGTCTACCTCTATATCTATTATATAATATATACCCACATTTGCCGCCTAAGCCACGCCATGCAAAACGCCGTGGCTCCGCCAAGACTCCTAAGGCTTGAGACATGACCTCGCCGCCACGCCATGCCTCATGCCATTTAGAACCTTGGGTACACCCAATGGCCACTTTCATCTCCTTGGACAAAGATGAAAATGGTAAAAGTGTTTATCAACGAACCTATAAAGGTATGATTGGCTCTTTACTTCTGTTAACGCTAGTAGGCCTGATATAATGTTTAGCATATGTGTTTATGCAAGATTTCAGTCAAACCATATGGAGTCACATGTTACAGCAGTAAAACACATATTTAGATATCTTAAAACTACATCGGATTTTAGTTTAGTTTATCCAAAAGATAGCACATTAGATTTGATTTCGTGTAGTAATTCTGATTATGCTGGTTGCAAAACCACTAGAAAAACTATAGGCAAAACTTGTCATTTCCTTTGACATTCACATGTTTCTTGGTTTAGCAAAAAAAATTATGTATCACTATTTACTATTGAGACATGGTATATTGCTACCGGACTTACATGTACACAAATACTTTGGATAAAACAAGCCCCAGCTGATTATGGTATTAAGTGTCATACATTTGTGATTTATTGTGATAATGAGAGTGCTATTAGTTTGACTAAAAATTGTTTTACATTCTAGAACTAAGCACATTGATGGTAGGCATAGATTTATAAATGATCATTGCACTAGGAAATATATTGAGCTTAAATATATTTCAACTGATCATCAAGTAAATGATATTCTCACTAAGGTTCTTAAGATTGATTCATTTACTTATATAGGTTATTGCACACCCTTCTTATTCCTTTTGGATTATGTCAAAAATGAGAGTCATAAGTGATAAATGGGGAGAGGTAGAAATATGATAGCTTGTTGACAATACATATATATGTACACTCACATTGGTACCTTTGATAGAAGTTATAATACATGTGCTTTTTATTTGCTTATCTCTAACTAGCATTAATGCAGGGGGGAGTAACTTCTCCATAGCAATCATGCATTTGTGCAGGGGGAGTAAGTATCTAAATTTTGTAATTTTATAATTTTTATCATATTGATTGCCATCATCAAAACGGGGAGAATGTTGGTTATTATATCACCTCTTAGTTAGTTTTGATGATAAGCAAACAATTAGTGTTGCTAATGATGTTTTGTGAGTTGATTTGTGAGTGTAGAAATCCACGTCAACAATGGTCAACTCAAGCTTAAAGACAATGATGATATAGAATCAAAGCTTGATATGAAGAGTCAATAAACTTAGAGCTCAAATTGAAGACCAAAAGCTCTAGTCAAGGTCTCATGAAGGTGCAAGATTTCAAGACAAGTAGTCAAGCTTAAAGAAAATCCATCAAGACTCCTATTTGTCTGAGTGATGTATTTTATATTTCTGTACTTGCCTTAGAATGTTAAATGTAGTAGTTGAAGCTTGCGCGTGCGCACACACACAAATGATGATTTTAAACTTCTTAAACTATTTAGAAATTTTTTAAAAATTGATTAGAAGGATTTTTGGGAGTATATATATATGTTTTTTCCATGTATCAAAATAATAGTCGACTACTTTCTGTAAGGAAACATGGTCAATGTTCTGTGCCCTAAAATAGTCGATTACAATAGTTCGAGAAGTCAACTACCATTATACGAATAGTCAACTACTTCTCCCATAATGAACGGAAAGACAGCTTCGTATTTTATGGAAAGCTGTTGGAAAGCTGTTGATTTTTCCGTTATGAGGGCATTTTATGGAATAGTTTTTAACAGTTTTTATCCATATTTAAACTGAAAATGCGGGAGTTTTTGACACTATTCTTGAGTATATAATTAAGATTTTTAAGCTTTCTAAAAACTCTCTTAAGCTCTCTAAAGTTTTCAAGGCTTTTGACTTTATTTGTTTTAAAGCTTATAAATATTCTAGCCTTGATCAATTGAGAATCTCCTTAAACTTCATCTTGATAATTCTGAGATTCCAACTTGGTTTTGTTATTGATCTCCTTGATTTAATCGTTTTTATTCTTCAGATCAAATAAAATGTTTTTTAATACCGCTTCACTATTCACAAAGCTTCAACATATTAGATATAGGAGGTTGTAAATCCACAATAGGTATGGTGGTAAGTGTTATTTGGTTGTATTGGTTAGGTGTAAAAAGTCTCAAGTGTTGATGTCCTCACTTGGTGAGGTTATGGTTTGTTGTATTGGAAATTCTTAGCAAGTGAAGCTAGATGATTGTAGAAGCATTCTATTTTGAGGCAAGTTGCTCTCTTGGGGGAGAGTTGATTAGTGGAAAATCCCAACAAGGTTGGGGACTGGACGTAGACCACTTGTGGGTGAACCAGGATAAATATGTGTTTGCATTGTGTTCATAGTCTTTATTTCCCTTCCTTACACTTGTGATTTAATTTTCTCTGCACATATCTTATTGCATGTTGCTTATTGTGTTGATTAAGTACTTAGGAGGTAACTTAAGAGACTTAGGAATAACTAGAGGGTTTAGGATTTTACTTCAGTATTAATTTTAAGAAACCCTCACTCCTTTATTGTTTGTCTGCTATCTACAGGATCTCAACAATTGTAACATTTTGATTTTCTTCTTTATCGGTTATTATATTTTTTTAAAATAAAACTAATATGTGTTGTGATTATGATTGTAAAAATCACCTTACGGGATTAACAAATAAAAAAATTAAAATTAAAACTTAGAAAATAAGTAAGAAAAACAAAAAATGTAAAATTTACCTAACAAAAATAAATCACACAAACATGAGAAAGAAAGAGCTTGATTGATTTCTTCAATCATCACGGCTGGAATGAGGTATTTTATGAATATTAAGATGAGAATGTGGACAAGGAGATGCTAACAATTCTAGAAGACGAGGGCTGAGCTATGTGGGGGCTAAGGTGGGCTATAGCCCGGGTAAGTTTTTGATTAAACCATTGTACACTCCTCAATAACATCAGAAAATAGCCCAGTTGGTAGAGCATTCATTTCTTACGCAGGAAGTCATGGTTATTGGTAGAGCATTCACTTTTCCTTCTATTTAGAAAAAAATTACTTGATCAAAAATCACATTAACATACTTCATTTATTTGATTTAGGCCCTCTTATAATCCTTCAACGTTATCGTGTTATTATCTTTACTTTGATCAAAGGTTACAGTTGCTCGATTTTTTCTTTGTTATCTTTCGTGGTCCTCAATTTGCCAAATTTCTTCTGGGCTTCAGCCTTTCAAACTCATCGTATTTTAATTAGTGAGGGGGACGTGGAGAACTCATATTTTTAGAAAAGGTTTCAGATTTCGATGAATTGATTTCGTTATGAGGGAAGCTTGTCCATTACTAAAGATGCTCATGTCTATGGAATTTTTTTGGAGAAGTTTGATTTTTTTGATATGATTTATAATTAATGCTGACCAAGGTGTAACCTTTTTAGACAAAATCCTGAATAATTTAGTGTATATACTGTTAAATTTATATAGATTAATGACCAATGTGCAATATTTTCTAACAAATTGATATCAAGATTACATATTAAACTATGGACCTCTAACAATGTTTTTTTTTTGGATGAATGGATACAGTGAATAGCATGAAACATTTCCGATTTGTGATCTAAAGAAGTTACTTTTATAAAATTGAGTTCAATCTTTCAACATATTTTCTCGCAATCAAACATAATCTAAGCTCTCCTTCTCCTTTAACACATAATAAAACACTATTTAAAAATAACCGAATATTAAAATTGTATATGCAACTGGACTTTTGCCCAAAAAGCCAAAAAGACTAGTGCCAAAAAGATCCAGAAATGAAGCATATTAACAAAAAGAAAAGAAAAGGCAGAATCACTATCACCACAAAAATCCATCCCCCCACAAAAAAAAAAAAGAATAAAATGTCTCTAACAGACTGGACCGCCAATTGTCAAAATCCAATATCCCAAACCTAATTCGCATCCTTTTTGTACTTGGTCGGTTGCCCACGACGGAAACAATTCGTGGCTCCGCCCTGGCTAGAAGACGGGTGGGTAAATAATAACTTCGATTATTGTTAACAGCCAGTGTCTATGTAACAACGTGATATTTTTTCCAAATCGAGAGAAGAGGAAGCTACTGCGTATTTTCTCATGCTATTTTCACGTATTATCCACTAAAGTGGTACATTTCTTTCATGTGCAGTGGATTGTTGGATTGCTTCGAAAGCAATGAAATCTTTTCCCCCCAGATATCTGAAAGCATCAATCGAAATCTCCAACTTATGCGAAGCAATTGATGGTGCTTAGTAACTGTCGCATGTCTGCACGTATCGAGTAGGTGCCCCTGGACATGGTGGGTGCTTGGACAGTGCACTCACCATCATCGATTAAATGAAAAGCAAGCGCATATGCATATATGATTCTTATTGACTACTGTCCAATGTTCCTCTTAGAAGGCCAAAAATTATGTAAATCGTTTGGTAGATGATACCCATTTTGCACTTGTATTAGGACTCCCTATTTTATAGAGCTGCTAGAAATAACCGGTGCATATAGTGCACGTGGACCAAACAAAACACACACACAACGGATGCGGGACCCGTGCGCAGCTGAAAAGGAGAGAGAAGCGTGGGTGTGTGTGTATGTGTATCGTATGGGTGTAAAAGAGGGAAAAGCAGTGGTTAAAGTGCAAAAAACATGGGGGTAAATTGGAAAAAGACCAATGTCAAACCCGTAAATATGGGGAAATAGAGAGGGTTTTTTTTGGGTTGCTCTTTGAATTCATAAAAGGACAATGCATGGCAAACATGTTAATAGGGGGTCTCTGGTGGCTTTTTCTTTGCGGGGGGTGAGGTGGCACTCCATGTGGGGTTTGATATGACACCCCTCTCCATTTGCCAGATGTGGACAAATGGTGCCACATTGGTTTGTCCTCACATGTATAATAATGTAATTAATACCGTACAATATATTAAACCAAGACTAATACTTCTTAAATTAACATTCAGAGTGTTAGTTTCAGAGGGGTTAAGTGCAACTTATCCTATGATTAGTTAATGAGATTTGAATGCTATTTCTATATCTAGTCATATATTCGTTAATCAGAGAGGTATGAAGAGAGGTATGCGTACAATTTATCAAAAATAATAATTAGAAAAGCAACCACTTGCTATCTCACTTTTTCAAGAATATGGTTATTATTTGATATAAAGATATGAGGTTAATGTGTAAGTGTTGTTAGTGCAGGAAATTTCTCACGCCGACGTCACAAAAAATCCACTAACCCAAAAAAATTTTGCAAATGTTTTTTTTTTGTGTGGTTGTTGTATACATTGTAAAATCCTAAAATCCTAAATATGGGTGAACACTAGAGAGATTTAACCATATATTCACTCATTACGAAAAAAGTTAATATCGTTAATTTTGCAATAATCAGGTCGATGGTAAAATAAAGTTAGATTCACCTGATTATTGGTATGGTGATTAATCATGATGTGTAGAACACATTTGAAGTTAGATGTGATGTATATATCCGTACATTTCACGCTGATAACACATATACATTATCCGGTAAGGATATTGTTATTTGTTTATGAATGATTGTTGCCATGTACCACCGTAGATACCTTCATCTATTGAATCCAACAAACAGTCCAATTAGATATTAGAGGGAATCCAGCTGTCTCAAATCAGCCCATTGCTCCCAACACCTACCTAATAAGAAGCCGACACCAAGCTTTGCTAGCCTACAAACAATGCATACGAGACAAAATATATATAATTATAAGATTCCAGTTCTTGACCCCAAATTTATTTCAATTATTGCAAAGATCTTTTCTACCATTAAGTTCTTGATTGCAACCTTGTGATGTGAACAACAGAAAGAGAATCGTATCCATTTTCCTGGTTGAGTCTGAGCGCTAGCCAATCCCTGAGCTAGAAATACAAAGATAGTCAATACCTTGGGTTAATAAAAATATTCCAATCAGTTCAACAAGAGATCTCAACGTCTTATGATTGAAACTGAAGGATATTATTAGGTGGTGGGGCATGAATAATTTGTAGATATGTTCAGGACACTTGTAGATATGTTCATTTTACCAACATCAATTATCTTTGATGTTGGTGTAGGGATGGCGACTAGCTGAACACTCACCTAACTTTCTTTAACTTTAAAAGAATTCTGCTGGGTGGATGAGTCACATCGTCATATATGATCTTTTATATGTCATATGATACCTGTTACGACCTAAAGATCGAGATACCCCGACTTTCTGACCAAGCTCGTCGGCGCTCAAACAGCTCGCCCCGCCTTCGCAAAAGCCACACCTCGGCTGACGAAGAGGGGGCAATTCAGCATCCTTACCTCATCAGTGCGACGCCGATTCTCCCTCCTAAGCCCGTCAAAACCGAAGCCCGCCACGACCAACAGAGAGAGCCCCGGGTCGCCTCGAGCTCCGCCCGCTGGGCGCCCTTTCCCTCGGAGCTCGCTGGAAGTACAAATAGCTCGCCTGACGACTGCCCAGTGCAGCCTGATGAGACGAGTGCGGGCCAGCCATGCGAACGCACCCCGGCGACCATTTGGTGTTGAGTATTGGACTTCTCCCTACTCGGTGTTAATGATGAGCAAAACATAAATACTTGTGACTAATCCCCTATTTGCAGTTAATCCATTGCCTAAGCATATCATGAAGATCTATTTGCAATGGATGACACTCAAAGATCATTGAAAGTAAATGAAGTGGATTGGATGATCGTAGATGGTGATTGAAGCTCCTAGAAGACTTCAAGCTCATGCGTTAGATAGAAGAGAGAGTTCTTAAAATGTAATTCTCTTATTCCTCTTCTAGTATGTAGCTTAGAAGTAGAACTTTGTTGGAGCACACACACACGTCTTCATTTCAGTCTTAGGATGTCATTAGATCAACTTTCCTTAGACTTCAATTCATTTCTATCTAGATTGTGCATGTCATGTTTTTAACAGTCGACTGCTGAACGATTTACAGTCGTCTGTCTCAAAACAGTCGTCTGTGATTTGTTCTACAGTCGTCTGTTATGCACAAACTTTTTCAGTCTAGTTTTGGGCCTCTTAGCTTTAACTCATACATGCGAATTATGTAGATTTCACAGGCGCATGTCCAAGTGATAGTCGACTGTGTCTTGTTAGTCAGTCGCATGTTTATCCTCAGCCCAATTCTATTTCTCTGTTAGATCTGGCCAATCGACTATTGGTGGATTTACAGTCGACTGTCAATGCTTCAACAGTCGTCTGTCCTTGAGTCTCTTTGATGACTCAACTATCTGGAAAATGTCAGGGTTTTGACAGTCGTCTGTAGAAGGAATTACATTCGCCTGTTTGGTTTTACAGTCGACTGTCTTCTCTTCATCAGTCGCATGTCCTGTATTCCTAGAATTTTCTCAAATTTCCTCAACTTACCCAGCTTACGGCCAGTCGCCTGTAGTAGGATTTATAGTCGCATGTTGGTTTAACAGTTGACTGTCCACGTGGTAAGTTACCGTTATAAATTTTCACCTACCATCTGTCACTGTGGAGCAGTCCACTGTGAGTTCTTCAACAGTCGACTATTGCGGGCGCAGATTCTATCCGTTGAGTTTTTCCTCACGGATTTCAAAGGGGTTTTTGGTGATTCAGTTTGAAGGGTTTGAGAAACCTAGAAAAGAAGCCTCTATTGTTCCATTGAGAGGCTAGACTCTTTGATCATCTCTTGCTCAAACATTCAATCTTTCATTTTGTTAAAGATCAAAGCTCTCAAAATCCAAAAGCTTTAGAATTCTTATCTTTGTTCTCTTGCTCTCCAACCTAGAACCAAAGAGAAATCTTCTAGGCATTTGGTGCAATCAAGAGAAAGGGCTTTTCTCTCTTCCAAGAGAGTCTTTCAACACACAACACACTTCTCCTTTAAGTTCTAATTCAAGGCATAGGTGATTGTAAGTGTTGCTTAATTTCATATTTCATAACTTTCGTTATTTGATTTACTCTCGGGTTGTGAGAGTGGTTTGCTTGCTCCCAAGTTGTGGGAGTCAAGGACATTGAGTGTATTTCGATTTCACTTGTAGGGTTGCTACAAGTGGGTTTTTAAAGAAACCTCAAGTTTGGGTTCTAACTTGAGTATCCGGTTGTTTACCGGGTGGAAGGGACGTAGGATTATCGGAACAAGTCTGGAAGTGATTTGGTTAATTCGAACCCTTGAAACATCCTTGAGTTTGCATTGTTTCATTTTGGGTTTACTCTTATTCCACATTATTTGTTGGTTATGAATTTAATTTGGTGTAAATATCCTTTTAAATTACATAAACACTATTCAACCGCCCTTCTAGTGTTTTCCTCATAGCCAGAGACCTTACAATTGGTATCAGAGCGCTGGTTTATAGCTATGGCATCCAATAACAACAACGTTCCTCCACCATCTTCGTACAACAATCAGGATCGTGATGGAGCGTTCCACTGTATTCGAAGGAAAATCAACGGTGCATCCTCCGCGTCTCAAAGGCTCGAACTTCTGTGGAAATGCCGGATGGAGACGTTCCTAAGGAGTGCTTCCCTTTAGAGAACCCTCCACAATGAATACGTCGAGCCCACCGAAGAGGATTTCGAAAAATGTACGGCTTCCGAGAAATCCGCCGAAGTCAACAACGCAAAGGCAATGAACGCTCTTCATTGTGCGTTGGACCCAGATGAGTTCAACAAGATATGCACATGTAAGAGTGCATATCAAATTTGGAACCATCTCGTCATTACCCATGGGGGAACGAACAAGGTAAAACTTTCTAAACTCTATGTTGCCGTGCAAAATTTCGATATGTTTCATATGCAGGAAAATGAAAGCATAGCATCGATGTACGGACGTTTTACCGATATCACTAATGAACTGGAAGCTCTCGGACAAGTCTATTCCCAATAAGATAAGGTAAGGAAGATCATAATGGGAATGACCTCCAAGTGGAAAAGAAGAGCTATCGCCATCGAGGAGGTCAACGACTTGAAGACTTACACAGTCGTGAATCGCATCGGCACTCGCATGTCTTACGAAGTAAGACGGGAGAACCGATTGAAGCTTCGAGCTATGATGAACTCTTCGGAGGCCAAGAAGAAATCTTTGGCATTCAAAGCCAATTCTTCATCCTCCGATAGTGAAAAATTAGAAAATGAGATGGACTTGGATGAAATAGCTCAAATTGCGAAGAAGTTTCAACGCTTCTTTCACAAAGGTAAATTTCCCTCTAAGAATAGATTTGATTCTACTAATAACACTTCCTCTCTTTGCTTTAAGTGTAATAAGCCAGGGCACATCAAGAAGGATTGCCCAATGCTACAAAACAAAGAGAAGTGGAAGGCACCGAAATACCACAAGTCCGACAAGAATAAGAAAGATAAGAAGAAAGGATTAGTCGGTACATTCGATGACTCAAGTGGAGACTCATCAAGTGAATCCGATGATGAGAAGGGTGAAAGTGTCCACATGTGTTTCATGGCCTGGGAAGATTCACTCTCTGATGAAAGTGATTCCGACATGGTTGAACCTGAGGTAACTATGGATGAATTGCGTATTGCTAATGAAGAATTATTTGTTAAGTATCCACCTTTAATGCTTAGAAATACTAGCTTAAAGAAACTATCTGTTAGCAAACCATCCATTCCATGCATTATCAACAATGACACCATTGTTGATACACTAACCCTTGAGAAAGCAAAGTTGGCTTCTCAAAATGTCACCTTGAGAAATGAGGTGGATACCCTCAAGTCTCAATTAGATCAAACACATCCTACACATCCTAAGGATAATAGTGATCTAGTTTCACGACACATACAATTGGGTTTTGAGAATGATTCTCTTAAAACCCAAGTGCACGAGCTCAAAGCACGGTTGTCCACCTTGAATACCAATATTTCTTCTCTTAAGGAGAAATATGAGCTCATGTCCTCCGTATTGTGAGATTTAATAAGGGGAAAGAACATTTGGACGATTTGCTCGCAAATCAATTTCCGGCCACACATAGTTTCGGACTTGGTTTTGTCAAAGCAAATGCATCCAATGCTCGCACCTCCTATAGTGGTGTCACTATAGACTTTGTGAGGCCATCCTCCGGTGCATCCACAAGTGGTGTCAAAGACACTATAGGTAGCAAACCTACCAAGAAAGCCACCACTTCACCATCTCTTCCTTTTGGTAAGAAACCCATTACAGGTGGAAACCAAAGGAGAAGACATGCTTACATGTGCACCAACCTTCATCCACGTAGGAAATCTCCTACTTCACAAGTGGATACTCATGACACTTTCTATGCTCCATACCCACAGATACGTGCAAATCCACACATGAGAAATACTCATGTACGTGCTCCTACACACCCATATGCTCATACGCATCATTCCTACATGTATGCACATCCTCCATGCTCCGTATGTTTCACACAGCATGCATGTTCCTAAGCATGCATACAATCCTCATATGTCTAATGCATATCCTCCTCCTCAGTTTTATGCTAGAACCTATGTTCCTAAGAAGCATGCACCACATAGAACTCTAACAAATATGCATGCAACTAGGAAAAGGACTCCCAAAACTTACACTATTTGGGGTCTTAAGAACACTAGCTTAAATGATAGGAATGCTTATGTTGATTCATATTTTCATGATGTTATTAATAGTGATAATTATGTTGGGAAGCGGAAGTCCACTTGGACTTGGCTTCCAAAGGGCTAATCCCCTTGGACCCAACAAAAATTGGGTAACATGAGTTAATGGTATACTATGTAGGTACCCAAGAGAAAGAAAGAGAGCAATAAAGGTCAGATTAGCTCTAAAAGGGAATGATGGATTCTCGACAGTGGTTGCTCCAAACACATGACGTGAGATCCCTCATTGCTCTCCGAAGTGATTAGCATCAAGGATGGTGCAACGGTCACTTTTGAAGATAACCAAAAGGGAGCCATCCTTGGAGTAGGTATAGTCGGAAATTCCTCCAAACCTTTAATTACTAATGTATTTTTAGTTAGTGGTTTGTGTCACAACCTCATCTCCATTAGTCAACTTTGTGACAAAGGTTACAAGGTTAACTTTGGAGAAGGTTTGTGTAAAATTGTTGATTCTAATTCACATGTTTTATTTACCGGTATTAGGCGTAAAAATATTTATTATTTGAACCTGCCTAAAACCGTAGAACATTGCTTAGTTGCTAATACAAATGAACAATTATTATGGCATCGTCTTTTTGGTCATGTTCATTTCAAGCACTTATATAAGTTAGCTAAGCATGATCTAGTCAAAGGTTTTCCAGAAATTGCTTTTAATAAGAAAAACTTTTGTGATTCATGTCAAAGAGGTAAACTTAGTAAATCATCTTTCAAACTTAAAGAAGGCATAACTTCTAAGAGGCCCCTAGAATTATTTCATCTAGATTTGTTTGGGCCAACTAGAACTGCTTCTTTAGGCAATGCTCATTATGGATTAGTTGTCGTTGGCGACTTCTATAGATTTACTTGGGTTTCATTTTTTAACTAATAAGAATGAAGCATTTGAAGAGTTTACTATATTTGCAAAGAAGATTCAGAATCTCGTAGGATCTACCATTATCACTATCTGTAATGATCATGGAGGAGAATTTGAGAATGAGTCTTTTACAAAGTTTTGTGATGACACCGGGATAACTCACAACTTCTCTTTTTCTCGTGCACCACCACAAAATGGCGTTGTAGAGAGAAAGAATGTGACTCTTATTGAGTGTGCTCGTACCATGCTCCATGATAGTCATCTTGGACTACAATTTTGGGCAGAAGCGGTGCACACGGCATGTTATGTGCTAAATAGGATCCTAGTGAGACCCCGAACGAACAAAACTTGTTTTGAGTTATTTTATGACAAAAAGTCTCAAGTTAAACATTTTCGAGTTTTTGGTTCAAAATGTTTTATCAAGAACACCTTTTGTAACTTAGATAAATTTGAGCCAAGATCAGATGAAGGGATTTTTGTCGGATATTCCATACGTAGCAAAGCCTACCGGATATACAACAAAACCTCTTCAACGATCGAGGAATAACTACACGTATCATTTTATGAACATTTTGATTCTCCTTATGTTATAGATGATAGTGTAGATGTTATATGTGATTCTCTTAGTAATGTTAAGATTAATGATTCTATTATTGAGACTAACACTACTAATGAGATTGTTAAAGATGTTCCAAGTGATGCAGAAATTCCCAAAGCTTACCCAACCATTCGCAACCACCATCATGACCAAATTATTGGAGATATTGGTGTGGGTGTTCGAACGAGGTCAAGAATTGAAGAATTCTCTCATTGCGCATTTGTCTCTACCATTGAGCCAAAGAACATCCAAGAAGCATGTGAGGATAGCTCTTGGATATTGGCAATGGAAGAAGAGCTCATGCAATTTGAGAGAAATGAAGTTTGGGAGCTCGTTCCTCTTCCAAGTCTTCCAAGTGGTCACCAAGTTATTGGGACCAAGTGGATCTTCAAGAACAAGACCGATGAGAACGAGATCATCACAAAGAACAAAGCAAGGTTAGTAGCTCAAGGCTACCAGCAAGCTATCGATTTTGAAGAATCATTTGCCCCCGTAGCTAGATTAGAAGATATTAGATTGCTTTTATCTTTTGCATCTCATAAGAATTTCAAATTATTTCAAATGGATGTTAAAAGTGCATTTTTAAATGGTATTGTTAATGAAGAAGTTTATGTTTCTCAACCACCCGGTTTTATACATGAAAAATTTCCAAACCATGTTTTCAAACTTAAGAAAGAGTTATATGGGTTGGGACAAGCTCCTAGAGCTTGGTATGATCGACTCAAGACCTTTCTTTTGAATTTAGGTTTTAAAATGGGTGAAGTTGATTCAACACTTTTTATTAAGGATTATGAAAATGACATCCTATTGATTCAAGTTTATGTAGACGATATAATATTTGGGTCTACTAATTTTAATCTTTGTCAAGCATGTTCAAATTCTATGAAGTATGAATTCAAGATAAGCCACATGGATGAGCTCAACTACTTCCTTGGACTACAAATTTGGCAAATGAAGGATGTGACTTTCATACATCAAACAAAGTACACATGGGAGCTTATCAAGCGATTCGAGATGGAATCGTCTTCAAGCAAAAGGACTCACATGAGTACGACAACCCATCTACACAAGGATGAGAACGAAAAAGATGTAGACGTTCGTCTGTATCGAGGTATGATTGGTAGCTTACTCTATTTAACTGCTAGTAGGCCCGATATCATGTTTTTCGTATGCTTGTGTGGTAGATATCAAGCTAGACCTAAGGAGTCACACTTGATTGCAGTTAAACGAATTTTTCGTTATCTCAATTATTCACTAGATTATGGGTTACTTTACCCTAAATCTAGCACATATGAGTTAATCTCATATAGTGATGCCGACTTTACTGGATGCAAATCCGATAGGAAGAGTACTAGTGGTACTTGCCATTTTCTGGGAAATTCCCTTGTCTTCTGGTTCTCCAAGAAACAGAACTCGGTATCATTGTCCACGACTGAAGCAGAATATATTGCCACGGGTCTTGTGTATGCACAAGTTCTTTGGATGAGACACACTCTTAAGGACTATGGTGTCAATTGTGATACTTGTCCTATCATGGTTGATAACCAAAGTGCTATATGTCTTTTCATGAATCCGGTACATCACTCCCGTACCAAACACATAGATGTGAGACACCACTTTATCAATGATCATGTAGCTAAGAAGGACATCATCTTAGAGTACATTGAAACCCAAAAACAAATCCCAGACATCTTCACTAAACCTCTTAAAGAAAAGTCATTTGTGAGGTTGCGTGGAGAATTAGGGATTATAGGTGAATCTGAAATTTAGGAGTTCAACTTTCTTGTTATATCTTTTTGAACTCATATCATCATGATGCTTCTCTTCTTTTGATAGATTATATGGTTCTCATATATATGTGGTTTAAGAGTTGTTATTGAGATTTTGATGATTTCGCTAGTTTTCGAATTGTGTTAAGAGATTTGTGTAATAAATGATTTATCTCTTGATATTGTTTTCGTGATGAGTTTTGTGTTAGAGTATATGTCCTAGGGTGAGTTGTGTCTATCCTCTGGATTTAAACCTCACTATGCATTTTTGGACCAGGACAGACGACTGTAATTCCTTCGACAGTCGACTGCCCTACTCTATCTTCTCTTTCAGCTGACTGTATCTTTCGCCCAAGCGACTAATGACGACTTTACAGTCTACTGTTGGATCAACAGGCAACCGCATTTTGGTCATCAGGCGCCTGTCTATTTCGTCAGTAGTCTCTGTTTCTGTCATCGATTTTATTGATTCTCAGTCAGTCGACTGATGCGTAAAATACAGCTGACTGTCTCACGGACAGGCGACTGTAAGTTACCCGACAGTCGACTGTCTGTCAACCTAAGATCATCTCTTATCATTTCAACCAGTCGACTGACTATTGTTCTTCAGTCGACTGTCTCCTATTGTGGTGGTTCGTTAATTTGATCTGAGCCGTCGATTTTTCGATCCAACGACCCAGATTCATTTGACTCCTCATTATATCATCGAGATCCTTCGATTCGATCGAATGTTTTCTCTCTCATTCGACAGAAAACTCTTTCGTCTCCCCTTTCGAACTTTCCAGTCGATCACTCCGTCGTCGATTTCCATCAGCTCCACTCGTCGATCTTTCGATTGCATCTCTCGTTTGCTTGATCATCTCTCGGATTAGGTTTGTTTTTCTCTTGTCATTTCTTTCATGCCATTCCTTTCAAATCCATCGTTTGATTGTGCAATGGCTCCCAAAAACAAATGGAAAGCTGTTGCTCCTAAGCGTGATAGGATCTCCAAGCCAACCATTGCCAAAAACAAACAACCCTACAAGGCTCGCACCAAGAAACCCGATTCTCCCTCTCGTTCTTCTTTGCGTGGTTATTTCCCTTTGTCTGCTTCTTCCTTGTCTGAAGCTGAGCCCTCGTAAAGCGTCTGCGCAAGCCTGTTGGTGTTCGCATCAATGAGCCTTGCACTGATGCTTCACCTTCTCATTCTGAGTCTACCTCCGTTGATCAGAGACCTGCCGTGCCTCCTTCTGATCCCCTCATTCCTATTTGCAGTGACGACCTGTCCTTGGCAAAATTCCATTCTCTACTCGGGATCAAGTCCTTCGAGAGAGATTCATTGTTTATCCCGCTTTCACCGCTTAGAGACTATCAGAGATCCTCTCCGCTACTCGCTTGGCTGAACTCTTTCGCTTCTCCCTCAGCGAATCCCCTCGTGCTTACCCATCTTTGGTTAAGCTTTTATATGCTAACCGCATTCGCGGTGAGTATGCAGACACTGGCGTTATTGACACTGTCATCCAGGGGACCCACATTCACGTTGATCCCACTCTTTTAGGGACCATTCTTAGGATTCCCTCCCCTGGGTCCCTCCCTGCTGACATCTCTATTTCAGATGTTAGTGATCTTGATCAGACTATCCTCCGGGCATGTTTCATGAGATCCCCTCTGTTCTTTCTTCTGGTGTTAGGTCATCCATGTTCTTGGCGAGGCATTGAGCTGTTCATCTTGTGGTGAAGTCCAACATCCTTGCGAAGTATGGATCTTCAGACCAGCCCTTCCAGAAGATCATTAAGTGTATGTACGTGATCTTTTCTGGCATGTCAGTAAACTGGGTCGGCGTCCTCCTTGATAGGATGGACAAGGTCAAGTTTACTATTGCTTCTTCCCACATTCCTTATGGCGGTCTCCTTACGCTTGTTTTTCGTCACTTTGGGATTGATTTGACCCCTTACGAGCCTTTTCCATTTGGTCCTCTTCTAGATGCTTCTGCAAAGTCGAAGTCCTCTTCGGCTCTGCAGTCTGCATCTAAGAAGAGGCAATCCACATCTGCTCCCTCGTCTTCCACTGTTCCTCCTGCTGACCAGCCATCTACCACTTTTTCTTCCTCTCATGACATTCTGTTTGAGATGGTTTCTGGTCTTTATGAGTTGGCCTTCTTGTCGTTCCAGCATCAGGGTATGCCCTTCCCTGAGCACCTCAGACGCTTTGTTCCACCTCAGCCTCGTTAGCCTCCTCCGCTATCATCACTGAGATTATTGTGCATCTTGGTGTATCTGCTACTCAAGGTGTTGATGATGCAGCTGCTCCTCCTCCAGAGGATGTCCCCGCTGACCCAGAGTCTCAGGGGTTCGAGATAGATTTAGCTTCCTTCTCTGCTGCTCCTAGGGACACTCACTCTTAGATTTTTTTTTTGGTTTGAGTGTTCGAGTGTCGTCATATGATGTTATTTTGTGTAGTGATGGTGTATATGATGATGTATGTTTTTTTTGTTTTTTTGATGTGCATAGTGATGTGCATGTATTTTGTACCATGTTGATCTTATATATATATATATATATATATATATATATATATATATATATATATATATATATATATATATATATATATATATATATATATATATATATATATATATATATATATATATATATATATATATATATATATATATATATGAACATGCAGGTTCTTCGTTCAGTTTCACACATTGTATAATTGTCTATCATATCTGTGTGAATTTTGTGTTATTGTCTCCATGTATGCTATATTCTCTATGTGATGTGATTTGAGACGATATTTTTTTGTGTCTCTCAATGTTGATATTGGACTCTCATTCCTCTAATCACCTAAGTTTATAATGTGGTTTATGAGTTTTTGATTTGTATATCTTTAGATTCTTGTAATTGTTGTGAGTTCTTATTTAGTACGATTGTTGTTATTTTACTCCCACCTTTTGGATAATGCCATAGGGGGAGAGAAATAAACAGAGTCATAATGAATGTGCTAAGTAAATTCTAATTACACTTGAATCTAAGATTGAAGTTTTCTTAGATTCTGGGGGAGTAAGATATAATGAATATGGAATATAAATCCTAGATTTCATGGATTCATTTCTTTCATGCATATCTTACTCATTTGCTTCATTTGATCTATAGATGCCCTAATTTTTATTGTCTAACTAGATTGGCATCTATGTAGGGGAGTAAGTTTTCTTTAAGCACAATAATTTATCTTTTTGTTTATATTTGTTTGTCATCATCAAAAAGGGGAAGAATGTTGAGTATTGGACTTCTCCTTACTTGGTGTTAATGATGGGCGAACATAAATACTTGTGACTAATCCCCTATTTGCAGTTAATCCATTGCCTAAGCATATCATGACGATCTATTTGTAATGGATGACACTCACAGATCATTGAAAGCAAAGGAAGTGGATTGGATGATCGTAGATGGTGATTGAAGCTCCTAGAAGACTTCAAGCTCATGCGTTAGATAGAAGAGAGAGTTCATAAAATGTAATTCTCTTATTCCTCTTCTAGCATGTAGCTTAGAAGTAGAACTTTGTTGGAGCACACAAACACATCTTCATTACAGTCTTAGGATATCATTAGATCAACTTTCCTTAGACTCCAATTCATTTCTATCTAGATTTTACATGTCATGTTTTTAACAGTCGACTGCTGAACGATTTACAGTCGCCTGTCTCAAAACAGTCGACTGTGATTTGTTCTACAGTCGCCTGTTATGCACAAACTTTTTCAGTCTAGTTTTGGGCTTCTTAGATTTAATTCATACAGGCGACTTATGTAGATTTCACAGGCGCTTGTCCAAGTGACAGTCGACTATGTCTTGTTAGTCAGTCGCATGTCTATCCTCAGCCCAATTCTATTTCTCTGTATGATCTGGCCAATCCATTATTGTTGGATTTACAGTCGACTGTCCAATGGCACAGTCGACTGTCAATGCTTCAACAGCTATCTGTCCTTGAGCCTCTTTGATGACTCAACTCTCTGGAAAATGTCAGGGTTTTGACAGTCGTCTATAGAAGGAATTACAGTCACCTGTTTGGTTTTACAGTCGACTGTCTTCTCTTCATCAGTCGCCTGTCCTGTATTGCCAGACTTTTCTCAGATTTTCTCAACTTACCCAGCTTACGGCCAGTCGCCTGTATTGAGATTTACAGTCGTCTGTTGGTTTAACAGTCGTCTGTTGGTTTAACAGTCGTCTGTTGGTTTAACAGTCGACTGTCTACGCCTCTTTAGTCGACTGTCCACATGGTAAGTTACCGTTATAAATTCTCACCTACCCTCTGTCACTGTGCAGCAGTCGACTATGAGTTCTTTAACAGTCGACTGTTGCGAGCGCAGATTCTATCTATTGAGTTTTTCCTCACGGATTTGAAAGGGGTTTTTGGTGATTCAGTTTGAAGGGTTTGAGAAACCTATAAAAGAAGCCTCTATTGTTCCATTGAGAGGCTAGACTCTTTGATCATCTCTTGCTCAAACATTCAATCTTTCATTTTGTTAAAGATCAAAGCTCTCAAAATCCAAAAGCTTTAGAATTCTTATCTTTGTTCTCTTGCTCTCCAACCTAGAACCAAAGAGAAATCTTCTAGGCATTTGGTGCAATCAAGAGAAAGGGCTTTCCTTTCTTCCAAGAGAGTCTTTCAACACACAACACACTTCTCCTTCCAGTTATACTTCAAGGCAAAGGTGATTATAAGTGTTGCTTAATTTCATATTTCATAACTTTCGTTATTTGATTTACTCTCGGGTTGTGAGAGTGGTTTGCTTGCTCCCAAGTTGTGGGAGTCAAGGACATCGAGTGTATTTCGATTTCACTTACATGGTTGGTACACGTGGGTTTGTAAGGAAACCTCAAGTTAGGGTTCTAACTTGAGTATTCGGTTGTTTACTGGGTGGAAGGGCCGTAGGATTACCGGGAACAAGTCGGAAAGTGACTTGGGTAATTCGAACCCTTGAAACATCCTTGAGTTTGCATTGTTTTATTTTGGGTTTACTCATATTCCGCATTATTTGTTGGTTAGTAGTTTAATTTGTGTAACTATTCTTTTAAATTACATAAACACTATTCAACCCCCTTCTAGTGTTTTCCTCATAGCCAAGGACCTTACATTTGGCATGTCGGACACGACAAACAACCTAGTACAAGGACGTCACTGACACATCTGCCGCTCGACAATCTGACAAAAGCAGTCCCTGACCGCTGCGCCCCCTGACCGTTGGTGCTTTCGGATCTAACACCCTGATAAAGTACCATAGGCCGTTGCGCCGTCTGACAAAAGCATGGCTGACATGCATAGGTCTGACATCCTCGTCCGAAGCTTCCGCTGACAGACGCGCCAGCTCAGCGCACCAGGTCAGCCCCACCTAATCGCCATAATCAGGTATAAATACCCTTTCACCTCCATCGAGAAAGGGGTTGGCCAATTAACTCTCATTCTAGTTACTCACACACAAGAGCAACGGTCTACCATATCTTTGTTCTTCCACTATAGCTCGCCACGTAAGGTCGACTCACTCTCAGTCCGACCTGCGTGTCTAGCCCCCGTTTTTAAGCCCTTATTCTAACTTAGGCATCAGAGATGCTAAGGGTTGGATCCTAACCTAGCCTTTCTGACGAGCTTCTTTGTGCGCGGGTTGGCTCGCCTCCATAGATAGCATTAGCACCCGCCTCCGGCAGTGCGACAGGAGGGCAGAGTCCTTGCGAAGTTGATCTAGTGGTTGTCCTTTGATGTGCGTAGGGCCTCATCACTTCCCTCACTACCTGTCTAACAACCTACCTAGGTTTCATTCCCCAATACAACCATCGTGCCCTTGGTTCCCCCAACAAACAAATTCATTGTACGCGGATCTTACCCCGCAATAATTGGCGCCGTCTGTGGGAATGAAGGGTCACACCCATGTCTAACTCCATACCAGCCTTCCGAGATGCCGACCACGGCAAATCCCCTATGGATCAAGAATCGCAATCTCACCCGAGGACCCCCTCGACTAATCTTCCCCCAGAGGAGATGGCTGAGACCGTCCAGGCCTCAGCCCGTGCTGTGCAACAAACCTTCGAGGCCTTCACTAAGATAATAGAAGGCTTCGCGACGGCCAGGACTCTCCGAAACCACGAGCTTGAGACGAAACCTTCGTCCTTAGTTCGAAGAAGAGGTGGGGCAGAGAGGGCTCACCGAAGAAATAGCGGCCCAGCAAAAACTCCTTGACGAAGAAATGGAGGCCGCACGGAGGCGGAAGCGTGACGAAGAAGCAGCTGCCGACAAAAAGCGCCAAGACGACGAAGCCGAGGCCGCCCGTCAAGCCCATCTCGACGAAGAAGCCACGCATCGGCAACTCCGTTTCATCATCGCCGAGCGCGAGAGGCTTCGGCGGGAAAACCAAGAGATCCCGTAAGCGTCGGCCTTGGACCAGCGACGTAGGAACGTCTGTGGCCCACCCTCGACTGGATCCCCACCGCATGGGAGGAGCCCACCCAGGCGACGTCCCCACCCCACGGAGCATGATGATCATCGCCAATAAGGTCGGGACTGAGCAGAACCCCAGAGAGATGGAGGGAGCATACCTCCGGATGCCCCACCTACCCCGAGGAAGCCACGCCCTTGGCAAGATGGATGACGACCTTGAGGCCCTCGAGGTTCAAGCTCCCCCCAGCTGGTGACCTACAATGGAGCGGGGGATCCTCTCGCACACGTGCAGCAGTACCGGGGGGCGATGGAGATGCAGGGGCGGATGACGTGCTCATCTGCCATGGATTCTAGCAGAGCTTGAAGGACCCCGCCCTGGAGTGGTACCACAGCCTCCCTGCCCGGTCCATCAAGTGCTTCGGCGAACTGTCCCACAAATTCTGCCAGCAGTTTCGGGCCAGGCGAACAAGGAAGAAGCCCACGGACTACCTATTCACGATCGTTCAGAAGGAGGGGGAGACGATCGGGAAGTACTTGCGCTGCTTCCAAGATGAAAAGCTGGGTGTGGTAGCCTGCATAGACGAGTTGGTCATGGCGGCCTTCAAGGCGGGAATGACTAGCCGAAGCCTGTAATGCCCTACGAAGCTACTGCACAAGTACTAGAGGGGGGTGAATAGTACTTTAAAATAATTAAGAAGATAATTCCTAATTATCTTGCAAACTCAACCAACAATGCGGAAATGTAAAAGTGACAATAATAAAAATGCAATCGCAAACAGACAATTTAACGGGTTCGGATCCACTCAAGTCTCCCCGACTTGTTCCGGGTGATCCTACGTCCCAAACACCCGGATCCCCTCCGGATACTTGAGTTAGAAACTTCTAACTCAAATTTGCACTATGAAATACTTGTAGAAACCTCAATAAGATCAAATCATACACAAATCGAAATGTGACTCCCACAAACCGGGATCATAAACAAACTCTCACAACCGAGAGTAAAACACTTGCAATATTCAAAGTAAATTGAAATAGAAATTCTTACCGACAAAATCCTATGCCTTGAGTATACTTACGAATTAGGGCAAAATGGATTTTGGGGAAGATGAAGGCACCAAACCCTAGCTCCAAGATATTGACCAGCAATGGAGGCCTAGGTGGATGTTGGTGACCTAGAATCAAGCTCTTGGCTTGGAAGGCTCACAATCAATGAATCTCTCTTTTGAAATAAGAGTGAGGGAGAGATTCAAGATGAGAAATGAATGAGCTTTGAATGAGAATTAAACTCTTCTCTTTGATTCTCTAAATGCAATAAATATCAGTCTTGAATGCTATGAATGCAGCACTCCAAGTATATATAGGATAGAGGAAAGAGAGAGCAAAATTCGTGGCATTTAATGCTCCAACGGCTCTATTCTGAAGCAAACTAGTCGGTCAAAGAAGGATCACTGACCGACTAGTTCATCAACTAGTCGGTCGGTGAAACAACATGAACAGACTAAGAGGTGAACAGCCAAAAGATGAAGTTCAGGGAAAGATGAACTAGTCGGTCCAAGAAGACTTACCAACCGACTAGTTTCACAACTAGTCGGTCGGTGAGTCAACTTTGACCGACTAACAGATGAAATAGTGAAGGCTGAACTCAAGATGAATTAGTCGGTCTAAGAGCAAATGCGGACCGACTAGTTCATCAACTAGTTGGTCGACAAATGTACATAGACCGACTAACGATAAACAGTAACTTGGGCTGTACAGGGAAAGCTAAACTAGTCGGTCTAAGAAGGATTCCTAACCGACTAGTTTCACAACTAGTCGGTCGGTGAACCTTCTTTGACCAACTAACTGTAAACAGTAAGTGAGCTGAAATTGAAGGAGGCAAACTAGTCGGTTCAAGAAGCTTTGCCCACCGACTAGATTGCCATCTAGTCGGTTGGTCCTTCTTCTTGAACCAACTAACATGCACAAGAAGTCACGAATCGAAGCGCGAAGCTTCGGTAAAGTTTGTATGGACTTCTACTAAGATCCTAGCTCTAAGATATGAGCGTTATGAAGATTAAAGCGTAAGACCTACTCAAGGCTTAACATTCTACGAAAAGTAGCTAGAAGACTATAAATAAAACTTGACGAACTGTCTTCAAAAGCTTCAATCGAATCTTCATGACTTCAATCATGGTCCATGAGCTTCAACGAAGCTTTAGGCACACGATCACGTGCTTTGAGAAGTCTTGAGACGTCGCTTTGGATGTTCATATAAATTTGGCGACGATCTCCATAACTGAGCTCACAAAGACCTAGTTCACGATATTTATGTTTGTTCATCATCAAAACCAAATCCGGGGAATCAATACTCAACATTCTCCCCCTTTTTGGTGATGACAAACCAATATAAATAATAATCAAAAATAATGATTCAAATGAAATTTACTTACTCCCCCTGCATTGATGACACGTTAATTCCAAATTAAATAATAAGCATACGCATCAAGCAGACGAGTAAAGTATAAAATGTGAATCAATTATTGAAATTTAGGAATTGAAATCCATTTTTATATCTTAACTCCCCCTGAATCTAACATATCAAAATAGATTCATGGTAAATTGCTTTAAATTATCATTTAGCACATTGTCATTATTAAATCTCTCCCCATTTGGCATTAGCAAAAAGAGCGGGAGGAGATCAACGACAACAACAATGGCTTCAAATAAAAGCACTGGAGTCGTAGAATACGACCACGGTCCAAATGACACCAAAGGAAAATACGAATAAAATCAAAGCGTGCCAATAAGACCTTAGTCGATAATCGAAAAAAAATAAAATCATCAAAACTCAAATTAATTTCACGAATTGAGTTATGGAATATACTGTCCAATATCAACATTCTCGATGAATTAAGTGCATGGAAAACAATTCTATGTTTTCATAGAAATAATTTCTATTAAATTTAAATGTAATCGTCGAGCGACGAAGTCAATATCAGAGACATGCAAAAATATATATAATGTGCACACGGAAGTAAACGGCAAATCGATGTATGTATATATATATATATATATATATCAAACATGATACAACAAAATGATACATCGGCCAACATACATATAAGCGATCCTCAGATCGAAGCATAAAATACATTACTATATCACAGCAGATATCGGAGTATCACATACATACAAAAATATCAAAACTCCATAAGAGATACATCAAAATACATCCAAAAGTATCAAAAATACACAATCACCATCTATTCTACCCAACTCTCTCACACTATATATATCATCCAAAGTGCACTAAGAGAGTCCTCCAATAAAGCTCAGGAGGCAGCGGGAGGATCTGCAGCAGCAGCAGGCTCTGCAGGAGGGGTGGTGGTCACTGGGTCAGCAGGAGTGTCCACGGTCGCAACGGGAGTGGCCTCAGGAGCACCAGATGAAGTATCCACCGCAGGTATGGTGGCACCAGGTGTGCTATCGGGGTCACCAGCAGAAGTAGCAACAGCTCCAGAAGACGTACCCTCAGGGGCATGAGCAGCAGCAGATCCAATAAGCTCCTCGAGCTCAGCATCATCCATCTCCTCGTCGTCGAAAACAGACGGAGGAACCTCAATCCCCAAGTGAGATGCGATGCGAGCGAGAATTTCCTCAGATCGAGCACAACGAGACTCCACACGTTTCAACAAACGTGCAAGCTCAGCGAGAGTAGGAGAGGGAGCAGCTGAAGCAGAGGCTGAAGCAGAAGGGGTCGTCCTCTGAACATGATGAAGCGCCGCAAGAGACTTCTTGACGACCGTCGCATTCAGAGGGGGATCAAGAGGACGCTCATCATCAAGAGGAAGAGGGACACCAAAGTGACGGAATACGAGTGTCAGAAGGCAATGGTATGGAATGTGAGCAGATTTTGTGGACTTCCTAATACACTCGAAGGAATCCATCTTATCAAGAATAATCCTAGCCCAATTGATCTCGCTCCCCATAAAGAGAGCGTAGATCAGCTTAAGGAATGGCTGGGATGGCAAGCTCAATGAGCCGTACTTCGGAAGGAGGCACGACTTCAGAATAAGATTCAAGACCCAAGCGTTGGGCTTGAAAGATTTGGATGGGACGCCAATCATGGCGGGAGGGATGACATGGAAAATCTCGGCGAGCATCACCTGATCAAGCTCAGAAATATCGTCAACAGAGATATCAGCAGGAAGAAGGCCAGACGAGGAGACACCTATCAAATCCCCTAAGATTTCTGCCGTGAGGACTATCGGTGTCCCCAAGACAGTCGTCTCAATGGAATGGGTCTCATCGTACTGACCGCGAACACGGTTCACATAGAAAAGCTTGACTAGACGGGGGTAAGGATGTGGATTCGCCTTAGGGTCATATCGAAGATAATCGATAAGGCAACTAGACGAAAGAAGATCGGCTAGGTGAGGGAAGTCGGAGAACTGAACGAAGTGCTCCAATAACAGCGGACAGTGTTCGATACGATTGTATGCCGCGAGACACAACGGGTCATCGCGACATAGCGAAATATCGACACTGCCAACTGGCATGGGAGCCTTCCCCTTAGGCTGACGAGTGCTAGATCAGGGTGGAGGAGTAGGATCCCTATGGGTAGGGTCGGTCTTAGGGATATATTCCGTGTCAGAATCATCAGGAGGAGTGGGAACACGGAATGAAGCTGGAGACACAGGCTGTTTCCTAGGCTTAGGTTGTGATCTAGGCTTGGCGATCGCCATCTTCTTCTTCTTAAGAGGAGGCGAAGACGACGAAGGATGGGTGGTCTTGGAACGGTGTTTGGGTTGCGGGGGGTCCGTAGGAGGTGACTCTATGGTCATGGATGACGGACTCGAGGGTCGGATCGGGATGCGTGTCTTCGCCATAATCGAGACGAGACACGCACGAAATCAAACGAGATTGAAGACTAAAACCCTATGCCGAAACCCTAGCACAACCCTAAAATCGATAGCTATAAGCTGAAATCAAAGTAACCTAGGTCTAAAAGCTGAGAGAGATACACTAGGTTGAGGATGGAGAGAGGTCGACGGCAGACTACGGAAGAGATGGCCGGAAATCGATGAACTCGACAGAGGAGATGAAGAGGCACGGGGGTTTAGGGGGTTTGAGGAAGAGAGCGCACCGATTAGAATAGATTCTAATCGGTGCGGGGCCGTTTAAGTCGACAGGAAGGCGAAAAGACACAACAGTCCCCGATGCAATTAGTCGGTCACAGTTCAAGCGCTGACCGACTAGATGACAATCTAGTCGGTCGGCCAATGAGCTTGAACCGACTAAGTGCAAACAGTAACTGAAGCCAAAATTTAGGGCTTGAGTTAGTCAGTCTGAGTTCATTCACTGACCGACTAGAACGCAATCTAGTCGGTCGGTCAATGAACATGAACCGACTAACAGAGTTCAAAAATTTTAGAATTTGAAATTTTGAGTTCTCTCCTAATCGCACTTAGACGAAACATCGTAATACTCTCATTAATCATTATACTACCACATTAAACATCGGAAATCTTAAATTTGACGTTCATGAATATTTCGAGCATAAATTCCGAAAATTCAACCAAAAATCCAGAAAATTCCAATAAATCTAGCATGAGCAAATATAATGAAATTTAATAGCATGCAAGATTATTGAACATATGAATCCTAAATCTCGGATTCACCCATAATCCCCAATTCTCGACGCAACCGCACAAAGGAGTCTTCCTTGAGTGGTTTCGTGAAAATATCAGCGATTTGCTTTTGGGTTTCAACGTACACTAAAATGATGTCCTTTTTAGCAACATGATCATCTAAGAAATGGTGACGGACATCTATGTGTTTAGAACGGGAATGATGTACTGGATTCTTAGAGAGACATATTGCACTTTGGTTGTCCACCATGATAGGGCAAGTATCACAGTTTATACCAAAGTCTTTAAGAGTGTGTCTCATCCAAAGAACCTGAGCACACGCGGCACCGACGGCAATATATTTCGCCATTGCATATTTTACTTTATGCATTACATGCACTTTACTTACCACACCTGTGCAGTAACAGTACTTTACTTGTCGTACTTTTAGCTACAGCAGTAGCATACTTCACTTGCCTAGTCTGATTTACACTTGCACTACCACAGTACTGTTGTTCTCTCTTTTCAGTTCTATTTACTTTTACCACTCAGTTGTGTACAGTTGTTGCTCAGTACTTTACTTTTCATCCCGGTCTGCTTGTACGTAGTTACTTTTGTCATACTTGTGCACTGCTTCTTTTCTATATTTAGAATTGTTGTGACTTACCTACGGTTCCATTTATGGCAACAAACCGTTCTCCCCGGCAACGGCGCCAAAAACTTGGTGGGCTCCGAAAAGGTGCTTCTCTCAAGCGCAAGAGTCCGTACAAGTAGTAAAATCTGGGAGTCCAGATGTCGAATCCTCGGGAGAAAATTTGTTGAAACCACAGCACAAATCAAACAGAAATCTGACGGAAAGAAACTAACCACTCTAATAAAGAAAGTGATGATGGTGTGAAAGTGTGTCGTGAATACGTAATCAAAGCGAACAACGAAAGAGTCGTGTATGAAAATATATGAGAAACATGCACATGATATGGGTTCGTTAGGATCAGCGATTCATGTATTTTGGTTGATTAAATATAACTCAACAAATCCTCCTTTTGGGAGCGATTCGTCGGAAAATACCCTTTTGGGGGTTCAAGCACAATATGAATAACAACGTCGCTAAACCTATAGTTCTACGAATATGGTATGAAGCTCTCTTTTGGAGAGATCAAATCTCACCCTTGTGGGGGTGATCATCAACGTATTCGCTTCTTTTGGAAGACGAAAAGAGGATTAAATAGCAAAAACATACAATTTTAGCGACTTTTACGATGAAGAACAACAATATTCAACCAAAATAACACGAATCACATCCCCTAACTACTCCATATCATGCACAAATAGGATTTAGCTACTCATCATGCAATAATAAACAACTTCCATAGCAAAATACATCAACTTTATAGCAAAATACGCTAGAAAATACCAAAATACGGGGTTTGAGTTAAAGAAAATATCACCAAATCTCCAAGTTTCGACTTCAAACTCTCTGGAAATACTAAGAAAAGCCTCTGGAATTTTACAGAATTTTTCAGGGAGAGAATACGCCTCCTAGGTGCTCCAATACGCCCATTATACGCCCAAAAACCCTAGAATACGCTTAAATAATAGGCTTGCGGGTTTACTGTGCTTAATGGGTTCCAAACCGCACCCGAACGCATCCGAGCCGCAAATCTCGATCGGAGCAAACCGTGGCCGTCCGATCAAGCGGGATTGAACCGGGCTTCGACACGTGTGCGCTGAAATTCGTGCGCTTCTTCGTTCGCATCCGAATTCGCGTCGGGGTGAATGGTGACCGTAGGATCATGATCGGACTGCCTAGAACGTGCCGCGTCGCCCGCTGATCGTAGCCGTCAGATGAATATCGAGTGGCCGTCGCTTGGCCACGTCGCTCGCTTGAAATCCTGCGTTCGAATTCGAGCGGGAGAAACACGGGCCGTTCGATGTAGCGGGGATGCGTTCGATGGCTGCCACGTGGACACGGAGAGTTTCGCCGCTCGCTCGTTCGACGATCGTTGGATCTGGCTGTGAATCCCGGAGATGACGCCACGTGTCCCTCTAATTTGATCGCCTCAGACGCGATTTTGCCTCGTTCCAGGCCGTTGGATGCGAATCCAACGGCTATTGCATTGCCGCGTGTCCCGTTTTTGATTTTGCTTCGCTGCTGATGTGGGCCGTTGGATCTCGATCCAACGGCCACGAAAATGCTCCTTAGCTTCAACCAGCGGACTGTTGGATTGAGCGGGAGCGGCCCAGATGACGCCACGTGGCACGCGCTGATTGGTTCTCGACCGTATTTATCGTATTTCCTCCGTATTTCTCCATTTAATTGGTATTCTGCATTCAAAAATTCACAGTAGTTAGCACAGATCTCAGAAAAATACAAATAAATAGTCGTTGGAATCGTGAGATCGAGACCAAGCTAGGAAAAATATAAA
This sequence comes from Scilla litardierei, assembly GCA_030789695.1. Classification (NCBI taxonomy): domain Eukaryota; kingdom Viridiplantae; phylum Streptophyta; class Magnoliopsida; order Asparagales; family Asparagaceae; genus Scilla; species Scilla litardierei. The sequence goes on along the minus strand of CM061133.1, from coordinate 62,387,340 downwards.
AAGTGCAGAAATTCTTCATTAATTGCTGTTTTGTGCTCAAATAGAGTGTTTTCTCTAATAAATAGTTGTGTACAAAATACGTATGAATTAGAGAACAATGTAGCATCACATGATCACAAAATAGGGCTAAATGGGGGGTCAAATACGTAATATTGAGCCCAAATCAGCAGCCGACGATCAGATCGCAGAAGCGGCCCCTAAGTTTTGAGGAGCCAGAGTTTGACCCGGAGACTGCAGATTTCTAGTTGTTTGAGTTGGTGTGTGTACTATATTATGTCTTTCATTTCTGCTTTTCCTTTCCGCTTTACTTTCATGTATTTGGTGAGAGAGTGTTGTTTGGTATTGTATTGTTGACTATACTAATGTATGTTGGTTTGAGTATTATTGTACATCTCTGTATCGTAGCTATATTGGTTTCACTGGTTAACTGCAGACATGCGAATAAATCAAATAAGTAATGGCCCCAGAGAGCGGGTCGTTACAAGTTTGGTGGCCCATGCAGGTTTGTGCTAACTACCTCGTGAACAGTATAGCAAGATCATTATGTACTATATATAATACTCAACGAATTTGACAAATTTTCTATGTATGCAGGTGTGACATTCAAACGATGGACGGAAACACTTCTGAGAGTCCCAACGGAGCTGGTCTGTCCGGAGCTAGCAACCAAACCAACAACGGACCACCTTCCACTGTGCATCAAATTTCTGATATCGCATTGCGAGAGCTGGTTCAAGCTATACGAGGAGAACAGAAGCACGAAGGAGGTATTCAACAATTACGGTCACTCCGTCCAAAGACCTGGAATGGCATGGATGGTCCTCTGAAGGCTGAAGAATGGTTGCGAAGCACTGAGGATGACTTAAGAACACCTCAGATCGCAGAATATACATGGGTGGACACTGCCAAGTCTCAACTGACTGACGGAGCTAGAATCTGGTGGAGCTCCGCTGAATGTCGTCTACAACGACCAATCGACTGGGTGACATTCATCGATCACTTCAACACCCAATACTTCTCACCCAAAGCTCAGATGGAACTGCAAGCTCAGTTCGTCGGGTTGAAGCAAGGTTCCATGTTAGTGTAACAGTATGATGCCCAATTTACTATGCTTAGTTGTTTTGCTTCCGAGATGGTTTCCACCCCTCTGACCCGAGCTCAATGCTTCAAGCAAGGTCTAAACATCGAGATTTGACGAAGCTTGGTCGGACGCTTACTCTGTACCCATACTGAGGTTCTCGTTGCAGCTCGCGAGTACGAGTTCATCGAATGAGAAGAGAAGCGAGAACAAGCTTTAGCTGCCCCTCCCCGAAGGCCGCCACCTCCTACATCCGATGCTGGATCCAGTTATCGACCTCCATCCAATCTGCATCGCCTAGTCCAGCAAACTCAATTCAAGAGGCCAGCACCGCAGCAACATCAAGAGTGCTTCTATTGTGGTAAAACTGGACACATCAAAGCAGAATGTCGATCGTACCTGAACCTTTGCTTGATTTGTGGATCCAAGGACCATGGAGCAAAGGATTTCCCAGAAGATAGATATAGAGATGTTGATGCCCCTGCAAGAAACGCTCTACAGCGACCACCACTTCCCCCTCAACAGAAAGCGTTTCAACTAGCGAAACCACATGCTCCACCACCCAGACTTCAAGTCTACGCCATGATCACAGAAGATGTCGAAGCCATCAACCAGGCGATAGGAGGTATGAGTTACCGCTTTTAATATTATACTCGTTCATTTGCAATACCATTATATCAACGTATTTTTGGCTACTTGAGAAATCAAGGTAGCTATTATGATAATAATAGTCTTAAGATTAGCTATAGAAGCTATGGTGATGTCAATAGTATGTATTCATACATAACATCTCTTGTTTTCTTGATGCTATGGTATTACATTATGTTTCATGTTATTTACAACCTGATTTATTAGATCACTATCATTTTATCATTTTATTTGCTTGAGCTTCTTCATAACATCTATTGTCTAGTTCAAGAAATTCCAAGGACGAAATTATTTTAAGGAGGGTAGGATGTAATGACCTGTATTTTTTTCAATAGATTTAATTACGTATTTGACGTATTTTCATTTTTTAAAAGTATTTTATAGTGGTTGATCAGGAGTTTTATATCAAAAATGATTTCAAAAAGTTCTTATAAAAATATTTTGAACCATTAAACTAGTTATGGTGTATTTCAATAAGTTCGGATTTCATCAAAAACCTCTAAACAATTTTGATAAAAATTCATTTTCAATTATTACTGTTTTGGCTTAATAAATTAATTTTCTATACAAACATCATCAAAAGGTTTTCAAACTTCTACAGTATAATTCTATGATCGTTTAGGGCTTCCCATATTAATTTCGTAATTTTCTGAAATCAAATCAATAGAGAACCCGCAAACCCGCATCCTAAACGTTTTGGCCTAAAACTAGTATTCCCCGCAGCTCAAACCCCAAATTGGATCTCGTATTCACGATCCTCGCGACGATACGAACCCGTGGCTATGTTTTCGTAATTTTTTTGGGCACGTTTAGTCTCAGGGACAAAATCGTAATTTCAAGTTATTATTTATTAATGATGTTTTGCTAATTACGTTTTACTTAAATAATTACCTTCCAAAAACTTACCTAATCACGTTTTTAGCATTGCATTATGAAAATCGTTTTCCTCTCCCACTTCTGGTTCATCCCCCCTATAGACACAACCTAACACTTAATTACCTCATTAATGACACACTTATATTTTATTAATAATTTTCTATTATAAACCCCCATTAATCCTCATCTCCACCCCCGATCAAGCCCCGAACCCACCCCAAGCCCGCATCAAACTCACCCTTCGCAGCTTAGCCCGCATTCAAATGAAAACCAATCCCCGGACTCTTCGAAACCCTGCTCCACAGGCTGACCCTCGCCCCAACCCTCTCTCTACACTTCGACAGCAAACCCCTCTCAGCCTCTTCACTCTTCCCCGACCACTGGCGAGCCCCACGGAGTGCCCCCCCAGAGATCCGGCACAGCTCCGCCATCACCCCGACGTCGACGAAGACGCGAAGCCCCTAGCTCCGATTTCACTCGTTGTCGCTGCCCTCAGGCTTTCACCGAGCTCCGCTTCACCTCGCCCATGCCAAGCTTCCCATCGAAGCTTTCATCACCGAGGATCTGAACCCTGAGGCCACCCCGATGAGCACATCCCTCAGGTGCCTCGTCTCTGCCACCCATCGTCGCCGGCGAAGCCTCCAAGTCGCCACCCGCTACTTCTCTGCCATCCTGCCTTCGCCTCGCTCCCCTTTGCCACCGCTTCCGCCACCATACGTCTCATCGCTCGTCGCTGCACCCTCGAAGTTGCCACCGTCCCCAGCACCGTCCCCGCCACCGTAGACCGCCAAACACCCCCCGAGCATGCCCCAACTCCACCGCTCCCCGCCACCGCGAGGTCTGTCTTGTCTCTGTCCTTGCCCCACGCTCCGAGAGCCTCCTGATCCTTCGAAGCCTGCTCCACCGTCGCCCTCCTCTGCCGTACCCCAGCCCACTCGTCGCCGTCCTCCATGCAACACCCACGACATCCCGTCGCCCGCAACCCACGCCTTTGCTCCCCGTGTCTCGCCGTCGCTTGCTCCACCACCAACACCCTCCATCGCCATCTGTCACCGTCGCCTTCTCGCCGCTGCTGTCTGCAACCCCCACCGCCCTCCACCGTCATCTGCCGTCGTCGCTGCCTCGCTGCCGCCGTCTGCGACCCCCGCCGCCCTCCGACGGAGCTCGCTGCTGTAAGCACGAGAGTGCCCTCGCCGCTGCATGCACACGTAAGGGAAACAAAGGGGGTGAGTTATAGTAATACGTATTGAATATGTATACGTATTAATGTATGTTAAATATATATTAGTATATTATAAAATATTATATAAGGATAATATGTTTTTAAATTCATAATTAATTATACAGGCATCAGAAAAATACAAGGCCAGCTCTAGAAAATCAGAAATGACATTCTAGATCTAATGGCGCTAGTTTGATCTCAATCAGACGCTTAGTTTTTCCTCAATAAATTTTTAACCCTAAAACTTAAATACGTCGTTTTCACTTAAAAATCCGTAACTTGTTATTTTCACGTAAACTGATACGTGAGAAAAATATATGTTTTAGTACTCTTTAAGACGGTCATTTTGAGAGCTCACTTGCAACTTTCTGATTAGTATCGCATCCAGAATAAATTGTTGAATAAATACGATAACTAATTAAATTAGTTTTAAAAACCTATTTTAAGCTTTTAAAAATTAGAAAAATTACCAAAAGCTTCTAAAAAATATTTCCTCCTTCAGTAAAATTATTTTCCTCATATCTAGCCTATTAAAAAATTTAAAACGATTTTTGACAACGTTTCGATCGTTTATAAAATCAAAAACGATCAAGTTAAATAGATGGAAAATAGCGTATTCTTTAACCGATTGTTTCTTGCATTTACAGGTACCGATTCTCATGCACCAACATCTTTGGAAGCTATAGATCTAATCCCGGCTCACTACCACCACCTCGAAACTAGTAAGTCACAATAAATTTTAGATTTGGAAAATTAGCTAGTGTACTCGTACGAACTTAGAACACCACTTGTAGCCTCAGAATGGCTATATGACTTGAACCAAACTAAAGACCTAATCTAATAGGAAAGTAATCAACTACAGATTACTTTGCCAATTTTCAACTTTGGTGGTTGTAACACACAACCATCAACTTGGGTAAATTGTGTGCTAACGAAACTACCACCCCTTAAACCAACAATTTTTGTGCTACATATTTGTTGGACTTGTCTTCATCGTCAAATTTCTTAGCATCCACTTTGCATTACTGTCTGATTTTCAATAAGAAAGTCAACCAGTGGTCCTGTTTTAACTATCATTGTAAACAAGGAAATGATAACATCATGTGATACATCTTGAGGAATATCTCGTGGAATGTCTAATGGAATATCTCGTAGAATATCTTGTGGAACATCCTGTAAACAACATGTAATCAATACACATGACACTGGGGTTTTGGTAACTCATTGTAGAGAAAGTGTGGGAGATATGACCCGAATCACCTCTCTCGTCTCATCTGGTTGTTTTAAAAGTATGTTATGGTTGACGCCCGGTATTTGCTCCCCGTGGCATGGAGGTGACCCATGGTTGCATATCATACTTTCCTACTGAGTCGCATCACATAGTTTAGTGCGTCTTATTCAGTACTTTGCATGCTTAAATTGTTCACAGTTCATGCCTGCTAGTCTCACCATTGTTATCACCATGATTGCCCTTATAAGTTACTCGTTGTACTTGCACGGTCACTTTTACTTTATGCATTACATGCACTTCCTTACCACACCTGTGCAGTCACAGTACTTTACTTGTCGTACTTTTAGCTACAGCAGTAGCATACTTCACTTGCCCATTCTGCTTTACACTTGCACTACCACAGTACAGTTGTTCTCTCCTTTTAGTTCTGTTTACTTTTACTACTCAGTTGTGTACAGTTGTTGCTCAGTATTTTACTTTTCACCCTAGTCTTCTTGTACGTAGTTGCTTTTGTCATACTTGTGCACTGCTTCTTTTCTATATTTAGAATTGTTGTGACTTACCTACGGTCCCATTTATAGCACCGGCAGCCGATGATCAGATCGCAGAAGCGGCCCCCGAGTTTTGAGGAGTTAGAGTTTGACCCGGAGACTACATATTTCTAGTTGTTTGAGTTGGTGTGTGTACTATATTATGTATTTCCTTTCTGCATTTCTTTTCCGCTTTACTTTCATGTATTTGGTGAGAGAGTGCTGTTTGGTGTTGTATTATGGACTGTAATAATGTACGCTGGTTTGAGTATTATTGTACATCTCTGCATCGTGGCTATATTGGTTTTACTGGTTAACTGCAGACCTGCGAATAAATCAAATAAGTAATGGCCCCCGAGAGCAGGTCGTTACAGTGGCTCCCTGCCTTACGACAGACTTGTTTGATCAGCGGCGACAGGGGTGGCCCCTCGACTAATGTCAGATGAAAAGTAGGTCGGCCCACGGGGGGAGTGGCCCCCAGCCTTCAACGAACTTGGTATTTGATCAGCAGTGTGGGGATGTAGCCCATAAAGTAACGGCTGATGAAAAGTATGTCAGCCCGCTAAGGAAGTGGCCCCCCGCCTTATGGCGACTAGTTTAATCCGCAGGGGAGTGGACCCTGCTGTGCGGAGGACTTCTTTGATTGACAGCGAGGGGAGTGGCACTCGACTAGCGGCCGATGAAAAGTAGGTCGGCCCGCTAGGAGAGTGGCCCCCTGCCTTACTGCGGCTTATTTGATCGATGGCGAGGGAAGTGGCCACTCGACTAACTGCCGATGAAAAGTAGGTCGGCCCGCGGGGAGAGTGGTCCCTGCCTTATGGCAGACTTCTTTGATCGGTGGCGAGTGGAGTGGTCCCTCGACTAATTACCGATAAAAAGTATGACGACTTACTGGGGGAGTGGCTCTCATGCTCTACGACGGACTTGGTATTTGATCAGAGGAGAGGGGATTGGCCTCTCCACTAACGTCCGATGAAAAGTAGGTCAGCCCGCGGGGGAGTGGCCCCCCGCCTTATGGTGACTTGTTTGATTGGGGGTGAGAGGAGTGGCTGCTAGACTAATGGCCGATGAAAAGTAGGTCGGCATGTGGGGAGAGCGGCCTCCCGCCTTATGACGGACTTGGTATTTGATTGATGATGAGGAGAGTGGTCCCTCGACTAACGGTCGATGAAAAGTAGGTCGGCCTACAGGAGGCGTGGCCCTGTCTTATGGTGACTTATTTGATAGGCAACGAGGGGAGTGGCCCCTCGATTAACGGCCAATGAAAAGTAAGTTGGCCCACGGAGGCGAGGCCCTCTGTCTTATGACGACTTGTTTGATTGGAGACGAGGGGAGTGGCCCTTCGTCTATTGGCCGATGAAAAGTAGGTCGGTCCATGGAGGGAGTGCCCCACGCCTTATGACAGACTTCTTTGATTGGTGACGATGGGAGTGGCCCCTCGACTAACAGCTGATAAAAAGTAGGTCAGCCCAAGAGGGGTGTGGACCGTGCCTTACGGCTAACTTGGTATTTATCGACAGTAAGAGGAGTGGCCCCTCGACTAACGGCCGATGAAAAGTAGGTCGGCTCACGGGGGAATGGCCCACAACCTTACAGCACTTGTTTTATCAATGATGAGGAGTGTGGCCCATCAACTAATGGCCGATGAAAATACATATGTTCGTGAAGGGAGTGGCCCCCCACTATACAACAGACTTATTTGATCAGTGGCAAGGGTAGTGGCCCTCTGCCTTATGGCGGACTTGTTTGATTGGCAGCCAGAGGAGTGGCCTCTCGACTAATGGCTGATGAAAGATAGGTCCAGGTGGAGTGGCCCCCCGCCTTACGGTGGACTTGGTACTTGATCGGCGGTGAGGGGTGTGGCCCCACGTCTAATGACTGATGAAATGTAGGTTGGCCCACGGGGGGAATGACCCCCTGCCTTATGGCAAACTAGCTTGCGAAGTGTTCTGAGCTAATCTGTGGGCCTGCGCACTAACTCATCCAAGCTATTACACGAGCTCAGATGGTAGTAGCAATATAAGTCATTGTGTATGTCATCATGGATAGGTCATCTCACATAGTTTAGCATTGATTAGGTCATCTTCAATAGGTCATCCCACATATAACGTTTATTCTCCCACATAGATTGTCGTTGCTTGATTCCCCTGAAAAGGATTGAATGATAAGGTCATTTTACATGTAGTTGACAATTTAATTTATCATACCCTACTAAGAAATTTAATTTACTAATCACTCCACACTTGTAAAAAGGAAAGGAAAGAATACTCCACACTTCTTTAGAAAGAGAATAAAAGTTGTAATGTTGTATGTTCCTTACCCATTTATCCTTTTTAAGGCTAAGTTAGGCTAGGTAAAAGCAAATTTGTATTGGGCTATAGTAAAGGATCAATAATAAATAATTTTTTAAATTAATTTTGGAACATAATTTAACACCAACATCAAACAATTTAGTTATTATTGTGGACTTTCCTCCATAAGTTTGGCATTCTAAGTATATCTTAAAGTCTTTGTTATATCAAAATTCCAAAGTATTGTATGTTAAGGATTTAGGATTTGTATTTCTATAATGTAACATGCCTTAGTATATTGGACATCCTTTTTTATGTGCCACAACTTAGGCTTTTGGACATCCTTTTTTATGTGCCACAACTTAGGCTTTTGAGCATTATTTACTTTTTTAGGATTTGTTGTTCCGTGTCGAAGGCGCCCGCACCGAATTTGTTGTTCCGCGTCGAAGGCGTCCGTGCCGCTAAATATTTTTACGCTGATTTGTTGTTCATTTAAATTTTAATAATTTTTTGAGGAACAAAGATTTCATGGGTGGAAATCTTAAATGAACCATACCGGCGGCCACAGGTTATGACTAGTATACACACACACACACACACACACACACACACACACACACACACACATACTAGTCATAACTCGTGCCCGTGCCCGCGCCCGCGGGCACAGTTCATGTAAGATTTTTCCCCGCGAAATCTTTATTCCCCAAAAAAATTATTTTCATATCCAAAATTACGCGGAACAACAAATTAGCATAAAAATATTTAGCGACACGGGCGCCTTTGGTTCGGAACAACAAATTCAGTGCGGATGCCTTCGACACAGAACAACAAATTAGCGTAAAAAAAATCGGCGCAAGTGCCTTAGGCGCGGAACAACAAATTAGCGGACGCCTTCGGCGCGGGAAGGCCCTTCGCCCAATGAGCCGAAAAGATGGTGTGCGTGTTGAAGGAGAGATGATTCGATCTGCAGCATCATTCGATCTGCATCATTAAGTGCAAGTTTATGTCTTTTTCCCAAATGCATTAATTGTGTGCACTCCGTTATTCCCAAGAAACTTTCATTCCCCATAAAGTTTCATTTCCCCAGAAACTTTCATTTCCCTAGAAACTTTTTTCCCTCCAAAACTTTCCACAAAATCTCATCTCTTATTCATTCCTCAAGATTAAGTCCAAGCCGTCTTTCTATCAAACTGTTTGTCCTAGTCAGCTTGTTCTAGTCAGACCTAGAATTCAAAAATAGTTGTATTTTAATATATAGACTAGTCATAACCCGTGCCCGCTGGCACGGTTCATTTAAGATTTTCCCCTGTGAAGCCAAAATTGTGCGGAACAACAAATTAGCATAAAGATATTTAGCGGTACGGGCGCCTTCGATACGGAACAACAAATTCGGCGCAGGTGCCTTTACACGGAACAACAAATTAGCATTAAAAAATCGGCGCAGTCGCCTTAGGCGCGGAACACCAAATTCGCATAAAAAATTGCGCCGGCGCCTTCGGTGCGGGCGCCTTCGGCGCGGAACAACAAATTAGCATAATAAATTTCAGCAGAAATTTAGCGGGCGAGGGCGCCTTCGGCCCATGAGTCGAAGAGACGGTGTGCCCCCACTTGAGGGAGAGATCATTCGATCTGCAGCAGAATTCGATGTGCAGCATTAAGTGCAAGTTTATGTTTTTTCCAAATGCATTAATTGCGTGCACTTTGCTATTTACAAGAAACTTTCATTCTCCAAAAAGTTTCATTTCCCCAGAAATTTTCATTTCACTGGAAATGTTTTTCCCTCCAAAAATTTCCACAAAATCTCATCTCAACCATTCATTCCTCAAGATTAAATCCAAGCCGTCTTTTTATCAACCTGTTTGTTCTAGTCAGCTTGTCCTAGTCAGCCCTAGAATTCAAAAACAGTTGTGTTTTAATATATAGATATATATGATCAGGTGCCTTAATAATGCAAGCCGAACTGAAGCAATTCTCGGGTCAATACAAACCGGATCCACTAATAAGCTCCAATATGATGGATGATGTTGGTGTTTCGAGATTACTATAAAATTTTATTCATTTCTCATTTAAATCTATTCTATAAAACATAACATGCCACCTAGACTTATCCTAGGTGGCAGGGTTTGTCCCAGTCACAAGTTGACTGGGACAAACCCCTAAAACATAAACCCCCTTTCTCTTATTTACGAGTTTGTCATTCCACCCAAAAACTCAAAAAAAAAACCCCCCAAATCCACTTATTTACGTGTTTGCCCTCTTTTGGACTTTGGGTTTTGTTTTTGGGTCTTTTTACCCCGACGTTATCGATACACAGACCCACACTTCTCTCTCATTTATGGTTGTGCGTGTACACCGCATCCTTTTCATACGGTTTTTTTTCTGCGCCGTGCACTTTGTGCACGGGTTATTTCTAGTCACTTCCATAAAACACAGCATACCACCTAGACTTATCCTAGGTGGCAGGGTTTGTCTCAATCACAAGTTGACTGGGACATACCTCCAAAAAATAACCCCCCATTTCCTCTTATTTAAGTGTTTGCCACTCCCACCCAAAAAACACCCACAGGTCCACTTATTTACGTGTTTGCCCAATTTTGGGCTTTTTGGGGTTTTGGTCTTTCTTTTGGGCTATTGGGCTTTGGACTTCGGGTTTTGTTTTTGGGTCTTTACACCCCGACGCTACCGACACACACACTCCTCTCTTTCTTTTGCTATGTGCACCACATCCTTTTTTATGGGAGTTTTAAACAAGTTTAAATTTCCATCACATGGAACTGTGTGATGCATGTGACCTGCATGCAAGTGTCGACGTGAAGGTGCAGACCTCTATTGATGATGCATCTTTTAGAGTAACAGTCGGACAGTCAATGGAGTGCAGTAAGAGAAGCGAAGAAACAAGCGACAGTTGGAGGATTTAAGTTTTCCATGGAGTAGGGTTTTAACATAGGATCCCAAACGACCCAATGACACAAAGACAGAGGTCATTGGTCCTGGGTTGCCCTTGTTTCGTCGCCGTCTCTGTAATCAGAGGTGGTGGCCCACGTGCCCACCACGTGACACCCGACGCGTCGCTCCGCCGGAAGCCAAAGTCGTCCCTCCGCTGCAGCAGCGGGGACAGGGTCCCCAAACGGCCACATATTCTCACGGGATGTTTCTGTGCTGATGGTCGGTGACGTCACCCTAATTACGGTACTGCCCTTCCTTTGGCAACGTTGCTTACAATTAATGAGCGGAATAAATTATTCGAAAAAAGGACTGACTGCAAGCCTCAAAAGTCTCACACCTTTTTTCCTAGGTGAAGGCTACCGTTAAGCTGTGAATCTGTGATATAGCCTCAAAGTCTCACGAGCAATATAGCCGTTGAGCAACGAATCGCACGGATCTCGAGGCAAGGCAGAGAAGCGCAGGGGAGGGGAGCAGAGGGAAGATTGGAGCTACGCGCAGGCAGGACTGTACATTGGATTTGGGGGAGCGTGACGGATGATAGAAGGAACCAGAAAAGATGGCGGGCAGGCGAAAAGTTTACACGCTGTCGGCGTTTCCGACGGAACACGACAACAAACAGATTGTACGAATGGACCACCCAAATTTCGCGTGTAGATTTGAGTTCTAATTGGAGATCGGACGGCCGTCGTTCCTTGTATGCCGGTGAGAGACGCCCAAGTACGCGGTGCGTCCAAGTACTTTACTTTGGTGGTGGGTCCCAAAGTAAAGTAGTGTGTTTCTTTGATTGAAAAGTAAAATTGGGAAAGTAGGATGAGATAAGTTGGAAGAGAGATAAATAATAATAAACTAATATTTAAAAATAAAAAATAAATTAAAAAACGCGCGCGCAGCTGCAAATGGCAGCTTGCGATTGGGGCCGCCTGCGAGTGGGCCCCAAAATTCCCGGAGCTCCTCTGTAGTCACCGCGAAATGGGGGGATTTTGGCGGAGGGATTTTTGCTGCAACAGAGGCACGCGGAATCCCAAACCAGCACTATGAATCCCAATCAAAAGCCAACCAAAGAAACAGCACGCTGGATTTTTGGGAGAGAATTCCAGCAATTTTTGTAAGAATTGACCGCTACAGTGAGCAAAAACACCTTTCCACGAGCTTTTCCCAGCAAAGAAACTGGCTCTAAAAGTCACGGGGCGGAACGCGAGGATGTGTGGGCGTGAGTGGATTTTTTAACCTGATGAAACATAAAAGATTCTTTATTGTAATGAGTAATTTTAAAGAAATATCAAAGCAAAAAGTAAATGTCAAGAATGTTTTGATTAACGATAAAACATTCTCATACATGTATGTTGAAAAAAAATGATGCAATTGGCTTCTTGTTCCATGGAAACGCCGAATTTAAGTATTCAAGGGCGTGTTATTGTTTGTGGTTTTTTTTCCCGCTATTTTTCAAGTTTTTATAAGTCCAAAGCCCATCATATTTCCATTGAATTCATCAAAGCCCATCTTCATTTTTCCTGTGATCTTTCCACGTCCAACAATGTCGTCCAACAATGTCGGCCCATGAGTGGCCTGGGAGTGCGTGTAGCACGGCAATGCACGTGTGGGCACACAACGAACATATCATGCGGAGTGAGCACGTGGGGCAGGATTCGTCGTACTAGGTTGCATATGAGGCTAAGCCCTATTATTGTTCGCACGCAGTTGCAAATGTCCATCACCCTCTTTTGTCAAAAAAAAAAGTTGATGCTATTCCAATTTTTTGCTCCTCCTCCCTTTGACTTCAAATTCTCTTTCCGCCTTTCTATGTTTGCTTCAACACGGGAGATTTTACGCCAAAGACTCAAACAATTTGCCCTTTGATTCTTGCTTGCCAAATGCATTCCTCTTATTATTCCTAGGTGGTGATGCCTAGAATCTCATGGAGCTCGGGGGCAGTTGCTGAGACGAGTATTCACGCAACAGAGATCCCAGACAAGGTTTCACTGGGTCGGAAGAGAGCAGTTCCTTCGACACTGTATGAAATGGATAGAAAACACATCATAGGAAACGGAGGGGGTGGCCATCCGATTCATCTCTGATGCTTCAGTCAGTATCAAGCGAATGAAGGAGGGAGCGACAACTGAGTGTAGCAGCTGCTAGGGTTTTGAGATGTGGGATAGAGATATGAAAATGCTATGGTGGATTCAGAGATTGAGATATAGGGATTTCCACATACCTGTTGAAGGGGATGCTCCATTATTTTTATAGTGTTTGGGGGCAGTTACGCAATGTCACAAGATTCTCCACGTCCCTTGTAACAAATATCTTAGAGGGCTAGTCGCGACATGGGTCATGCCCATCGTAATTGCTCCCTTGATAAAGCTAGACACGCGCCCCTAACAAAGCAAAATGTGCACCGCTCTGATGGCCTTTACATATATTTGGGACGGATCCATTGATAAAGATCTGCAAAGAGCATTGGCCCAATTGCCAGATATTATGCCATGTGGTCGCGCGGGCTAATCCTTCCAAGCGGGCAAGTGCTCGGGCTATGAAGTTGAAGGGATGACTAGAGAGCCTATATCATCCCTGTAGAACTTTGTTGGTGAGGAGCTAAACTTGGGTGCCGAGGTCGTCCTCATGGAGGCCACTGTTGGGGGAACGATCTTATGGAGGTCGTTCCGATAGAGCTTTACTTCATAGGGAACCGACCTACATAGAGGCCATCCTTGAAGAGCTGTCCTAATAAGGGAGCTAACCTCAAGGATGTTATCCATGTTGAGCATGGATGCTGGTCAGGGAAGGTCAAGCTGACCCCTAAAGCTGAGGTCATTCAGTCTTCGAGGACTGTTAGCAACTTACAAAGGGCCCCATCGGTCTAGCTCAGCCGGGTTCATTGCTAGTGGGCCCCAGTCATAACATCACCTACAATGGCCACATGTATTCTGGCTAGTCACAGCCAACCTGAGCTACCTCCTAGGGTCCGTAGAATCGAAAAGTACACCATGGAGGGAGGGGTGAATAAGTTGATCGAACAATAAAAAAGCGTGCAACACACAGGCATATAAAAACATAGAAATTACAGCCAGTCATAGATAACACTAGACGTGCCCTGGTTTGATCGAAACTCGACCTACTCCAGCAACACCAAATTCTACGAATAGATCAATCAGTCTCAACACGCCTGCAGACACTCGAACTAGAAAATCCCATGCTCCACGCTCACAAGCTTTATAGACTTGCAAATCTCATGCTCAACTAAACTAATCTATCTAGCTAGACTCTGACTTAATCCACAACCCATGAATCAAGAATCCTAGTACTACGCCCTGTAGCTCTTTCACGACAAAAATAATATAAAACTAATACAAGGATCAAATCGCACTACACCACAAAAATATTAATAAAAATTTTAGAATGCTCAGTTTATAGCGTCAATGTGTCCTCATCATTCTGCTCATAGAGAGCTTCGCAATGGTTTTGACCGTTCGTCAATTGGATGTCTTTGCTGAAAGATATGGCTTCTTGAATATGCAGGGGCCTTTCTGCAGTTTTGATTTGTTCTGGTATTTATCTGCAAGATCCTCATCTGTTCCTTATTCAGCGTTCGTTAAGTTTGTAATTGGAGAGAACAAAACAAAAATCCTAGCGTGTTCTTTTGGTTCCTGCAAAAAAGAGAGAGCACAAAATTAAAAGAGAGATTATTAAATAAAACTGTTATGAATGGGGAGACCTTTGGTCTCCACCCACTAACCATCCACCATTACACCTACTTAGTAATGGGTGTCCCTTGGGGTCTAGATGATATAACCCCTATATGAATGAATATAAGTATGGTTATGGCTAGCTAGTTCTTCCAACCCTCAACATGTTATCATGCACGATTGCCTCTAGAAATTTTTCTTTACAAAAATTCTTTCCAATAAACAAAAAAGGTGAAGGAGTCTTATATCTGTTGGCAGATCGTTAGCCAACAACGCAAGGAGTTTGATCATTTGCATAGCCACTGATTTTCCTACGTCCTCAAGGAGCGGGATTATTTTCTGCGGATTTTTCACTCTCCGATCTTCCCTAGATCTAACGGATCTACCTGTAAATACTAAAACTCCTAGATCTAAACATTGTTTATATATATTCATTGTATTTAGATCAAATTAGATCATACATTTTTCATTGTATATCTTTGCAAATTACATAACAAATCAAAAAAACAATCATTCACCTCCTGAAGCGGTTCTCCGTCCCAGCCTCCGGCCGCCTCATCCCCAACCCCCCCTCCCCCCGTGTACGGAGGGGGTGCCTTGATCCGGCACACCACCCCCCGAAGGGGGAGTCTTTAACAGTACCCCCGAAGGGGGGATCTTTAATCGGCGCCAGCCCCTCTATCGGTCGAGTGGACCTTGCTTCGGAAACCCCCCGATGGGGGAGGGGGGTCACGACCCCCCCCCCCCGACAGGGGTGGACCTTGCCACAACGCCATCCCCCCAGCCGGGGGTGGTCCTCCCTTGCGCCCCCCCCCCCCCGTTGGGGGCCCTTCAGATGCACAGCACCCTCCTAGCAGCGCAACCCCCAATCGTATGGGGGCTTCCTGCGGGCGCCGCCTCCCCCAGTCTGGGGGGTCCTCCCCATGCGCCACCACAAACGAACCCCCCCGTCGGAGGGGGGCATTCACCGGATCTCCACCCCCTGAAGGGGGGTCTCACTATGATGGTAGCCTCCATGAAGGTGGTGGCATCTTTTGTCCTTTTTGGGCTGGATCCAATCCTAAACCATAAGGTTAGGGTAATATAAGGCTGGGCTAGTGTCCCATTAAACCCTTTATTTAAAAAATAATATAAATAAAATTTTTGGCTGTTAGGCTTGAAGCCCGCAGCAAGCCTAAGGGGCTTCATGCCCATATGCTTTTTATAAATAAATGTGGTATATCATAATTCTACTTTAAATATATATTTAAATCAGAAAAAATCAATTAAATCTGGATAAATATAAAAAAAACCAGAAAATTACTCGAAAATTCTGAAAAATTCTGGATAATTGAGATAATAATGTGTGGCATTAATATATTAATTGTTAATAAAAGTAATTATTTGTCCATTTTCTTTTAATTTCATCATCTTGTAATTTATAAAAATTGGATTAAATTAATTATTAATTCACGATTTAATAATTACAAGGATCCTGAGACCGCTCTGTCGTTAGTTACCTAACCTAACGGGTAATGACGTGTCCACGTGGTCCAAGTAATTATTAAACATAAATTTTATATTTCTCCAAAAAATTACTCGTGATGTTGAATAAATTAAATTTTTTATGCATGTGATGTTGCATAATTATTTGAAAGTTATATAAACTGCGTGGAATATTAGTAAAACTGTGTTGTGGTTTTTGGATCGACCGTTTTTAGTCACCACTATTTATTTTTCTCGCATTTTTTATTTTTTGAGTGAAAATGTAGTGAGGAATTAATTGTAAAAGCCAAAGCCCGAAGATACTTACCCTGAAGACGGAGGCAAAATTGCTACCAAGGGTTTCCAAATTGTAATTTTAAATTTTTCGTATTTCGGATTGTATTATGGACTTTGGATTATTATTATTATTGGTGGTGACTGGCCGATCCCCACAACTAATTTGTTTTACCTATGCATGTTTTAATTTTTAAAAATAATTAATTGATGCTTATTTCATGCTTAGATAAATGGCAAACATTGCCAGCATCGATTTTGATGTTCTTGATCCGGCTGGCAAAAATTACTTAAGCTGGCAGCTGGACCTGAAGTTCCACATGCGCTCACAGAGCCTAAGTCTTACAATTCAAGCTCCAGCTATGCCTGTGGCATCTGGCGAAGGGACTTCTACTGTTAAAGTCTCCGATATAGAGAAGGCAAAAGCCATTATCTATATCAGGAGACATATTGATCAGACCCTGGAGGCAGAATATCTAACAGTGGAAGACCCTCATGAACTGTGGACATCACTTGAGGATAGATACAAACAGCAGAAATATGTGATCCTCCCTCGTGCACGTTATGAGTCGGAGAATATTCGACTTCAGGACTTCAAGTTCGTAGCTGAGTATAACTCAGCTCTCCATAACATCACCTCACGCTTGAAGTTGTGTGGTGAAGAAGTCTCGGATATCCGCATGCTTGAGCAAACATATACATCCTTCCATGAGAAGGATGCTATTCTCATGCAACAGTATCGTGAACGCAAGTTCACGAGGTACTTCGAGTTACTCTCATGCCTTCTCATGGCAGAGCAGAACAGAGACCTCCTACTAGCCACTCATAACCTACACCCTGCTAGCTCTACTCCTCTCCCTGAGGCTCACAAAGTTTCTTCCCAGAAGATGAAGAATAAGCACAAAGGCAAATTTAACAAGGGAAAGCTGTGAAGAAGCAGACCAGATCTCCTCCCCAGAACAACAATAATGAGGGGAAGAATAAGAATACGTGGAAGAGGAATACCTCTGGCCAGACGTCTGCTCCCAAGAAAAACTGGAAAGACAAATGCCACAGATGTGGCATGACCGGACATTGGTCCAGGGTCTGTCGTACTCCATGCCACCTCCAAAATTTGTATAAGGCAAGCCTGAAGCCTTCCGTTGAGACAAATCTGGTGGATATACAGCCTCCAACTCGGTTGATTTCGAGAATGACGACCTCTTAGACTGAAGCTGTTTTAGTTATCTTTTAAGATGTTTCATTTAAGTTTGATGTATCTTCTATTATGTCCATGTACTTCTTTATCTTAATTATGAATCGAATGTAGTTTTCCTTTTCATAAAAGTTTTTACATTCTTTTCTAGAGATGAAGTGTGAATGCCTAGTGGACAATACCTCCACGCACATGATCCTTCGAGATAGATGTTATTTTAATAGCATCATTAATTATAATGGTCACATCACTACAATTTCGGGACTATATAATATAATAGAAGGATCAGGTGAAGCAATTGTATTTCTCCCAAACCAAATGCAAGTTATAATAAAAGATGCTTTATTTTCTCGAAAATCAAACAAAAAACTACTAAGTTTTAAGGACATCGGTTTAAATGGATATCATTTGGAAACTGACGATTTCAATAGCGTTGAATATTTGTATGTTACTCGTCATAAGGATGGTATCAAACCCATCCTAGAACGTTTTAAAGGATTCCCGTCGGGCCTTTATCAAACATACCTCCAACATATAGAAGCTAATCTGATGGTGCACCAGTAGTGTTCTACATCACCAGAATTCAGTCTCTGGCATTATAGACTAGGTCATCTAGGATCGGGTATAATGCACCGCATCATCTCCCAATCCCTTGGACATAATTTGAAGAACCTGAAGATTCTTCAAAAGGGTGATTTTCCTTGTCCCCCATGTTATAAAGGTAAACTAATCACGAGACCATCCCACCTGAAAGTGGGGTTTGAGTCTCCTAGTTTCTTGGAAAGAATACATGGAGACGTTTATGGGCCAATTCACCCCATCAAGTGGTCCATTTCGATACTTTATGGTAATGATATATGCATCATCAGAATGGTCGTTTGTGTGCCTTTTGTCCACCAGCAACCTAGCTTTTCCAAAGCTATTGGCACAAATAATAAAGTTGCGGACACATATTTCAGATAACTGGATTAAAAAAATATGTCTGGACAATGCTGGAGAATTCACTTCACAAGTCTTTCAAGACAACTGCCAAGCAACTGGCATTGAAGTTGAACATCCAGTAGCTCATGTTTTAACCCAGAATGGGTTAGCTGAGTCTCTTATAAAGAGACTGGAATGGATTGCTCGTCCATTGCTAATGCAATTACAGTTGCCTGTGGATGCATGGGGACATGCCATTTAGCATGCCGCTTCGCTTATCAGAATACGACCCTCTGGTGGTCATATTCTATCGCCGATGTAGCTTGCATATGGTGCACCTCCCAATATTTCTCACATGAGAGTATTCGATTGTTCTATGTTCCCATAGCACCTCTACATAAGACTAAAATGGGTCCTCAATGCCGTCTTGGTATCTAAGTAGGGTATGATTCACCCTCTATTATTAGATATCTTGAGCACCTCATAGGCGACGTGTTTAAGGCTCGTCTTGGAGATTGTGAGTTTGACGAAAATTCTTTTCCCAAACTAGGCTCACAAACTAAGAAGCCTGAAGCTTCAAAGACCATTTCTTGCGACACTAAGACTTTGTCTCATTATGGTCCGCATACTAATCTGTGTGAAGATGAGATCCTGAAGATCATTCACATTCAGAATACAGTACATTTACTCCCGGAAAAATTCACTAATAACCAGAAAATTATCAGATCACACGTCCATGCTGCCAATACACAGCTAGGATCGACAACCCTAAAGATGGGTGCAGTCCACCGGCAGCAGAATCGGCCATACCTCAAATAAAAAGAGGACAATCACCTAGATCCAAGGATAAATTCCCTTGCAAGAGGAAAATACCTGGAGAAATAACGAATATCCCACCACAGGATGCTGAGCTCAGACCAGTAACCTCTCCCCTCCTTCAGTCCCCCGAAGAGGACAATACAGAAGAAATATCATTAAATTCCATACGTACTGGGGAGGTAACAGAAAAAGCACTGTCGACGACGACGACTTCGTGTTAGATATTGTTGTTCATGTCGCTTAATGCGACGATGATATCGATCCACGATCTCTAGCTGAATGCAAACGCAGAGATGATTGGCCAAGTGAAACGAGGCAATATGAGTAGAGCTGGACTCACTCTTGAAACGCAAAGTCTTTGGACCAGTAGTCCAGACACTAATAAGTGTAAAACCTATGGGATACAAGTGGGTATTCATAAGGAAAAAATAGAATAATCAGACTCTACAAAGCACGACTTGTAGCTCATGGATTTTCCCAACGACCGGGGTTAGATTATGAAGAAACATATTCCCCGGTTATGGATGCGATCACATTCCGATTCATAATAAGCTTAACATCAATGGAAGGCCTAGAAATGCAGCTCATGGATGTTGTAACTGCATATCTATATGGAAATATAGATAAAGATATCTATATGAAACTTCCAAATGGTTTCAAAATATCAACAGAAATAACAGATAGACCTCGGGATGTCTATTCCGTTAAGCTTCGAAGATCATTATATGGTCTTAAGTAATCAGAAAAAATGTGGTATAACAGACTGAGTGAATTCCTTGTTCAACAAGTTTTCACCAATAATGAAGTCTGCCAGTGTATTTTCATTAAAACCATGGGAACATGATTCGTATTAATAGCCGTCTATGTAGACGACTTAAACCTCATCGGATCTCATGCAGAGATTGATGATATTTCTGCAAGCCTCAAACTAACATTTGAAATGAAAGACCTAGGCAAGACTAAATATTTTCTTGGCTTACAGATAGAACGCCTCATCGGAGGAATCCTGTTACACCAATCCACATACACAAGGAAATTACTCAAAACTTTCCATATGGATAAGAGCAATCCTCTAAGTACATCAATAATCGTTAGATCTTTGGATGTATATAAGGACCCCTTCCGGCCGCTGGAAGGGGGAAACATTAGGTCCGGAAGTACCTTACCTTAGTTCCATTGGAGCACTTCTATATCTGGCAAACTGCACGCGTCCCGACATAACATTCGCAGTCAACCTATTAGCCAGATACAGTTCAGCGCCCACAACGCGCCACTGGAACAGAGTTAAGTAGCTTCTGCGCTACCTCCAAGGGTCAATTGACCTAGGATTATACTTCCTAAAAGGTGGATCTTCTACTTTGATTGGTTATGAAGATGCAGGTTACAGGTCTGATCCACAAACCGAGAAATCACAGGCTGGTTTTGTGTTCACCTACGGTGGTAAGGCCATCTCCTGAAAATCTGTGAAGAAGATCACCACAGCAGTCTCATCCAACCACTCAGAGCTCCTGGCAATCCATGAAGCTAGCAGAGAATGTGTCTGGCTTCGTTCAGTTATTCATCACATTCTAGTGACGACCGGCCTGAAGACGGACGACCTTGAGCCAACCACTTTATTTGAAGATAATGCAGCTTG
Organism: Scilla litardierei; assembly: GCA_030789695.1. NCBI lineage: Eukaryota > Viridiplantae > Streptophyta > Magnoliopsida > Asparagales > Asparagaceae > Scilla > Scilla litardierei. The sequence goes on along the minus strand of CM061133.1, from coordinate 62,366,506 downwards.
TATAGCTCAACTACAAGCTGGTTACATCAAGGGCGACAGGACGAAGCACATTTCTCCCAAGTACTTCTGGACGCACGAGCTACAAGAGCAGAAGCAGATTGAAGTATGGCAGATGCAGTCTTGTAATAATTTAGCTGATCTGTTTACTAAGGCATTGCTTAGATGTACTTTTAGAAAGCTTGTAAAAGATATAGGGATGAGACAGCTGAAAGACCTACAAGCCTGAAGCTTGTACGGATCAGGGGGAGTCACTTGTGTATTGTACTCTTTTTCCTTAAGCTGCTGGTTTTTCCCACTGGGTTTTCCACAGCTAAGGTTTTAACGAGGCAAACACGATAACTCTGAATCCATCAGTAACCATCCCACATTAGCGTATTGGATCCTGAAGAATTCATATGCTAAGAATGGATGGATGTGGGAGTGTTATGAATGGGGGAGACCTTTGGTCTCCACCCACTAACCATCCACCATTATACCCACTTAGTAGTGGGTGTCCCTTGGGGTCTAGTGATGTAACACCTATAGAATGAATATAAGTATGGCTATGGCTTAAACCATTAGCTAGTTCTTCCAACTCTCAACAAAAACAAATATTTCAAACCCTCTCTTTCTCTCTTTTTCCCTCCTCCAACTCTCTCCCCCTCCTCTTTTTCTTTAGCACATGTAAATGCCCACTTTTTTGACCTGGGTTCCCTGCGTTCAGGTGGGATCTTGCAAAGAAAAAAGCAAAAAGAAAACAAATGGAGAAGAAAATTAATAGCCTTTTCAAATCCCCTTCTTCTTTTTTCCTTCTTCTCTCTCTCCCTCCCCCCTCCCTCCCACCAACACCAGCCTCATTAATGTTTTTAGGAGAGAGATGCCGGTGCATGGCCGGCCCTAGGGTATTTATAAGGGTTTTAAAAATAAAACCTAGGTTAGCTATTTACAATATTGCCCCAAGCTTCTATATCACATAGTTTAGTCGTTTTAGCATATTTTCAATCCAAAAATTTCTGTGACTTTTTCGTTATCTTCCCCATAATCCATGGCCACAGTTGATGCTTTATATCTTCATGAAAAAATTAAAAAATGACCAAATTGCCCTTATATGCCAAAAGTGCCTTTTATAACCAATATAACCAAAATGCTCTTAATTCTCCATTGGCTCGTGTGACCTGAAATCAATTATAACAAACACATCAAAATGGTTCATGAAGGTTTGTTATCATCAAACAAGAAATTCTAGACCGTTGTTTTCAACAATATCCCCCTTTGATGATGACAAACTGTAATTAAGATTTGATCAATAAAAGCTCAAAAACATTCATCATGTATTGTGTTCGTGAAGTGTGATCATGCATGTCAACGAGATATATTCATATGCAAATAGTTCCTCCAATTGACATGCTCCCCCTATCAAGAAACTCCCCCTATCGATATGCATCATCATGAATCAAATCTTAATATTCTCTCCCCCTTTTGTTATCATCAAAAGAACATATAAGACAAAAGGATTTAATGTAGAAAAGGTGGCACCTGATCTAATAGATCAGGTGCGAAGACACAAAAAGGTGAAAAGTACAAGCCTCACATAGGCTTATTCTCGTTGTGGGACCCACCTTTTTGTGTCTTAGCATCTGATCTATTAGATTAGGTGTCACCTGATCTACATGAATCTCAAGATAAAAATACCATATGCCATATAGAAAATAAAGTATTATTAACCATGCCATACGTTTACATTAAGACAATCATGAATTTTCAATCGATATCCAATAATTGATAACTATGATAAACCATCTTCGTACTCATATGATGAATAAAAGTTAAGGTCATATGGACAAGTAATCATAAAATTCAACCGTTCAAATCAACTATCCAAATTTATATGTACTTCTACAAGAATTGTATTTTCTCACTTCATGAGTCATGAGTTCAAGATACCATCCCACATACATTGTCTAGAAGGACTCTTAGACAAGGGATAACAATGCTTAATAGACATAACACCGACACTAAAAGATATAAATCTATAGCATAAGTCGGATGCCTGTGGGTTGTATCATACCCATGGACTGTATCCATTATACATATAAAGCTCATTTCTTTTCCTTTTCATAAGATTTTTCTTTTTCTTTTCTTTTTCAATTTATGTTTCTTTTCATGAGCTTTATTTTTCATCCAATGCATGACACTACATATCCCATCAAGTAACATACTTGGTTTTTTAAATCCACTTTCATCCACTTTCCAATATTCATGAAAACAAAACCATATAAGCCATAACAATTAATACCGTGAAAGTGCAAGGTGAATATGTAGAAATCTAGTTATTCTTTATCGAACATATCTCGACTATTCATGAAGATAATTATGCAAACATAGTCAAGAAAATAATACTATAATTCTATACATAATATAATTTTTATCCAACATGGCTTTTCAAATAAACAAAATAAATATACCCATTAAGCTCAATTTTAATAATTTTCACTTTTTAAATTTTTTTTCTTTTCCTATTTTTCTACCACACCCAAAAAAAATTACACAAAGACAATAACCACACTAAAAACTAAAAAAGCACTCTAAAAATGAAAATAGCACACCAAAATATTCTATGAAGGTAAATAATAAGCTCAAACAAGAAATCATACATTCGAGTCATCATTTGGCAAAGGAACTCCATTGATATCTGTTAAGGCCAAAATTGATCGAGACAGTTGGCAAGCTGACATAGACTCTTGGTCCTGAGCCGGAGCCTTGTCAGCAGATGAAGTAGGACCCTAGGTTGGAAGAACCGGGGTCGAGTGATGGTGGTAGATGATGATGTGGTGCTCGATTGACCCTCGAACGGCTCGTACGTCGGTCGCTCGAGGATAGGAAGCTCGAGAACGACCCTAGCGGAAGATGTAGACTCGTCGATCTACACCACAAAGACGAGTTGGGGCGTCGGATCTAGGTTCTGACCCAACTCCCCTTCGACGCTTAAGTTAGTATCGGAACTTAAGAAAGAGATGGAGCTTGGTGCAGCTAGGATCGACCCACAGAGGTTCATCTCAGATCTGGCGGCACAAACTCTAAAGTGCAAGAAATATTAGCTGAGAAAGTAGAGTTCTATGTCGTAGACCTCGTACCTTGGAGATGGGACCCTTCCTCCTATTTGTAGGCATTCTGGGTCCTTTTGGAGACGTTGGGGAGATAACAGCCACCCATTATGGTGCCATGATCATGCCCCTTTAATAGAAGTAAATGTCATACACGTTCCCACGAATTACGAACCCACCTTCAACCCCACATTCGGGTGCGGGGAACGCAACGGTCGACTGGCAAATGGGCTTTGACTGAGTCGACGCAGGCTTCTCTTGTGGGCTTTGTAGGCCTTAGTCATCCATCGGTTGAGTCATCTCGAGTACCAACCCAATGACTCAACAATGGTCCCCATCGTACGACCTCAAAGGGTCTACACTTTGAAATCAAGCGACGTTACATCGCATTAATGGAGTACGACAGTCGAGAAAATAGCACCCAAGTTCCAGGCGCCAAAATGCCTGCTTCATCGATTCAGATGATTTGTCTGTTCGAAATCCAAGATATCTAGAGCCATTGGATCTTCGATACGTGTTTCATCATGCGGTTGTTGCCTTGCCTATATATGACGGTTACAGTGGTAGAAAGTGAAGGTATCGTCTCCGTTCTCTTTGATTCAGATTTTCCTTTCTTCGAAAGAAATGGCTTCGTCCTCCAATCCTACCTCCAAAGGGAAATTGGTCACTATTATGCAGAAGAATAAGGATGGGGGCATGGAGCTAGGCTTGCTCACGAATCTGAGGTCCAACATCAAGGCTGGCCAGATCCCGAAGCTTCAGAGGAGTTATGTCTGTTTTGATTACCAAGTCCGATTGCCTAGGAGGGACGAGAGGGTCCATCGTCCCAGTGACCGGGAAGTGGGGGTATACGTCAAAGCCTTCACCGTCCCAACGACCGGGAAGTGGGGGTATACATCAAATCCTTCGAACGAGGTCTTTGATTCCCCATGCACCCCTTCATATGTTACTTCTTGTGTACCTTGAATATTTCCATCTACCAGTTGATGCCGAATGCCATTGGCATGCTGACGGGCTTTATAGCTCTGTGTGTGATGAAAGGGATTGAACCATCTCTGAGATTGTTCAATTATTTTTTCTCGATCCCTCCCCTCAAGACCCCGGGTTGGTATTCGATAATGGCTGTCGAGGCAGGATGTTGCTCAAAGACCTTCCCACCTCTAACCCCAAATGAAAAGACGAGTTTGTGTTTATGGTTTTCCAAGGGGAGGTAAGCTTTTGCACTGGTTGGGGTGCCCTTAACTTCGGCCTCGCAGAGAGGACAAGCCGCTGATGTAACGACTGGTTTTCATGTATCTGGATTAATTATATTATATATATATATATATATGTTTTGGTGGATTTTCTCCTTATGTGTGGTTTTCGTCTCCGTAGCTTTCATTTTCGATCATTTCTTCGTGATTTTCTAGCTTCTTCCTTAGAATCGTCGATTTCGGAGTAAGTCATTCATGATGGGCTTCATATCGGTCATATCTTATTGTTAGATCAAGCCTAGGAGTCTTAGGAATCGATCCCAGAGCTTCGCGCTCCATTTCGGAACTTTCTGTGCACGTTAGCCGGTACAAGAAGGGGAACCGACCGACTAGATGACGATTTAGTCGGTCAGCAAACCTTCACGGACCGATTAGTGGGCTTTGTTAATTGTACAGGAATTACTGTTTATTTTTAGTCGGTCTAAGAACAACCACCGACCGACTAGATGTGAAACTAGTCGGTCAGAACTTGCTCTCAGACCGACTAGTTCCTTTGATACGTTTTACCTAAGTTACTGTTTATCGTTAGTCGGTCCATGAACACTCACCGACCGACTAGGTTGCAAACTAGTCGGTCGACGGGCCTTCACAGACCGACTAATTCTTTACCCAGATTTTTCCCTACCTTCGCTGTTTGGATTTAGTCGGTCACAGTTAGCCGACCGACCGACTAGTTCTCAAACTAGTCGGTCAGCCAACCTTCTTTGATCGACTAATCAGTGTCGAAACCCTAATTTCTGGGCAGCCGCCAGCTCTTCCTATTTAAACCCCCAAACGTTTTTCTTTTCTTCTTTCATTTATCTTGAGCCTCTTCCTTCCCCAAATCATCATCCATCTAACCCTAGCCCTCCTCCTTCATCAAGAGCTCCTCCCCCTCTCCATTTAGGCCGGCCACCACCTCTAGGTCGCCGAAAAACCCCCAAAAAACCCCCAAAATCCCATTTCTCCAGATTTCTCCACCCATTCCAGATCTGAACCCTAGTTCTCCGGATCGTTTCTTCCGTCGCCGTACTTGCTCGACATCGTTCTTCCGCTAACGGTTCGGTAATAAATCGATCTCTTAATGTTCTCTTAACCCATTTGTGTTTTTGTGAAACCCTAATAAAAATGGATGTTGGTTGATGATTGTTTCTCTTTAACAGCGACTTTCCCCGTAGATTAGCGCTTGCGAGACGAACCTTCGTGATCGTCATCCTCGGTGCTAGGCAAGTGAAACTTGCCACTTAGGGTTTCGGGCCATGTCTTAGGCCATTTGCTTATTGTAGGCATAAAAGAGACTAGGCGACGAAATGATACTCGCCTAGGCGCAATTTTAGGAACTAGCTTGACAACGAAGCTAGATCCGACATTTATCATGTTGCATAACTACCATGTCATGTTTAATTTCCATTAACGGTACGCGAATTAATTGTCATGTCATTGCATTCTTTAAGTGTTCCCGTGATTGCATAGCTCCGCTACACCTTGTGAAATGATTAAGGCTAGGTGCACCCCTATGCCAAATGAAATACGCTTCTGGTTTGTGATCCAGGAAACGAGCTCTTGTGCGGGGCAACCCTGGCTCATTTACTGAGCATCGTGTACATGGACCCTGGCTCGTTTACACGTGGGTTTTGCGGTAAGAGTTAAGCGGCCATTCAACTGGGAGTCTGCCCGATCAGCAACTGCAGTTGTAAGGCGTAAACTCTGGGTTCTGGGGTAGTGTTAAGCGGCCAATCAGTGTGAATGTCCAACAGTTCAGTTGTAAGGCGTAAACATCTACAAATAACTTGAAACGTGACTAGTGAAAAGATTGAGATTGTTAGTAGCTTGGCTACTCTTGACATGCACTGATAAATTACTCTTTTGCACTTATTGTTTCACCATGTCTTACTTGTGCCCTTATACCATAACTGCCATGTCATGCATACTATAATTGCTAGGTTGTTAGTTTACCTTAATTTCAGTTTCATTGCCCAAGTCTTTTAGACTTGCTGACATGTGCCCCTTTACTCTTTTGGGTGACACATGTTAGATCCTGAGCCTGAGTTCATTGTTGAGGACGAGGTGTTTGCAGACGCCGAGCCTGAGCCTGTGTTTGACGAGGACTTCGTGGACACGGGCGATCAGTCGTAGAGACTGTTTGTGTTGTTGTTTAGACTGTTTTTTTGTCGGTGCGTGGCACCAATACTTTGTTATGTTGTCCCTTTTGTTGGCCTTGTTCTGGGCCTTTAGACTCTTTCTTTTAGCCTGGTGGCTTTTTTGGATGTTGAACTTAATTTTTTATGTTGGACAAATTCTGAGATTTGAGATTTTATTTCTGTCTCTCCTTGTATTATTATTGTTGTTCCGTTTATGGTTACAGGGACCTGCTTACGTTTTATTGACGCTTATCGGGTTTGGGGCTTCACAGCTCCACTCCCGTGCAGACCTTCTCACGTCTCGCCTCCATTTTAGGGAAGCGGGTCGTGACAGCTGACTAGGGAGGACAAGAAAGCCATCGACACATTGACGAGTCTGCCAGAGGATATGAGGTCGGTCAAGTGGCTATGGTCTGACGACGTGCTGCATCAGATAGTGTGGACGAAAGATTGGTTCGATCCTGCCCGCCAACTGTTCCACCTCCGTTCTCCAGCTTAACTTGTTTGTTGCTTCTACAGGCATGGCAGGTGTGGATTATCAGGTGGATCCTGTGCCGAGGGAAGCAATCGATGCAAGCATCAGAGAGGCGGAGGTGAGCATGTTGTCTCCTCGGGTACCGACTATGATGGAAGGGGTGGCCCAACCGTCAGAGGATCGACCCGTTGTTGTTGAGTTGGTTGTTGAGGTGGCTCGCCTTCAGAAGAAGAAGAAAGAAAAGCCCGCCTCTGAATTTGAAGTGGTTGCGCTCGATGGGAATAAGAGGATGCGGCGATTTCTTCTCAGCGACTTTGAGCCATCTCGGTCGAATGAAGCCGCGGAGCATGTCTCCCAACCGGGGAGGGGTACTCCCCAAGGGGGGATTTGGGGAGGACCCAGGTCCCACCGGAGCTTCTCCTACACGAGGACTCCTGGCCTGGGAGGGTTTGTTCCCTCCTGTCACATTGCCTGAAGACATCGCCAATGAATTCAGGCCGATGTTGCTGGAGAGTCGATCTCCCCAGGCCCCATTCAACTGCATCGTAGAGGAGCTCATCCAAATGGAGATTCCGATGAGGCAAGGAGACTCTGCCCTCCTCGATTGTGGGATGCCTCCCGTATTGCTGAGAATGCGACCCTTCCGAGGGACATGGCTGTTGTGGAGAGGGTCGACTATGAGCGACTTGCGTCGATAGCCGTTCACGCCAGCGTCCAGGTAGTTATTACTCCGAACTCCCTTGTAGGTGATACCAGCACGAATGTTGATCATCGTGTGTTATTTGCAGGCTCTTGTGTCAACCGCGTCGTCGCGTCGTCGCGCTCTGGAGGTGGCCAATCATGGTGTCACCCTGGAGTCTGTTAGGTCGGCCATAGAAAGATCTCAAGTTGAGCTGACTAGACTCAGCCTTCTCTCCGAGATGAGATTGAATCGCCTTCGAAAACTTGAGCATGAGTTAAACAAGTCTCGTAGGAAGGAGGCTAAACAAACTGCCTTGAAAAAGAGAGCGGAGGACACTCTGTTGGAGCAGAGAGTCGAAGCTGAGATTGAAGCAGAGAGGCCAGTTCAAGAGTTCAAGGATTCGTTTCCCGACTTCAACGTGCTATACAAGGAAGGCTACAAGCGATGTCACTAGAGATGAAGAATCGATCCCCTGACTTCTTCGTTGAGATCGAAAAGATCTCGGTGATTATTCTGGACCTTGGTGACAAAGAGGCGAGCCAAGGCACGAAGGAGGCTCCTCCACTGACGACGTTGCCACCGTGGCTAACGACGATGCAGGAATAGATGCTACGAGGGGGCCAGAGTCCATGGCCATGTTAGATGGAGACCAAGGGCCTAACCAACTATAGTAGGGTCTGGTTTAGAAATCTCTGAATGTATAGGGGGTGACATAGATGTAAACAACAACAATTTTGTGCAATAAGAATGCCAGAATAATTGGTCCGTATATCTTTGTTAGTCTTTGCATCTCTTTCTTTGCTATCGTGCATGTCGTGTGGTGGTTGTTACGCCTGATGGCCCCTCGATGGGTTAGGTGCTGCTTCAGGATGATCGAGGATAAACCATCGAAACATGTTTAGTAGTTGACCACTACGTTCTATGGTGAGGGAGCGATTTTTTCGACTCACGACTGATGGCATGGGAGTCGTTCAGTGACGAATGGGTGACCCTTCGACTTTCGGTTGACGACATTCTGGGAGAGTCGTCCAGTGGCGAGGAGGTGGCCTCTTCGACTTATGCCTGACGACCTTTAGGAGAGTCATGCAGTGGCGAAGGGGTGAACCTTCGACTTATGGCTGACGATCTATTTTAGCCCTTCAACTTACGGCTGACGAAACTTTGTAGGCGGGTCATTCAGTGGTGAAGGGGTGGCCCTTTCAACTTACGGCTGATGACACCTTGTAGAAGCTCGTTCAGTCGTGAAGGGGTGGCCCATTCAACTTACGGACGACGACCTATTTTAGGATAGTCGTTCAGTGGCGAGGGTGTAGGCCCTTCGACTTACGACTGACGATGCTTTATAGAAGGTTCGTTCAATGGCGAAGTGGTGGCCCTTTTGACTTATGTCTAACGACCTTTAGGGGTGTCGTTCAGTGGTGAATGGGTGGCCCCTTTGACTTACGACTGACAACCTATTTTAGGATAGTCGTTCAGTGGCGAGGGTGTGGCCCCTTCGGCTTACACCTAACGACCTAGGGGAGTCGTTTAGTGATGAAGGGTGGCCCTTCGACTTACGTCTGACGACATTTAGAGGAGAGTCGTTCAGTAGCGATGGGGTGGCCCCTTCGACAGCTGACGACCTTTAAGGGAGTCGTTCAGTGGCAAAGGGATGGCCCCTTGGACTTACAGCTGACGACCTTTAGGGGAGTCGTTCAGTGGTAAAGGGGTGGCCCTTCGACTTACGGATGACTTCCTTTAGGGGAGTCGTTCAATAGCGAAGGTGTGGCCATTTGACTTACGGCTGACGACCTTTAAGGGAGTCATTCAGTGGCGAAGGGGTGGCCCTTCGACTTACGGTTGACGACCTTTAGGGAGTTGTTCAGTGGTAAAGGGGTAGCCCCTTCGACTTACGACTGATGACCTTCAGGGGAGTCATTCAAGGGGTGGCCCCTTCGACTTACGGCTGACGACCTTTAGGGGAGATGTTCAGTGGCGAATGGGTGTCCCCTTCAGCTTAAGGCTGACGACCTATTTTAGGATAGTCATTCAGTGGCGAGGGTGTGGCCCCTTCGACTTATTCCTGACGACCTTTAGGGGAGTCATTCAGTAGCGAAGGTGTGGCCCCTTCGACTTATAGCTGTCGACCTATTTTAGGATAGTCATTTAGTGGCGAGGGTGTGGTCCCTTCGACTTACGGCTGACGACCTGTAGGGGAGTCGTTCAATAGCGAAGGGGTGGCCCTTTCGACTTACGGCTGATGAACTTTAGGGGAGTCGTTCAGTGGCAAAGGGGTGCCCATTCGACTTACGATTGATGACCTATTTTAGGATAGTCGTTTAGTGGCGAGGGTGTGGCCTCTTCGACTTACAGATGACGACCTTTAGGGGAGTCGTTCAGCGATGAAGGGGTGACCCTTCGGCTTACGGCTGACGACCTTTAGAGGATAGTCATTCAGTAGCGATGGGGTGGCCCCTTCGACTTAACACTGACGACCTTTAGGGGAGTCATTCAGTGACGAAGGGATGGTCCTTCGACTTATGGCTGACGACCTTTAGGAGAGTCGTTCAGTAGCAAAAGGGGTGGTCCCTTCGACTTACGGTTGATGACCTTTAGGGGAGTCGTTCAGTGGTGAAGGGGTGGCCCTTCGACTTACGGCTGACGACCTTTAGGGTAGTCATTCAGTAGCAAAGGGGTGGCCCCTTTGACTTACGGTTGAAGACCTTTAGGGGAGTCGTTCGCATGGATTTCATCAATATGAATTCAGTTTTTCCAATCTTCCCGAAGATCGTATCCTTTTAGACGAGATAGTTTTTGTAGAACTCATGAAGGCTTAAGGAAGCAAAACTTTATTTGATGAAAGAGACATGATTTATTTAAAAGATTGACAAAAACAAAAGGCGTACAAGTGTTTCTGAACTCCGTCGGAGCCGATGTTGTCCAACGCCTCTTTATTTGGTCTTGAGCTCAGACGACTTGCTAGTCGATCACCTTGGTGACAGGTGACTCCGTTATCTTGTCCTTATGCTTCAAGGATCCCTCCTTGCTTGGTTGATCATTAGCCGGGTTCTTGGGGTGTCCTCGCCTGACCAGTGCATCGTTCTCCTTTTTTAGAGTCCAACAGTCATTGGTATCGTGCCCATAGTCATTGAGGTACTTGTAGAATTTGATGTCGTCTCTCTTCTCATATTTGCCCTTCTTTATTTTCTCTTGGATCAGCTCTTCTCGAGGGGCGTATGCGAGGACATCCGTCTTAGGAGCGCTTTGCTTTGCATAGATAAGGTGCTCCTTGCTTCGAGGGCTCCTCTCTCTGGGTCTCTTGTCTCGATATTCGCTTGCTTCTCCACAGTGGGAGGGAGTACTTTTCACACCAGTTCCGGTCGGCTCTTTCGCTTCTTCGAAGATAGTGAAACGATCTGTTATGTTGAGCATTTCTGTAACTATGTTAGGGGAAACTGGTGGAGGGCCCTTCGCAGGTGCTTGTTTTGGACCGCTTGAGTGAGTACCGCTGTGACAGTTACGTTCGGTGTCTCCTCTACATCGAGCCTCTCGTTGTTGAACCTCTGCACAAAGGCTCGAATCGACTCATTCCTGTTCTGTTTGAGCGAGAAGAGGTGAGAGGACGTCTTCTTATTATGTCGACCTGCAACGAACTGCTTGCAGAACATTTCTGCCAATTCGTCGAATGATCTGATGCAGCCGTGGGGGAGCCCTTCTTACCAGCTCTCTGCCCTCTTGAACATGGTAGCATGGAAAGTTCTACACAGATATGGCTCGTCGGCCTCGTGAAGCAACATCACATTCAGATACTTATGAATGTGTGACCACGGGTCGCCTCTACCATCATAAGATGGCAAGGCAGGGAGTTTGAACTTGGGAAGAGGATGATTGGAAGTGATATTCTCCCTCAGTGGGATTTTCTGGAGCGTGAATCGGACGAGTTGAGATCCTCCTTCTCTGGTTTGCCCGTAATGGGCTCCTGAAGATCGTTTCGGGATCTCTTCTCTCCTTCTGAATCCACCTGCAGGGTTGATAGGGTTATAACCCGGGGTAACCCCGTACATTACCTGATCCATGATGTTACGGGTTGCTTCCCCATAGTTGGAGGGGATGTGCTCCCCCTGGAGAACGAAGGCCTGATTATCGATCCCTGTTTCGCCGTATTGGTGGGTCGGGGGGGTTGCATTGTGTTGGCTGATCTTTAGTCGGTATGCTCTTGGATCCCCTGATCTCGGAGCAGGACCGTGCCCCTGGTTGGTGCCAGACTCGGGTTTGGAGGCGGCAATGGCTCAATCAAGAGCAATGTACTCCCCATGTTTTGGCGTATCAAGGTCGCCAAAACACCGAGACTCCTGTCGACCTGCTCGGTGAACTGGGTGAATTCCTTCCGGGTCACCTCGGGCTCCTTAGTGGCCCGTGCTGGTCATTGTGATGGCGATGTGGAGTCTGTGGCCTCCTCCACCAGGACACTGTTCATTTTCTGCTTCTCCTTCGGACCTTCAATTGGTCCGACGTTGCTGGGTCCAAATGTTATACTTTTTGATTTCTTTGGGATGTCAAACTGGTTAACGTTTCCCACATACAGTGCCAAACTGTTAAGGCCAAAATTGATCGAGACAGTTGTCATGCTGACGTAGACTCTTGGTGCTGAGTCGGAGCCTCGTCAGCAGATGAAGTGGGACCCTAGGTTGGAAGAACTTGGGTGGAGTGATGGTGGTAGATGATGATGCGGTGCTCGATCGACCCTCGAACGGCTCGTACGTCGGTCGCTCGAGGCTGGGAAGCTTGAGAACGATCCTAGCGGAAGATGGAGACTCGTCGATCTACATCACAAAGACAAGTTAGGGGGTCAGATCTGGGTTTCGACCCAAACCCCCTCTGATGCTTAAGTTAGTATGGGAACTTAAGGAAGAGAGGGAGCTTGGTGCAGCTGAGATCGACCCATGGAGGTTCGTCTCAGATTTGGCGGCGTAAGCTCTAAAGTGTAATAAATATCAGCCGAGAAAGTTGAGTTCTATGTCTTAGACCTCGTACCTTGGAGATGGGACCCGTCCTCCTATTTATAGGCATTCTTGGTCCTTTGGAGACGTTGGGGAGATAACGGTCACCCATTATGGTGCCACTATCCTACCCCTTTAATAGGAGTAAATGTCATACATGTTCCCGCGAATTACGAACCTACCATTAACCCCACGTTTGGGTGCGGGGAATGCAATGGTCGACTGGCCAATGGGCTTTGACTGAGTCGACGTCGGGCTTCTCTTGTGGGATTTGTGGGCCTTATTCATCCATCGGCCGAGTCAACTCGAGTGCCAACCCAATGACTCAACAATATCCAATGTCAAAGCCATGGTTCCTTATCCCTCCATCTAACGTACCTACACGAAAGATGTTATGTGTGACCTAGTAAACCATATAGTCTACCAATGTTAGTGAAAGTGCATTTAGAAACACAAATTTGTTTAAAATTTTTGTTATTGTTCCTATTTTAACAATGATTAAAAGGATGTCCAATTTCACCACATCCAATGTATCTAAGAAAGACACTTTTTCTCTTACCAAAAAGATTGTTCTCATGTTCAATTTTTCCAAAACCAAGTCTTTTTCTATTGTTTGCAAAGTGTTGATTATTAAGAAGCATCTTCAATGACTTATCATTAAGTGCAAACTTTGTCACGCATGTTGCAAGCTCTTGGACATTAGATTTTAGGAACAAATTCTCATTTACAAGAATAGAATAACGGGTTACAAAGCTATCATCTTTTTCTTTATGTCTTTATTTAAGGCATCACAATCTTTTTCACGCTTTTCATTTTCAGTTTTTAGACCATGCAAAGATTTTTCTAAAATCAAGCAATTATCACAAGTCTTATTTAGAAATTGTTTCTTTTCTAATTTTAATTTCTTGATTTTGTTCTCTAAAATTTTAACTTCTTCAAACAAGTGATCGCATAGTCTTACTAAGTCTTTATAAGAAAGATCAGGTACCTATTCGTTTGAATTCTCAGCGCTAGAATAAGTGTGTACCATCAAACAAAGTCCTTCTACATGGTTTTAATCATCCGCACTGTCATCATCCCATGTAGTCACCAGTGACTTCATCTTTTCCTTTGCTTTCCCTTTTTTCAACAATGGACATTCTGATTTAATATGCCCCCGCTTTCGGCAATTGTAGCAAATCAACTGATCCTCTGATTCGTCATCATTAGAGGATTCAGACGTGGGCAATTAGCTTTAATGTGTTTGGGTCTCCTACAATTATGACAAATAATTTCATCATTAGAATCATCAGAAATATTTTTAGACGTAGAAGATTTACGTTTGTTTAAAAGAAATTTTCATCCCAGTCTATTGTTCAGATATTTCATGAAGCCTTTTTTCACCAATGCTACGTCAACATCGTTGCCATGTGAACTCATCAACACGATGGACTTCTTCTTTGATTCTGCGACATCTTTAGCATTCTTTCTTCCCTTGCCTTAAGCTTAAGCTCATATGTCATCAAGTTTCTGATGAGCTCATCCATGCTATATGTGTTAAGATCTTTAGATTTTTGTATCATAGTAACTTTGTCCTCAAAGCTATTTGGTAGTACACCCAAAATTTTCCTCAATAAATATTATTTAAATAGACATTTCCAAGAACCATGGAGTTATAGATGAGCAAACTGAATCTCGTGTACATCTCGAAGGTCTACCGGGCTGATGCTGGCCCTAAGGTCTATCAATGCCTTCCTGATGGAGACGCCGCTGATGGAGCAAGGGACAGTGAAGCTACCCGGATCCGGGAGATTCTTCCAAAGTTTGTTGCTCCTTAGGAACGACGACAGCTCCTCTGCCAACATCACCCGCGCAGCCTTCTTCTTTCTCGCTATTAGCTCCTTCAGGAACCTGGCGTAGGTCGGTATCTCGGTCAAAGCATCCATGAAAGGTATGTTGAGCTGCACTACCTTCAGTAGGTCAATAAATTTGACATACTTTTCAGCCAATTTTGACTTCACCAATCTACCTGGGAAGGAAACTGTAGCGGGGCGAGCAACAATGCCAAAAACTTGTTTGGCTTTAGATTTACACCCGGAAGCGTGACTCACGCAAGTGTACTGTGGTGCAGTATAGATGGAAGTGTCAAACTCTAGGGAGGCAGTTATTTAGTGTTTAGTTTATAAGAAGTAGGAGAATACACGGTCAAGGGTTGTCACAAGAAAATCGTTGTCACAGAAGATTGGTTTCAACAAGATTTTAACAAGTCTAGGGCAGTCGGGAATCCACGCTAGGTCTTTCGGGCTTGGACACTATGTTGAGAATCCTATCGTTGAATTATAAGTTAGGGTTAGAGTGTCACATCCGAGAATGAGAGCGAGTAGTCAACTCTCGTTGAGCTACTCGTCTAATGTAATTCAATATGTCGCTGCACTTTTGTAGGCTTAACATTCAGATATGTGCATTACGTTTGACACAACTCCCCTATCACAACCCGCATCCATTCTCATGGACTAAGATTGGGATACTACACTATGATTGGCTCTAGTAGTCGGGCTATTCTCATAAGCCGCCGACTAGAAAATTAGGGGTTAGTAATGACCTCTAGTGCATGTGTCACTCTTGTGAGCACGAGCCCTAGAAAGCAACTTCTAAACCCTAATCAGATTCGTGGGGATTTTCCCTAGATCTGGAGTCGTTCTCATTAATCTCCGATTCTAGGGCTAATCCCCCAAAATCTCGATTTAATTGACCATAGTATAACCCTAGGTTCATTCAACTAAGGACAACCTATCATTCTATCCCGAGCATCCTAGGATTAATCCCTAAACCCTAGAAATGCACTACTCAAGCATGGCGATGGAATTCATAATCGAAACAGTATAAAAGATAATACAAGACTTTGCAACCATAATAAAATCAATATTAAAAGAAAGAGAACGAAATAAACAGCAGAAATATATAAAAATAATAGAATCGAACCGTTCCCAAGAGATCAAATCGTAGAAAAGATTTGAAAAAGTTCGTTCTCCCATATGACGGCTACAAAAAGTTCTCCAAAATCCAGCGTACTAAAACCTAATTAATTGTTCACTTATATACAAGCCTGCTAAAATTAACGGATCCCCAGAAAACCAAACCAAAACCCATTAAAACCCCATTATCTTAAAGTCTGGCAGCAAGGCGCTCGGTCGAGCGCACCCAAGCGTTCGGCCAAGCGCCATCTTGGCGCTTCACTTCATGGGCCTGGTAAAAGAGGCAGTTCGACCGAGCGAGATGGCCGCTCGGCCGAGCTTGGAAGACAGAGAATTCCAGGCAAAAATCAGCCAGTCAGGGGGGAGGTCGATCGGCGGAGTGTATTGATCGCTCGGTTGAGCTAAAGAGACATAGATATTTAGGCCAAAATAGTTGGGGTCGCTCGGCCCAAGCACATGGGTCGCTCGGCCGAGCGGCATTTGGCTACTTGGCTCCTCTTGGCCTTCCTCTCTTGCTCTTTTTCGTGACACCAGCTCGGCCGAGCGGGTCATGCGCTCGGCCGAGCTATCTAGAATTTCAGCAGCTTCAGCTCCAACATCTTCTTTTCTTCTTGCTCTTGCTCTTCTCTTCTCTTCTTTCTCCTTTCTTTCTCTTCTTGCTTCTCTCCAGCAACTTTAACTCGTCAATCATGATGTCATTGATGCCCCGGCATTGATGCTCATGTCCATCGTCCAGTATTTCTCCAAATCACCCCAAAGTTCCTGAAAATCCACAAAACACTACAAGAATCAAATATATCGTGAAATACGTGATAGAGTATAGAAAAGATAACTTTGGCCAATTAAAATGAGTTGAAAACATGGAGTAAAAAGATGGAAAATATAGAAACATCAAAATCCCCCAAGCTTACCTCTTACTCGTCCTCGAGGAAGACGAATAGGAAGTTCACCGGGGAAATAAAAATAATAAAATGAAAAAAGAAAGCAAAGTAGAGGGGGCGGTATATTGTCCTCTAAGATCTCATGTCAATCTTCACATATCACAACGACTTAGAAAATTAATCGAACACTATCACATAGATTTCATGTTCTTATATAGAAATGAAGTACTTAAGATTTAAAGATGAGGAATATGTGTCTCTCTAGAGTTCACATAATCCACTTATTTCTACTTCTTATACTTCATAGCATACATTATATATGACAATGGCTACACACTTTTCAATCAAGAGCTATAACTTAAGCACATATATTTTCATGCAAGGCAATGATATAGAATAGAATGGTGTTTAGACATACACGACCTCATATCAAGTCATAGGAAGTCCCCGTATCTCAATTTATTGCTAAGTTTCAGGATTATCAAACTTTGCTGTTCATGCACAATATCCACGATAATACGTTAAACTCACTCTTTTGGTCAATGGATTTCCCCCCAAGCGTGTTTAGCCTGGTATACTACATCTTTGATAGAATTTTTGAAGTAAGAATTTTTGGGTTTGATTTCCCTAAATAATTCGTATTTTTGCTCCAAGAATTTTTAGACTTTTGATTTTCTTTGGAGGAGCTTTGATATACTTGTGCATTTTGGATTTGGCTCCTTGCACTTTGGCTTTGATTTTGCTTTTGAACTTGCTTTTTTATTTTTGGAGCAAATTGCGAATTTGTGGGGAATTTGGGAATAGGATATAAGCAAATTTGGGGGAAAAACCCAACGACGTGTGGACAATAAAAGATGTGGTGGAGAAAGAATTTTTTTTGAAATCACTTGGTTTACTCATATTTATATAAATGTGCACGAACGGTTCAGAAATATAATTCTTTAACTATAGTCTCTCATGAGATAGATTATTCCTAATCATATCAACAAGCTATGTAGTCATGCTGTCAAGTTTCATAACAAGCATGCAATAAGAAATATGAATAAGATATCAAAGCATGGCTTCAGTTATGCTAATGATGCTTGAATCTTGGGTGTGTTTCTATTGAAAGCATACTACGCACTAATCCATACAGTAAGTTTCAACAAGTTTCAATCATTCACATTATAGAGATATCAAAAGAATATTTCTTAAGTACTTATAAAATGATTAATGAATTCTCAAAAGCAGCGAGATATGAAATAAGTGTTGTGACAGCAGTGACAGAATAAGATATATCATCACAGAGAATTCACTTAGCAAAAGAAAGAAAGAAAATAGAGAAAATAAAATAAGAATAATATCGCATACAAGCACACACAAAATAAGAAAACATGATGATTCTAAAAAAAAGAAAATATGGTGGAAAATGAGAAGAAATAGAAATAAAGAGTGAAATAAAATAAAATATAAAGCGATAGCGCTCAACCCCCAAGCTAAACACAACAGTTTCCTCACTTCTAAGAACACGCGCGTAGAGTTGGAGAATGATGCAAAGAGTTGATGGGTGGGATAAAATAAGATAAAATGAAAATCCTAGAAATAAGAAAAATAAAGGGAAAATATAAACTAATGGGAATGCATGGTCTTAATGCGACTAAATGCAAAATAAGCAAATGATGATGATGATGATGATGATGATGATGATGATCAGACAATGGATAAATCAAAATAGGTCTTTGCCAAGTTATACAACACTGGGCTTCGTGAGGACAGATGTGCACCAAAAATAATAGGGGGAGAAGGGATACAGGGAGACGAGAAATTAGGCAACACCACCACCCGGTGGGGGTGGGTGGTGGTGGTTGCACAATCTCCAGAATGATAGCAAGCGTCTCAGTGTTCCACTGGACGAGATGCTAGAGCGCCTGAATATCCCAACACAACTCAGCTATAGCCTGCTTCACACCATACAAATGTGCAGCAAAATCTGGATCACGGGAACCACTGGACTCGCCCCTCGAAAGAGGTCTACGTGTAGGAAACACATGGTGTGAATCGGGTGTAGACTGGACAGAGGCAGGAGATGTAGAGGCAGGTGCAGACACGGTGGCAGTAGATGTGTGGACAGAAATCACCATGCTCTCTGTCAGAATAGTAAATATGTCAGCGGATATATAAGTGGATAATGGTGCAAACTCTGTGCGTTAGTGCATGTTGAGGCTCTGTGCATATACAAGCTCCCTGCAGAAGGTTTTTTGGGAGATACAGGTTGGTTTTTTGGTCCCCTTTTTTTAGAGATTATTTGAGGGTTGCATGTAATATTTTCTCATCACAAAAACAGATGCACTCTCGGCGGGTGGTGATGTGGGGACAGAAACGTCAACACTCACAATGGCAGCTGAAGTAACAGTGGAAATAGAAGTGGTCTCGATAGAAGTATGGACCGGATAGATCGCAGGAGGCTCACACAAAGGCTCGGATGTGCGTGGCCCCTCAATATGAGGTGGTGGAGCGGCACCCGGCTGTTGAGCATGCTGCTCATCATTCGGCTCCAGTTGGTAAATGGGTAGAATATGCGTTGGAAGCAACGATCTAGGATCTCCAGTTTGATGATAACAAACGTGTGCAAACTATCTAATGTACGTGCTAGTGTGTTTCAGGAATGGCGAAGTGGTAATTCTTGAAAGGGGTGACTAAGTCAAGTGTTGGAGGAATGACTAATCATATAGCAATTATAAAGGAGTAGAATGGATATGCACAAAGCAAAGTGGACTTGGTACAATATGAGAAGAGATGGAGAGTATCTCATGGGGATTTAGTCAAATCAATTAGAAAGATATGCAAGGTTTTGGTACCATCATTTTCCTATTCAAACTAAAATTTAGATGAAACCAAATCCCAAATAAATCTCCATTCAAATATCTATCTCTCTAGCTTTCCTATCTCCAAGGGGATTACATCCTAGCCATTCATCTCCTAGCCAACATCATCCATTGAATAGGAACTCCGCCTATAGCCGCACCAAAAAGAAACCCTATCTCTTCTAACTTATATAAGCCATCATCATTAAGAGAAGAGGCATGCGGCAAAAGACAAAAAGAAGGGCTAACAAAAGAGAGATGCGGCCACAAGCAAAACAAGAAAAGCCAAAGATTAACCCTAATCTTCCATCATCCTAGCCGCAATCTATCAAGCCCAAAGCATCAACCCATCTCCTCATATTTTACGCATCTCCAAGGCCACACCAACTAAGCCGCAAGCGAACATCATCCACGAACCATCAATGTATCGCAAGGGTCTTCTTCAACCTTCATAAGGCAAGGAACTCCGAACAACCTGAAGTCGAAGACGTTGGCATCCCCAATATAAAGACTCATCGTCATCCTCTTTTGCATTGCTTTGGGCTGCTGATCTTCAACCTGGAGACATCATCCTCAAGTCCACATCGAAGCCGCCATCAACGACAAATCCATCATCAGGCTGTCGTCTTCATCAACATGATCCTCACCCCACAGCTGCTACCGGTAGAGACTTCAAACTGCAGCGTCCACGTTGTCGTTGCCATGTCTTTGAGCTGCCAAGGAGAAGCGCGATGTTGTCGTAGACAGACTACCTTGCTGCCTAGATTGAGGCTCCATCGAACATCAACCTGTCACCGGCGGTATCTTCATCTTGCCTGTTGAAGTCGAAGCCCTCGCAATCCTCGCTGTCGAGAGAAACCCCTATTACCGTTCATCATCCCATCATGAACAATGGTGTCCTGTCACCGTGAATGCGTGTCGCTGTCGAGAGCAAAGCTTGCAGCGAAGAGGACCAAGCTACCATCCGTTACCACCGGCGAGGTGCTGTTGCGAGAGTTACAAGTCAAAGAAGTGCCGTCAAAGGTGTCGCTACTGCCATGAAGATTATCGTGAGGAGGTTTTGTCGCCGTCGTAGAAGTGCCATCGAAGTCGAAGAAGTTGAAGCCCACGAAGTCGAGTCGCCGTCAAGCTCCCGCCGTTGAAGAGGAGCAGTTGGAGAAATACGAAGCCCACGCAAATATTTGCCCTGGCTACGAATGAAGAGAAGTGCATGAAACGAAGCTGACGTGGATTAAGTTTTTAAGTGGTTGCTGTGTGCACAGACCGAGTTATTACATTCTTGCACTGGAATTGCTTTACACACAGACCACTTTGTGCACTCAACTTCAAAGGGCTACAACTGGAGATCCAGGAGTCAGATCGAGACATCTTTTGCGCCAGACTAAAGCTGATGCCGTGCTAAACAACAGAGATGACACACCATCACAATCTGAGCATTTCTGAACCCTTTAATTTATCATTATATTTGTGATTGTGTGTAGATCTCTGTAGGGGAAACTTTACCGTTTTTGTGTTATTTGGGACTTGTCTGGTTGGGGCTAGACAAGAGGGTCTTGACGTGTTGTAGTAGTCAAGATACACATTTACTAGATTGATAGGGTTCTGCACTTTGTTGAGTGTGGTGCGTTCTAGGTGGAGAGTTGGAGCTAGGACCCCATTGTAGTCGTACAGAAGGAACATATTAATGCTAGTAGTTGCTTGGGGGCTGGATGTAGGTCGTTGATGCGACTGAACCAGGGTAAATCTGTGTGTACTCTGTGATTGCCTCTTATTTACTCTGCTTGTATTTGTAACTGCGTGTGATTTCTTGTGGGTTGCGCTAGAATTTCTTATAATCCTATTCACCCCCCAGGCTAGGATCCAGATCCAACAAGTTCTATCAGAGCAGGTTTTAGGATCTAGCCTAGGATTGACCATGAATACCATTGATAGTGCTTTTGCTGAGGGTCAATCCATATCACGTCCCCCTAGATTTAATGGTGTAGATTATGCTTATTGAAAAAATCATATGAAAATCTACTTGATATCTATTTATTACAAAGCATGGAATATTGTCGAAAAAGGTTATAAGTCACCTGTCATTAAAGTAGGAGAAGTTGAGATGATTAAACCTGATGATAAATGGGATGCCAATGATTGGAGACTTTATTCTCTTAATGTTAAAGCTATGAATGCTCTCATTTGTTCATTAGATAAATCTGACTATAATCATATCTCATATTGTCTAACTGCGCGGGAAATATGGCATACATTGGAGGGACGCAGAGGGAACGCCACATGTGAAGGAGTCTAGACTTGCACTTCTGAGAACAGAGTACGAGGGATTTCGCATGATATCTTGAGAGACCATATCAGATATGTTTACGAGATTCACCAACATCATCTACAAGTTTAGCTCGCTTGGTAAGCCATATTCTAGTCTTGAACAGGTGAGGAAGATATTAAGAGCGCTGACAAGCTCTTTAAGACCTAAAGTCACCGCCATCCGAGAAGCGAAAGATCTATCACAGATGAGGGTGGAGGACTTGGTAGGTAATTTAATGTCCCATGAGCTTGAATTGCAAAATATTGAAGAAAGAGAGAAACCTGCGGAGAAGAAAAAAGCTACAAAGCCACTTGCTCTGAAAGCTAGCGAAGATGAAGATGATGATGAGGAGATAGCGCTAATGGTTAGAAATTTTAGAAAGTACGTCAGGACTCCTCAAGGAAGATCAGAAATGCATAAAAGGTTCATTCGCTCTAACACTTTTAATTCTAATAAAAATTCTTCTGAACAAGATTTCGCTGATAGAGTTGAATGTTTTAAATGCAGAAAAAAGGGACACTTCGTGAATTAGTGCAGACAAGAGACTGCTCAGGTTGCTAAAGATAAAGGAAAAGGCAAAATGATAACGTGGGACATGGACAACGAAGCAGCGGATGAGCCTGAGGAGGTTCTAGCTTTCACCTCCCTTTGCTTAATGGCAAAGAGCGATGAGGTAAATTCCTTCACTAAAGCTGAATTGTTAGATGTTTGTAAAGGAATGCAAAATGAGATTAATGAGCTAGAACTCACGTTAAATGATAATAGGAATGCCAGCTTTAAATTACAAAAAGAAAACTGTGACATTTCTGAAGAAGTTGACATTCTTAAAGAAAAACTTGTTGCACGTGATTCTACCATTGCTATAATGAAAAAAGAAAAAGCATGCTTTAATGAAGAATCTGCTTGTCTTTCTTGCCCTTCCTTATTGAATAATATTAGCAAGCTTAAGTAGGATTTGATTAAGCTCGAAACTGAAAAAGACTATGTAATTAGAGAGCTCAGTAATAAATTGTGCATGTTAAATAACGAACTTAAAAGAAAAATGGATGAATTTGAAAAGAAGGAAGAGGAAAACAAGAGAGCTTTTCTAAGTAAATACACCTTGCTTGTGGATGAGAATAAATTATTAAAATCCAAAGTTTCAAATCCAGAATTGTCATTAAGAAAATTTTCAATTGGTAAACATCCATTGGATACCATACTTGAAAATCAATTATATGGCAATAATAGAAGAGGACATGGATTTGGTTTGAAAAATGTTGAAAAGCCCAAATTTAAAAAATGCCACAATATGCCTTCTATTGTGAAAAATATGCATGCAAAGCATTTTACTTGTGATAGTGTTGGTCAAACATCCTATTATTGTAAGTTTAGGAACACAAACATAAAGTTCAAACAAGTGTGGGTTTCTAAAGCTTTGAGGACTAACACTAGTGGACATTGTTGGATTCCAAGGTCACACTTAACACCTTTCATGTAGGTGAGGTGGAGATTTGGCGAGGAGCAATGAATTGAAAGTTTCATTCTTTAGCTCCTTAGTCAAATGGCGACGCGAATGTATATCTGCATTCATTGCATACCTTTATAGATTGTGTGTGTGCTTGATTTATTTCTTGGTTGTGTGCTTGATTGTTTGCTCTTTAGTTTGTTTTTAGTTCATTATAAAAGAAAAACACAAAAAAGCACAAAAATAAAAAAATGGTGCTTAATGAATACTGTTGTGAGTTAAGGGAGGCCTTTGGCCTCCCTCCCCTCATCATCTCACCATTACTCCACACTAAGTTAGTGGCGAGTCCCTTGGACTCCAAAATACTAGCTCAATGAATATATAGAGAGCCATGGCTTATGCCATGGCTACTCTTGATTAGAGATTATTTTTACTCTTCTCCAAAACTCCTTTAACACGTTATCAGCACTTTAGCTCTTGTTCTTGAGCTTCTCCTTTTATCCCCACAAATCATCCTCACCGCGCGTTGGAATCTTGGTAGCTGCGATCAGTTCCGGTGTTTTCTGCGTGTTGAAGCTCGATCCCTTGGAATCTTTTGTTGCATCGATTCGTTGTGGCGTTTTTAACGGGGCATCGGAAGCGGGGATTCATTCTACGGATCTAATATTTTTCCACGATCGTCGCTAGATCTATCTGATCTAGAGGTAAAATTATTTTTCCCCATTATCATAATTTTAGCATGCTAAATACGAAATTGCAATTGATCTAGGGGATTTTTAAATACGAAATTGCATCCACTACCCATTGAATAACTAAAT
The DNA here is from genome assembly GCA_030789695.1 of Scilla litardierei. Lineage (NCBI taxonomy): Eukaryota > Viridiplantae > Streptophyta > Magnoliopsida > Asparagales > Asparagaceae > Scilla > Scilla litardierei. The sequence goes on along the minus strand of CM061133.1, from coordinate 62,342,666 downwards.
TGGGCAGCATCAAACTCAATTTTTTGGGCAAAAATTTCCGTTCTAATCAAAAATTGGAACATCACTTAGAAATCAAAATTGATTCCAGTCGAATCAAACTTGTATTTTGGGCCATCCCCTTTTGGTCTTCTCCGAACAAATCTCCCCACCCCCCTGTCGGGGGTGGCCGCTGCCCCCCTCCCTGTCGGATGGGGGCCTGCCCCTGCATGCCTCCCTGTCGAGGGAGGCACCTGCATTGTCTTCTCAAAGTCCTGCAGAGAGAACAAAAGATGAAATAAAATCGATATGTTTGCAGCAAATATCATTTCATTCATGTAGCTGGTAATTGCTCTCGTGTTTGGTTTCTGATTCTTGCCCATTTGAACACACACCGCCAAGGCTCAGATAATCAAAACAGGCTTGCCGCATCTCTTTCCTTGCTTGATCTGGTGAGGCACTGAATACCTTGTACAAGGCACCAGCCAATGTGTTTATTGTAGAAGCCACTGGCTGCGAGCAAAAAAAAACAGAGATAAAGATAGCATGTGATCATTCATTTTGAGAAGCAAAACTAGGGCAATATGCATAATGGCATGTTTGGTGAACTAATAAAACAGAAACCCGTTCATATATACATTTATCATCCAATGATGATTATTGTAACTACTGCACTAGAGAACTTGGAATAGAAGAGGACATCATTTTTCCATCAACATGAGGTCAGAACATAGCACAACGCCAAATATGTTTCGATTCAGTTAAACTGCTAATTTGTGTTTTGCTGTTGGACAAGAATCAGAAACAATGTGTTGCTGGTTATGGGGAGAATGAGCATGGGCCTCACCTGATGGGCCAGAAGCCTAGTAATTAACAAAAATTGAAAATAAAAACTGGGTATATTTTGGCTAATGGGTCTCTGGCCTGCAGACCAATTTATTATTAAATTATTTATGGGCATGCAGCCCCAAAAATAATAAGAATTCATTTTAAATTCTTGTTTGGGCCTGTAGCCCAATTAGTCAAATTGCTAATATTATAACACTCTCGCATTATTATTAATTTATGGAATATTAGGATTTTTTCAAAATATAATTATCTTAAGGATCCTGCGACCGATCTGCCGTTAGTCAACTAACCTAACGGTGTATGACGTCTCCCCGTGGTCCGAGCGATTATTATATTTTATAGTCTCTTTTTCCATTTTATATATGCATGTGTTATATAAACTGCGTGGTTGCTTCTTTTGTGCCTGTAGCATATTATACACTGCGTGGTTGTTAATATAAGCTAAAATGTGATTTTTGGGATCGGCCATTTTGATACCTTTTAAATTCCTTGCAATTTTATTTTCTTTTTGAGAGAATTTGTAAGTGAGGATTAAATGTATTAATGTCAAAGACCGGTGTACCGAGATATGAAGACGGAGTTTATATTTTCAATTGACAGGGACCACTTCTTGGTTTCCAAATTGTATTTTTCTTCTCTTTATGGACTGTATATTCGGACTTTGGACTTTGTACGTTTTTGGGTATCTGGCCGATCCCCACATTTTACTTATTTTATTTTTTATGCGTGAATTTCAATTTTAATTAATTCATGCTTGCTTTAAATTGCATAGATAAATGGCAAAATTGGCAAGCGTCGATTTCGAGGTCCTTGATGCTGTGGGGAAAAATTACCTTAGTTGGCGAGTGGACCTGAAGTTCCACATGCGTTCGATGGCCCTCCTTAGCTCAATTTTGGCTCCTTCATCGGCCCCAGCAGCGGCCGATGCTTCTGCTAGTAAGGCCCCAGAAGCGGCCCAATCGTCTAGCAGCACTCCTACCACTGTCTCCGATGTGGATAAGGCGAAAGCCATTATCTACATTAGGAAACATATAGGTCAGACCTTAAAGGCCAAATACCTAACGGTAGAGGACCCAATGGAGCTGTGGACAGCGCTGGAGGCACGGTATAAACATCAAATTGATGTAATATTACCGCGTGCCAGTTATGAGTGGGAAAACCTCAGACTTCAGGACTATAAGTCCGTCTCTGAGTATAACTCTGCACTTCATAATATCACCTCACGCCTGAAGTTGTGCGGTGAAGAAGTGACAGAGCAACGCATGTTGGAAAAGACATTTAACTCGTTTCACGAGAAAGATGTAATCCTCATGCAGCAGTATCGTGAACGCAACTTCACGAAATTCTTTGATTTGATCTCTTGCCTACTTAGGGCAGAGCAAAATAGAGATTTACTGCTAGCTACTCATAATCTATGTCCAGCTGGTTCTGCCCCTATCCCTGAAGCCCACCACGTTTCTCCACAGAAGTGGAAAAACAAGAAGAAGGCTAAATATAACAAAGGAAAATCTGTAATGAAGCAAGCAAAAGTAGCTTCACCCCAGACCAACACCAACAAAGGAAAGAGAAACTTCACATGGAATTGTAAGAACACTGATCAAGTATCAATTCCTAAGAAGAACTGGAAGGATAAATGCCATAGATGTGGCATGACTGGACATTGGTCCAGAAACTGCCGCACTCCTCGCCACCTTCAGGAACTATATCAGGCGAGCCAGAAGTCTCTTCCTGAAACAAACTTGACGGCTTTCCAGCCGCCAACGATTTCCACTGCAAAAGACTTCGAGAATGACGACCTGCTCGATTAAGCCATATCTATATCTATGCATTTAAAATTACATGTAGCTTCATCTTGCTTTTTGTACGAACTTTTATTTGAATGTCATTTTACATTTACTTAAATAAAATTTCGTTTTGCATATAGATGAAGTATGTAATATTGTGGACAGTGCCTCGTTGCACTGGTGTAGCATTAATATTGCTCCCACATACAACGAGACTGTAAGATGCAAACTTCTCCCCTTAAAAATATAGGAATTTTTCACGTTTCAAGGATATTTCGTTTAAATGAACATAACTTGAAAACTGTGGATAATAAATATTGAATATCAATATGTAACTCGTCAAGAGGATGGCCAGAAGCCCATCTACTTACGATTTCATTGGACCCCCGTCGGGCCCCTATAATTACAGATATTCATCCTATAGAAAGCCAACTTGACTGAGCACCAGAAGTGCCTTTCATTGCCATAGTTTTTAACTCTGGCAAAATGAACTTGGTCATCCTGGATCAGAGATGATGGACGCATCATCAAATGAATCCATTGGAGAACCTGAAGATTCTTCAAAAGATTGAGTTTCCTTTGACATAAGGGCATACTTTAGAGAGACCTTCCCTCCTGAAAGTGGGATGAGAGTCTCCTGGCTTCATTGAGAGAATACATGGTAACCTTTGCGGGCCTATTCACCCCGCAAATGGCCCATTTTCGGTACTTCATTGTACCGATTGATGCATCTACTAGATGGTCTTTTGTGTGCCTTATATTCACTCGCAACATAGCTTTCTCAAAGCTTATAATGTGGATGAATTCACTACACATATCTTTGAAGACTTCTGCCAAGCAACTGGCATTGCAATTGAACATCTTGTAGCATGTTCATACTCAGAATGAGTTATCAGAGTCTCTGGTAAAGAGACCCCAATGGATTTCACGTCCATTGTTAAATCCCAGTTGCATGTTGATGTTTAGGGACCAACACAATGCATTCAGCATCACTTATCATGATATGGCCCGCTTGTGGCCATATCTTATTATTGATGCCGCTTGCTTATGGTTTACCACCAAGTCTTCATAAATGTGAATTTGATGAGCAAAGTCTCATTGAAATAGGCACGCAGTCTAAAGAAGCCTGAAGCTTCTGAGACCATATCATGGGACACAAAATTCCTAATCTCGTTATGATCCGCATACTTTTTCTGTGTGAAGATGAGATCCAGAAGATCCTTCACATTCAGACTAAAGTACATCAATTGCCGGATAAATTTACGGACAACTAGAAGATTGTTCATTCACACGTCCCTGCTGCCAACACACCAGCTAGGATTGACATTCCCAAAGATGGATGCAATCCACCGGCAGCAGAATTGGCTGTACCTCAATTGAAAAGAGGACGCCCGCCAGGTTTAAAATATAAAAAGTTCCTCGAAAGAGGAAGATTCCTGGATATATTAAAAAAATTGATCCATCCACAGGATGCTGAGCTCAGACCAGCAACCTCTCCCCTCCTAATTACCCCTGAAGAGAAAACAACAGGAGAAAAATCATTATATTACGTACTAGAGAGGTACTGGACATAAATAGCACAGTCGTCGCGATGGTTTTGCTTTCGCTATTTCCGTTCACGTCGCTGAATACGGCGATGACGTCAACCCATTTTTCTATAGCATGAATGCATAGATTGGCCAAAGTGGGACGAGGCAATAAGAGTAGAGCTGGACTCACTCTTGAAAAACAAAATCTTTGGACCAGTAGTCCATACACCTGAATGTGTAGAACCTGTGGAATATAAGTTGGATTTCATAAGAAATTGAAATGAAGGAAATGTGATCATTTTCCTACTAAAGCCTAAACTTCTCTGAAAAAGCCTATAAATGCTGCTCATGGACGTTGTGACTGCATACATATATGGCAATATAGATATAAAGATCTATATAAAACTTACATAAGGGTATACTGTACCCCAGAGATGAAAGAGAGACGTAGAAACGTCTTCTCCATAAAGGCTACAAAGATCATTAGTTGATCTTAAGCAATATTCTGCTAGTGTATCTTTTTCGAAAGATCGTTGACGGGATTTGTGATATTCGCCGTACATGTGATCGACTTAAAACTAATAGGATCTCCTGCAGAGACCATTGAGATATCAGATAGCTTTAAGCATACCTTGGAAATGAAAAACCTAGGTATAACAAGGTATTGTCTCGGCTTATATATTTAACACCTTCGTGGTGGAACCCTTTAATATCCTTCATACACCTGGAGTTTATGAAGAATGATGTCCATTTGCAACCTATTAAAAATAAATACTTATTTATGACACCTTCCAGTCGCTGGAAGAGGGGGAGGACATCCTAGGTTCCGAAGAGCCTATCTCTAGTGTGCTTGTTACACTTCTTTATCCGGCCAACTGCACGTGTCTTTGATAGAACGTCTGCAGTAAAGTTGTTAACCAGATACAGTGTTGTCCTGGAGAGCACCACTAGACCAAGGATAAGCTGCTTCTGCGCAACTTCCAAGGGTCAAGGAATATATATCGCATATGCAGGTTTAAAGATCATCGCGATGACTAAAACACAAAAGGCCGGCCACCTCTTAAATATCTACACATCATCCTCCAATGTCTACATCTTCTGAGAAGCTCATCATCCAAGAAGCAAGTATTGAAAACGCTCAGCCAGGTCCATCAATACCTTGCAGGCACACTAAAGAATGATTCAAAGAATACTTTAGTGGAGTCATCTACCAACTTCGAAGAGCATTCCACTCCAGAGCGCCACTACTTTCCAATAGCCGCTAGATGAGTGAAACTTGTATAGATGAGTGATGACTGTATTTGCTTTCAGAACATGATGGATGTATAGACAAATAGGAGATGCTTGTATAGATACATAGGAAATCTGCAAGCCTGAAGCTTGTACAGATCAGGGGGAGTCTCTCGATAGTTGTACTCTTTTTCCTTAAGCTGCTGGTTTTTCCCACTGGGTTTTCCACAGCTAAGGTTTTAACGAGGCAACCACAGTGACTCTGGATCCAGAAGTATCTACCCCATTAGCATACTGAATCCTGAAGTATTCATATGCTTAACCCAAGGTAATGGAGAGATGATGGGGAGTGTTGTGAGTTAAGGGAGGCCTTTGGCCTCCCTCCCCTCATTATCTCACCATTACTCCCCACTAATTTAGTGGGGAGTCCCTTGGACTCCAAAATACTAGCTCAATGAATATATAGAGAGCCATGGCTTATGCCATGGCTACTCTTGATTAGAGATTATTTTTACTCTTCTCCAAAACTCCTTTAACAAATACCTCTTTATGATTCATTATAAGTGGTATTTTTTGAATGTACATTCATATCCTCTGTAGAAATCATTGTATTATTGTTATAGCTACATGCACATGTTAGAATCTATTTTGTAGTCATGACATGCTTCATGAAATGAATAATTTGATTTCTACACCTACATGCTCACTTCCACGAATATTAAACTTATTGTACTTTTGGAGGTTCTTTTTATGAATATTGGAACGTGAATGTTGGATGATAATAACTGAATAATCTAAGAGATATGATGTGTATTGCCATGAATAAAAATTGAGTTAAAAAGAATTGGTGTTAATGCTACGAAAATGAAAAAAATATGAATATTGCTCCGTATGTAAAACGGATACAATTCATGGCAAGTACACTACCCACGAGTATCCAACATATGCTTTATGGGTAATCTTTAGCGTTGATGTTCGTTACTCGTCAAGCAATGCCATCCAACATCTAAGAGTCCTTATAGACTATGTTTTGGGGTTTGGTACCTTGAACTCATTTCTAATGAGGTGGAAAAAATCAATCTTAGGTGATATTCATGTTAAATGGATAATGTGGATTGATTTGGTTGATGTTCAAAATTGAATCTCCCTTTGTACTTCAATGTTTATATTATCACACATACACAATGGTGGTGCAGTCTATATTATGATTTTCATTGAACTTGAATTGCCTACTTTTTGGAAAATGACATGCAAGTGATAGTTGTAATCAATAATATTTTATTTTTGCATGTGATATTTTGATTGACTTCATTAATACACGTTGTCACGCCCCGCTTCCCAAAAACGTGGAGGCGAAGCGTGAGCAGGTCCGCTCAGACTTGAAGCTACAAAGCTGCAAGTCCGATAAGCGTCGATCAAGTTTAAAACTGCAGGTCCTTGCAACGCTAACGAAACAAAGATAATAATAATTAAATGAGACAAAAGAAACATCTCAGAATATCCATAAAATAAGTTTCCAACATCGCAGAAAAGCCATCAGGCTAAAAGGAAGGAGACTAAAGGCCCAAACATGGCCAACAAAAGTACAAAGTACAAAACAACGGTGCTACGCACCAACAACTAACAAAAGGCCTAAAACAACATAAAGCTCCACAAAACTCAAAGTATGGTCACCGGGTCCACCAAAATCCTCCTGGGCAGCCATGGACTCAGACTCAGCGTCAGCAAAACCTCACGTACTCAGCAACGGTCTCTGGCTCAGGTCTAACATGTGACACCCAAAAGAGCAAGGGGCACATGTCAGCAAGTCTGGAAGACTTGTGCAAGTGAAACTGAAAGTACAAGTAAGAGCAACCTAGCAGTTCTAGTATGAATGCGATGACATGGCAGTTTAAAGTATGAGTGCAACAGGTAAAGTAAAGTAAAGTACAGTACGAGCATGGCATGGCATTCACAAGACAAGTACAAGACAAGAAAAGTAAGCACCTCGTGCACAGAGATTCCGTCTTTTGGCTAGAGTGGCTGTACGGGCCAACTCCTAAGCTCAAGTAACCGTTTATCCCTACCCCTCCACGTGTGTCGAGCCAGGGCCTTACCCCCGAACTTGGAATGCTCGCTTCTGGACCACGATCCAGGAAGTGTGTAAACAAGTATGGCGTAGGGGTGCACCTAGCCGGACAAGTAGTACAAGGACAAGTATTGTAGCGTGTGCTACGATGCAACAATCAATGCATGGATGACATGGCATGGCAAGTAGTAAAGCGTACAAGTAAGAAGGTAAACGTGACAGTTTAGCATGCATGAATGACAATTTTAATGGTTGGATCTAGCTTCGTTGTCAAGCTAGATCATTTAGGTGACGGATCTAGTTTCGTTGTCAAACTAGATCAAGTAGGCGTCTAGTCAGCTATCATTTCACCGACTAGTCTCTTTTACGCTAAAAGCAAGTAAGTGGCCTAAAAACATGGCCCTACACAAAAGTTGGCAAGTTTCACTTGCCTGCAGCTATCACGTCAAGAAGACACCGTCCAACGAGTCCAAGGTCACGATTCCTACGTGCACAAGTCCACCGGCCTACATCCGTTTTATTAATCTTGATTAGTGATTTCTAAAACATTTAAAATACTTTAAAAATACTGATTTTTAGTCTTGATTAGCATGCAATTGGGTTGGGGTCCTAGGGGTGCAAAACGTTACCTCAACACGACGCGAAAGCTACACCGGCGTCGGGTAGCGACGCCGGGGGTTGGAATAATAGAACGCGCTCCAAGTCCTGATTCCAATATAGTTTCCTTGCTGGAAAGTTCAGAGCATCAACCCGGGCGACGATTCCAGATTCCAAAGCTCGCACGTGCGACGACGGGCTACGACGTGCGACGACGTCGTACGCGACGAATCCTCGAAGAGCAAGCACCTTGGTGGGGCCCACAGTACTCCTAGGGGCCTTTGGGGGACCCACAATAACTCTGGAGAACTTGGGGGGCCCACGGTGGCAAGCGGTGCGACGGGTGCGGGGTTGCGACAAGTGGCCGTCGGTCGTACCCCTCCAATGCGGGAGAAACCCTCGGTCGTGCGCTGTGAATGCGGGGGCTGCGACGTTGGGGTGTGCAGCAGCTGCGGGCGATGCTTGGTGCGGGGTTTCTCTTCGGTCTGGTCGATGGGGAGCTTCGGTCGTGCGGGGTGCGGAGCGGGGCGACAAGCGTTGCAACGTTGCAAGCGTTGCAACGTCGCGGGCTTCGGCGATGGCGGGCGGGCGCCTCGGTCAGATGCGGGCGACAGCTGCGGGCGATGCAGCGATGCGGGGAGCGGCTGTGAGCGGGGGCGGCCATCGGTCTGACCGAGAGATTTCCTCGGTCGGACACAGCTGCAGCGGGGCGACGGCCGTGCAAGCGAGCGGAGCGGGAGAGCGGGCGTTGGCAGCGGTCGGTGCGAGGAAAACGGGCCCGTTCTCTCGGTCGTGCGCGGGGGCTGAACGTCGCAACGTTGCGACGAATCGTCGCAACGTCCAAAATGAGTTTGGAAGGGGCTATGGCTAATTTCTTTGGAAAATAGGACTTGCTAGGGGTTGCTTATATAGTATAGGTGGGTTGACTTGGTCTAGGGCTAAATCTAATAGGATTAGAAGTTCAAAAAGATTTGAAATTTGAATTTAAACTTCTCCAACCCAATCTAGGATTTGACCTGGTCCAAATGAGCTGGAAATTGGCTCAAAAATTCTTTAAAACGTTTTAAACTCAAATAAATTTTATTTGGCCGAAATTAATTTAAAAATAAATTATTAAAAATATTATAAAACTTGTAAAAATTATAAAAGTGGTCAAAAGAACTCCAAAAATTATAAAATAAATATCGGGGTGATCGTGACGACGAATGTGAGCTAACTAAGAAGACGGATCTCAAATTCGACGTCGGACGACGAAACTAAAAATAGAAACGTCTCCCGTCAAAAGTGAAAGTCGTCACGTCTCATCGAGTAAGTTTAAATTGTGGAAAAACGACTCGAGAAGTGTCGTTTCAAGATAGTGCCACTATTTAATACTCTCAGAGTCGTTCGCAACGGCATATCACACAAAAGTGTTCACAAACAAATAAAGTCTAAAGCAAACACGTGCACGGCCAAAAGCACGTGCACGAACAACGTACGACGAAAAAGTGGTCGTTACATCCTCCCCACCTTAGAATAAAGTCCGTCCTCGGACTTTCTAATATATCTAGTCGCTCTAATAACTACCCCAAATCAAGTCACATTATATTTCAAACCAAGTATAGTCATTACAAGTGCTCATATATGCACTAGGTAGTCAAACATTATTATTACCAACACGTATATATATACATTCACGTACGTATACACTTATACCTATTATAGTCCGTCAACTTCATACATGTATTTCAATCAGGTATACAAACATTCATCCCTTATATAACTGCTACTACTTACCTAAACACAAAACAATATTTCAGATACTTATATAAAGATAGTTTCACGCTTAGCCAATACAATCATCGCTCTACCTATATGTAGCTACCTATGCACAAACATCAAGGGTATACTACCCTCTAATAATCCCTAGTATTCATCCAACACCAAACACATCAACACATGTAGTCACACCATACTATAATTAAGTCAAGTTCACTATATCTAATATACATTCACCGCTACTATAATTTCACAATATATAGTCATTCAAATACATGTAAATAGTTCACCATGTATTCACATCACGTACGGTCCTATAACTGTATTTACGACACGCCACATATACCATAGTCATCAAAACCTATAACTAAGCACATACTTACCCGTGCATGGTGCACACCCATACACGCTAACATTTCATTTACATACACCAATCATACCATTATATAACTAGCACACATACATACCTAGTTTCAGCTAGTACACATACGTTCACATAACAAGTCCTTAGTATTTAGCTATATCACAAGACCAACACCTATAACTATATACTGGCGTAGCGACCCACAATCATGTGCGTAGCACAACCAGGCACAAACACTTCTATCACCATACATACATCAAGCATTTCTATATTCAAACTACAATCATACATTCAATATACTTAGAGTATACTCACTCAAGCTTGAGTGAGACTCAATACACATATCAGGATATTCTATACACGTAGCACGGTATTCATACCTATACCAATACCATTCCAATATTTATACGTCTACCAATACACCCATATACATTCCCTAGATCAATCACACTTAATATTTAGTCAGGCAATACTCACGTAGTTCAATCAATTTATACACCATAATAATAATAATATAGACATCAACATACGTATAATTATAATACGCTCCCTAATACATGCATACGTATTCATCGTATAGTCTCACACATGTAACATATATATTCACACCATAGCCTACTACCTATAATTAGTATTCTAACACATCCACACGTACATAATTAAGATGTGCAATAGTCGTGTATACCTCACGGTATGCACGTATGCAACATCCCGTAAAAGCAACTATACCAATCAAAATTATAACCCTATTACTATATGTATATCACATATATACTCAGGCAACAAAACATAACTACTTACGTCTAAACACTATATATATCTACCTACGAGCACATACTCACACGTAATAATATATAGATCACTCAATAGGCCTACATACTTATCTATAAGTTCACACATTATCATCACACCTAGCATATACATAGCTTTACCAATCATTTTATTTCAACCATTATAAGTATCTCTTACTCCATACACAACTTAGATATTCCAACGCTAATTCAAATATACACAAGCATCCCTAGTATAGTATATCTAACCACTCACAAGTCTATACATTCTAGCACACAAACAACTTCATAATATCACGAATAACTCCAAGTACATATATATATCACACAATAGACAAGCATCAATATACTATGGGGGTACACTCATTCAAGCCCACGAACACAACTTAGGTACGTGCACAACGACACCTCACAAGGGTCCAAGGGTCTACTAACAACTAAGGGTTGACACAGACATTGACGGTCCCTAAGGCCTAAGCAATAAAGAGAGATCGAGGGCGAGACGAGGGAAGGATCGACAAGCACGAGTTCAGATAGGACGAATACGAGGAGACGGCTTGGTTGGACGAAACATTGACTCAAAGGTGAGGTTTAGGTTGAGGGAAAAAGGAGATGTAGTGATGCTTGAATAGAGTACAGAAAAGCAACTAGGATAAATAGCATAAGCTAAAATACGCGAAATCGAAAACGGTTGTACTTTAAAATCCTCGTCTGAGAAGAAATGTTTGGGGATCGATAAAACGAGTTGTTCAAAATAAATCTGAGTCGAATATTCTTAATAAGAGAAAATGGTCTATTGTTTCTAAAAATCATTTTGAAAGGAAGTAAAATCATTTACGCGAATATTAAGGACATGGTTTAGAAAATTCTATCAGTCAGTAATTTAATAAAATGTTGCCAAAAGTTTTTGAAAGTCAAAGAATGGAATCAAGCAACAGAAGAATTTAAAATCAGGTTAAATGCTTTCAAAACTTTTAGGCCATGGAAAGGTAATCAATTTTGAAACTTCTTTTAGGAAACCATGGTTCGCCAAAAGTGGAAAAACCGATTTACACAAGGTTCTTAATATACGAGCACAATGAACCTGGTACGGATAAAGTAATTAAAATTCATTTTAGTCTAGAAATTTTTTCTAAAAGCACGTAGGGTGAGTGGAAAGATAATAATTATAACTTGATGGTGGAATTATCAAAATTGGTAGCAAACTTTAAAATCGAATCATGGAGGGTCTAAAGCAGGAAGAGGTTATGAAAATAGTAATTTTGCAAAAATCTGGAACAGTGAGAACGACGAGCAAAGACCATCTTGCTGAAATCTGAAATTCTATGTGACTTGAAAAGTATATTAAAAGTAAACACGATGTATTATTCAAATAAGAAAGGAAAATTTTAAATCAAATTGGACAAATGGTTCAGAATAAAATTAATATATGGAAAGACGACATGAGTACGAAAACATAGGCTGGGAAAAATATTATAAGCTAGAGTTCAAAATTCCGACAAACGTTTTTTTAAAATTTAAATCAATGAAGAAGTATGAAGTATAAGTATATTAAAATTTTGAACAAAATTAAACTTAGGAAAAAAGGAAATCGTAAAATACTTTCAAGAGTTTCAAAGTTCATAATGGAGAGTTTCGAAAAAGGACGACGATCGTCATGAGGCGATCTCGTGTATCGAGGCAAGGAAATTGGTCGGATGATCAAAACATTCATACGCCTAGGATATGAATCAGAAGAGGCTACGGGGAAACTCCTTCAGTCGACCAACTAAAGATTAGGAACTAGGCGCTAAGACCTCTAAAGGTTAGACGGTAAAGAAATGCGTTCAGCTTGGTCCGAAATCGATGAACCCAAGAGCGAACGACTAAAGGAAATTCTAGAAGTCTAATATGGTCAGGGGTAGACATGAACCACTAAGGTAACTCCTACGACGATTAAATCAATTGCCAGAAAGGGGGGTTTAACTACAGTCAGGGCCTCTAACTAGCAAGCACAGACGTCTAACTAAGCCTTCTTATCACCTAGTGTCCTAAGAAAACAACTAAACTCAGGGCTTATGACTCGGATGTTGCAATTTATTTAATGGACATTCCGTTATTATCGTTGTTCCGTTAATTCGCAATTGCAAGATTGGACCTGCATGGGCCACCAACAAAACCTGTCACGCCCCGCTTCCCAAAAACGTGGAGGCGAAGCGTGAGCAGGTCCGCTCAGACTTGAAGCTACAAAGCTGCAAGTCCGATAAGCGTCGATCAAGTTTAAAACTGCAGGTCCTTGCAACGCTAACGAAACAAAGATAATAATAATTAAATGAGACAAAAGAAACATCTCAGAATATCCATAAAATAAGTTTCCAACATCGCAGAAAAGCCATCAGGCTAAAAGGAAGGAGACTAAAGGCCCAAACATGGCCAACAAAAGTACAAAGTACAAAACAACGGTGCTACGCACCAACAACTAACAAAAGGCCTAAAACAACATAAAGCTCCACAAAACTCAAAGTATGGTCACCGGGTCCACCAAAATCCTCCTGGGCAGCCATGGACTCAGACTCAGCGTCAGCAAAACCTCACGTACTCAGCAACGGTCTCTGGCTCAGGTCTAACATGTGACACCCAAAAGAGCAAGGGGCACATGTCAGCAAGTCTGGAAGACTTGTGCAAGTGAAACTAAAAGTACAAGTAAGAGCAACCTAGCAGTTCTAGTATGAATGCGATGACATGGCAGTTTAAAGTATGAGTGCAACAGGTAAAGTAAAGTAAAGTACAGTACGAGCATGGCATGGCATTCACAAGACAAGTACAAGACAAGAAAAGTAAGCACCTCGTGTACAGAGATTCCGTCTTTTGGCTAGAGTGGCTGTACGGGCCAACTCCTAAGCTCAAGTAACCGTTTATCCCTACCCCTCCACGTGTGTCGAGCCAGGGCCTTACCCCCGAACTTGGAATGCTCGCTTCTGGACCACGATCCAGGAAGTGTGTAAACAAGTATGGCGTAGGGGTGCACCTAGCCGGACAAGTAGTACAAGGACAAGTATTGTAGCGTGTGCTACGATGCAACAATCAATGCATGGATGACATGGCATGGCAAGTAGTAAAGCGTACAAGTAAGAAGGTAAACGTGACAGTTTAGCATGCATGAATGACAATTTTAATGGTTGGATCTAGCTTCGTTGTCAAGCTAGATCATTTAGGTGACGGATCTAGTTTCGTTGTCAAACTAGATCAAGTAGGCGTCTAGTCAGCTATCATTTCACCGACTAGTCTCTTTTACGCTAAAAGCAAGTAAGTGGCCTAAAAACATGGCCCTACACAAAAGTTGGCAAGTTTCACTTGCCTGCAGCTATCACGTCAAGAAGACACCGTCCAACGAGTCCAAGGTCACGATTCCTACGTGCACAAGTCCACCGGCCTACATCCGTTTTATTAATCTTGATTAGTGATTTCTAAAACATTTAAAATACTTTAAAAATACTGATTTTTAGTCTTGATTAGCATGCAATTGGGTTGGGGTCCTAGGGGTGCAAAACGTTACCTCAACACGACGCGAAAGCTACACCGGCGTCGGGTAGCGACGCCGGGGGTTGGAATAATAGAACGCGCTCCAAGTCCTGATTCCAATATAGTTTCCTTGCTGGAAAGTTCAGAGCATCAACCCGGGCGACGATTCCAGATTCCAAAGCTCGCACGTGCGACGACGGGCTACGACGTGCGACGACGTCGTACGCGACGAATCCTCGAAGAGCAAGCACCTTGGTGGGGCCCACAGTACTCCTAGGGGCCTTTGGGGGACCCACAATAACTCTGGAGAACTTGGGGGGCCCACGGTGGCAAGCGGTGCGACGGGTGCGGGGTTGCGACAAGTGGCCGTCGGTCGTACCCCTCCAATGCGGGAGAAACCCTCGGTCGTGCGCTGTGAATGCGGGGGCTGCGACGTTGGGGTGTGCAGCAGCTGCGGGCGATGCTTGGTGCGGGGTTTCTCTTCGGTCTGGTCGATGGGGAGCTTCGGTCGTGCGGGGTGCGGAGCGGGGCGACAAGCGTTGCAACGTTGCAAGCGTTGCAACGTCGCGGGCTTCGGCGATGGCGGGCGGGCGCCTCGGTCAGATGCGGGCGACAGCTGCGGGCGATGCAGCGATGCGGGGAGCGGCTGTGAGCGGGGGCGGCCATCGGTCTGACCGAGAGATTTCCTCGGTCGGACACAGCTGCAGCGGGGCGACGGCCGTGCAAGCGAGCGGAGCGGGAGAGCGGGCGTTGGCAGCGGTCGGTGCGAGGAAAACGGGCCCGTTCTCTCGGTCGTGCGCGGGGGCTGAACGTCGCAACGTTGCGACGAATCGTCGCAACGTCCAAAATGAGTTTGGAAGGGGCTAGGGCTAATTTCTTTGGAAAATAGGACTTGCTAGGGGTTGCTTATATAGTATAGGTGGGTTGACTTGGTCTAGGGCTAAATCTAATAGGATTAGAAGTTCAAAAAGATTTGAAATTTGAATTTAAACTTCTCCAACCCAATCTAGGATTTGACCTGGTCCAAATGAGCTGGAAATTGGCTCAAAAATTCTTTAAAACGTTTTAAACTCAAATAAATTTTATTTGGCCGAAATTAATTTAAAAATAAATTATTAAAAATATTATAAAACTTGTAAAAATTATAAAAGTGGTCAAAAGAACTCCAAAAATTATAAAATAAATATCGGGGTGATCGTGACGACGAATGTGAGCTAACTAAGAAGACGGATCTCAAATTCGACGTCGGACGACGAAACTAAAAATAGAAACGTCTCCCGTCAAAAGTGAAAGTCGTCACGTCTCATCGAGTAAGTTTAAATTGTGGAAAAACGACTCGAGAAGTGTCGTTTCAAGATAGTGCCACTATTTAATAGTCTCAGAGTCGTTCGCAACGGCATATCACACAAAAGTGTTCACAAACAAATAAAGTCTAAAGCAAACACGTGCACGGCCAAAAGCACGTGCACGAACAACGTACGACGAAAAAGTGGTCGTTACACACGTTTGATGATAACAAAAGGGGAGAAAATATTTGGAAAGATTTGGCATCAAATGGTGTTATTTGTTTGGAAAGATTTGGCATCAAATGGTATTATTTGTTGAAGGGGGAGCATTAAAAATAAAAACATAAAACATTAAAAATATATGAATATGGGGAGATTGAAAAAAGGGGGAGCATGCTTATTTCATTGCTATATTGTGTGCATGCTAGTAATGCTTGAATCTTATTTGTCATTGTATGCATTACATCCTTCATCACACTTCACACACGCACATTTATTTGCTCAAATCTTTTATGGGTTTGGCATCATCAAAAGGGGTAGATTGTTGGAAGCAACGATCTAGGATCTCTAGTTTGATGATAACAAATGTGTGCGAACTATCTAACGTGCATGCTAAGTGTGTTTCAGGAATGGTGAAGCGGTAATTCTTGAAAGGGGTGACTAAGTCAAGTGTTGGAGGAATGACTAATCATATAGCAATTGGAAAGGAGTAGAATGGCTATGCACAAAGCAAAGCGGACTTGGTCCAATATGAGATGAGATGGAGAGTATCTCATGGGGATTTAGTCAAATCAATTAGAAAGATATGCAAGGTTTTGGTACCATCATTTTCCTATTCAAACTAAAATTTAGATGAAACCAAATCCCAAATAAATCTCCATTCAAATATCTATCTCTCTAGCTTTCCTATCTCCAAGGGGATTACATCCTAGCCATTCATCTCCTAGCCAACATTATCCATTGAATAGGGACTCCACCTATAGCCGCACCAAAAAGAAACCCTAGCTCTCCTAACCTATATAAGCCATCACCACTGAGAGAAGAGGCATGCGGCAAAAAGCAAAAAGAGGGGCTAACAAAAGAGAGATGTGGCCACAAGCAAAACAAAAAAAAGCCAAAGATCAACCCTAATCTTCCATCATCCTAGCCGCAATCTATCAAGCCCAAAGCATCAACCCATCTCCTTATACTTTACGCCTCTCCAAGGCCACACCAACCAAGTCGCAAGCGAACGTCATCCACGAACCATCAACGTATCGCAAGGGTCTTCTTCAACCTTCACAAGCCAAGGAACTCCGAACAACCCGAAGTCAAAGACGTTGGCATCCCCAGCATAAAGACTCATCGTCATCCTCTTTTGTGTTGCTTTGGGGTGCTGAACTTCAACCTGGAGACATCATCCTCAAGTCCAAATCGAAGCCGCCATCAACGAAGACTCCATCATCAGGCTACTGTCTTCATCAACGTGATCCTCAATCGATAACTGCTACAGGCAGAGACTTCAAACTGCAGCGTCCATGTTGCCATTGTCGTGTCTTCGTGTTGCCAAGGAGAAGCACGATGTTGCCGTAGACAGACTACCTTGCTGCCGAGATTGAGGCTCCATCGAACATCAACCTGTCGCCGGCGGTATCTTCATATTGCATGTCGAAGTCGAAGCCCTTGCAATCCTTGCTGTTGAGCAAAACCCCTCGCCACCATTCATCATCCGGTCGTGAAAAATGTCGTACTGTCGTCGTGAATGCATGTCGTCGTCGAGAGCGAAGCTTGCAGCGAAGAGGACCAAGCTGCCATCCGTTACCGCCGGTGAGGTGATGTTGCGAGAGTTACAAGTCAAAGAAGTGCTGTCGAAGGTGTCGCTGCTGCCATGGAGATTGTTGTGAGGAGGTGTTGTCGTCGTCGTAGAAGTGCCATCGAAGTCGGGGAAGTCGAAGCCCACAAATTCGAGTCGCCGTCGAGCTCCAGTCGTCAAAGAGCAGTCGGAGAAATACAAAGCCCGCGCAAATATTTGCCCCAGCTGCGAACGAAGAGAAGTGCATGAAATGAAGCTGACGTGGATTAAGTTTTTAAGTGGTTACTGTGTGCACATACCGAGTTATTATAGTCTTGCACTGGGATTGCTTTACACATAGATCACTTTATGCACTTAACTTCAAAGGGCTACAACTAGAGATCCATGACTCAGATCGAGACACCGTTTGCGCCAGACTGAAGCTGACACCGTGCTGAATGACAGAGACGACACACCATCACAATCTGAGCATTTCTGAACCCTGTACTTTATCATTATATTTGTGATTGTGTGTATATCTCTGTTGGAGAAACTTTACCGTTTTTGTGTTATTTGGGACTTGTCTGATTAGGGCTAGACAAGAGGGTCTTGACGTGTTGTAGCAGTCAAGATACGCATTTACTAGATTGATAGGGTTCTGCACTTTGTTGAGTGTGGTACGTTCTAGGTGGGGAGTTGGAGCTAGGACCACATTGTAGTCGTACAGAAGGAACATATTAATGCTGGTATTTGCTTGGGGGCTGGATGTAGGTCGTTGATGCGACTGAACCATGGTAAATCTGTGCGTACTCTGTGATTGCCTCTTATTTACTCTGCTTGTATTTTTAACTACATGTGATTACTCGTGGGTTGCGCAAGAATTTCTTATAAGCATATTCACCCCCCCTATATGCTAGGATCCAGATCCAATAATATGTACCTCTATGGGGAGTGTCCATTGGGCATGCTGTGGGCCAATGAAAGTCCGAACAGGGTTCAGAAACAACATGAAATCGGCGTTAAATCTTCCATGGAGGTATACCCAGTGGCAGAGCCCATGGGCCCTGATGATGTGCATGCGAGAGAACACATCAAGAGTCAGAGTGGTAGGGCCCGGTGCCTCTGCCAGATCATCAGGAATATCTAAATTGTCTTGCTGAGCAATCAGTGTAAAGAAGCTACCGCAACAGATAGCTCCCTTTTGAGAGGAAGCGGCAAAGACTAGATGGTCGCAAATAATCTGAGCCGGGTCCATATAATACATGGGATGCGTGGTGCCAGCTAACCGCTCCTCAAGGGGGAGAGTAAGAGTCCACAAGAGGACAAGCTCAATGGTGGACATGGTCCCGGGCTCAGTTTTGCATAGGAGGGTGGTGGCTAGGTGGCACTGAGCAAAGCGCAGACAAGGGTGAATAATGGTGGATGACTTAGAGCAGTTGATGCTAAAGACATGAAGGGTAGAGATCCTCTCCCAAAAGCGAGTGGAATGAATGGCGGGTGAAGTATCCTTGCCAGGGGAATAGGCAGACTCTACATCATGGACAACATGACACTGGAAAAATTTACGGATTGCTCCATACGTGAACGATATCTCGACATCGAGTAGGCTAAACGATATCCCTCTGTCGGCCTTATGGAGAGAACTAAGGGCTTCCTAGGTGAGACAAGTGTAAGTCTTCGCCGCCAAAACTAGGAAGTGCTCTCAGCCTATGTTCCGATAAAGCTGCTGGACCCCTGGCAATAACCCTAACTGCTCTAGGGCTCCTAAATCTGCAAATTTGCTGGTTACGATCGGACGCTTAGAGAGTTCCTCAAACTTGTGATGATGTGCGTCGTCACTAAATACAATGTCGAACATCTTACGGGAGCGCCCTCGGGCTGTGGTGGTGGTTGGGGGGGGAGAGGTGGAGGTGGCTTCCGGGGGGGGGGGGGGGGGGGTCGTGAAGGAGGAGGAGGAAGAGGCTCTGGCGGGGTGGCATGGTGGAAATGCAGAAGCAACCAAATAATAAAACGACAGTAGCGAAAATGATATGAAATTAAAAGCGTAAAGTGTGGAAAGAGTATACCCAAGCAAATGGCGAACCGAATCTGCATGGGACGAACTCTGAACGCCCAAATCCGCAAAATCACCCAAGCTAGCCAAAGAGAGCTCCTCGATCTCCTCCAATGGACTCAAGTAAACCCTAATCAAAGATGAAATTCGAAAGTTAGGGTCGGAGTTGAAGATTTTTCGATTTTGGTGGAGGTTGGGAATTTGGGTTTTAGGGTTTGAGGAAAATGGATGAAGAAGGTGAGAGTGATGCGTGGGGGAGTGGAGATGAGGAGGAGGAGTAGTGGTCGTGGAGGGGGAGAAGTCGGCGAGAATTTAGGAGGGATCTGCGAAATTTGGGGGTATATTTTTGGAGGAGCACTTGGCCGGGATGCGGTCGAACATTTATCGCTCCGTTATTTGGAATCGGATCGGGCAGTATATTTTTGTTCAATTCCGGTTTCCGATTCCGATTCAAATCGGTTTACATTTTTATATTCCGCCCCTATTTAAGATCACACGCATTGTCTTATATATGTATGTAATGTGGGTGATGATGTTCAAAGATTTATTGTATTCGTATTTATCAATTTCGGACTTCATCTCAATAGATCGTTCCTTCATCTACTATAACTCTCAATACACAGATCGATGAAACTCGTTCATCCGGTTCGAAATCTGTCCATATAATTAAAAGCCTGTGCATATGATAACGAGCAATATAGCCGTTGAGCGACCAACGACAACTTTCTGCACGAATCTCGAGGAGAAGCTGGGACGAGCAGAGGGCGGTGAAAAGTTTGGAACTACGCGCACAGTCGTACATTGGGGTCGGGGAAACGTGACGGTGGATAGAAGCAAGAGACCAGAAAAGATGGGGGGCCCGCAGACGAAAAAAGGTCCACACGCTGCCCGCGTTTCGTACGGGAGAAGACAAAGAGACAGATTGTACCAACGGACCACCAAATTTTCGTGTGTACATTTCAGATCTGATTGGATATCGGACCGCCGCCGTTTCCCTGATGCCGGCCGGCCGCCGCCTGGCCATGGCCGACGGTCGTGGGATTGCATTTTACTGCCAAACATGTTGACCCAAGATTAGGTTTGACCTTGGTATGTTCAATAGCTAACTAGGAATTTTTTTGTCTTGGACAAAAATAAAGATGATATAGAAAATATTATTAAAAATATCAAAACAAAAAAATTAAACGTTTATAAATAACATGCAAGAAAAAAATTTAGCGTTAAATAATACTGGAGTGCTGTTATTAGCACCACAAAAATTGATGAATACACCACATTACTTGGTGCACCACACCTTGATTTTTAACATCTCTAGTAATTATATCTACACCACAAATCTTGACATTTATACCCTTTAATTGTACTTTTCATTTGATTAATGGGATGAATACACCACGCAGCGATCGCTTTATCCCCCAACGCACAAACACAATTTAGGGTTTCTTCTTCATGGCGGCTGCGATCACGTGATTTTTGCCGGCGGCGATCTTCAGGATGGGAAGATCGAAGGCGACGATCCTCAGGGCGGCGACGACCCTCAGGGCTGCGGCGACGAACTTCAGGGCGATCGGGCGGCGACGTTCATCAGGGCGGCGACGATCCTCAGGGCTGCGGCGACGAACTTCAGGGCGATCGGGCGGCGACGATCCTCAGGGCGGCGACAAACTTCAGGGCGATCGGGCGTGTGTTGGTATGCAATTTTCTTGGTCAATGTCACAACAAACTGTCGAATTTGGAATTATTCCCAAATTCCAAATTCTTACCACATCTTGCAAATTTCAATTGCATTATTGCGTGTGTTGGTATGGATTATTGCGTCTTCCCAAATTTCAATTGCATGGATAATTTCAATTCCGAAAAATAGCTTCAGATGCATCAAACCATTGGATGATTTTATTTTTTCAAAAGCTCGACATCCATTTGTGATTGGATCAAAAAATTGTCTTTTCTCTGTTACAAAATCTGATGCAGAACGAATCAAATATGAGTTTATTCATCTTTTCCTATTTGTTTTCTTGCAAATTTTAGGTCTTAAATGAGGATATTTTTTATATTTGATTTTGCTGGCCAAATAATAGTTCGATGTGGTGGAGGGTTGTTGGAATGAATATTTTGATTGAGAGACATCCAAATGGGGTAAGTTAGGGTTAAGGTTCAGATCTAGACAGGTCTATCTCTGAACAGACAAGAAATTAAGAAATCAGTAGCATTATGTACAATATGGGTAAAAACAGAGATAATCTGAATAAAGTAGTGGGGGAATAACAAAACAATTAAGTAAACAACGAGATAATGGAGAGTTTATATGTCTTTCTTTATGTATTTCACATTTGAATCAACTCAGCACATGTCGCTAAAGCAAAAGGAACCATCTCACTTCTTAGAAAATACTCTTTAATTGCAAAATAACCATAAACTAATAGCCCAAAAACTTTAACAACATATATGTGGATATGGAATTTGCAAGTTTAAAAAATACCCTAAAGAGGTCCAAAAAGCCTGGAAAAAGTAGTATTACGACTAACTATTAACTCCAAAAAACTAAATCTAAATGCTAAAAATTCAATAAAGTTCCATCCTTTATTTTTCAGTGTCTCTTCGACCCTCACCACATCTTGCAAATTTCAATTGCATTATTGCGTCTTCCCAAATTTTACAGGCAAATGCAAGCAAATGGAAGACGCAATAATCCATGCAATTGAAATTATCATGTTTCACATCTTCACGGAATTATGTTAAGAGTATGGCAATAATGGTTAATTGTGTTTCTGTTCAATGTTTTTAACAAAGAAGCTTCTTCTTATTTTGTGCAATTAGAGTCAAAACTTCCCATGTTCTAACTGACTCTTCATACATGGCTTAACTTTTAGACAGCCGCCCAACCAAAAGCAAGAATTTTCTTATCTGCATTGAGCTGTTGATTGTCAAATCCCATTCTTGAACAGGTTATGACCTTCATTTTACAGACAGCAATGCCTGACAATGTCTATTTACACAACAATAATCTACTTTGTAGTTCCTTGCCAAACATGAATGAAGATGACAAGCACATTCCAATACGCATTGCTATTGTTATGTGATATTCCGTAAGTATGTGTAATGTGTCGTTGTATGTGCATGTGTCCGTGCTTCCTATCTTCTAACCGCTCACATCTATAATTTAAACATGAATGAAGATGACAAGCACATTCCTGCTAGGCTTTGTTTTGTTTTATTTGATTTACAAACAAAATGTTGAACCCTTCATATGTTCTGGCAAGAGGGGTTACATGCTTTCTTAATTCATCTAGTTGAATAAAATTGTTACTAACCTTTGAAACTCCAGGTGAGTTACTTCAGGGGATTTGGAGATTTTAGAGATGAAATCGCCATTGAGGAAGCTGAGGGACAAGAAGGTTCGACGTCATCAACCTCGGCACTTGGCGAAGAATGATGAGGTCATGCATTCTATGCAGGTTCTTAAACTTAACCGAAATTCCCCAATTTATATGATTCGGTCATTAACTTAAGGAATTTTGTGTCCTTTTTACGGATATGATGTGCTTTGATGTATTTCATGTGTAAAGTTCTGACAGTTAAAATTTATTTATACGAGTACAGTTACGAAGATCTTTGAGAGCTCCTAAAGCTCATTCTTCTTCGATGATGGCTTCTTCATCAGCCCAAGTGCGTGTACGGCCTACTGGATCAGTCAGACGACGACGACGAGAACAAATGCTTGAACATTTGCAGGATCATATCGTCGAGTCTGAGGACTAGCATGATTTAGCTGATAGCTCTGTGGCTCATGACTTAGTGGAGGACACTAGCGGGTCGATTCCAGGCGGCCCCGAGAATGAGGAGATCATATCCCGCTTTCGGTCTCATGTTGCTTACCACATATGGAATGGAGAAGTAAATAATTTACATGAAAAAATTATTACTTTCTTTCATGTTTGTGCATTTATATCTCGTATGACTAAAATATAGTTTCATTTAACAATGTAGGAGCGACCGGCACTTAAATGCATAAACCATGCTATGAAGGTCACATCATGGCCTCTTCCCAAAAATTGTCCTGATTTTGACGGCCTTGTTAAGCAGTCTGGCTTGTTATCTTTGGCTGCATGTTCTCATAAGTATATCAGTAAAGGTCTTGTTTCTGCTTTTGTTGAGAGATGGCAACCTGAGACAAATACTTTTCACTTACCATTCGGTGAGATGTCCATCACTTTGGATGATGTAACTACTCTTTTAGGCATTACAGTTGTAGGTAAGGGAGTGTCCATAGAGAACGTTGATGAGATGGATGATATTGATTTAATTGTGCAGACATTAGGAGTTAGTCGAACGGTTGCACGGGAAGAGTTGAACAGTTTTAGAGGTTCGGGTGTAAGATTGGAGTGGCTTAAGGAAAATTGTAGTGATATTAAAACAGTAGGTGTTGAGAAGTCTGTAAGGGCATATTTATTGTACCTTTTAGGTTGTACATTATTCGCCGATAAGACTTGCACTCGAGTGTCAATTAAATACTTATATTTACTTATGGATCTACCATTGGTTGGAAGCTATTCTTGGGGAGCAGCATGCCTTGCTTTCTTATATCGTCAGCTTGGACGTGCTAGTCGATGGAATTGTAGACAGATTGCGGGATATCTTACCTTACTTCAGGTATAATTTTTAAATTTAAATGGTTATAACAATCTTTTATTTTGCTAATCTTATTTAAATATTTTTTTGTAGTCATGGATTTTTGAATACTTTCCATTCTGTTGTCCTTCTCCCAATGTGAATTATCAAAACAATGCACCTCGATCATCTCGTTGGGTTGTTCAAAAAGAAGGCTCGGATCCAGATAATGCTCTCCAAGTGAACCGGGAGAAGTTAGATGGTGCAAGAGAAGAGAGGGTAATTAGCATTAATTTTTTTGTCTTTATTTTATGTTATGTATTTACGTTATGCCAATTATATTCTTATTGACTTATGTGAAATTTGTATACTTTTCAGATTACGTGGGAGCCATATAAGTATTTTAGAAATCTATTTCCTATCCCAGATGTTACGTTCTACTCAGGTTGCATCCGTGCTCTTGATGTTATTGAACCGTACCATCCACATAGGGTTCTCAGACAGTTTAGAATTGTTCAAACAATCCCGCCAGAACCGATCAAGCCAACACATGCCATTAGGGGCTCAACATCCAATAGTTATCGTGTTGATTATCCTTCTCCTGATGTTTATTGGAGTCGTTGGGAAGATCATCTCCTACAGGCTCGGCTAACTGGTACACGATGTCGCTTAGCATGGGACACATCCCCAGGATATATAGATTGGTATCGTAGTATATCACATCTTGTGGTCCAAAACCCATCAACAAATGACAAGTTACGTCCAGGCGATAGAGATGCAGATTTAGTTCACATGGTTAGTATTTACATGATTTATTGTTCAATATTTATCTGTACTATGGATAATCTATTTTATCTTTTTCGTGATATTAGGTAGATGAGGCACTTCGCATCGGTGAATCAACTCTAGCAGGAGGATCGCATCAGACGATCGAGAATGTGCTAGGGGGCTTGAGCAAGATCATCGGTTTACTACGTGGTGACCCTCACGAGCCTGATATTATATGAAATTGAAAAGACTTCTGTGGGAAGGGAAGCTGTTATTTGATATACGTTTTTATTTGACAGCATTTTGCTTGTTTTGTGGTGATGTGTAACGCTGATGCATGCGGATTGTTGTTTGAAGGAATACTTGGTTAGTCTAAATTGTTGTTGCTGGTTAAAATGGATCCTTAGTTGACATGAAACTGTTTGTGATATGAATAGTGTCATAAGTTGTAGTTGCTGGTTTTGGTGGGGGTGTACATGGCCATTTACTTTTTATGTTGAAAATTTTAGTGATATGAATAGTTGAATTGAATTGATGTGAACTGGGATATGAATAGTGTCATATGTTGTGATATGTTCTATTGTGGATGTGTATGTGCTGCCTAGACAGGTAATGAAAGGTGATTAAGCTATTAATTGACCAATAGTTAGCTCTATTGTGCTCCATATAATTCCCCAGCTTGTTGATTAAGCATGG
Source organism: Scilla litardierei (assembly GCA_030789695.1). Classification (NCBI taxonomy): domain Eukaryota; kingdom Viridiplantae; phylum Streptophyta; class Magnoliopsida; order Asparagales; family Asparagaceae; genus Scilla; species Scilla litardierei. The sequence continues at coordinate 62,317,037 of CM061133.1, read as the reverse complement.
TTCCCTTATTGTTCATACATGATGGCTACATTATTTCATGAGTAGCACAAATGCCCAGGAACACATATACTTCAAGGGATACATATATAATACTCTGAAACCCATCGATACTGCTATATGTGTGTTATTTGTTGGATGTTGTAAATTCTTTTTGCTACTGCTCCTTCTACATTGCATGATAAAATTCTGCTATATACTCTTGTTTAGATTAGGTAATTTATCTACTTCTTTGCAGACATGAGCAACCCTAAAATAGCTGCTGAAATTGCACGACAACTCCATAAATTTCATCAGATGGAAATACCGGGCTCTAGAGAGCCACAATTGTGGAAAGACGTATTCAAGTTCCTCGAGAAAGGTCACTGAATTCTCATAGCCTGGCATTTGCCTTTTCATTGGACTGAATGGAGAAGTAATCTTTGATACCGATCAAATACTTCTACATTTATAATTTTTCTGCATGAGAAACCAATTTATTCTGCATATTGTCTTTATGATGTGCACCCTAGCTAAAATAAAATGGGTGTTGCAGCTGAGACATTAAGATTTGATGATGGAGAGAAGCAAGCAAGATTTGAAACGATTTCGTTCAAGTAAATACGTGACGAGGTTAACGATATCAAGGTATATTTTGGTGATATACCATGTTTTCACCAGTTAATACTGCCTATTTTCATGTCTTGAAATAAAGTTTATGTTACTTCAAATGTTTATTACTACCGTGAACAAAAAACTTGATGCTTATGGCCTACCATTTTGAATGAGAAAAAGAATTTTTGATGTATACAGTTACAATCTGTCTTCATTCAAGTTAATTGCATGTATCTGATGCACATCATAACCCTCATGTCTTGAACATACAGTTGCACATGCTCATGTTGATCCTGTACTCTCTTCAAAACGTGCTATTGGTTTATATACAAAAACGTTCATTTCGTGGAATTTTTTTTTAAAAAAGTAAATCCCCTCTTATCTTCCCTGAGAGAATTCTGGTTTACTTATTTGTTTACAGGATCTAGCAACCCTACTTGATGTCCCTGTAGTCTTTTCACACAATGATCTACTTTCTGGGAATCTGATGCTAAATGAAAGCGAAGGTAAGATCTTATTCTCCATGCCTCTATTAATCAGTAAACTAATGTATGCTATTGTTGCCAATGAGTTGAGTTCATGCACTTCTATTACTGAACTGCTTATGTATTTGTATTTTATGCACTTGATATTATTTTAATTATTTGTTGGCATTTATATTTTGGGTTCTTTATTTTCTGTTGGTAATTAAAACTACATTTTGGGTTCTTTCTGGTACCTTGTGATGCAAATATGAGATATTTTGAAGAATGAAATCGTGAACATCAGTAGATCAAAGTTTCCTTTCCATGATAATATGTAGGACATACATGAAAACCATTACCTTTTCCTGGTAGAAAGGGCATATTGCTAATATCATTCTAATATTTTTAGGCTGATAACATATGGAGGTGTCAAGCAGAAGCTATGGGGGATCCAACTATCAGCCCCAGCAGAAGCTGGAAGCATCATTACTACGGTCGAAGATGGCAGAAAGGTGCATATCCTAGTTGTCTGATCGATCATCATTTTTTCCTTCGTAATTCTTTAGGCCAAAAATTAAGGATAAAAGTTTCATGCAATCAAAAACAGGTTGGGGTGCTCACAAGCTATTCAGTTGGAAGAGAAGAGGGTGAACATTTTGGCCTGGGCTATGTCAGAAAGCAAGTGGGCCTGGGTGAAAAAGTGTGCGCTGGAGATGTTGTAGGGACTCTTGTAAATGTTCCTTTCTTAATCTATCCCCTTCAATAAACTGAAGCCAATCCCATGACCTGCTGGTTTGAAGCTGTATATAGCGAACTCCAAGAGCGTCATGCAAGTTAATGTAGGAGTTTGCAATACTATGATGTTTACGGTGCATGTGGATAAGTATTTTAATGGCATTTTATTTTCGTGTATGTTCTTTTCAGCATGGGACAGTTTATTTTTTCCGTGGTTATCATTGTTGTATGTTACATGCAGCATATGTTATTCTTTCCCCTCAAGAATCAAGTCAGATATCAGCATCTACGTTGGCACCAAAATCTTGGCTCTTTTGTATGCTGCAAGTGTTGGAATGACTATTGCTGCTGCAGCAAAGTTTTTTTAACCAAGTGAGAGTAAGTGCTGCTGATGTCCAAGTTGCATCCCTTGAATATAGAAACTTGCATGCAACATATGTTTTCCTATCTTCTATATGTACTCCAACAATTTTATGGATGCATTCAGATGTTCGGATTTGGAGATCCGAACGTATATGCTACTGTTATTCTTATGTTCGGAATCACAAATCCGAACAGCATCATAAAATTGGTACTGTGTTCTAATTCACACATCCGAACAGAACAAAGACCAAAGAAACAATGAACTGATGCATCCAGATGTTCGGACTTGAAGATCCGAACGTATATGCTACTGTTATTCTTATGTTCGGAATTACAAATCCGAACAGAATAATAAAATTGGTATTGTGTTCTAATTCACACATCCGAACAAAACAAAGACCAAAGAAACAATGAACTGATGCATTCAGATGTTCGGACTTGAAGGTCCGAACGTATATGCTACTGTTATTCTTATGTTCGGAATTACAAATCCGAACAGAATAATAAAATTGGTACTGTGTTCTAATTCACACATCCGAACAGAACAAAGACCAAAGAAACAATGAACTGATGCATTCAGATGTTCGGACTTGAAGATCCGAACGTATATGCTACTGTTATTCTTATGTTCGGAATCACAAATCCGAACAGAATCATAAAATTGGTATTGTGTTCTAATTCACACATCCGAGCAAAACAAAGACCAAAGAAACAATGAACTGATGCATTCAGATGTTCGGACTTGAAGATCCGAACGTATATGCTACTGTTATTCTTATGTTCGGAATTACAAATCCGAACAGAATAATAAAATTGGTATTGTGTTCTAATTCACACATTCGAACAGAACAAAGACCAAAGAAACAATGAACTGATGCATTCACACATCCAAATAGAACACAAAAAATACATGGATACATTGATACACTGACGTGACAGAACAACCAATGTTTTCAACGTTACAGATCATGAAAAAACGACCAAATTAATCACTATCAATAATTACATCAGTTGTTGCTACATGATTTCCAATAAGGTTCTTGAATTCTTGAATCTTAGCACCATATGAAACTACCCATCCATGTGCACATGGATGTCGGAGTTGGTACCAATGACTTGCAACCGGAGGAATTGGATGTCCGTTTGTAAGATGAAGTTGAACAAAATGATTACCATTAACGTATCCAATGGCAATGTGACGTCTAGAAGCTAGTGGTTCCGGCACAGCTCTAAGAGGTAAAAACATCAAGCATTGCTTTTCAGAAAGTGAGATCAAAACACATGAGTAACAAGAGGCAATGATATATCCCATGTATGGCATCGTCATCCAATAACGATATGGAGGATAATTATCCATATAAGCCAATGCCGTTTTGATCTCTTCATATAGTTCTTCGCCAAATATTTTTAGATACTCATTGGCATGTAAATTTAACTCCCTGCTCATGTCAGCTCTAACGGTGGCCCACATATCATCACACATTCCAAGTAGAGCTGCTATGGCTCTAAATCCACAATTTCCATCTGCTTTTACATTTATTATATGTTGAATGTATGGCCTTAATTTGATATGAAATTGGGTAGAATATTTCTCGAGCGTCGATGACTGTCTCCTAATAACCTTCTCTTTTTGCTTCCTCTTCAATGGCAATATGGATTTAGCTGGAGTTGACTTGCTGGCTTCAATTGACAATACACGTTCAAATAGACTAGGATCGCGGCATGTTGAGATTTCAACTCTTGTGTTTTTCTTTTTCTTTGGCGCACCTTTCACACTCACCTTTTCCTTTGGCTCAACAAGAGAAGTCGCTTCTGGATTTGAAATTTCTCTTATCTTTCTCATAAGGAGGACCTTACCAGCGTCATCGGCATGTTCAAATTGTAACATAATTTGATGCAGCTCGGCACTAAACATATCCACATCTACCAACCCTGCAACTTGACCATCCTTTGTCGGCTTCATGTTAAGTTTTCTCCAATGAGAGTGTATGCTAGATAAATGTATTGGACGCCCCTCCTTTTTAAATATTGCAATTTCATGTGCACATGGTAATCCATGTGTACGACGAATGGCACATCGACATGATTCTGCATCCGGTCCAATACATTCTGATCTCGTCGACTCAAGTAGAATTATATTCAGTGCATTCCGCGATATAAATCCTCTAAGCTCTTTGAACATAACAGGATTGAATTGATGTTATACAGTATTAAGACTCCTCTCAAATGATGCCGTGATCTCAGTATGTTGGCGCTCGAGCATAGCATGAATAGCTGTCCATGCGGTATCAAAACTGCCAGTGGATGTGCATAAATTCCTTTTCAAGTTTGAATGTGCAGTCTCTACTCTGTTAGTAGTAACATTCCCAAAGTGCATGTTTTTATCTACCCATGCTGAAACAAACTTCTCTTTATACTTGTTAAACCATGAACACTTCACATAATCAATGGCTTCTTGTTTTCCAACAAATTTCATTTCGAAATCACCGAGGTTATACAAGTACTCCTCTGTGGTGAGGGACATCATTACCGAGTTCCAACCGCAGTTAAATTTATCCCATACCTCCTGTGTTTCAAAATATTTCTTACAATTTACTAATATATTTTTCGAAATATGCCATCTGCACAAATGATTTTCTGCCTTAGGGAAGACATAAGATATAGCATTCATCAAGGCAATCTCCCTATCTGTCACGATCACCCGAGGCATCATGCAACCTTGGAGCAAGTCACGCAGCCTTTCTAAAGCCCATGTGTAGGTAACCTCCCGCTCATCCTCCATAAAAACAAATGCAGCAGAAAATGTTTTTTCAGTTGATGTCACACCAACTATTTCCAACAACGGAAGTCGATATCTATTTGTCTTATACGTGCAATCCATAATCAAAACTTCCGAAAAAACACGAACTAATTCCACAGATGTCGGATGTGCAAAAAATAAGTTCCTCACACATGACGTCATCTCATCTGAAGAATGCACTTCAATGTAGTTACTTGTTTTCAACTTCTTCATAAGTTGCTGCATTCGAGATCTTCCACTCATTTCAACAACTTTATAATAATGACGTGCATTATAAATAGTTCTCATGGTGGATACATTACGCTCATCCTTCTGCTTCAACATGGTAAGAATCTCTTTAGGCCGTACTTGAGCCACTGACATATCTATCAACATTTCACGCTCTTTCTTTTTTAACCTTCCAGCAAATGAATGTCCCTCCAGATGCTTTGCAGCTGGATGGTTGTGTGTTCCACATACAACCATTACTTGCCAATCATCATCTGTGGGTAGTTTTATTCCTTTTAAACTAAATGGACAACCACATTTCTTAGTTCCAGTAGATATCCGACTCTTCTCGTTGGATTTTTTGAATGTACTGCGATAAGCACCACTTCTTTCGCATGCAAAGTAAAGCCTCAGCTTTCTACCTGATTTGCCAATCTCTGAACGCTTTAGTACAATGACAAGTCCATGAGCATTACCGACATCTCGTACCCAATCAAGAATTTCTTGTCGACTTGAAAAAATGGTGTCAGTTGTAAAAACCTCCGTATAATCTACAACAATCGATTCCACGACAATGCAAGAAGTGTCCTGAAGAAGCAAGTAATAAATGAGAATGCGAAAACTAAACAATAAAACTATAAAGGTTTGGTGCAAGTAGTTATTATCCTTTATCATTTACGTGTAGTGCAATGTTATTTTAAAAAAAAATATGATCCAATAATTTCATAACAAGCACCAGACGTTCGGACCTTCAAATCCGACTGTAAAGAAAGGGGTTCGGACCTTTATATCCGAACGTCTCATTTACTGCTCAAACTTAAATGTCCGAGCGATAAAAGTTCTGATCGGATTTACAACTCCATACACGGCGGAAAATTTTTAGATAAACCATGAATTAAAAAGAAAGCTTATAAACAAATATATAATTTAAGTTTTGATTACATACCTCTTTGTCCTCCATCCTTCTCCACCAGCAAATTAACAAGAACTTTAAAGCTTTTCAAATTCTAAATTTTGAGCTAATGCTAAGCAAGATATTAGGGCATGAAAAGATGAAAAGAAAGAGAAAAGAAGATGTAGAGAAAAGAAAAAGAGAAAACATGAGAAGATGAAAGGTTTTGTGGTGCATCAAGAAAAAGCTAATGGCAATTTTGTTATTAAGTAAGATATTTAAGAGTAAGTTATTAAACACTGTTAAGGATAAATTTGGTATTTCAAAAATATTTCATTTTGTGGTGTATTCATCAATTTTTGTGGTGTTAATAACAGCACTCATAATACTGTCATAAAAAAAATATCTGCTCTCATTTCACTCTTCCCTGCTCGTAACAAGCCATAGCATATGTGTACAAAAAATCATAACGAAAAATTAACGTTATGTTAAAGAATATTGGAAGAAGTGTAACCATGGCCAATAGACATGGTTCTATATTTATAAAATCAATATGGTATCCCAAGAGACACTTAGATACCAAATGTCTCCATCCCACTAAGAGCGGGGAGTAATGGAGGGATAAGTGGTGGAGAGGCCAAAGGCCTCCCCGACTCACAACAATCCCCCTTATACATCCATTACTTTGGTCTTAGCGTATAAGGCTAGAGGGGTGGATACTTCTGGATCCTGAGTAATCGTGTTTACCTCGTTAAAAACTTAGTTGTGGAAAACCCAGTGGGAAAAACCAACAGCTTAAGGGAAAAGAGTGCAACACACAAGTTACTCCCCCTCATCCGTACAAGCTTCAGGCTTGTAGGTCTTTGAGCTGTCTCATACCGATTCCTTTTACAAGTTTTACAAAAATACATTTTAGTAAAGATTTGGTAAAAAGATCAGCTAAGTTGTTGTAGGACTGGATCTGCCGAACTTTAATCTGCTTGTCCTCTTTTAGCTCGTGTGTCCAGAAAAACTTGGGAGATATGTTCTTCGTCCTGTCGCCCTTGATGTAGCCCTTTTGAAGTTGAGCAATGCACGCGACGTTGTCTTCAAACAGGACAGTAGGCTCCAAATCACCAGTATATGTGCTTCGTCATGTCGCCCTTGATGTAGCCCTTTTGAAGTTGAGCAATGCACGTGGCGTTGTCTTCAAACAGGACAGTAGGCTCCAAATCACTAGTCTTCAGGCCAGTGGAGTGAAGAATGTGGTGGACGACGGATCGTAGTCAATAACACTCTCTGCTTGCTTCATGGATCGCAATGAACTCTGAATGATTGGATGACGTAGCTGTTGTGGTTTGCTTTACTGATCTCCAGGAGATAACAGTACCTCCGTAGGTAAACACACTGTCTGTGATTTTACCGTGTGCGGATCTGAAAGATAACCTGCATCGGCATAAACAAGTAATTAGGGGGAGGCACCTCTCTGGTAGTAAAGTCCCAGATCTATTGAACCCTGGAGGTATCGTAGAAGATGCTTTACTCCGTTCCAGTGGCGTTTTGTAGGCGCTGCACTGTGTCTGGCTAGGAGATTAACTGTAAACGCTATATCGGGACGCGTATAGTTAGCCAGATATAGAAGTGCTCCAATGGCACTGGTGTAGTGTACTTCAGGACCCGATATCTCCTCCCCCTCTTCCAGTGGCCAGAAGGGGGTCCTTATGTACATCTAGTGATCTTACGACCATAGGAGTACCTAAAGGATGACATTTATCCATATGAAACTTACGTAGAAGTTTCTTTGTATAATTTGATTGGTGTAGTAGGATTCCACCTCGTAGGTGTTCAATCTGTAAGCCAAGACAATACTTTATTTTGCCTAGGTCTTTCATTTCAAAAGTATGTTTTAGGCTTTCAGATATCTCATTGAACTCTACAGGAGATCCTATGAGATTTAAGTCATCAACATATACTGCTATGATGACGAATCCTGTTTCCGTTCTTTTGATAAAGATACACGGGCAGACTTCATTATTTGTGAGTCCTTGTTATGCAAGGAAATCACTAAGTCTATTATACCACATTTTGCCCCGATTGCTTAATGATCTATGCAGCCAAGCAGAGAATACGTCCCGAGGTATCTCTTTCATCTCTGCGGGTAGATTAAACCCATCAGGAAGTCTTATATAGATCTTTTTATCTATATCGCCATATAGATATGCAGTCATAACGTCCATAAGCTGCATTTCTAGGCTTACCAGAGAAGTTATGCTTATTAAAAATCGGAATGTGTTCGCATCCATGAACGGGGAATATGTATCTTCGTAATCAATCCCCGGTCTTTGGGAAACCCCCTGGGCTACAAGGCGTGCCTTGTAGCGAACGATCACATTATCTTCATTTCTTTTTCTTATGAAAACCCACTTATATCCCACAGGCTTTACACCTACTGGTGTTTGGACTACTGGTCCAAAGAATTTGCGTTTCAAGAGTGAGTTCAGCTCTACTCTTATTGTCTCGTCCCACTTTGGCCAATCATCTCTGCGTTTACATTCCGCTAGAGATCGTGGTTCGACATCATCGTCGTATTCAGCGACGTGAACAGCAATATCGAACGCAAAATAATCGACGACGACTGTGCTATGTCTGTCCAGTACCTCCCTAGTACGTACAAAATTTAATGATGTTTCTCCTATTGTTTCCTCTGCAGGGGAAATAAGGAGGGGAGAAGTAGCTGGTCTGAGCTCAGCATCCTGTGGAGGGATAATCTTATTATCTCCAGGAATCTTCCTCTTTCGAGGAACTTTATCTTTTGAACCTGGTGGGCGTCCTCTTTTCAATTGAGGTACAACCAATTCTGCTGCTAGTGGATTGCATCAATCTATGGGGATGTCAATCCTAACTGGCGTATTAGCAGCAGGGACGTGTGAACGGACAATCTTCTGGTTGTCCGTGAACTTATCCGGCAAAAGATGTACTGTATTCTGAATGTGAATGATCTTCAGGATCTCATCTTCACACAGATTAGTACGCGGATCATATAGGGACAAAGACTTCTGGTCCCAACTAATGGTCTCAGTAGCTTCAGGCTTCTTAGACTGTGTGCCTAGTTTAGGAAAAATTTTCTCATCAAATTCATAGTCAGCAAAACGTGCCTTGAATGCGTCCCCCGTGAGGGGTTCAAGGTATCTGATAATAGAGGGCGAATCAAACCCAATATAGATACCTAAACGACGCTGAGGACCCATTTTGGTCCTCTGATGTGGTGCTATTGGGACATATACCGCACAACCGAACACTCTCAAATGAGAGATACCCGGAGGTGTGCCATTTGCAAGTTGCATCGGGGATAATGTATGATCTCCAGAGGGTCTTATCCTAATAAGTGATGCTGCATATAAAATAGCATGCCCCCAAGCATCCACTGGCAACTGGGATTGCATAAGCAATGGATGTGCAATCCATTGGATTCTCTTTATAAGGGACTCTGGTAATCCGTTCTGGGTGTGAATATGTGCTACTGGATGTTCAACTTCAATACCCATTGCCCGGCAATAGTCTTCGAAGACTTGTGAAGTAAATTCACCCGCATTATCAAGACATAATTTCTTGATATAGTTATCGGGGGAATGAGCTCACAACCTTATTATTTGTGCCAATAGCTTGGGAAAAGCTAGGTTGCGGGTGGACAAGAGGCGCACATAAGACCATTTAGTTAATGCATCAATCAGTACCATGAAGTATCGAAATGGGCCACTTGCGGGGTGAATAGACCCGCAAAAGTCATTATGAATTCTCTCAAGGAAGCCAGGAGACTCTAATCTCACTTTCAGGAGGGAGGGTCTCGTTATCAGTTTTCCCTTGAAACAAGGGGGACAAGGAAATTCACCCTTATGAAGAATCTTCAGGTTCTTCAAGTTATATCCACGGGATTCAGTGATGATGCGTCGCATCATTGCTGATCCAGGGTGACCAAGTCTGTTGTACCATAGTTGGAACTCTGGCAATGATGGGCACGTCTGGTGCTCAGTCATATTGGCTTCTATTGGTTGAATGTACGTATGGTAGAGACCCGACGGGAGTCCCTTGAATCGTTCGCAGATGGTCTTCTGGCCATATTTTTGACGAGTTACATATAGATATTCAACCTTACTTTCATCTCTAGTTTCTAAGTGATATCTGTTTAAACGAAAATCCTTGAAACTTACGAGATTTCTATTTGATTTAGGATAGAATAATGCATTCTTTATTTGAAGTCTTGTGTTATTTGGGACCAATATTATTGCTTCACCAGATCCTTCGATTATTTTGGACAGTCCTGAAATTGTGATAACAGGACCGTCATATTTATTTATGCTATTAAAATAGCAATGTTCGCGAAGGATTGTGTGCGTCGAGGCACTGTCCACTAGGCACTCATACTTCATATATGTAAGAAATTTTATTTAAGTAAATGTAAAATGACATTTAAATAAAAGTTCGTACGAAAACAAACTAAAGATGAAGCAACATGTTATTTTAAATGCATAGATAAAGATAGGGCTCAATCGAGCAGGTTGTTATTCTCGAAGTCTTTTGCAGTGAAAATAGTTGGCGGCTGAACAACCACCAAGTTTGTTTCAGGCAGAGACTTCTGGCTCGCCTGATATAGTTCCTGAAGGTGGCGAGGAGTGCGGCAGTTTCTGGACCAATGTCCAGTCATGCCACATCTATGGCATTTATCCTCCCAGTTCTTCTTAGGAAGTGACACTTGATCATTGTTCTTTCGCTTCCATGTGAAGTTTCTCTTTCCTTTGTTGTTGTTGTTGGTCTGGGGTGCTGCTCCTCGTGCTTGCTTCATTACAGCTTTTCCTTTGTTATTTTTAGCCTTCTTCTTGTTTTTCCACTTCTGGGGAGAAATGTGGTGGGCTTCAGGGATAAGGACAGTACCAGCTGGACGTAAATTATGGGTAGCAAGCAGTAAATCTTTATTCTGCTCTGCCCTAAGGAGGCAAGAGATCAAATCAGAGAATTTCGTGAAGTTGCGTTCACGATACCGCTGCATGAGGATTGCATCTTTCTCATGAAACGAGTTAAATGTCTTTTCCAACATGCGTTGCTCTGTCACTTCTTCACCGCACAACTTCAGGCGTGAGGTGATATTATGAAGTGCAGAGTTATACTCAGCGACGAACTTATAGTCCTGAAGTCTGAGGTTTTCCCATTCATAACTGGCACGTGGTAATATTACATCAATTTGATGTTTATACCGTGCCTCCAGCGCTGTCCACAGCTCCATTGGGTCCTCTACCGTTAGGTATCCGGCCTTTAAGGTCCGATCTATATGTCTCCTAATATAGATAATTGCGTTCGCCTTATCCACATCGGAGAGAGTGGTAGGAGTGCTGCTAGATGTAGCAGAAGCATCGACCGCTGCTGGGGCCGATGAAGGAGCCAAAATTGAGCCAAGGAGGGACATCGAACGCAAGTGGAACTTCATGTCCACTCGCCAACTCGGGTAATTTTTTCCTGCAGCATCAAGGACCTCGAAATCGACGCTTGCCAATTTTGCCATTTACCTATGCAATTTAAAACAAGCATGAATTAATTAAGATGTAGATTCATGCATAAAGAATAAAATAAGTAAAATGTGGGGATAGGCCAGATACCCAAAAATGTACAAAGTCCAAAGTCCGATATACAGTTCATAAAGAAAAGAAAAAGTACAAGTTGGAAACCCAGAAGGAGTCCATATTAATTGCAGATTTCACCTCCGTCTTCATATGTTGGTACACCGGTCTTTGGCATTAATACATTTAATCCTCACTTACAAATTCTCTCAAAAGAAAATAAAAATGCAAGGAATTTTAAAGGTATCAAACTGGCCGATTCCAAAATCACATTTTAACTTATATAAACATCCACACAGTTTTAAAAATGCTATAGGCACAAAGAAACAACCAAGCATATAACTCAGGCATATATAATATGGAAAAAGAGACTAGAAAATATAATAATCTCTCGGACCACGGGGAGACGTCATACACCGTTAGGTTAGTTGACTAACGGCAGAGCGGTCGCAAGATCCTTAAGATAATTATATTTTGAAAAATCCTAATAATCCATAAATAATTAACAATGCAAGAGTGATATTTAACATAATTTTAGCAATTTGACAAACTGGGCGTCAGGCCCAAAACAAGAAATTAAAATAAATTAATATTTTGATTGGGGCTGCATGCCCATAAGTAAAATATTAATCATTTTAATAAGCAATTTTATTAACTTGGCTTCTAGCCCAATAAGCCAAATTAAATTATTATTAATATTTTGGCTGCATGACCATTTGCAAAAATTTAATTAACATATTAATTTTGCAATTGGATTAACTGTGCTTCTGGCCCAATTTAGAAGTCAAAATTAATTATTAATTTGAATGGGGCTGCATGCCCATAAAACTTATTTACATAATTGTAAACTAGGCTTCATGCCCAATAAGCAGGCCATCTAATTTATTAAAATTAATTGAACATAGGCCTTTAAAATTTTTTTTAAGGGAATGTGAAAAGTCCCTCAAACCCAGAATTTACAGAACTAGTTACCCACTCCTAATGCGTCAGAACACAGAAAGCCCCAATCACAGGCTGGAATCGGGATCACAGAGATCCCCCCGCTAGGGGGGTGAAAATCGCAGACCCCGTCAGGGCGGGGGGGGGGGGGATCACAGCCCCCCCTCGCGGCGGTGGGGGGTGGTGGTGCTGGAAACCCCCTTCGGGGGGGAGGCGCTGTGAACCCCCCCGGCCGTCGGGGGGGGGGGGGGGGTGGGGGTGGGGGTTGGTGGGTGGGTGGGACGACGAACGGCCCCCCTTCGGGGGGGTGACGCTGCGGAACCCCCCCGCCGTCGGGGGGGGGGGGGGGGGGGCAGTGGGGCGACGAACGGCCCCCCTTTGGGGGGCGACGAAAGGGAGAGGCCCCCCCGCCGTCGGGGGGGGGGGGGGATGACGGAACAGGCCCTCCTCCTGGAGGGCGACGCGGGTCAGGCTCCCCCTCCGTCTGGGGGGCGGCGCGGGACAGGGCCCGTCTGGGGGGCACGGCGCCGGGCAGACGAAGACCCCCCTTCGGGGGGTGGCACCGGGCGATTCCCAGAAGATGAAGGGTTGGGTGGGTTTTTTTTGTTTTTTTATTTTTGAATTTTTGATGTTATACAGGAATATAGCAGATTTAAACAAGCCTAAAGATAGGCTGTGTAAAATCGTAGCTAAAAATATTTGTTTGTAACTATCTACGGGATCGATAAGTATTACCTCTAGATTAAAAATCTAGGGACGATCATAAAAAGAGAAGATCCGTAGAAAGAAAAATCCACGCTCCTAAAACGCCAAAAAGGATCGCCGCAACAATAGATTCCTTCCGTGTAGGGGTTGAATTTTTGAGGGGTGATGAAAAGCTCAAGAGATGAAAGCTTTACGTGCTGATAATGTGTTAAAGAATATTGAAAGAAGTGTAACCATGGCCAATAGCCATGGTTCTATATTTATAAAATACATAGGGTATCCCAAGAGACACTTGGATACCAAAGGTCTGCATCCCACTAAGAGTGGGGAGTAATGGAGGGATAAGTGGTGGGGAGGCCAAAGGCCTCCCCCACTCACAACACGTTAAACAGTAATACCCAAGCAAAAAATGGTAATGAGTAACATATAATAATACATAAAAACGACTGCATCGAGGATCGTACATAGAAGATCTAGAAACATTAATAAATAACAAATAATAACAGCTCCGAAACCATTCGTTTATAAGTAACAAATAATAGCAAAAAACATCAAGGGAGGGAATCGAACCCAAAACACCTTAGCCATTGGGACATATGAAATGACGTTTAAATATTACGAAACAAATAATAATAGGTAATGCAAACAAATAATAATAAGTAATGCAAACAAATAATAATAGCTAACAAATAAATAACAAGCAAAAACACCATGAGTGAGAATCTAACCCAAAACACCTTAGCCATTGGGACATAAAGAAATGACAATTAAATATTATGAAACAAATAATAATAGGTAATGCAAACAAATAACAATAGCTAACAAATAATAACTGATGAAAAACGTAAGTGACCAGGAATCGAACTAAGTCGTCTTCCTCCTTATAGCAAGGCCTTTGCCAATGAGCCACAAAGGTCTTTGTCAAATGATGATACCACAAATATTAATATGCAATGCAAATATATAATTATATGTAACAAATGATAACAAATGAAAAACGTAAGGAGCCAGGATCGAACCCATAAGCGCTGGTTCTACAGTCCCGCGCCTTATCCACTGTGCTAAACACCACTTTTCAGCCACGTATGTTAGCAAAATATTTTTATTTTGTTGCCCTGGGCAGCTGCAACTTGTATCTAGTTTCGCTGCTGATGATTGGGACATGTCTCATGAATATCGAGTCATCCCAATATATGTGTTGATGGTGAGCAAATATATTCGTTGTGCTAATACTTATGAATGAAGAAAATAAGAAGAAGAATAAAACAAAGTGAATGTGTCAGGGCTCAAGTCATTGCAGTCCAGACTAAAAGCGGCCAACAGCTGCCACGTAGAAATGACCGACCGAGCTGAAAAGTTGGAGCTGAGCGCCACGACCAACCGAGTTGAGGAGAGCGCACCGAACAACCGAGCTGAAGGTTGAGCAGGAGGCCAGCAGATTCAAATAAAAGTTCAATTGAATCAGGATAATCAGATGAGCTGAAGTAGATGATCAAGTCGTCCGAAGTGGAGTGAATCGTAACTGCTCAATTCAAGTTAGATTTAAAGCGATGGGCCTGGTGGTTAGTGAACCCTCAAAGGTCCAAGGGAGTTACTGTGGAGACTGTTGGATCTTGATCCTAGCCTAGGGGTGAATAGGCTTATAAAAATATTCTCGCGCAACCCACGAGAAATCACACGCAGTTAAAATCACAAGCAGAGTAAATAAGAGACAATCACAGAGTACACACAGATTTACCTTGGTTCGGTCGCATCAATGACCTACGTCCAGCCCCAAGCAAATATTAGCATTAATAAGTTCCTTCTGTACACATATAATGGGGTCCTAGCTCCAACTCCCCACCTAGACTGTACCACACTCAACAAAGTGCAAAACACTATCAATCTAATAAATACGTATCTTGACTGCACCAACACGTCAAGACCCTCTTGTCTAGCCCCAATCAGACAAGTCCAAAATAGACACAAATAGCGGTAAAGTTTCCCCTACAAAGAACAACACACTGATACACGAATATAAAGAGTAAAGGGTTTAGAAATGCTCAGTTCGTGTCTGTGTAGTCGTCTCTGTCAATCAGCACGTCGTCAGCTCCAGTCTGACGCAAACGGTGTCTCGATCTGACTCTTGGATCTCAATCTGTAGCCCTTTGAAGTCAAGTGCACAAGTAGGTCGGTGCGTAAAGCAATCCCAGTTCAAAATAGTAAATAACGGTCTGTGCGCACAGCAAACCCTTAATTCATTTAATCCACGTCAGCATGTTATTTCAATCGCTCCCACCTTCACGTGGGCTTCTCCACGTCAGCACGTTGTTTCGCTTTGTTCTTTGATTTCACGCAATCTTCTTCGACACAAGTTCTCCTGAGGCTTTACGAACCCTGATGGCTTCTTCTTGATGGCAACTCGACTTCGTTACCTCGACGGCAAACAATCTCTCCTGCAGCAACTCACGACGGTGACTTCGGCTTGATGCGTCCACGGCAGCGAGTAGAAGAGCTCATCGTAACTTCGTCGACGGCAACTGGCGCTTCAACGACAGCTCCTTCGACAACGTAGACTCCGACGGTGGGATTCTCATTGGTAGCATGACAACCCTTCGATGGCAGCGGCAACGAGGGCGCGGCTCTCCTGAGCTTCTTCGTGGCAGCGCGACGGCGGCGTTAACCGCCTTTGAGGCTCTATGGAGGTGGCTTCAATGTTTTCATGGTGGATCCTGTGCGTGCAAAGTCTAGAGCTTATTTCCTTGAGGTCAGAGATGGTGTAGCCAAGGACGTCCCTATGGCTCCTAAGAACATCTAGAAGTCTCTCAAGCTGGGTGTGTTTGAGGTTGGCATTAACAATCACCAGATAGGTCAGTTTATCTCCCAAGAAGGCATACCTTAAATTAGGAGGCAATTGTTTCAATACTACCTCAGGGGGTGCTGTACCCCTACCTCCTCTTCTTGTGAAAGCATGGCGTCTCCGATCACTTCTGAGTTCAGTTCCCCCTTGGAAGGTAGGCTCTCGTATGTCGGCTCAGATTCGCTTCTTGGTGAGGAAGGTGCATCGGAGTGAATGCTGCACAACTCAGCTTTGACGTCGACGGGACTACCATTTTCCTATAGTTCACACCTGAAATCGAGAGATAGGTCAGTGTGTTCATAAATGTTGAAGAGAGGATCGTCAAGTGTACTTCCCTGAACCTCGGCATGCCAAATGGACTCTTCAGAAGTATAGATCTCTCCGGTGCATGCTTTGTTAACTTCAAAGTATAACTAGTCGTCCCTTACGTCGACTTTAATGTTGCCCTCGATAGTCCATTTCGGAGAGATTTGATCCATCACAAAGCTGGCAAATAGTTGTTCAATGAGGTCCTCAATGTCGATGGCCAAAGCCCCCGTAGATTGGACCTCATCAATAAGTTCTTTCAGAAGAGTTGCAAATGAACCATCATCTCGCGGGGTAGACTCCGTTCTCGTCATCATATCTCCCATGTTACCTGCTTAAGATTCTATTGGAAAATCTGGGAGAGCATGTTAATTTGAGCATCAAATAAAATCAAAAAGAAACAAGAGAAAGATAGAAGATGAGATATAACAGGGTAAGCAAAATCGAATACCGTCGTCGATCCCCAGCAACGGCGCTAAAAACTTGATCGCACCCGGATATACACCCAGAAAACGACTGTAGTCTTACAGCAAGCACACGGTGTAGTGGCGAGCGGGTATCGAACACAAGGAGGACAATTGACAGTACTCTATCTCGATCACCTAGCTATTGATGGAATAATGGAATGGTTTGGATGGTAATGTGTCACAATCGTTCAAATAACATATAGAATTCTCTATAAAAAAGCGTCTAGGGATAGGGAATTCCCACTATGGATCGTCACTTATCCTTGTGGATCATGAATTTGAATGTTGCAAGGCTTGAATTGAGGTGAACTAGTCGTAACTGAATGTAGAACCAAGCTCACACTATTGCGCTATTGCCGGTCTATAGCAACATAGATTAGGGCCCACTCTCGTGCAAACCCTAACCTAAGCCACTAGCATGAAGGTCGACATCATCGTCCAATCGCACCTCGAGCCCACTCTTGTGCAAACTCGAGCTGCAATCTAGGTTATGATAGTTCGTATTTGTCCAATCTCTTGCAAACGAATATTAGTATAGATTTATAATAAAAATCCTAGCTTTGGTCCAATCTCTTGCAAACCAAATCTAGAGAATCTCAATTATAAACCTAAATCGAATATCTAGGCGTTCCCATCAATTGGGATCCAATCTTTTGCAAATCCCAATCGATGGAAATCCCTAGCTACTCGTAGAAAATCAATCACAACCTAACCTTTTATCAATCCAAGCAACAATTCAATTCATTCATCACAATTCAAAGATCAGATCCATAGGGTTCATTCCCATGCCCTAGAACAACGAAACTACGCACAATTCATCATAGAAATCTCAGTAATAAAGAAATAGATCATAGCACAATTCGTAGCTAAGAGAGAACAATTCATAAAAATAAGAAATTTAGAGAGAAAGATCAAACCAAATTGCTCGTCTATGATCTCCAACTAAGAATTACAATAGAATAGCCGTCAAAAATAACTTCAAGTCTCTCCTAAAACTAGGAATAAAACCAGCCTTAAATACAAGCCAAAATCGTCCAGAAATTCCTGACAGAATTGCCCCTGACGCACTCATTAACCCTAATTCGCGACCCAGTCGGAATGTGTCACTCGGCCGAGTAGAACATGTCACTCGGTCGAGTGACCGACCCAATAAAAACAAAGAATCGGGGATTTTTGGGGGTCTGTCACACTGTCATACTCGGGCTAGTGGGCGTCTTCACTCGACCGAGTGAGTTTTCTTGCTCGGCCGAGTGGGTCTTCTCCAAATTCCAGTAAGTCGGATGCTTTTTGGGAGAAAATCCCTGTCAGACTCGGGCGAGTGGGTTTCTCCATTCGGCCGAGTGAACTTTCTTGCTCAGCCGAGTGAACTTTGAAAATCGACAGTCTGTATCCGTTTCACTCGGCCGAACGCACTCCTTCACTCGGCCGAGTGAACTGCTTCTGGGCTCTTTTCTTCTCCTCCTCGCCTCCTCATCGATTCTATCGAACTTCTTCCTCCTCTGCTCATCCTCTAGCGCTGCTAACTCCTCAATAAAGCCGTAGGAGGTGCTCCGGTGCGCGTGAAAGTCTCTTGATCTCATTTTCGCTCCAGATCACTCCATATCTCCTGAAATACGACAAAAAACAAGAAATAGTGAAAAGCAACGCGATATCGTCGAATAATCGTGAAAAACTTAATATGGGCGATCGAAATGTCATGAAAACATGCAGAAAAAGGTGTAAAATAAGGAGCGATCACAAGGTCAGCTCCAACCCGTGCATGTGGTAGATCACGATGAAACCGACCGGAGACGGGACCGAATACAGAGTCAGTTGGCATTATGCCACCACCGAGAATTCCAGGACCCGAATGATGAAGGGATAGAGAGAAAAGCGAAGACCCATCTGGAACATCTTCACATACACTCCGACCTTGCAGTTCCTGGGGAAACAGATCATCTCATCCACAAAGGGCACCCGAACACCATATGGGTGAGTGAGGTATTCCACCCTAATTCTTTCGACGGTGGAATAGGAGACGGTGGAAGTCGACTCTAGGATCGCCGAATGGACACCGAACTCTCCCGTTCCAGAAGGATCCCCTCGTTGGGCCGAATCTGCAAATAGCAGACCCTTGCCCTTATCAGGGAGCAACCTGGGCTCAGAGGAGCTGTCGGGCCTAGGCGACGGGGGGGTCCCTATCCTCAATGCCATCGCCAATGGAACAAAGCAGAAGCAGGAGCAATAGAAGGGGATTATCTTGCGAATTTTGAAGAAGAGAACGTCGAAAGAGGGAACGAAGAGGAATTCGCCAACAAAGGGAGAGCGGAAGCTGAATCAGGAAACACGAGAAAAGAAATCCAAATCCCAACGGTTTTATATGGGAAGCAACTTCAAATCCAAGCCGTCCAAAAGGGGACGGGTGGCGACACCTCGCAGAAGGCGGCACTTCGAATCCTGCTCCCCTAAGCGCGAGAGAATTCCAACCTGACATCACCATGATGGTTTTCATTTAATGCATCACCTCGACTGACGCGTCCATCAAATCAACACGAATCATATCCTTCGGACCGAACCGTCAAAATCCGAACGGCCCGAGCGATGGAGACAACTGATACGACCCTCCCAAAACGGGCTAAGGCAAAACGGACCGAGCCCACGATCCGAGCCCATGGGCCAGGATGGGATTATGCCTCGGCCTAAAAGCCCCGTGAAGGCCTCGAGCCATGGCGGCCCCAGACTGGCGTGGAGGGAACCGCTGACCCTTGTAGGTTAAGGTAACCGCTCCCCCGAATTGCGCCCACCTTCATTACCATTCAAGAGCCCCATTACGCCCACCTTGCTGACCCATCAAGGGACGAGCAAAGCGGTGGGTACTTGGGGCGAGATGGGGGGAGGATCAGGGGGATGCGGGCGATTCAGCCACTACAAAAGACCCGAAAATCAAAAGACGAAGGGAACGAATTCTGAATACTTTACACTCAGTTATTCCTCCTCCAATGACCTTGCTTTCCACCACATAATTCTCCTCCACGGCCTGTCCTGAGGACCCGCGTATCGGTCCCTCCGTGAACCATACTCGATCCCACCGGGCATCCTTCAGATCCTATCTGACTTAGGCATCAGAGAGGACTTGGTCGGAACCAAGGTCCGACCCCCTTGACGAGCTTTCTCGTCTGCGCAGGTCAAGGAGACTCCACTACGCCGAAGCTACTCTACGGTGCGTCATCCACCGGAGATGAACGGCCTCTATCCCGAGCTCGTTCGAATCTCCACTCGATAAGGCCGTCGTCATCCCGAAGCTACCCTTCGAGATACCGACGCACGGATCTGCGCATTCCGGACCGAGTAAACGCGCATTCCGGACCATATGCAACCCGTAAATTATTGTAATTTAAACTTCAAGTAAGCACAACATCATCGAACAAAAATTAGGATAAATCCATTAGTGTCTCGGGAACCCTGGGCCAACCAACCATATGTTAATCAAAATATCTTTCAACCAGTCATAAAATAGGAAGCATACTTGATTGCCATGGCTAACAATGCCAATGCCAATGCTTTGTTGTTGTAAGGCGCACTTGAAGTTGCAAGCAATGGATCATCTCCTATTTTGATATATTAATCATCTTTGTTTCACACACACATCCTTCCGTCCAATGTCAACAACTTTTCCGCTCACTTCCACCTATGCTGAATCATCCAAATTCTATCAGAAAGGAGTCAAATGAGCTTTCTTTGACTGTGATCTTTAAGAAATTATCGAGTGCACTAATAATACATGATGAGGATATCATAATAACCATCCAAAGTGACTCTCACTTGGTAATGCAACGTAGATCCATTTGCCTATCTCAAAGGTGGTTAATTAGCACGCGTAGCATGAACGTGCCACAATGGCATGATCTCTTTAGACAAAGTAAGTAGTCAAGTATTCCTCAATGGCATACAGATCTTAAGTCAAATCGTTTTAGTTTTACTCAACATCACTATGCCCATCTTATTGTGTACAATATGTGTCAATGATTAAGTGCAGATGTGTATGTGTGTGCACATTATGTAAGTGTGTATGTGTGCAGGGGGGGTATGTGTGCAGGGGCGGAATCATGATGAGATTACCGGGGGGGGGGGGGGGGGGGGGGGGGGGGGGGGGGGGGGGATTCCGATAGAGACAATTTTGAGTCTATATCAATTACTGTAGGGGGGGGGGGGGGGGGGGGGGGGGGGGGGGGGATTCCGATAGAGACAATTTTGAGTCTATATCAATTACTGTATGAGCAAAACTATATTAAAGGCACTGGTGCTGTCAAAATTAAAATTAGCATGTTTTTTGTCAATGCCTTCCTTGATACCCGAATAAATAATTTAAAATTGGATCTGGAGCAATAGTAAATTGGCTGCTTATGAAATTATAACTAAATCCATTTGCAAATATTTCTAAACCATGTCGTTAAAGTGTGCAGATTGTTTCTACAATCTGTTATACATTTTGTCTCATCAAAATTTCCAAGGCAAGGCAAAATTAATTTCAATAATCCTTCAAACTCATTTGTAACAAGCAATCGCCTGCAAAGAGAAAATTATATTCCACTACAATAATCCAAAAACATTAAGCATGATTGCACAAACTTAAAGTGCCTGATGTATTTACTCAAAACCCATTACTTCCTCACCTAAAAAATATTAAATCTGTTGTAAACTTGCCGGCTATGGAGACCATAGCCCTATATTTATAGTTGTAGGGTTACATAATGGGTGGATACCCACTAACGGGTAGGCCCACCAAAAGCCCGTTTATAACACTTCCCCTTATCCATCCATTGTTGTAAGCCATGGTGAACGCTTCAGGGTTCATGAAGCTTATTTGATCATGGGTCTGGAGATACTTCTGGATCTCTAAGTTTAAGAGTGCTTGCCTCATTAAAACCTTTGCCAAGGAAAACCCAGTGGAAAAAACCAGTGGCTAAGGGAAAAGAGTACAAGTCTCTATAACTTCCCCTGATCAATGGATAACATCAGTGGTGGATACTTCTGGATCCAGAGTTAATGTGGCTGCCTCGTTAAAACCTTTGACTGTGGAAAACCCAGTGGGAAAAACCAACAGCCAAGGAAAAAGAGTACATCACTACGTTAACTCCCCCTGATAAGTACAAGCTTCAGGCTTGTACATCTCTCAGCTGTCTCATCCCAATTCCTAGTACAAGTTTTCTAAAGGTACTGCGAGGCAAAGCTTTAGTGAATAGGTCAGCCAGGTTGTTGCAGGACTGGATCTGCTGGATGTCGATCTGGTTGTCCACTTGCTGTTCATGCGTTCAGAAGAGCTTGGGGGAAATGTGCTTCGTCCTGTCACCTTTGATGTAGCCACCTCGTAGTTGAGCGATGCAGGCAGCATTGTCTTCGTACATGGTGGTTGGCCCAAGATCTCCCGTCTTCAGGCCGGTGGTCTTGAGGATGTGGTTGATGACTGATCGAAGCCAGAAGCATTCTCTGCTAGCTTCGTGGATCGTGATGAGCTCGGAGTGGTTGGATGAGGTCGCTGTGGATGTCTGGTTCACGGATCTCCATGAGATGGCCGTCCCACCGTATGTGAATACGAAACCAGTCTGGGACTTTGCGGTATGTGGGTCGGACCTGTATCCCGCATCTGCGTAACCGACCAGGTCGGTGGATACACCTTTCTTGAAGTACAGTCCCATGTCTACAGACCCTTGGAGGTAGCGTAGAAGTTGTTTCACTCCGTTCCAGTGACGCTTTGAGGGCGCTGAACTGTATCTGGCTAGTAGATTTACTATGAACGCTATATCGGGACGCGTGCAGTTTGCCAGGTATAGGAGTGCTTCAATTGCACTTAAGTAGGGTACTTCAGGACCCAGTGTTTCCTCCCCCTCTTCCAGCGGTCGGAAGGGGTCTGTTTCAACATCCAATGATCTGACGACCATTGGTGTGCTAAGTGGATGACATTTGTCCATAAGAAAGTTTTTCAGCACTTTCTTTGTATATGTCGATTGGTGCAACATGATTCCTCCGCTTAAGTGTTCAATTTGTAGGCCTAGGCAAAACTTCGTTTTGCCGAGGTCTTTCATCTCAAAAGTCTGTGTGAGACTTTTGGATATCTCATCTATCTCTGCAGGAGATCCGATGATGTTCAAGTCGTCTCCGTAAACGGCGATAATTACGAATCCTGTTCCCTTTGCTCGTATGAAGATGCAAGGGCAGACTTCATTTGTTGTGAATCCTTGTTGCACTAGGAATTCACTCAGTCTGTTGTACCACATTCTACCTGACTGTTTTAGACCATACAGTGATCTCTGGAGTTTGACAGAATAGACGTCCCGAGGTCTTTCTGTCATTTTTGTCGGTAGTTTGTATCCGTCTGGGATTTTCATATAGATGTCCTTATCTATATTTCCGTATAGGTATGCAGTCACAACGTCCATGAGCTGCATATCCAGACCTTCCTTTGTGGATAGGCCGATAATGAAACGGAAAATGATCGCATCCATGACCGGGGAATAGGTATCATCATAGTCTATTCCTGGTCGTTGGGAAAAACCTTGTGCAACAAGGCGCGCTTTATAGCGCACGATCTCATTATTCTCGTTTCTTTTTCTCACGAATACCCATTTATATCCCACAGGTTTAACACCTTTTGGTGTTAGGACTACGGGTCCAAAAACTTTGTGCTTCGAGAGTGAGTCCAGCTCTACTCCTATTGCCTCATTCCACTTTGGTCAATCCTCTCTGCGTTTACATTCTGCTAGAGAGCGTGGATCGGTCTCATCGTCGTATTCAGTGACGTGAGTGGCAATAATGAGCGCGAAGTTATCATCGATGATTGTGCTTTTTCTGTCCAGTACCTCCCCGGTACGTACATAGTTTAATGAAATTTCTCCTATGTTTTCCTCTTCAGGGGTTGTTAGGAGTGGAGAGGTAGCTGGGCTGAGCTCAGCATCCTGTGGTGGTATCGTTATTGTTGCTCCAGGATTTTTCCTCTTTCGAGGATTCTTATCTTTGGAGCCTGGGGATCGTCCTCTTTTTTGTTGAGGTACGGTCGCTTCTGCTGCAGGTGGATTGCATCCATCTTTGGGTATGTCAATCCTAGCTGGCGTATTTGCAGCAGGGACGTGTGATTTGACAATCTTCTGGTTGTCAGTGAATTTATCCGGTAAAATGTGAACTGTGATCTGAATTTGAAGGATCTTCAGGATCTCTTCTTCACATTGATTTGTGCGCGGATCAAAATGGGATAAAGTCTTTGTGTCCCATGTAATGGTCTTTGAAGCTTCTGGCTTCTGTGTGTTAATGCCTAGTTTTGGAAAAATGCTTTAATCAAACTCACAATCTGCTAGACGTGCTTTAAAGGCGTCCCCTGTAAGGGGTTCGAGGTATCTAATGATCGATGGTGATTCGAAGCCAATATAGATACCAAGACGCCGTTGAGGACCCATCTTGGTTCTCTGCGGTGGTGCTATGGGGACATAGACAGCACATCCGAATATCCTCAAGTGAGAGATATCGGGCGGGTTCCCATATGCAAGTTGCATCGGAGAATAAGATTGGCTACCTGACAGTCGTAATCTTATCAGCGATGCAGCGTGCAGTATGGCATGTCCCCATGCACATACCGGCAACTGGCATTGCATTAACAATGGTCTAGCGATCCATTGTAGTCTCTTTATGAGAGATTCGGCTAACCCGTTCTGGGTGTGAACATGAGCTACATGATGTTCAACTTCTATGCCGGTTGCTTGGCAGTAGTCTAGGAAGACTTGTGAGGTGAATTCCCCAGCATTGTCCAGACGCAATTTCTTGATCTGGTTGTCTGGGAAATGTGCCCGTAATTTTATAATTTGTGCAAGTAGCTTTGCAAAGGCTACGTTGCGGGTGGACAAGAGGCACACATACAACCATTTTGAAGATGCGTCGATTAGTACCATGTAGTACCGAAATGGTCCACTTACGGGGTGAATAGGCCCGCAAATGTCACCATGTATTCTCTCTAGGAAGCTTGGAGACTCAGAGTCCACCTTCAGGGTGGATGGTCTCGTAATCAATTTCCCTTTGTAACAAGGGGGACAAGGATTTGCACCCTTCCGAAGTAGCGTCAGGCTTTTCGGATTAATTCCACGGGATTGGGATATGATGCGACGCATCATATTCCTTTCAGGGTGTCCTAGTCTATCGTGCCAGAGTTTGAATTCTGGTTGATTTTGGCACTTCTGGTGCTCCAGTGTGTTTGCTTCCATTGCTCTAATCCTTGTGTGGTAGAGACCCGACGGGAGTCCCTCAAAACGTTCGACGGTGTTTTTAGCACCATTTTTATGATACGTTACATCAAGGTATTCACTGTTTCCTTTGCTCACCGTTTCTAGGTGGTATCCGTTTAAGCAGATATCTTTAAAGCTTAACAGGTTTCTATGCAAGCTGGGGGAGAGAAGGGCATCTTTTATAAGTAGTTTTGTACTGTTGGGGAGCATAAAATGTGCTTCCCCTGATCCTTCAATGATACTTGATGGACCGGAAATTGTATTTACGGTGCCATCGTATTTATTAATGCTTTGAAAAAAGCAGGTGTCTTGGAGGATCGTGTGCGTAGAGGCACTGTCCACTAGGCATTTAAAGTCCATCTAATTTAAAAGAAAATGTCGTAGTATAAGGCACAAACACAAAGGAATATACTACGAATAATTATTTTGATGTCTGAAAAGTGCTTAAACATGCCAGAGATAAGCAGATAAATTGTTTCTCAAAAGAAAAAATTACAATGCATATAAAGTAGATAAATGTCCTCAGTCGAGCAGGTCATCGTTGGAGAAGTCCTCAGCGATGAACCTGATTGGTGCCAGGTTTTCTTGAACCGCCAGGTTTGTCTCAGCTTGCTTCTGGCTTGCTTTGTACAACTCCTGAAGGTGGCGTGGGGTACGAAAATTTCTGGACCAGTGTCCAGTCATGCCACACCTGTGGCATTTATCTTCCCAGTCCTTTCTGGGGGCAGAAGTCTGGCCGTCGTCCTTTCTTTTCCACACATTTTTCTTCTTTCCCTCTTGGTTGTTTCTTGGAGGGGGTCCTCGAGCCTGCTTCTTCATGGTCTTACCCTTCTGGGGTTTGCCTTTGAAGTTGCCCCTTTTCTTCTGGAAGGAGCTGTGGTGCGCTTCAGGCGCAGGAGCAGTGCCGGTAGGGCGTGAGTTGTGGGTGGCCAGAAGGAGGTCACGATTCTGCTCTGCCATCAGAAGGCATGAGAGAAGCTCAGAGTATTTTGTGAACTTTCGTTCACGATACTGTTGCATCAGTATGACATCCTTCTCATGGAAGGATGTATACGTCTTCTCTAACATGCGTTCCTCCGTCACCTTTTCACCACACAACTTCAGGCATGAGGTGATGCTAAAGAGTGCCGAGTTGTACTCGGTAATAGACTTGAAGTCTTGGAGACGGAGGTTCTCCCATTCATATCGCGCTTGAGGTAGTAAAACATCTCTTTGATGTTTATACCTGTCCTCGAGGGCGGTCCACAACTCATACGAGTCTTCCACCGTTAGGTACTCGGCCTTCAGGGTCCGATCGATATGGCGTCTGATATAGATAATTGCTTTCGCTTTATCTATATCAGAAACCTTATCGCCTAAAGCGATGGCGTGACTCAATCTCTGTGCTCACAGATGGAATTTTATATCCAACTGTCAGCTTAAGTAATTCTTTCCTGAAGCATCCAAAACGTCGAAATCGATGCTCGCAATTTTGGCCATTTATCACTCTAGCATGTAAAAAGATAGCTTTAATTAGATATTTTTGCAGAAAAATAAATAATCAAGCACATCAAACATAAATATTTGCTGCGTGGATCAGCTAATCACCATAATTAATTACAGTCCATTACAGTCCCAAAAAGAAAGTACAACTCGGGAACCCCCGTTGGGCCCCTATTCTTCTGGAATAGTCCTTCATCTTCTTGAGGCGTCCGCCGGGCTTGTAATTTTACAAAATTATCCTCACTACATTTTTCTCTCAAAAAAAGAAAATAATGCATGAAAAATAAAATGGTGATCACTAGCCGATCCAAAACCACAGCAAATATTAATCATTCGTCGCAGGCAGTTATAATGCAGCAGGCATCATCACAGGCAGTTTATACATCACATGCAATTTATTTATCACAGGCAGTTATAATGGAAAATGAAATCTACCGTTCAAAAATTATTGGACCACTAGGCAACGTCATACACCGTTAGGTTAGTTAACTAACGGCAGAGTGGTCGCATGATCTTCTTAATTTTTAAACGTTTTAAAGAAAATCATATAATCCAAATATAATGGCGATGAGTAAACATCACATGTAATTTTGTCCAGATTATAACGAAAAGAAATCGCAATTAAATCTGAAAGAATTTTTTGAAAATTCGAAAAAAATTTTGGGTCAGAAACCCTACTTAGGGTTTTGGGGTACGCACACCGGGCCCGTAGCCGGTACTGGCGGGCGGACCCGTCCGCCGCAGCAGGCGACGGGAGGGGGGTGCCGCTGCAGGTGGCGGGGAGGGGGGCCCGCCGCTGCAGGCGGCGGGGGTTGCCCGCCGCTGCAGGCGGCGGGGAGCCCCGCCGGCGTAGGCGGCTGGGGTTGCACGCCGCTGCAGGCGGCGGGGATCGCCCCCGCCTGCGGCGGCGGGGGTTCCCCGTCGCTGCAGGCGGCGGGGAGCCCCCGCCTGCGGCGGCGGGGGTTGCCCGCCGCTGCAGGCGGCGGGGGGTGCCCCCGCCTGCCGCGGCGGGGGTTGCCCCCGCCTGCCGCGGCGGGGGTTGCCCCCGCCTGCCACCCCCCGCCGCCTGCCGCGGCGGGGGTTGCCCCCGCCTGCCGCGGCGGGGAGCGCCCGCCGCGGCGGGGAGCGCCCGCCGCTGCAGGCGGCGGGGGTTGCCCCCTCCAGCGACGGCGGGGGTTCCTGCCGCTGCAGGCGGCGGGGAAGCCCCCGCCTGCAGCGGCAGGGGGGGTTCCCGCCGCCGCAGCGACGGCGGGAGGGCCCCACCGCTGCCGGCGACGGGGGGGGGGGGGGCGTGGGTGAACCCTTTTTAGGGTTTTGGCGATTTTTGGAGAAAAAAATGGGTAAAAATCCGATTTTTAGTGGGAAACCAGTTTTATTCTACCAAAAAGACGTTTTTATTGAAAAAAGGTTGATTTTTAACAATAAAAACGATATATTTTTGATCGATTGATCCAAAACATTGAATCACCACATATGCGCATATGCAAAATTTAGATCTAGGGAGAAAGTTACCTCTAGATCCTACCCGCCGGATCTAGCGACGTTCGGTGAAGGAAGCCCGTTCGCGTCGCGTCCGTCCGTCGGCATGGGTTCGGCTTAGCTTTGAGCGTGCTGATAACGTGTTGTAAACTTGCCGGCTATGGAGACCATAGCCCTATATTTATAGGGGTAGGGTTACATAATGGGTGGATACCCACTAACGGGTAGGCCCACCAAAAGCCCGTTTATAACAAAATCTATTATATATGGGGTCTAATACCTCACCTTCCACCTACCCTCTAGAGATGTCCGAACAAAACACACACATATTAAATTGAAAAGCTACAAACTTCAACTCACAGAATTTTACATCCTTCCATCTCGAACACTAATCAAAAGGTTGACGGTCTCTTCTATCTAACTCAAAGCGAACTCTAGAAGATAACGAGAGGATTTTGAGAGGAGTAAATGAGTGTAAATTGTGAAATGGGGGCAAAATTGAAAAAACCGCCGGCTGTTCAAAAAAACGAGAGATGTTTTTTATTTTTGTTTTTGTTTTTGTTTTGGGGTGAGTCGAACACAAATTATTTACTGTGCAAAAAATTTTCATGGTAAATATATAATTATTGTATGTAAACATATGTAAGAAATAAAAACTGCTTCGAAGAAATCGAACCAAAACATTGTGACCCCATCCACCAAATGCATTTGCCAATGGGCTAGGGCTATAAAGAAATAACGAAAAACAAAAAAATTGGTATTGCCCATACTGGGGATCGAAAACAATACCGTGAGGCCACACACCATTTCCTTTAGCAATTGGGCTATAAAGAAGTGATTACCCTGCTAGTGATTTGTATTATATATAAATAATAATTGCATGTGTAATATGTGAAAAAATAAAGAATTTCTTGAAGGGTATCGAAAGCAGGACTTGAGGGAACAAGTACCAAAGACTTTGCAACTGGGCTATAAGAATTTCGTGTTATTGATTGATACTAAATTTCATTTTATTTTATTACCTAGTTCCGCCCATACTTGGAACAAACCAGGTTTTTTTTGTAAAATTTAAAAATGTGGGGGGGGGGCCCATTTGTTACTTGGGTCCGCCCTTGTATGTGTGTAGTATTTTGAGAGAGAGAGGGAGGGAGGGAGGGAGAGGCATAATTGAGGTTGAGGTTGGTGTGGGAATGTGTATGTATGCAATTTGTGTGAAAGCGTGTATGTGAGCGCATGCATATATTATATGTGCATTGTGCGCGCACGCACGCATGCACGCATGCATGTGTGCACGTGTGTGAGATAAAGACAACTAGCAGGAGTGTTAATTGTAGGTGTCTGCATAGGGTGCGGGTGGCTGTGTATATATGTAATGTGTGCGAGAACTGGGTGTGTGAGTGTGGGTGGATGTGTGTATTGTGTATGTGCATATTTATGCATTGTGTATACGAGGGAGAGAGGTGGTTAGTGTAGGAAGATATATGCCCATAAGGTAATTTATCTTGATTATACGTCTTGTTCATACCGTATATGGTACGTATTATTCTAAGTATAAAATTCATTTGTATTAATATACTTAGATAATATCCATAGACTTATAGCTAGGTCCTTACATATCTAGATGAGATCTCGATTATGAGTAAGTAAGCGACCAAATAGAAATGTAAGTCTAAAAAGGTTCGTGATCATAGATGTGTCGAGAACTGGATATCGACACATCGGATAGATCACTGTGTCTTCGTCTTACCTTCGGGTAATGATGATCTCATAGTCATTCGACTTGCTGAAGTCGGAGACGAGACACAGGTGCTCATTGGAGAATGAGTTCACTGAACGACCAAGTTAGAGTTATTAAATGGTTAACTTTAATGATCTGTCTTTAATAACTCTAGGGTGATGATAGGTTAGTTGATCCTTAAGACCTGAAGTCATCTGTACCAACCTGTGAGCGGACGGTGTAGCTTAGACCCATGATCTAGCTTCGAGGACCAGTCCTGATGAAAGATCTTAGGTTGGGTTGCACCTGAAGCTCTCGAGGTGAGTAAATGACTAAGATGGGATTCGTCACTTCCATTAAAGGGAAGTTAGTGTTATAGGCTCAGTCGGTCTTTATGTTAATCCTCGGCCGGGGTACGTTGCAAGTAGTACAACGTGTATACAATAAAGACCGCCGTATACTGACCAATGTTGCCTAATAGGGTTGACAGAAAACCATACCCTAGGCCAACAATAAACACAGTCTTGACGAAGGGATTTTAGCTAACGGAATTCATCATTGACACAGCCAATGCAAACCCTATGATACTTTTGTCAAATGGTCGATCACGTTATGATGACTCTGAAACAGGGACGACAGCTACTGCTCGTAGTGATCGTCGTCTAGGGGTTTCGAGCCCCAACCTGTAGTAAGGTCAGGCTGTAGGGTCTCACACCGAGTAGTGTTCGTGTCTTAGTAATAGGAATATAGAATAGAGAGAAATATCATTTGATGATATTCACAAGTTAAGTTGTGAAAGTTAGTCGCATTAGCAATAGGGACACAACGTTGCATTAGATGCTAACTTTGACTAAACGTGTTGTAAATTAGTTACGACGAATTTAGTAGGAAAAAACTTGTTGGAAAGGGTTACCTGGATGACGGGATCGTCCCGGTCTAAACACAGGTTCAAACCGTGTCCAAATCGGAGCTCAAACGAGTCCAGAAACGCAGAAATAGTTCAAGGAGAAGTGGGTTAGACCCACTGGGCCAAAAGGCCCATGTGCAAAGGCGAAACGGGCGCCGCCCGCTGGCCGCAACGGGCGCACGCCCGCTGTGTGCAGCGGGCGGGCGCCCGCTGCCTCAGCGGGCGCGGCCCGCTGTTGCAGCGGGCCAGCGCCCGCTGCTTGCAGCGGGGCTGCGGTAACGGGCGCCCGCCCGCTGCAGCAGCGGGCGGGCAGCCCGCCCTTGTTCCCTTGGGCGGGCGCGCCCGCTAAGCCTAGCGGGCGCGCCCGCAACTTAAGTCAAAATTAGGGTTTTTTGAAACCCCTAATGACGGCTACGAATTTTGAGAAATTGCTAAACTTTGAGCAATTGTTTGAGGGATCAAACGAAGTCGAAATTCGTCGCCGTCAGTTCCTACGCGTTCACCATTCCAAGCTCTTCTGATTGATAGCTTGTTTGGTGTCTGAAGTCTAGTATACGAGGAGAATTAATTAGTTAAAGTTTGGCTTTGTGAAAGCCTAACTTTAAAGTTGAAATTAAGCCAAATGGCTTAATTGAATTTTTCTCTTCATGGGGATTGTCCCACATTGCCCGCAACGAGAGGTTGAGTGCTCAATCCCTATATAAATAGGGGTGCCCTCTCCTCGTTGAAACACACACACCAGTCAACGATCGAGTAGCTCCAGATTTTTAGAGCAAGCTCGATCGGCGACTAAATCTCTCTCTCTATTTTCCTATTCTTCGGAGTAGTCCTAGCACGACTACAAAGGGGGTTTGGATCTGATCCGGACGTCTAAGACGCGGGTTCTTCTCAAGTGAAACTTTCTACCGCGTGTGATCGGCTCGGAGGCGAAAGCAGGTCGGGCGGATCGGTGCGAAGGGGCGAGGCGGCTCAGGGAGATCGGGTCAACACGGCTCGGCTACGAGGAGCTTCTCAAGACGGTGTGGTACATCTTGCCTGCTCCAGGGCCAAGATTCCGGGTATGTGGTTAAGCGTTTTCTAGTGTAATTTTAATTAGTCGCTTTAGTGTAGATCCTTCTTGGGGTGGTCAGACCCACTCCAAGTCGGCATAGATCGGGCTAGGTTCTGGCTCCCCAGAGCCTAGCTAAATAGTTTAGCTAGTGTAGAAATTTTGATTTCTGGTTTTCCGCTACGCTTTTGTGCCTCCGTGGTCCGTCCGACTTAGGACGGATACGGATCCGAGCTCTGGGGGTCCGCCAAAACCCCAACAGTGGTATCAGAGCCACGGTTATGCTATAGATCTACTATAGCGACTTTTTAATTGTTAAAAAATGCTTAGCTTTCATGTGCAAAACTTTTTAGCTTTATGTTAAATTAGTTTTGAAAATATTTTGTGTTTCAAAAATTAATTTTGCAACACGGAAATTTATTTTAATTTTGGGACAAATTATTTTTATGCGATAAATCTAAAAGAAGTCTCCTTTGTTTTAAATACTTTATAAAATTTTTATGAGACATTAAAAATTTTTAAAAGAGTGTTTAAAGTTTATGTAAACTTTATAGAAAAATTTTATTTTCGAAATTTAAGAATTTTTCTTTAGTTACATAAAAGTTAGAGATCTTTAAAACTTTATTTGAAAGCTTCTAAAAAGATTTCTAAAAGTTTTAAAAGAGTTTTAAAATTATTTTAAAATATGTAAGTAATAGAAATGATTCTATTTCATGAGATGAAACATAAATTAATTTCTTTTTATTACATAGATGTTTCTAAAATTATTATGTGATATTTTAATTTTAGAAATAAGGTTAAAAATTTTAAAGGCCTAGGTTTAAAATTATTAGATAATTTTGTACGACCTAGTTTTATGCGATAAAATTTTTTTTTGAAGGCTTTAAAATTTTTTATCTTTAATTTTAAGTGTTAAAATTTAGATTTGCATGTTTGTATTATATAGATAATTTTTAAACTTGCAAATACATTTTATATGTCACTAAAATGAAACTTTCTTTTATACGGATAAAGTTAGTTGTTTCATTTCATGTTGAATAACGTATTCACAAACCTTATTAGGTTAGCCATTAAAATTTTATAAGATGAAATTTCAATATGACAGTGACATGCTATGTTTGGTAAAACAAAACAACATCGAACCTAATACCTGATTAGGGTAGTCCTTTTGTTTAGTAAATCATTTCATTAAAACGTTCAATTAAATGATTTTCATAAAAAGACAATGTTGAATTGTTTTATTAAAATCCTAATTAGATTGGGGTAGTAAGTTGAACGAAGAACCTTATAGTTGATAAGGACTTAATAAAAGATGTTCAACCAATCTGAAAAAAATTTGAATTTTAGGATCAACAAGTTGATAAGGATTAACTAGTTCTCTTAATTAAAAGCCATTTAGTTGTTTGGAAAACATAAGATTGATGACAACTCCTTCAATGGATCATGATGTCGGTCAATGTGCTTGGCTAAAGTTTTTGGACCAACCTAGCTAGACTGGGTAACAAGTGGTCCTGGCTTAGTCAATTCCCTGGCCGCGTCCGCTGGACCGCAAGGAGTCGATTCATGACTATGTAAGTCCATCGACTATACCTAAGTCAATACGATAATAATCGTGTTCAAGATAAATCGTAGCCCTCCTTGTTTTAGGAGTTGGCAACTGTAAGAAACATGTTTCGGTTGTTGAGCTACACTCAAGCCGTGACATGTCAATCATATAGAAACCGATTTCTTGATTGACATCTTAACCTGACTGAAACCGTTGTCTCATCCCTGGAGCTTCGGCGTAAGTCTAACCAAGAATGTAGTCTAAGACCTGACCCAAACCGGCGCGTCGTGCATACACCGAGCAAAGGGGCAAGTCAGGCTAGACACGAAAACAAAGGTCTGACTAGGCTAGCCATTGTGATCCGGTTGAGCACACTCATGATCACAAATGACTAGGAGTAAAATCGATAGGGAATCATAGTAAATATGATTGACGACGAGTTCGTCTACCGACTACAGAGTCGGACAACTTGTTGAGATACACTCAAGGTTGTCAGACTCAGGGTAGTCGGATCCCTCTCTCACAAATGTTATTTTATAATAAATTGTTTATTATTATGGCTTTAAATAAATTTAGTGGGAGAATATAGTTTTATTAAAACCATTAAAACTATACTACGAACATATACTAACTAAAGTATCTATAAAATGCAGAATGGACTCAGGCCTAAAATACATGGTAGAAAAGAACGTGCTGGATGGAACCAACTACAAAGACTGGCTTAGGAACATTAAGTTGGTCCTTTCCCTAGTTGGGATTGGATACATATTGTTCGAGGACGCTCCGGAGAAGCCCGATGAGGATTCGAACCACGAAGAGAAAGAAGCCTTTAAATTGTACCAGAGGGATGCAGAGAAGGCAAGGTGCCTTGATCTAGCTTCGATGACCAACGAACTGCAAAGGAAGCATGAACTAATGGATGTTCAGAGTATACTCCTTAATGCACAAGAGTTGTATGGCAAGCGATCCAGAGCTGCCAAGTTCGAAGCTACTAGCAACCTCTGGGGCACAAAGATGACGACAGGGCCCGTACACGATCATGTTATCAAGATGATCGGGTACGTAGAGGACGCCGCCCAGTTAGGATTTGTCCTAGACAATGAGATGTCCACAGACATTATCCTAAAGTCTTTAACTCCTGAGTTCAAGCCCTTTATAACTGGCTTTATAATGAACAGCCTTGAGACAGATCTTCCTGGTCTCCTCAATATGCTCCGGCAGTTTGAGGAAATTGAGAAGAAGCCGACTGCACTGGTTGTTGGCTCTGCTACTTCCGACCAGCCGAAAGGCAAAGGGAAGAAGAGGCAGGTCCCACAACCTGCGAAGGCTAAGAAAGGGAAGAAGAAGAACAAAGGGGCCCCGTCGAAATTTGAGTGCTTCCATTGCCACAAGATTGGCCACTGGAAGAGGAACTGCAAGATCTATCTTGCAGAAGGGGCATACTGATGCCTCTACCTCATGTACAAATTAAAATTCAATTAAATGCAATTATTTCCGTTCATATAGTATGAGATACTTATAGACATCTGTGTACTGTATACAGGTGGCTGATAAGAACTGGAGATTGGAGAAGTACGGAGATCGGTCGGCAATCAAAGCAACAGTTGCTGCTGGGACCGCTCAAAGACTTCTGGAGACGATGATCGTGATGGAGATGATATTTTTCTTATTTGAATAAAATGTATCATCTTTAATGGTCGAAAACAATGAATGAGTGCTTTGCACTCAAGGTTTATTTTTGATAAACAAGTTAAGGTTCTTTTCATGAACCCGTTGTTTTGGAATGCATGTCTCGTTTGTTGCAATTGAGATTGAATAGGCTTAAATTCTGTGGATGTGGCTTTTCTGTGATGGTTGCGTATATTTTTGAATAATGGTGTATAGCTTCGATAATATTGATTTTGGAGCTGATTAAATGTTAGAAGTCAATCAGTAGTTAAGTGTAGGTTCCAGGGGGGCGTATAAATTGTGTGTGGTCACAATAATACGCATATCAAGATTAATTCTTGATTATCTGCATTTAGTTATTAAAAGAGTTAAAACCAAATGTGGTTAAAGGAATAAAGTACAGTGTAGGACGTTTTGATTGAACGAGTCAATGTCAAGTTTCCTTAAAACGATCTTGACTTGACTCATTCGTCAAACCGAACCTGACACTTGTGCATTCCGTCTGAGGCACTTACCAAATGGTTATTTTTGCACATAAATCTAAATATGATTTAGTTATTATGTTGAAGTAATTTAACCAGGTAATTCTTAAAGTCAGTGGGAGCGAGCTCATATACTTAGTTCCGTTTTTCGGACTACGTAAAAAGGATATTTCACTTTAATGAATCTTCTATATAAATCATTAAGTCAAAATTGTTTTGATTTAATCGTATATATATATATAAAGACTTAGGGTGTCAAATATGTACTTGACATATTGACAAAATAAAGTGGAGTGAGCTAGAACTGACTTACGGAAATGTTAGACCCGACATCTAAATCGTATAAGCTAACTGTTAGCTATACAAAGTTAGGAAAATTGATCCAGATCATTTTTCCAAAGGATCAACCCTGTGTGATCAAGAGATGTAATTTCAATCCATTAAAATTCGTTGTAGATACTTGTTAGTAGAACCACTCTTAGGTTTGCCATATCAAATGTCAAAGTGACTGATATGCTATAACGGTATGAGATACCGAGATAAATAGCCTAAGTGCAAGTGGGAGATGTAGGAAGATATATGCCCATAAGGCAATTTATCTTGATTATACGTCTTGTTCATACCGTATATGGTACGTATTATTCTAAGTATAAAATTTATTTGTAATAATATACTTAGATAATATCCATAGACTTATAGCTAGGTCCTTACATATCTAGATGAGATCTCGATTATGAGTTAGTAAGCGACCAAATAGAAACGTAAGTCTAAAAAGGTTCGTGATCATAGATGTGTCGAGAACTGGATATCGACACATCGGATAGATCACTGTGTCTTCGTCTTACCTTCGGGTAATGATGATCTCATAGTCATTCGACTTGCTGAAGTCGGAGACGAGACACAGGTGCTCATTGGAGAATGAGTTCACTGAACGACCAAGAGGGAGTTATTAAATGGTTAACTTTAATGATCTGTCTTTAATAACTCTAGGGTGATGATAGGTTAGTTGATCCTTAAGACCTGAAGTCATCTGTACCAACTTATGAGCGGACGGTGTAGCTTAGACCAATGATCTAGCTTCGAGGACCAGTCCTGATGAAAGATCTTAGGTTAGGTTGCACCTGAAGCTCTCGAGGTGAGTAAATGACTAAGATGGGATTCGTCACTTCCATTAAAGGGAAGTTAGTGTTATAGGCTCAGTACGGTCTTTATGTTAATCCTCGGCCGGGGTACGTTGCAAGTAGTACAACGTGTATACAATAAAGACCGCCGTATACTGACCAATGTTGTCTAATAGGGTTGACAGAAAACCATACCCTAGGCCAACAATAAACACAGTCTTGACGAAGGGATTTTAGCTAATGGAATTCATCACTGACACAGCCAATGCAAACCCTATGATACTTTTGTCAAAGGGTCGATCACGTTATGATGACTCTGAAACAGGGACGACAGCTACTGCTCGTAGTGACCGTCGTCTAGGGGTTTCGAGCCCCAACCTGTAGTAAGGTCAGGCTGTAGGGTCTCACACCGAGTAGTGTTCGTGTCTTAGTAATAGGAATATAGAATAGAGAGAAATATCATTTGATGATATTCACAAGTTAAGTTGTGAAAGTTAGTCGCATTAGCAATACGGACACAACGTTGCATTAGATGCTAACTTTGACTAAACGTGTTGTAAATTAGTTACGAAGAATTTAGTAGGAAAAAACTTGTTGGAAAGGGTTACCTGGATGACGGGATCGTCCTGGTCTAAACACAGGTTCAAACCGCGTCCAAATCGGAGCTCAAACGAGTCCAGAAACACATAAATAGTTCAAGGAGAAGTGGGTTAGACCCACTGGGCCAAAAGGCCCATGTGCAAAGGCGAAACGGGCGCCACCCGCTGGCCGCAGCGGGCGCGGCCCGCTGTGTGCAGCGGGCGGGCGCCCGCTGCCTCAGCGGGCACGGCCCGCTGCACAGCGGGCCGGCGCCCGCTGATGCAGCGGGCACGGCCCGCTGCACGCAGCGGGCCAGCGCCCGCTGCAACAGCGGGCGGGCGGCCCGCCCTTGCTCCCTTGGGCGGGCGCGCCCGCTAAGCCTAGCGGGCGCGCCCGCAACTTAAGTCAAAATTAGGGTTTTTTGAAACCCCTAATGACGGCTACGAATTTTGAGAAATTGCTAAACTTTGAGAAATTGTTTGAGGGATCAAACGAAGTCGAAATTCGTCGCCGTCAGTTCCTACGTGTTCACCATTCCAAGCTCTTCTGATTGATAGCTTGTTTGGTGTCTGAAGTTTAGTATACGAGGAGAATTAATTAGTTAAAGTTTGGCTTTATGAAAGCCTAACTTTAAAGTTGAAATTAAGCCAAATGGCTTAATTGAATTTTTCTCTTCATGGGGATTGTCCCACATTGCCCGCAACGAGAGGTTGAGTGCTCACTCCCTATATAAATAGGGGTGCACTCTCCTCGTTGAAACACACACACCAGTCAACGTTCGAGTAGCTCCAGATTTTTAGAGCAAGCTCTATCGGCGACTAAATCTCTCTCTCTATTTTCATATTCTCCGGAGTAGTCCTAGCACGACTGCAAAGGGGGTTTGGATCTGATCCGGACGTCTAAGACGCGGGTTCTTCTCAAGTGAAACTTTCTACCGCGTGTGATCGGCTCGGAGGCGAAAGCAGCTCGGGCGGATCGGTGCGAAGGGGCGAGGCGGCTCAGGGAGATCGGGTCAACGCGGCTCGGCTACGAGGAGCTTCTCAAGACGGTGCGGTACATCTTGCTTGCTCCAGGGCCAAGATTCCGGGTATGTGGTTAAGCGTTTTCTAGTGTAATTTTAATTAGTCGCTTTAGTGTAGATCCTTCTTGGGGTGGTCAGACCCACTCTAAGTCGACATAGATCGGGCTAGGTTCTGGCTCCCCAGAGCCTAGCTAAATAGTTTAGCTAGTGTAGAAATTTTGATTTCTGGTTTTCCGCTGCGCTTTTGTGCCTCCGTGGTCCGTCCGACTTAGGACGGATATGGATCCGAGCTCTGGGGGTCCGCCAAAACCCCAACAGTTAGGGCTAGGGTGGCAATGTGTGCAAGCATGCACCATGTGTGCACGTTCACGGACACATGTTTTGTGGTGAAGAGGGGGAGGTAAGGAGAGGAAAGAGAGATGGTTAGTGTCAGAGTGGTTGTATATGTGTGCCATGTCTGTGTGCGAGTGGGTGTATCAGTGTACGTAAGTGTTAATGAGTGGGAAAGTGGCGTGGAACGAGCCATGAGCATGTACTACACTTTGATGAAAATCGAAGCATATCTTGCCGCAATTATTACCATTACACAAGAAGAAATTTTATTTATTTTAAACTTTTAGTGTGTTTCATTATTTTTAATAATTGTATTATTTTAGAGTTTGAGTCTAATCAAAATTCACGGAGCCGATCTTTCAAAAAAATAGTGGTGAGTGTAGTTTGGGGCTGGAAGGTGTGTGTAAAAAGTAAAATGTGACAAGACTACATCGACACTAATGTTTTGTATTTTTGGAGCTATTTATTATAATCGAAGCTTTTCATAAACACACTAAAAACCTAATGAACCTTATGTTATTTGCTCATCGATCTGACCGATGAAAAAAATTTGTCATCATAAAATCATTACATTCTAACAATCTAATCGACGAGTTAATTGATTGTGTTTCACTCGTTTTTGATAAGGTGGGGTTTTTGTTGGATCTCAGAGAGGAGAGTGGAAATTTGTTTTAGGGTGATTCCAGAGATGGCTGATTGTTGTGCAAAAGGAGGAGAACTCCTCTCCATTCAAAGGAGCCACCATCATACCTCCAACCCATAACAGTTCCCATAATTTCCTGCAATAAATCCTACGATAAATCACGTAATAAATCCCGTAACTTTATTTGATTTAATAGAAATTTATTACTTATCCAATTTATTATGTATCACATTTATTACGTATTCCAACCAACCTGTTGGTGTTGTGCATTGAAGGCCCAGCAATCGCTACACATCACAGCAGAATAACACAAGATCGTGGGGATCGAGGATGAAGGATAAGCGGCGCACAAATAGAGCACAAACAAGATTGCTTTTAGGCCGTAGATGGCTAAGGGGGAACACCAGTGAACTCTATTACGAAAGGGGAGATCAATACAAATCTTCTCTCTTTGTCCAATGAAGAAGAAGCACACAAGATCTCTCCAAAAAGCTCATGCTACAATATCTCACAAAGTTGGCTCTAACAATGGCGGCTCTCTCCAAGGATACAAATGTGTTCCATACGAAACCCTTACATAAAACCCCCTATTTTAACCCTAGGTTATAATGGGTGTCATCGTTGGCTAAGGTCTCCTATCAGATACGGATTCAGACATTTCTGGGATACGATCCAATCGTCCTCTACGCAATTAATGTCGCTGCAACGTAGTTGACCGCATCCCAATGGGCTCCCTTCGACTGATCGACCTTCCTTTTGTGTCGAGGGACATTAGTGCCTAGCCTTGCATACACACCTTCTTCCTTTGAGCCTCCATACGACCGATCGACCGAACACGGACTCTAACCGTGATGCGACCGATCGACCCAATGCCGAGCGATCGACCTTTAGACTCGAACTGACGACCGATCGATGCAACTACGCTGACGAAGCCACATGCCCAGGATTCTTGTATCTGACTTGTGCAGAGTCAGATAGGTCGAATCCAGGCGTAGTCGAGTTACCCTTGCACAAGATAACTCGTCTGCCAATCAACTGCTTCTTCTGAACCGAATTGAACTACCTTCTCCATAGATCTCCACCTTGGCGAGATTCAAGCCTCTGTCCAACAGACGACCCTCATCGACCTTGGTTGAGCATTAAATGGTGTTCCCCCTTATTTGTTCCGAAGAACCAAATGTCCCAAAGGACCAAATGCTTCGCCAGAGCTACGACTGTCTCCTGTGACTGGCTGACTCTCTCGAGTCTCAAATGGCTCCACCGAGCCTCAATGCCCCCTCCTGGGGCCGACGTCAACTTCTATCAGGAACCACATTGCACAAGTCCAAACAATGCTTGAACTTGTGTCCCGATACAACCTTCGTCAGCATGTCTGCAGGGTTGTCATTTGGTCTGATCTTCAACAAGTTGATGTCGTCGTCTTCCTCTCCGTCATAGTCCCTGACAAAGTGGAATTGAACGTGATATGCTTTTTACGGGCATGGAAGACCTGATTCTTAGCCAAGTGCACTACACTCTAGCTATCACAATGGACATCGTACCTCTCTTGGTAGACCCCAGATCATCCATCAGACCCATCAGCCATATCGTCTCCTTCACAGCTTCAGTCAATTCCATATACTCTGCATCCGAAGTAGACATGGCCACCATAGACTGAAGGATACTCTGCCAACATATTGGAGAGCCAGACAGGGTGAAGACGTAGCCTGTTATCGATTACCTCCCATCCAAGTCGCCTGAGTAGTCGGAGTCGACATACCCGATACTATGCGGACCATGAACACTTTGGCTGTATGTCTGTCCGACGTCGACTGTGTCATTGATGTAACGCAGGATCCACTGCACTGCTCGCCAATGCTCTCTTCTGGGGTTGTGCATGTATCTACTCACCATGCTGACTGCATGTGATAGATCCAGTCGAGTACGTACCATTGCGTACATCAAGGCTTCTACCGCATTGGCATACGGTATGCTCGTCATGAGCTTCTTCTCCTCGTCGTTCTTCAGACACTGCTCGACACTGAGCTTGAAGTGAGGTGCCAGTGTAACACACCGCTCCCAGGATACCCGGGAAGTACGAATCCATCTCATGTACTCTCAGAGCAGCGAGTGTTACAAAGGGAGAAGGAAAGAAAAGTACAAGAGAAACCGACAGGTCTACTGCGCACTGCTGAGATAGCACCTGTAATGTCCAAAATACAAACCAACAACAAAGCATAGAAAACACAGAGAGAACCATAGAAACTCCCCAATAACTCAGAGACAACAACTAAACCAAAGAGTAACCATAATCTTTATACATCACCAATATCCATTATACATCCATTATAGGCAATGCATCCCTCTACCCAAAGCAAAATCCCAAAAGTACAAGTCTCTCTCCTCTCCCCTCTCCACCCAAACCTACACTAAGCACCTCGACCAATACTCCCAACTCCACCTCTGCCACCAACTCCAATACCCGAAACCACAAATTGGAGCACGTCAAAGCGTGTCCAATGAGGAAACCCAACTCGTGCCAAAACTAAGTATTAATTTGGGAGTGTTATTTATTAGTCACAGTGTAGTTTAAGACATGAAAGAAACAACAGGTACATATAACGCATGAAAGAAACAACAGATACGTCAGACTGAGAGTATAAGAATTTAACATTTCAATCTTATGGTTAAGTATGTAATTAAAATTTGATTGGAAACCTGGGTAACGAGTAAGCATACAGGCATGGACCTCACCCAATAAGATGGGTGGAATGCTACGAATTTTCGAGACAAGCTCTTACAAAAGAAGCCGTTCACCAACACAACCAACTCAACCAAAACCGCACCAACTCCCCGCTTCTGTGGGCTCGTCAGGAGTGGTCAACAAACTCAGCAGTCCATCTCATATGCCTACCTGGTACTTAAGTTTCCCCCAACCCCATTCTAGGGTGCTCACCTACCATATGGCAGAACGAGGGATCCCTATACTTTATTAGCATTTAAGTAAACTAACCAATGTACAATGTTAAAGATGTGAACTACCATATTTAAGAATGTGAACTACATTAAAACTACGAGAATAGCATGCATTATTAAAGTGAACATAAAAGGAAATAACAAGAAGTGACATGCATTAAAATGGAAGTACTAGCCTACAACATGAATCATGGTCAAATTAAAAGATTAGTAAGCAACAAAAACTAATGTGCATAAAATTTCATTGTATGATTAAGGATTAACAAGTAACAAAGACCATTATCCATAGTACATCATTTTGGATTAAAGGTTGTCGAGCAACATGGACTTTATTGTCATTAAGGAAGTAAACAACATGAACCTTAGTATATAGAATTAGCAAGCAACATGCTTCATTAGCAGCAATACGAGGCATAATTGTGGGCTTTAGATATTAGTAGGCATCATAAACCAATCCTCCACCAACATGAAACTTCCAACATAAAACTCACATCCTTCTCCCTAATATAACAACATGAAACATTCTCCACAACACATCATTATGGAACATAACCCATTCTCCATCCACATGAACATAACTTCATTAGGGGTCTATTGCATCATAAATCATTTCCATAAACCATCACTAACCATTAAGAATGAAATCTTATAATTACAACCAAATAAATGCTCGGCAAGTGTACAATGAAAATGCAACATTTACAACAACTTAGTTTATGTCTACATGAAAAATGCAACCAACTAACAACTTTAGCATTTCCCAAAACTAACTTTAACCCCAAAGACATGGAGAAATAGCATGGATGATATCAAATATGCTAGCTTTAATGAAGGAAGCCATGAAATTTTCTACCTTTCGCACAAGTTGGCATGCTACTAAAGAAGATCCTAACTTTAGGCTCAATTTATCAAAATATGAAATAAAGCGACTAACTTTAGGCTCCATTGGTCATAATGTGAATGAAGGATGCTAACTTTAGGCTCAATTGAATGCTACAATTATTTGTGCTTAAGAAAGATGATAAATTTCACTTACATGTCAATTAAAAATTACAACTTCTTTAATAGTTTGTGCAAAAATTACAACAACACACTTAAATTAAGGTTTAGCTTACCAAGTTGAGAATCCTACCTTGTTAGCTTGGATGAACTCCCCTCCTTCTCCTTCTTCTGTCTCTTCTCCTCCTTTCTTTTCCTTTTTCTCAATTCCCTTGATTTTTCCCTTTCTTTTCTCCCCCTTTTGTTTTTCTCTTTTTTTTGTCATGAAGAGTTCGGTCATAAAGAAGAAAAAGGAAAAATAAATTAAAAAGGAAAATGAAAAATTAAAAAAGAGAGGAGAAAGTTGTAGAAGGAAATGGGATGAAAATATCTCTTCAAAAGTTTCATGTATTTACAAGTTTGCCATTGCACCAAATAAAAAGAATGAAAAGAAAAGAAAATAGAAGAATATAGAAGATTAAGGAGTTAATAAAGAGAGATATTTTCTAAACATTCCCTTTAATTACAAATTTCCCATTCTCTACACTCTTCATTTTTATGTGCACACAACTCATTCTTAATTACAAGTGGGCCATTCCTTACACATGTCACTTTACTATACACATACACCTAACTTAATTACAAGAGTGCCATTACTTAACACACTCTTCTACTATACACACTCACACCCCACTAATTACAAAAATGCCACTAGCCCAACCCCCCTTTCACACTAGCCTCATTCTTGCCCACATAACCCCTTCCACACTAGCCCTCCTACACTAACCCATATCTTAATACTTACCCTCTACTAAATACCTAGGGAGCCATCACTAAGCATACCAATAAACAATAATAACATCCAATACAACCATATAGCCATTCACGTAGGAAATTACTACGCATACAACAAAATCACTATACATCCATACATTACTATACACACACCACGTACAGAGTACTATGGCCATTACAGCTAGCAGAGTAACTACGGTCTTCATCTTCTCACAGCCAAACCTATATATAACAGACTTCAAATAGCGACTATGTGAAAGATGAACTGTACCTCCACTTCGATCTCTTGTGATCTCCATCCCAAGAATCATCCGTGCCTCGCCTAGATCCTTCATCTCAAATGCAGAACTCAAATGAGATTTCAATCTCCAAATCTCCTCTTTATTCGATGAAGCTATGAGCATATCATCGACATAAAGCATAAGGTAGATAAAGGACTCGTTAACCAACTTCCGATAGAACACGCAATGATCATAGGGACTACGAACATACCCTTGATCATCCGTCATAAAGCATTCAAAATTCTTATACCAAGGTCGTGGTGATTGTTTCAACCCGTAGAGTAACTTCTTCAGTCGATAGGCTCGACCGTCATTACTCCCATAGCCATCGGGATGAGCCATATAGATCTCTTCTTTGAGCTCTCCATACAAGAATGCTGTCTTGACATCCAATTGCACCAGTTTGAGGTCGACTGTGCAACCAATGCCAATAAGATACGAATCGAGCAATGCTTCACCACAGGTGAGAATACTTCATTGTAATCTATACCTTCTCTCTATGTGAAGCCCTTTGCTACGAGGCGAGCTTTGTAGCGAACATCTCCTTATTCGACTCCTAGATTCTTGGTGTAGACCCATTTACACCCAATTGCCTTCTTGCCCTTTAGAAGCTCATTGATTCCATCTCTTCGTCCATCACACTTCTCCACCGCTCCGGGTCTTCGGTTTACTCCACCTCACCGAACGAGTTGGAAACATCGATACATAC
Source organism: Scilla litardierei (assembly GCA_030789695.1). NCBI lineage: Eukaryota > Viridiplantae > Streptophyta > Magnoliopsida > Asparagales > Asparagaceae > Scilla > Scilla litardierei. Next base: position 62,272,151 of record CM061133.1, on the reverse strand, counting down.
TGTGGAAAAGGTAAATGAGACCAACTCCGAGTACCTCGTAGGTTTTCTTGTCTCACGCCTTGGTCTCGATACTGCGATAGAACTCTTCGATTGAACGACCCTTGGAGACGAGCTATCTCCACCAACTGAGCTTGAGCCACCAACTACACCATCGATGGCATGGAGCCCGCCTTCTGCTACGTCTGGTGTGGGTCGATCTGAGTCGTCGATCGACCGTTGTGGAGTATCAGACACATTGTCGTAGACCTGCTTCAATTATGTCTGTTCGACCTCCACCTTTGGCTCATTCTCCTTCTTCAGTAACACCGACTCATCAAACGTTACGTCTCTACTCAGGATCACCTTCCTCTGTGTCGGACACCATCGTTGATATCCCTTGACACCACTGCTGAAGACCAAGAAGATAGCTTTCTTAGCTCTAGCATCGAGTTTGTCTTCCTTCACGGCATAGTAACTCGGACAGCCCCAAACTCGAAGTGATACATAATCAGAAAATGGCTTTCTCGACCATACCTCTAAAGGAGGTCTTCCTTCTAATGCAGCAGATGGTAGCCGATTGACCAAGTAGGTCGCATACGCCAGGGCCTCTGCCCAAAACTCCTTCGATAGGTCAGCATTTGACAGCATGCATCGAACTTTCTCCAGCAAGGTTCGATTCATCCTCTCTGCTACCTCATTCTGCTGCAGCGTACCAACAATGGTATAGTGTCTCTGTATCCCTTTCGATCTGTAGAACTTCTCGAAGAGATCTGACCTATACTCACCACCGTTGTCACTTCGCAGATGCTTGATTTGCCGACCAGTCTGAGTCTCGACCAGCTTCTTCCACTTGATGAAAGTACTAAGAACTTGGTCCTTCGACTTCATCGAAAACACCACACCATGCGTGAGAAATTCTCGATGAACGACACAAAGTAGTGTTTTCCTCCCCATGAAGCCGTCCTCGACGGACCACATACGTCAGTGTGTACATAGTCAAGCGTTGCCTTTGTACTGTGGATGGCCGTCCCAAATTAAGCACGTGTCTGTTTTCCAAACACACAGTGCTCACAGAACTCGATCTTCCCTGTCTTGGCTCCCTTTAAACGACCCCCAACGATAAGCTTCGGCAACACTTTCTCGCCCACATGACTTAGTCACATGTGTCATAACATTGAGTCGTCCTCCTCAGCCTCACGAGTCAGAGCCGCTGTGCCAGCTACGACTGAGCCATCCAAGTAATAGAGGTTGCCTTGACGCTTCCCTTTCATCACGATCATTGCTCCTCTAGTCACCCTCAGAGCTCCATTCTCCATGGTCACTCGACATCCCTTGGATTCGAGTGAGCCGAGCGATATAAAATTACAAGGGATTTGGTGAGCCGAGTGATATGAGATTACGCCTTAGGTCGGAAGCAAAGCGCACCTCCTCGATGTCTTGTGCAACACATGTAGGAATATTATGCCCTCGAGGCCATTTATTCTTGTGTGAATAGCACAAACATCTTGTTCGAAATAACAGTAAGCTGTTTGGTAATGATTTATCCAAGTTATTTTATAATTAGATATCGACTTAGGTAAAGTCCTGAGACTTTATGCAAGGTCAAACGGGTATCGAGATGAGTATCTCGATCATGGAGAAACATTTGACCGTCTGTAGCATAAGTCTAAAATGGTTCGTGGTCGTAGATGTTCCGATACAAGGATATCGAAACATCGGATAGACCATTGTGTCTTAGTCTTCATCGTTTAGCGGTGGCGATAATCTCATGATCGCTTGACTAGGCGAAGTCGAAGAAGAAACACAGGTGCTCATTAGAATGAGTTCACTGAACGATCCATTAGAGTTATCATATGGTTATATTGACCAATCTGTCAGTGATAACTCTGAGTGATGATAGGATAGTTGGTCTTTTGACTTGAGGTCATTTTGACAAACCTGTGCGTGAACGGTGCCACTTATATCAACTGACCTAGCTTCGAGGCAATGCCTGTCGAAAGGTCTTTTGATTGGGTGTCACTTGAAACGTACGAGGCGAGTAACGACCAAGAGAGGATTCGTCTCTCCCGGTCAATGGGAGTTAGTGTCGTAGAGTTAGTTCGGTCTTTAGTAAAAACTCTGCAAAGAGTATGTTGGAAGAAGTCCAACATTTATTGACTAAAGATTGATCGAAACTAACCGGAGTTAAGTTATTGGGGTTGACAGTTTAACCGTACCCCAGACTTGATCTGCACGACACAGTTTAGACGAAGAGACTATAACTACAGAAATCATCACTGACACGGTCAGGGTGGTCCAGACAATTCTCATGTTGATGAGCTAACCACATTATGATGATGCTGAAACAGGGACGGCAGCCACTGCTCGTGGTCTTTGTCGTATAGGGCTTCGAGCCCAACCTGTAGTAGGGTCAGGCCGTAGGGTCACACAAAGAGTGCGACCTTCGTCTAGTAATAGGTAGAAATTAGTTAGGGAGAATATTTGCATTTGATGCAAAAGAAGATATAATTGCATTTGATGCAATATGATAATTTAAGCCTAGATAGGGACTATTTTGCATTAGATGCAAAAGCGATTAAATGTGTATTAAATTGTTTAATACAATATTTAATAAAATAAACGCAAGGAAAAGTTCACGGATAAGATGGGAATGTCCCGGTCTAGACCCAGGTTCGAACGGCGTCCAAATCGGACACCGGATGCTCAAGTTAGAGCCAAAACAGCCAAACAGATCAGACCGGGTCAGACCAGGCTGACCCAGACCAGACCAAGTCTGGCCTGGGTGCCTGGCCAGACCTGACTGAGCCAGGAACCCAGATAGGCAGGACTGGGCACAGGCCCAGGCGCTGGGCGCCTGGGCCTGCGCCCAGGCGGGCCTGGGCGCCTGGGAGCCCAGGCGCCCGCCAGGCGCCCGCCGGGCGCCGGGCGCCAGGCTGGCACCTGGGCGCCCGCGCCTGGGCGCCCGCGCCTGGGCGCCCGTGCCAGACCTGGGCGCCCGTGCCCAGGTCTGGCAGGTGCCCAGTTAGCCTGGATTTGAGGCTGTGGGGCCCACAGATTGGGCCCCACCTTAGGGTGCTGAACCCTAGGTTTGATGGCAGATTTGACGGCTGTTTTTTGCGAAAAACTAGCCGTAGGCTGATCTTTGGACACTCAATTGGAGGGTCAAACGAACTCCGATTGACGAACGGTTTTTTCCTATGCGTTCACCGTTCAACGCTTGTCGTATTGATAGGTTGTATCAATCCTGAAGCTCAACAGTGAGTGAGTTAAAATTCACGGAAGTTTGCACTTTGTGAAGAGCAAACAAACTTGATTTTAAATTAACTCATTGTTTAGTCCCACATCGGATTTTGAGAAAAGGGGAGAGTCCGTCGCCTATATAAATAGGGGTCTCCCCCCTTTCTCAAAACTCATCCCAAGCTTTAGATCTGAGCGGCTCTCGTAAATGTTGGAGCACGCTCGGATCTGGGCTTAAATTAATATTTCTCATCTCCCTAAATTTCTTCCTCACTCCTGAGGGCTCTAGCAAAGCCACGAAGGAGTTCGGATTCTGGATCTGAAATCTAGGCGGAGGTTTCACTCGCGTGAAACTTTCTTCGGCGCGTGGTTGGCTCGGCGGCACGGGGATTGATCGCCTCGGGATGCGGAGCGGTTCGAGGAGCGGTTCGGGGAGCGGTTCAAGGAGCGGTTCGGCGTGGGACGAGAGCAGCTCGGAAGACGGCGCGGAACATCTCGCCTGCTCCAGGGCTGAGATTCCGGGTATGTGGTTAAAGTATTTTATTAGCATTAGTTTAGTTTAATCGCAGTAGGCTAGATCCTTCTTGGGATGGTCAGATCCATCCCAAGTCGGCATAGATCTTGGCATAGGGTCTTGGACCTTAGGGCTAAGTTAAAAATTGTTTTTAACTGCATGTTAATTAGTTAACATAGTTTTTCTTCCGCTGCTATTGTTTTTCTGTCTATGTTCCGTCCGACTTAGGACGGGACTAGAGTTTTTGTGCCCTAAGGGACCGCGAATTTCCCTACAGTGGTATCAGAGCCTAGGTTTGCGTAGTCGATCTAGGTACTGCGATTTCATTAAACTGGTTAATATTTTTAAATGCTTTTCAAATGTTTTTAAAGTTATGAGATAAAATTTTAAAAATGTTTTAGATGTTCAAAAATTCTTTTTGATATTTTTGAACATGAAATTTTTAAAAATAACGTTTTAAAATTTATGTGATAATTTTAAAACTAATTTTAAATCTTTAAAAGTTTAAAATTATTTTGGATGCCTAAAATTTTTTATATGATAAACTTTTTAAGCATGGAAATTTTAAAATGGTGTTTTTAAATTTATGTGATAAATTTTAAAATTGATTTTAAGGCTTTAAATTTATGCGATAAGTTTAAAATGTTTTAGATGTTTAAAAATTGTATATGATAAATTTTTGAACATGGAAAATTTTTAAAGTAATGTTTTAAATTTATAAGATATTTTTAAAACTGATTTTAAAAGTCTAAAAAATTGTTTATGCGATAAACTTAGTTTATTTAATTGGTAAATACATATACACTTTCATTTTATGTTGATAAAATTAGTGTAGTTTTATTTTAATGGCTTGATAATCTTGTCCCTTATTTGATAACACAAGATAACCCTTTAGGTTAGCCATTAAAAATGATTAAAATTTATTACTTGAATTTTAATGACATGCTATGTTTTAATAAAACATTAACAATGCTTCAAGACCTAATTCCTGATTAGGGTAGTCCTTTAAATGAATTTTCAATTCTAATTGTTATAATTAATTCTCATTAAAGGAATTCGCTTTTAGCGTTGTTAATAATTTATTAAAATCCTAATAACGATTAGGATAGCACGTGAACCTTATAGTTGATAAGGACTTAATAAAAGTTATTAAACAAATCCTAAAATTTTGAATTTAAGAATGCAACTAATTGATAGGATTAATTAGTTGTTAATAAAAGCTGTTTAGTCTATGGCATACATACAAAAATGACAAGCTTCATTCAATGGACCATGATCCAGTCAATGTGCTTGGCTAAGAGTTCTGGATCACCCTTTAAGGGATAGTGATCCTGGCTTAGTCAATTCCCTGGCTGAGTTCCGCTGGACCGCAATGTCGCGAATCATGATTGTATGACACCCTGGACTATATCTAAGTCAAATACGTTAATGATCTTTTTCAAGATTAGCCGTAGCCCTCCTTGTTTTAGGGGTTAGCAACTATAGGGCCCGTGTTACAGTTGTTGAGATACACTCAAGCTGTGACATGGCAACCTTGTAGAAACCAACTTCTTAAATACATTAGATGACATCTTGACTTGACCCAAACCGACGTTGTCGTGAATACACCCAGCGGCGGCACAAGTTTAGTCAAGGATGTAGTCTGCCTAGATGTAGTCTAAGACCTGACCCAAACCGACGTGTCGTGCATACACCGAGCTGAGGGGCAAGTCAGGCTAGACATGAAAACAAGGGTCCGACTAGACTAGACATTGTGATTTGGATGAGCACACTCATGATCACGAATGGCTAGGGGCAAAAACCGATTAAGAGAGTCATATCTGATACGATCGATGAAGAGTCATCTTCCGATCGCAGAGTCAATCAACTTGTTGAGCTACACTCAAGGTTGTTTAGACTCAAGGTGATTGGAACTCTTACCCATTAATTTTAATTCGATTAAATCGTTCGTTATTAAGCTTTAAAACGATCGTAAAAATAGTGGGAAGATATAGATAGATAAAAGCCAATCTACCTATATTTAATATTGAACATATGCTAAAACTAGGGTAAGACTATGTTTACCGAAAGAATCAATTGATAATATTGGAATTAGTTAACTGGTCAATAAGTTGATTAATTGAATATCGAATTAAATTCTAATTGATAGAATTAAAACTATATTCTCGTTGACATTAAATGACCTTCTAAAGAACAGACTTAAGAAAATATGATTTCATTAAGTTCTGGGTCCAACAAATAAATTAAAGATACATGTCACTCGTCTCTATATGAGGCAGCTTGAACATATAGGACATTCAAAGTATGTTTCTCCCTATAACTTGTCGAGCTACCCTCAAGGTTGTATGGACAAACAATTTTGATCCACAAAGTTCGAAAATTCGATCAAACCGTTTGAGTCGAATACGAGTGCATGAGCGATGCAAGACTACGTATCCCAACTGGATCTTGAGACAAGCAGCTTCTTAAGCTACACTCAAGATTGTAAAGCTCAAGCGTTTGGATACATAAGTTGCTTGCATATCTATTTATTTATGTTGATATCTAAATGTGATTTAGAAAAAGGAAGAAGGCACTTCGGAAAGTCAATTGAGAAAGTTAGTTTAATTTATCATTAGTAGAGGCATAAGTAGGAGGAAATGAAAATGTGACATATTTTGATGTCACATTTCGGAATAAGTTGTTATACAAAAACGTTTAACACATTTTGACGAATGTCGTCACATTGCTTCTGAAATAATGAGTTGTGTTAAGTAATTTGTAAATAACTATATATATATTAAATGTTAATATAAAAATACACAAGATAGTAGCAAACTTATATGGTAAAATTAGACTAGGCCGTATCAAGAGATTAAGCTTCACAAGTCACATAAAGAGAGGTCTGACCTCTCATATTATGAAGTATATGGACACTTGTGAGTCTTAGCATAGATACAAAGGCCGAAATCCATCTGTAAGACAGTGGGAGAATGAGTTGTCGAACTCAGTCTCGTACATACTGATGTACCCGAGTCTATTTTTAACAAAATAAGTTATTCGTACATTTTACTAAGACACGTGTTCTTGATGAAACGCAAGTCTGATAAAATAAAGAACGAAATGACGAAAGTATTTAAACTGATTCGATTAGATCGAATGGTCAAATACTTAGCTACATAAAATCTTGTGTAATTAAAAAAAATGTGATTTTCTCTCAGGTCAAGTCTGTTAACACATCAGAGTGTTAAAAGGTATGAATCACACTTAGTTAGACTTGGTGCGATCCATAAATAAGTGACTCTGAGTTAACTCCTCCCTCTGGGTTAAGTCCCAGATAGTAATGCCTAGGTTTTGATAATGTTCTATAAGGACATTATCAATAATATATTCAATAAATCAATCGTAAGGAAGTTGTATTATTACTCGAATCTCGTGAGACGGATTGTTGAGTTAGACATCATAACTGATGATGACTTAGTCAACTTCTAGGATGAAATTCGGAGTAGTAACTCTGATTTAAAACTTGATGCAGGTCCGTGTGCGTAAATAAATTGAGAATTTAGTTTACGTGCCCAAAGAAAATGTTTCCTCACTTTCTGCAAGTAAATCTTTAAAAGATTGATGCAGAAAAGAAAATGGTGAAGTACAATAATGTTGGACGGGAACGATTTTCATCCTAATTTCTTTAAAACGGGTTATGATGAAACCGGTTTTGCCAACAGATGTGTACAGATCTACTCGGACCAAAGCCGATGTAAAACGCTTAAGTTGACCATGAAAATTGGAGCATTCACTTATAAGTTCGTTTTTCTAAATATGATTTAGACAGACTGACTTATATGAATTAGCCAGATAGTTTTCAAGGTCAGTGTGAGCGTATAAATTACATGCGAATCATCAAAGGGATGGAACATACATTTTGACAAAAGTAATCAAAAGGTTTGATACTTTATCAAGAATAGATATGAGCCATTTAAAATGACCATTAACAAATTTAAATGATTATCGTAAGGTACGATAAACTGGATAAGATCCAAGTAAAATAAAATATTATGGATTCCGACAGACCAAATGAATTATTTGAATGAGATTCAAATGGTTGGTCTAACACAAACATAAAAACCCCTTAAGTCTATAGTGTAGACGGTTTTAGCAGAGCCACTCACGAAGGCTCTACCACATGAAGTCGGGAAAACTTATGTGTAAAAACGGTATAAGATACCGAGATAAATGGGCCTGAGTGCAACTGGGAGATGTAGGAATATTATGCCCTCGAGGCCATTTATTCCTGTGTGAATAGCACAAACATCTTGTTCGAAATAACAGTAAGTTGTTTGGTAATGATTTATCCAAGTTATTTTATAATTAGATATCGACTTAGGTAAAGTCCTGAGACTTTATGCAAGGTCAAACGGGTATCGAGATAAGTATCTCGATCATGGAGAAACGTTTGACCGTCTGTAGCATAAGTCTAAAATGGTTCGTGGTCGTAAATGTTCCGAGACAAGGATATCGAAACATCGGATAGACCATTGTGTCTTAGTCTTCATCGTTTAGCGGTGGCGATGATCTCATGATCGCTTGACTTGGCGAACTCGAAGACGAGACACAGGTGCTCATTAGAATGAGTTCACTGAACGATCCACTAGAGTTATCATATGGTTATATTGACCAATCTGTTAGTGATAACTCTGAGTGATGATAGGATAGTTGGTCTTTTGACTTGAGGTCATTTTGACAAACCTGTGCGTGAACGGTGCCACTTATATCAACTGACCTAGCTTCGAGGCAATGCATGTCGAAAGGTCTTTTGATTGGGTGTCACTTGAAACGTACGAGGAGAGTAACGACCAAGAGAGGATTCGTCTCTCCCGGTCAATGGGAGTTAGTGTCGTAGAGTTAGTTCGGTCTTTAGTAAAAACTCTGCAAAGAGTATGTTGGAAGAAGTCCAACATTTATTGACTAAAGATTGATCGAAACTAACCAGAGTTAAGTTATTGGGGTTGATAGTTTAACCGTACCCCAGACTTGATCTGCACGACACAGTTTAGACGAAGAGACTATAACTGCAGAAATCATCACTGACACGGTCAGGGTGGTCCCGACAATTCTCATGTTGATGAGCTAACCACATTATGATGATGCTGAAACAGGGACGGCAGCCACTGCTCGTGGTCTTTGTCGTATAGGGCTTCGAGCCCAACCTGTAGTAGGGTCAGGCCGTAGGGTCACACAAAGAGTGCGACCTTCGTCTAGTAATAGGTAGAAATTAGTTAGGGAGAATATTTGCATTTGATGCAAAAGAAGAGATAATTGCATTTGATGCAATATGATAATTTAAGCCTAGATAGGGACTATTTTGCATTAGATGCAAAAGTGATTAAATGTGTATTAAATTGTTTAATACAATATTTAATAAAATAAATGCAAGGAAAAGTTCACGGATAAGACGGGAATGTCCCGGTCTAGACCCAGGTTCGAACGGCGTCCAAATCGGACACCGGATGCTCAAGTTAGAGCCAAAACAGCCAAACAGATCAGACCGGGTCAGACCAGGCTGACCCAGACCAGACCAAGTCTGGCCTGGGTGCCTGGCCAGACCTGACTGAGCCAGGAACCCAGATAGGCAGGCCTGATCTTTGGACACTCAATTGGAGGGTCAAACGAACTCCGATTGACGAACGGTTTTTTCCTATGCGTTCACCGTTCAACGCTTGTCGTATTGATAGGTTGTATCAATCCTGAAGCTCAACGGCGAGTGAGTTAAAATTCACGGAAGTTTGCACTTTGTGAAGTGCAAACTAACTTGATTTTAAATTAACTCATTGTTTAGTCCCACATCAGATTTTGAGAAAAGGGGAGAGTCCGCCGCCTATATAAATAGGGGTCTCCCCCCTTTCTCAAAACTCGTCCCAAGCTCTAGATCTGAGCGGCTCTCGTAAATGTTGGAGCACGCTCGGATCTAGGCTTAAATTAATATTTCTCATCTCCCTAAATTTCTTCCTTACTCCTGAGGGCTCTAGCAAAGCCACGAAGGAGTTCGGATTCTGGATCCGAAATCTAGGCGGAGGTTTCACTCGCGTGAAACTTTCTTCGGCGCGTGGTTGGCTCGGCGGCACGGGGATTGATCGCCTCGGGATGCAGAGCGGTTCGAGGAGCGGTTCAGGGAGCGGTTCAAGGAGCGGCTCGGCGTGGGACGGGAGCAGCTCGGAAGACGGCGCGGAACATCTCGCCTGCTCCAGGGCTGAGATTCCGGGTATGTGGTTAAAGTATTTTATTAGCATTAGTTTAGTTTAATCGCAGTAGGCTAGATCCTTCTTGGGATGGTCAGATCCATCCCAAGTCGGCATAGATCTTGGCATAGGGTCTTGGACCTTAGGGCTAAGTTAAAAATTGTTTTTAACTGCATGTTAATTAGTTAACATAGTTTTTCTTCCGCTGCTATTGTTTTTCTGTCTATGTTCCGTCCGACTTAGGACGGGACTAGAGTTTTTGTGCCCTAAGGGACCGCGAATTTCCCTACAACACCGTCGCCCATCCTCATCTGCGCTGTACTGATGCTTGCCGTACTACAAGCTCGGTCATCGCCCAGCAAGACCGTACACTTACCACCCTCCCTGAAGGTCGTATAATACTCTCGATATGGCGGCATATGGAACAAGCACCCAGAGTCGAGCACCCAACCATCTGACGTCATGCCCTCTAAAGTACCGACCCGTACATACTCTTCGACCTCAACGTCCTTAGAGATGTTGGTAGTTGCGTCATGCTTCTTCTTTGCCTTGGGGTAATCTCTGACCCAATGTCCTCTTTCTTTACAGAAAGCATATTGATCCTTCTCCACCTTGCGCTGAGGGCCTCTTGTCTTGTCTCTGGACTTGGATCTGAAATACCCCTTCGGTCTCCACCCTTCTCACCATTACGACCCCTTACGACCGTAAGAGCGTCGTTCGAAGCTCGGCTGCTGGTGTCCCCATCGTTCTTCCTGAACTTGTTGCTCGTCAGAGCATTGGACACCTCTTCAAATGTGATCGATTCCTTACCATAGGTAAGGACCGACACTAAGTACTCATACTTGATTGGTAAAGGTTTGAGGAGAATCATCGCCTTGTCTTCATCATTGACCTTTACGTCGACGTTCCTGAGGGCGGTAAGAAGCTTGTTGTAGTAGTCGATGTGTTCCTACATAGAAACTCCCTCAGCTAACTTCAAACCAAACAGCTCCTTCTTCAAGTGTTGCCGGTTTTGGATGTTCTTCTTCATGTACTTGTCGCCGAGCTCCTTCCAGAACTTACTAGCACTTGTCTCCTCCATATATGGGTATTTCTTCTCCTTCGACAAATACAAGCGGATGGTACCACATGCACTTCGATTCAGAGTTCTCCACTCCTGATCGGATATGCTCGTCGGCTTCTCGTCCAATGTGATATATTGACCAAGTTGGTTCAATATATCCATGACTTTGCATCTCCACATACTGAGTTGATCTTTCCATCAAACTTATCAATCTCGAACTTTGTGTTAAACACAATAGTTTGAGAAGATGAAGAATACCAAGAAGTCGACGCCTTTAAAGAACCGTCATTGCCACCACTACTCATCTTCGTCTTCTACGTTGTTATGCGGCGAAGGCCTAGCAATCGCTACACAGCACAGCAGAATAACACAAGATCGTGGGGGATCGATGATGAAGGATAAGCAGTGAACAAATAGAGCACAAACAAGATTGTTTTTAGGCAGTGGACGGCCAAGGGGGAACACCGGTGAACTCTATTACGAAAGGGGAGATCGATACAAATCTTCTCTCTTCGTCCAATGAAGAGAAAGCACATAAGATCTCGCCAAAAAGCTCACGCTACAATCTCTGACAAAGTTGGCTCTAACAATGGCGGCTCTCTCCAACGTTACAAATGTGTTCCACACGAAAGCCTAACCTAAAACCTCATATTTATAACCCTAGGTTATAATGGGTGTCATCATTGGCTAAGGTCTCCTATCGGATACGGATCCCGACATTTCTGGGATACGATCCAATCGCCGCTCAACGCAATTAATGCTGCCGCAACCTAGTGGGCCAGATGTCGCTTCCTAGTGGGCCATATCCCAATGGGCTCCCTTCGACCGATCGACCTTTCTTTTGTGTCGAGCGACCTTAATGCCGAGCCTTGCGTACGAGCCTTCTTCCTTCGAGCCTCCATACGACCGATCGACCGAACACGGACTCTAACCGCGATGCGACTGATCAACCCAATGCTAAGCGATCGACCTTCAGGCTCGAACTGACGACCGATCGACCCAACTGCGCCGATGAAGCCACATGCCCAGCATCATCGTATCTGACTTGTGCAGAGTCAGATATGTCGAATCCAGGCGCAGTTGAGTTACCACTGCGCAAGATAACTCGTCTGCCAATCAACTGCTTCTTCTGCGCCGAATCGAGCCAACTTCTCCACAGTTGGGTCGGGTCGGGTAAAAGGACATTTCAGGCCAAACCCCACCTACAGTGTTAGCATGTGTATATCATCATGAAAAGTTCCGATGAAAGATGAGCAACGAAAATGTAAAACATTAGCAACACTCTAACCACTTCTCTAGCATGACTCGCTAGCCCCCCATTCTACTAATGCACAAAAGGCAAATTGAATGGTGAGTGGAGCTTATGGGTCGTAGGCCATAAAATATGAGAGCATGCAGCATAATCCAGCTGGAGATCACCCGCAGTATGATGGAAGGAAAGCGAAAGGTCTTGCAGTTCTTTTTTTATGGAGGAAAGGAACAAGGGAAAGGGACTGAGCAACCACCCCAAAGGAATAACTTATTCCTTGGATGTTGCTTTCAATTCCTTTCTCATTTTGTTCTTTTATATGACACTCATCACAACCCCTTTGTATACAGTAAAACATGCTTTTATTTGCTGGGAGAAGGGGTTTTTTTTTAAAAAAAAACTGCTTTAAGCTCTCATGCACCCATTATTATGAGAGAAATGGAGAATATATTTTCTTAATGGCCAGATGAGACGACATCCTTGTCGTTTGAGAAGCAATGATATATTCAGTGTTAATGGAGTTGTTGGTTTCATTATTTTATTTTTTGCATGGGTCCATCGGGAAGAAGAAATCGTACGAGGAGCTTTCTGCTGCGTGAAGAAGACCATGCAGACTATGCGTTTTTTTTTTTGGGTGGGAGCTTTCAAGGTGAAGAAGGCCATGAGAGACTGGGTCTATGCCCTCAAATATATTGAAGTGTAAAACTTCAACAACAACAAAATAATAAAGTGTAAATTTCATTAGACCCTCTTGAGCTTTGACTCATTCTCATTAAACACCCAAGTTTGTATTTTCCTTTCGATGGGTTCAAGTGCTTTTTTAGATCGTATGCCGTTTAGTTTTTTTTAACTGAAATGGCTATTTTGCCCTTTAGTCTTCTTGTCCTTTCAATTGCCATTTGATTTTATTTTTTTAGTGTTAGTGATGGGGGCAAAATTGTCATTTCAATTAAAAATGAGTGCAGTTAGACTAACTGGCATGCGGGTCTCTGGTTCAAAAGGTAGAACGATTAATGGGTTCCGTAAAAATTTGTCAATAACTCGGGTAGGTTCGGTGAAAAGGTTCCTTCCGTTTACATACATGATTTTCTATGCATATTACACTTTTAATTACAAGTTTATCATTATTTTTAATTTAGATTCTACTCCTCCTCCACAACCTTCATCTCTTATCTGGTGTCGTCGTCACCACCACCACCACCATCTTTCTCCTCTTCATGATCCACCTTCTCCTTCCTCCTCCACTCCTTGACCGCATCATCCATCCATCCTCTCCCCTCTCTCCTCCTCCCCATCCGCGACTTCTTCCATGAAAAATCTAACAAAAATCAATTAAAAATTTAAAAATAAAACTAACTAAAACTGTAACAAATTTAAAAACTAATAAAAAATTTAAAAACATCAAATATAGATAAAAGAAAACAAGTTGATAAAGACTTACAAAAGGTGCATGGGTCTAGTACCCAAGCAAAAAATAGTTGTACTTGTTGAAAAATATGATACAAAACATCATAAATATTCCAAGATTAAAATAGGATTTATTCGGATTTTTTTGGAGATTATTTAGAACCCAAAACCATGATTTTCAGAAGCACATAAGCTGATTTTTCGACAGTAAAATACAGTAAACAGTAAAGCCCAGCCCAGAGGAACAGTGCAGCCCGGGGTCTGGCGGCCCGTGCGCACAGGTGTGGCCCGCGAGCGTGCGTCACTTGCGGACACGGGCACGCACAACAGGGTTCTGCCTGTAGCGAGACATGTGGCGCACATCGAGCGGCTACTGCCTCTGCAACATACACACGACGCGGAGTAGGTTTGCGGGCATGGATCTAATCTAATTCTGAACTAGTTTTGGGTTCCAAACCCGTTAGTATTTATACAATGTTTTGACTAGGGGTTTGTGATTCTTAAATGGGTTTTACGAGGAATTTTCTTTACAAGTTTACGACTACATGTAGGAAATACAAAGGAAAAATTGAGGGCCAATGAGGGATTGTTTGAGAGCTGTTTGCTTTCGTAAGAGGAATCAAATTAATACCACAAGTGCAGGGTGTAGTTGTAGTGCTAACGGGTCGTCCACTGTGAGGCGAAGGTTGAATATTGTTTAATTCAAGGTTTTTAGCTACGTGATCGATTGTGCAAAATAAGTATGAGTGCTAAAGAGATATATCAAATATGTAACTCTAGAGCCGGGTATCACCGCTATTGAATTTAAACTAGGACTAATTTGGATTGATCGGTTGGTTGAATCATGAGATAGGGCGAGGTTGTCTAACCTAAGGGCATTCTCTTCCCCCCGCCAAAGTTCCGTGATACAAGGATATGATTGTCCCTAATGTTATCACCTACCTCCTACTTCATGATGCTATGATATGTAATGCCCTGCGTAGCTACTGCACAAGTACTAGAGGGGGGGGGGGGGGGGGGTGAATAGTACTTTAAAATAATCAAGAGTATTATTCCTAATTATTGTGCAAACACAAACAACAATGCGGAATAACTACAAACAACAAGAACTAAACAACGCAAACAAAGCGATATAACGGGTTCGGATCCACCCAAGTCTCCCCGACTTGTTCCCGGTGATCCTACGTCCCAAACACCCGGATCCACTCCGGCTACTTGAGTTAGAAACCACTAACCCAAGTTTTGCACTATGAAATTCTTGTAGAAAACCTCTACAAGATCAAATCATACACAAATGAAAATGTGACTCCCACAACCCAGGATCACACACTTCTCTCACAACCGAGAGAATAACTTGCAATATCAATGTAAATGAAACAATGAAATACTTACCAACAAAATCCTATGCCTTGAGTAAACTTACGATTTTAGGGCAAGGAAGAATTTGAGGAAGAAGATGACACCAAACCATAGCTCCACCAAGATAACCAGCAATAGGTGGCTAGGAAGAGATTGGTGACTTTGAATCAAGCTCTTGGCTTGAAAGGCTCACAATGAAGAGAATCTCTCTTGAGGAATTAGTGCTCAAGAAGTTGAGGGAGAGATTTTTGTGAGAAGAGAGAGCTTAGAAATGAGATTGAATGGCTCCTCTCTTGGGTGTGAAAATGTCTCTATTATCAGCCTTGAATCCCTGGTTGGAAGCACACAACCTTATATAGGGAAGAGACAAAACGGTCACAAAAATCGTGGCATTAAATGCCCCAACGGCTCTATTCTGAAGCAGTTTAATCGGTCTAAGAAGGATCACTGACCGATTAGTTTCTTAACTAGTCGGTCGGTGATTCTTCTTGGACCGACTAACTAGTTCACAGCCAATAAAGATAGTTCAGGAGATATAGAACTAGTCGGTCTAAGAAGACTTGCCAACCGACTAGTTTGTCAACTAGTCGGTCGGTGAGTGTTCTTTGACCGACTAAGCAGATGAAATCCAATAATATGAACACAAGAGAACTAGTCTGTCTAAGAACAAATTCCAACCGACTAGTTTCACAACTAGTCGGTCGACAGTTGTTCTTTGACCGACTAACGATAAACAGTAGCTCAGGCTGTGAAAATGAAAGCATAACTAGTCGGTCTAAGAAGGATTCCAAACCGATTAGTTTGACAACTAGTCGGTCGGGGAACCTACTTGGACTTACTAATTGGTCAACAGTGAATGAGCTGAATTAGAGTAGGATATCTAGTCGGTTTAAGAAGGATTGTCGATCGACTAGATTGCCATCTAGTCGGTTGGTTCTTCTTCTTGAACCAACTAAGATGCATAAGAAGCCGAGAAAAGAAGCGATAGGCTTCGGGAAAGATTCTAAAGGATTCTATGACAATCCGAGCTCTAAGATATGAGCGACATGAAGATTATAATGTAAGTCCTACTCAAGGCTTAACATTCTATGAAAAGAAGTTAGAAGACTATAAAATAAACTTGACGAACCGTCTTCAAAGCTTCAATCCGAATCTCTTGACTTCAATAATGCTCCTAGAGCTTCAACGAAGCTTCAGGCACACGATCACGCGCTTTGAGAAGTCTTGAGACGTCGCTTTTGATGTACGAAGTAATTTGGCGACGATCTCCATAACTGCGCTCACAAGGAGTTAGTTCACGATATTTATGTTTGTTCATCATCAAAACCAAATCCGGGGAATCAATACTCAACATTCTCCCCCTTTTGGTGATGACAAACCAACATAAATAATAATCAATAATAATGATTCAAAAGAAATTTACTTACTCCCCCTGCATTGATGACACGTTAGTTCCAAATTAAATAATAATCATACGCATCAAGCAGACGAGAAAAGAATAAAATGTGAATCCAATTATTGAAATAGAGGATCTAAATCCATTTTTATATCTTCACTCCCCCTGAATCTAACACATCAAATTAGATTCACGGTAAATTGCTTTAAATTATCATTTAGCATATTGTCATTATTAATTCTCTCCCCCTTTGGCATTAGCAAAAAAACGGGAGGAGATCAAAGACACCAACGTAAAATCATGGGAGTCGAAGAATACGACCACGGTCCAAATGACACCAACGTAAAATCACGAAGAATCGAAGTGTGCCACCGAGACCATAGTCGAAAATCGAAACACGAAATCATCAAAACTCAAATCAATTTCACATATTGAGTTATGGAACATACTCTCCAATATCAACATGATAGGTCTACCTACCCC
The DNA here is from genome assembly GCA_030789695.1 of Scilla litardierei. NCBI lineage: Eukaryota > Viridiplantae > Streptophyta > Magnoliopsida > Asparagales > Asparagaceae > Scilla > Scilla litardierei. Next base: position 62,255,249 of record CM061133.1, on the reverse strand, counting down.
ATGCCCAAGCCAACTTCCGTTGGTCAATGACATGAGAAAGATGCATTGCCCTCAACAAATATCCACAATCTTCATCATTGTCGCTTTCGTGGACATGATTCAGATCAATGCTTGGAGGGCCCTAATCCGCATCCAAATTCCGCTGGCGATATGAATAGCGGAGATTGGTGTAGGGATTGAAAACCCTAGATTAGCCTTAGCGTCCGCTAGTGACTAACCTATTAATCCACGAAGGGGGAGATCAATTTGCACCAATAATAATCATCCTAGCATTCCCCTAATCACCAACCATACAACAACACGTCAATTTCCTATCAATCCATAGCAAAATCCAATATGGTTCAACATATGGCCCTAGATGGATGACTACTCATGATCCATCGACAAAAACCCAATTAGATTCATTAGATGAAGTATTATAGCAATGAAGCTGAAATAAAAACAACTATCTAACCAATCCACATTGCAAGGGGAGCAATGAAAATTATATAAAACTGAAATCTGGAACCAATATTACAAGAACAAAAAGAAAATAAAACAGTTGCAGAGAATAAACTGAAGCAAGTACACCTAAAATCCACTGATAAAGCATTGAAAAATCTGCTAAAAGGCATCCTCTCCATTGGAGGAGGAAGAAAGATATAAATACCCCAGAAAAATCCTCAAATACTACAAGTTTGCTCCTTGGCGGCACCCACATCTACCCAGAAAACCCTAAGTGACGCAGTCACATCGAATTTGACGCGGCCGCGTCACCGGTAGGGTCTAAAAACTATTACTCTATTTAATATCGATGCGACCGCGTGGAAATCAACACGACCGTGTCATTCTGCGGTTTTGCTCCTTCAGAATCTCCTTCTAAACGGCCGTGTTGAACGACCGTTTGGAGCCTTCAGCTCCTTGGTTGGATGTGGTCTCTTCGAGTGGTTACGCGACCGCATCAATGTCCTTTTCTCCTCTTCTTGCCTTCATGGCGACAACCACGTAGGCAGATCCACACGACCATGTCTTTGCTGCTTCTGTTCCTCCTTGGATGTCCTGGTGACAGGACTGCGTGTTTCTTGCCACGCGGTCGTGTGTGTCATTTTTTCTCTTCAATCTCGTTGATATTTTGCGCTCCCGTTTGCTTTTCGCTTCGTTCCGACGCTTTTGCTTCCGCTCTAGGGTCCCAAAATTCTTCGTTTATACCTGAAATGTGCACAAGAGTCCCAAGAGTAAAAAGAAACTAAAAAGTGGGAGAAATGATATGGAATGTGCGACAAAGTGGCATGAGATGCATATGAATAAAGCATGATATATATAGATATGTATGTATGTATGTATGTATGTATGTATGTATGTATGTATGTATGTATGTATGTATGTATGTATGTATGTATGTATGTATGTATGTATGTATGTATGTATGTATGTAATGAGCAATAACGTGGTTAGAATTCGTGATGAGCTTACCATTATTCAAAATAATCCTAGACTGGGTTTATGTGCTGAGATGCAAAAGAAAGAGCACATCCTTATAAAACAATTGGCTGAGGCTATTGATGTGGAAGAGTCTAATCTTAAGCAGAAAAGTAGACAAGATTGGCTGAGTCTCGGGGATCGTAATTCCCGGTTCTTCTATACTGCTATGAGGGCTAGGCAAAGCCACAACAATCTTGGGCATCTTATTTCCAGTAATGGCTCACGCAATAGTTCAATTGATCTCCTTAAAGTTGAGGCTCCCGAGTTTTACTCTGGCTTATATAATCAGAATGATTACTGGAGGGTCTTCCCTCGTCTCATTACTAAAAGAGTGCTTACTGATGATGCTGCTAATTGGGTTGAAAAACCAGTGATTGCTGAGGAGGTTAAAAAAGCCGTTTTTCAGATTGGGGCTGATAAAGCCCCTGGTCCTGATGGGTTTCATGGCTTCTTTTATCAAAATTTATGGAACATCATAAGCGAAGATGTTACCATTGCGGTCCTTAATTTTTTCAAATCTGGGAAGATTTATCGACAGATTAATCACACCTTTCTTACGCTCATTCCCAAAAGTGCCAATGGTTCTGGGCTTGGAGACTACAGACCGATATCTTGTTGCAATGTGCTTTACAAGATTATAAGCAAAATTCTTTGCAACCGATTCAGTAGAGTTGTAATTGACCTTATTTCCCCTAATCAAGATGCCTTCCTCCAGGACCGTTTGCTTGCTGATTGTGCTTTTCTTGCTCATGAGCATATAAGGAGCTTTAATAATCCTATGTGTACCCGGGCTTGTCTTAAATTGGACTTACGCAAAGCTTTTTACAGTGTTAACAGAGAATTCGTCTATTATATGCTGCATAGGATGGGGTTCAAGCACAAATTCATCTGTAACGACTGCTTTTCATGTATCTGGATTTATTATAATATAATATGTGTTTTGGTGGATTTTCTCCTCATGTGTGGTTTTCGTCTCCGTAACTTTCATTTTCGATTGTTTCGTCGTGTTTTCTCGTTTCTTCCTTAGGATCGTCGATTTCGAAGTATGTCATTCGTGACGGGCTTCATAACGGTCGTATCTTACTATTAGATCAAGCCTAGGAGTCTTAGGAATCGATCCCGGGGCTCCGCGCTCCGTATTGGAACTTTTGGTGCTTATTAGCCGGTATAAGAAGGGGCACCGACCGACTAGATGACGATCCAGTCGGTCGGCAATCCTTCTTGGACCGACTAGTTGGCTTTCTAAATTATTCAGGAGTTACTGTTTATCGTTAGTCGGTCTAAGAACGTTGGTTGACCGACTAGGTTGCAAACTAGTCGGTCAGCAATGCTTCTTTAACCGACTAACTCTTCAACTTAATTTTAGTATCAATACTGTTCACTCTTAGTCGGTCTAAGAACGTTCATCGACCGACTAGATGTTAAACTAGTCGGTCAGTATTTGTTCTTCGACCGACTAAATCTAAAACCTATTTTCGTTCAGAAGTTACTGTTTACACTTAGTCGGTCTGCGTTGGTCGACCGACCGACTAGTTGCCAAACTAGTCGGTCAGTGGTTGCTCTTTGACCGACTAATCTGTGTTAAAACCCTAATTTCTGGGCAGCCGCCAGCCCAACCTATTTATACCCCCCCAAACGATTTCATCTTCCTCCACTCGACCCTAAACCCTAAAATCTCCCCCATTGAGCCCCCATCTTCCTCCAAGCTCTATTCCTTCATCCCAAGCCCTAGATTCATCATCTAAACCCTCCATCCACTCATTCCACCTCTCATTTTCCCCAAATCTCCATCAAATCCCCAAAATCCCCCAAAACCCTAGTTTCCCAAACTTCTCCATTGGTTCTCAGATCTGATCCTAGGGTTCTCCGGAGTGTTTCTTCCGCCTCCTCTCGGTAAGAAATCGATCTCCCGATGTTTTCATAACCTATTTGTATTTTTATGAAACCCTAATGAAATTTCATGTTGTTTGATGAATGTTTCCCCATAACAGCGATTTCCCCCGTAGATTAGCATCCGCGAGACGAACCTTCGTGAACGTCATCCCCGGTGCTAGGCAAGTGAAACTTGCCACTTAGGGTTTAGGCCATGTTTTAGGCCGTTTCGCTTGTTGTAGGCGTAAAAGAGACTAGGCGACGAAATGATACTCGCCTAGGCGCAAATTGGGGAACTAGTTTGACAACGAAGCTAGTTCTGACATTTAGCATGTTGCACAATTACCATGTCATGTTTACTTTCCATTAACGGTACGCAAATTAATTGTCATGTCATTGCATTCTTTAAGTGATTCCGTGATTGCGTAGCATCGCTACAATACTTGTGTTTCCTGGCTCGTGACCAGAAGCGAGCATAATGAGTTGCTAACCCCAACGCTCGATATTGAATTGTGAACTTGGAAAACAAGCTCCCGTGCGGGGCAACCCTGGCTCACTTGCTGGGCTCATGTGCAGGGACCCTGGCTTGTTTACGTGTGGGATGGGGTAAGAGTTAAGCGGTCATTCAACTGGGGGTCTGCCTGATCAGCAACTATAGTTGTAAGGCGTAAACTCTGGGGTGGGGTAGTGTTTAGTGCCGATCGGTGTGAATGATGTACCATTCAGCTGAAGGGCGTAAACATCTACAAACAACAGTGAAACGTGAATAGTGTTTAGTGTCGATCGGTGTGAATGATGTACCATTCAGCTGAAGGGCGTAAACATCTACAAACAACAGTGAAACGTGAATAGTGTTTAGTGCCGATCGGTGTGAATGATGTACCATTCACTGAAGGGCGTAAACATCTACAAAACAACGTGAATTGATTGAGATTGTTAGTAGCTTGGCTACTCTTGTCTTGCCCCGATGATTGTTCTCTTGTACTTACTGTTCACCATGTCTTACTTGTGCACTCATGCTATAACTTCCATGTCATGCATACTATAACTGCTAGGTTGCTAGTTGCCTTACTTTCAGTTTCCTTGCCCAAGTCTTTTAGACTTGCTGACATGTGCCCCCTTTACTCTTTTGGGTGACACATGTTAGATCCCGAGCCTGAGTACCTTGTTGAGGACGAGGTGTTTGCTGACGCCGAGCCCGAGGTTGTGTTTGACGGGGAGTACGTGGACACTGGGGACCAGTCCTAGTGTCTTCGTTGTGTTTTCCTTTTGTTTAGACATTTGTTTTGTTGCCGGTGCGTAGCACCTATACTTTGTGATGTTGTTGCTTTTGTTGGCCTTGTTCTGGGCCTTAGACTCTTTTCTTTTAGCCTGGTGGCTTTTCTGGATGTTGGACTTATTTTCATGTTGGACAATTCATGAGATATGAGAATTTTATTTCTGTCTCTCCTTTTATTATTATTGTTCCTCCGTTGTGGTTACAGGGACCTGCTTATGTTTTATTGACGCTTATCGGGTTTGGGGCTTCACAGCTCCACTCTCGTGCGGACCTTTTCACGTCTCGTCTCCATTTTAGGGAAGCGGGGCGTGACAGGTTTTGTTGGTGGCCCATGCAGGTCCTTCTGTAACTGCGATTTTTGGAATGACGATAATAATATTAGAATGTCCAATAAACTAAGTTCGACGTCCGATGTCATAAGCTATGAGTCTAATCTGATTCGTTTTCTGTGTCATTAGATGGCAGGAAGGCGTTTCACCCGTGGTGGGGGTAGCGGTGCGCTCCCTCATGATGAGGAGCCTGAGCGGGAACCCATCAACGGTGAGATGATGCGGATGATGCTCCAGATGATGCAAGTGCAGCAGGGCGTGCTCCTGCAAGTCCAGAATGCTCCACTTGCTCGAGCTGCCCGGGCTCTTCTGGATGCCCCTCGCTCTGAGCCAGGAGTGAAGCAATTTCGGGAGCTGGGTCCCGCATATTTTGATGGTTCTGAGGGTCCTCTGGCTGCCGATGAGTGGATTCGGAACATCGAGGACAATCTGAAGATGGCCAAGATCACCCTGGCTGGATGGGTTGATTTGGCGAAGAGGCAACTTAAGGATAATGCTCGGAATTGGTGGGATGCGGAAGAGAAGATGTTGGTGGAGCCGATCGTCTGGGCTACCTTCAAGGCCAGATTTGAGGGTGAGTTCTTCCCGAAAGCTGCCAGGGAAGAGATGCTACAGCGTTTTATCGATTTGAAGCAAGGAAGCTCGTCGGTGGACCAGTATCACCAAGAGTTCATGAGGCTGAGTCGGTTTGCACCAAAGATGGTGCAGGACGCTGAGGAGAGAGCTCAGAGGTTCCTACAGGGACTTGCTTCGGAGCTCCAGAGTTTTGTGACATCTTCTGACCGGAAATCTTATCAGAAGGTTCTAGTAGCAGCCAAGAGGCAGGAGCTGCTCGTGAACCAGAGGAGGGGGTCTGTTGTTGGTGCTGGAAAGAGGCATATGGAGCAGGCCAGAGCGGTGGTTAGGCCTAGTTTCAAGCCTAATCAGCCAGCTCAGTTTAAGAGGCCAGAAGGGCCTATTCTGAAGACTTGCCATTTCTGCGGTAAGCCTGGCCACATCAAGGATCAGTGTCAGAAGTTTTTGGGCCAGTGTCTGGTTTGTGGTGATGCTTCCCATGTCGCGAAGGATTGTCTACATGCGGGTCAGCTGCGGAGGGCAACTGTTGCAGCACAGCCGTTGCAGCAGCGAGCGTCTGTTCCTGCTGGTCGTGGAGCAGCTCTTGTTCCGCAGAGGCAGGCTTTTCAGCCGGCTGTTCCGCCGAGGAGGCAGGCTTTTCTGATGACCGCTGTGGAGAGCGAGGCTGTGGATGAGGTTATCGCAGGTAATCCTCAATCTAGCTGTTACTTTCCTAGCTGGTTTTGATTGTTAGATTGTGTTGTTTGTTTGAACATGGTTGTTTGCTAGACTAGGGTTTGATTGTTAATTGCTTGATTAGGTGTGGTTTTGGTTTGCACGTTTCCTGCACGAGTCCTCTTTGACTCTGGTGCGTCGATGTGCATTATTTCTCGGAGCTTCGTGGAGAGGCATTCCTTGTCGACGTCCCTTCTTCCCAAGAGTTGGAATATCGTTACAGGGAATGTCGTGGTCTCGGCGCATCATGGTTGCAATTCTTGCTCGTTGGTGGTCTGTGGACATGAGCTGTTCGCTGATTTCATTGTCCACAACATCATCAACTATGATGCAGTTCTTGGGATGGACTGGCTTGCGAGCTTCTATGCTACGATCGACTGTCGGAGGAAGAAGGTGGTGTTCGAGATTCCCGGACATCCAGTATTTGAGTTCAGTCGTGGTAGCAGTTCGCTTGGTCCTGTCAGATTTTGGGCCAGGCCGGTGGAGGTTGTGGCTATGCAGATGGAGTTGGAGTGGCCAGCTGTGGTGCGAGATTTTGGCGACGTCTTCCCTGAGGAGATGTCTGGTTTGCCACCTGATCGAGCTCTAGAATTTTCTATTGATCTGGTTCCAGGTGCGCAGCCGATTTCGAAGGCGCCGTATCGTATGGGACCCGCTGAGTTGGAAGAGTTGCGGAAGCAGTTGGATGAGCTTTTGCAGAAGGGTTATATTAATCCTAGTGTGTCTCCGTGGGGAGCACCGGTGTTGTTGGTGAAGAAGAAGGATGGTTCGCGTCGCATGTGCGTGGACTATCGGGAGTTGAATGCGGTGACCATTAAGAATAAATACCCGTTGCCTCGCATCGATGATATTTTTGATCAGCTTGGAGGTTCGATGGTGTTTTCTAAATTGGATTTGAGGAGTGGTTACCATCAGTTGAAGGTGAAGAAGGGAGATGTTCCGAAGACAGCGTTCAGGACGAAGTATGGACACTATGAGTTTGTGGTTATGCCTTTCGGCGTAACTAACGCGCCCGCAGTTTTCATGAATATGATGAACCTGATTTTCTACGACTTTTTGGATAAGTTTGTCGTTATCTTTATTGACGACATTCTGATCTATTCGAAGTCGGGGGAAGAGCATGCCTCGCACTTAAGGACGGTGTTGGAGATTTTGAGGAAGCATCGGTTGTATGCTAAGTTTTCGAAGTGCGAGTTTTGGCTGGATAGAGTTGCTTTTCTCAGGCATGTGGTGACTGGAGATGGTATTTCAGTGGATCCTGATAAGGTTAGGGCCATCAGGGAGTGGCCTGTTCCGTCGTCTGCGTCTGAGATTCGGAGTTTCCTTGGACTTGCTGGTTATTATCGGCGATTCATTAAGGACTTTTCTCGTATTGCTGAGCCGATGACCAGGTTGACGCGGAAGGATGTTGTTTTTGTTTGGTCGGGTGATTGTGAGAATGCTTTTGGCGTTCTGAAGGAGAGGTTGACGACGGCCCCTATTCTTATTGTGCCTGATCGCAGCGGTGGATTTGAGATCTTTTGCGATGCTTCTGGCAAGGGTCTCGGTTGTGTGTTGCATCAGCACGGGCACGTTGTGGCTTATGCGTCTCGTCAGCTTAAGGTTCATGAGAAGAATTACCCGACGCATGATTTGGAGTTGGCTGCCGTTGTGTTTGCTCTTAAGATTTGGAGGCACTTCCTACTGAGTGAGAAAGTGAAGATTTTCACCGATCACAAAAGCTTGAAGTACATTTTCACTCAGAAGGAGCTCAACATGCGACAGCGTCGATGGTTGGAGCTTATGGCGGATTATGAGATTGTTTTGCAGTTTCACCCTGGCAAGGTGAATGTGGTTCCAGATGCTTTGAGTAGGCTTCCCGCGGTGATGATTTTGACCTCGCAGTGGAGATTGCAGCAGGATTTTTGCGAGTCTGGCGTGGAGATTGTCCTTCCTGGGAAGGATTCGTCGTTGATGTACATGCAGGTGCAGTCGACGATCGTGGATCGGATTAAGGCTGGCCAGGCTGAGGATCCGAAGCTGGTGAAGATTCAGGAGCAGGTGGAAGCCGGTCTGCGGACTGATTTTTTGATTCACGAGGATGGCTTGCTGAGGTTTGGAGCCAGGCTGTGTGTGCCAGCTGGGGATATTAGAGAGGAGTTGATGGTGGAGGCACACAGTTCGCCGTATTCTGTGCATCCTGGTGGCACCAAGATGTACCAGGATCTTCGTCTGAATTATTGGTGGCATGGTATGAAGAGAAGTGTGGCTCGGAGTGTAGCCAAGTGCTTGGTTTGCCAGCAAGTGAAGGCGGAGCATCAGCGTACGACCGGGTTGCTACAACCGCTTCCGATTCCGGAGTGGAAGTGGCAACACATCACTATGGATTTCGTGACTGGACTACCTCGGAGTCCGAAGCAGAATGACGCGATTTGGGTGATCGTAGATCGATTGACCAAATCCGCGCACTTTATTCCGTTCCGAGTGGGACAGTCCACTGAGGCGCTAGCGAGGAGATATATGGAGGTGAAATTCTTTTGCTCTCCGTTTTATTTCCTTTTCCTAGTTGGGTAGTGATGTAACATGAATCGTGCAGGAGGTTGTGCGACTTCATGGAGTCCCCGTGAGTATCGTGTCGGACAGAGACACGAGGTTCACATCTCAGTTCTGGCAGAGTTTGCAGAAGAGTTTGGGTACGCGTCTGAGTTTCAGCACGGCGTACCATCCGCAGACGGATGGTCAGTCCGAGAGGACGATTCAGATTTTGGAAGACATGCTGAGGGCGTGCATGTTGGATTTCAAGGGTTCGTGGGAGGACCACCTACATCTGGTAGAGTTTTCTTACAACAACAGCTTCCAGGCGAGTATTGGCATGGCGCCTTTCACCGCTCTTTATGGGAGGAAATGTCGATCGCCATTGAGTTGGGATGACGTTGGTGATCGGGAGTTGTTGGGCCCTGAGATGATCGTGGAGGCCGTGGATATCGTCAGGAATATTCGGGAGAGGTTGAGGATTGCTCAGGACCGTTTTAAGCATTGGGCGGATGCTAAATGTCGTCCTTTGGAGTTTCAGCCGGGCGACCATGTGTTCTTGAAGATTTCCCCGAATCGTGGTGTGATTCGTTTTGGAAAGCGAGGGAAGTTGAGCCCGTGATACATTGGACTGTTTGATGTTTTGGAGAGGGTTGGCGAGGTAGCGTATCGCTTGGCCTTGCCGCCATCTTTGGAAGGAGTTCACAATGTTTTCCATGTGCCGCAGCTTCGTCGATACATTAGCGATCCATCTCATGCTGTGGATTTTTCGGAGATTACCGTTCGCCCCGATATGACGTATGACCAGCATCCAGTACAGATTCTGGACAGGCGTCAGAAATCCCTTCGGAACAAGATTGTCAATCTTGTGAGGGTGATGTGGCGACACGGCTCACCTGGAGAGTCAACTTGGGAGAATGAGGATGAGATGCGAGAGCGTTTCCCACTTTTGTTTCCGGACACGTGAGTGTTTGGAAATTCCGAGGACGGAATTTTTCTTAAGTTGGGGAGGATGTAACGACTGCTTTTCATGTATCTGGATTTATTATAATATAATATGTGTTTTGGTGGATTTTCTCCTCATGTGTGGTTTTCGTCTCCGTAACTTTCATTTTCGATCGTTTCGTCGTGTTTTCTCGTTTCTTCCTTAGGATCGTCGATTTCGAAGTATGTCATTCATGACGGGCTTCATAACGGTCGTATCTTACTATTAGATCAAGCCTAGGAGTCTTAGGAATCGATCCCGGGGCTCTGCGCTCCGTATTGGAACTTTTGGTGCTTATTAGCCGGTATAAGAAGGGGCACCGACCGACTAGATGACGATCCAGTCGGTCGGCAATCCTTCTTGGACCGACTAGTTGGCTTTCTAAATTATTCAGGAGTTACTGTTTATCGTTAGTCGGTCTAAGAACGTTGGTTGACCGACTAGGTTGCAAACTAGTCGGTCAGCAATGCTTCTTTAACCGACTAACTCTTCAACTTAATTTTAGTATCAATACTGTTCACTCTTAGTCGGTCTAAGAACGTTCATCGATCGACTAGATGTTAAACTAGTCGGTCAGTATTTGTTCTTCGACCGACTAAATCTAAAACCTATTTTCGTTCAGAAGTTACTGTTTACACTTAGTCGGTCTGCGTTGGTCGACCGACCGACTAGTTGCCAAACTAGTCGGTCAGTGGTTGCTCTTTGACCGACTAATCTGTGTTAAAACCCTAATTTCTGGGCAGCCGCCAGCCCAACCTATTTATACCCCTCCCAAACGATTTCATCTTCCTCCACTCGACCCTAAACCCTAAAATCTCCCCCATTGAGCCCACATCTTCCTCCAAGCTCTATTCCTTCATCCCAAGCCCTAGATTCATCATCTAAACCCTCCATCCACTCATTTCACCTCTCATTTTCCCCAAATCTCCATCAAATCCCCAAAATCCCCCAAAACCCTAGTTTCCCAAACTTCTCCATTGGTTCCCAGATCTGATCCTAGGGTTCTCCGGAGTGTTTCTTCCGCCTCCTCTCGGTAAGAAATCGATCTCCCGATGTTTTCATAACCTATTTGTATTTTTATGAAACCCTAATGAAATTTCATGTTGTTTGATGAATGTTTCCCCATAACAGCGATTTCCCCCGTAGATTAGCATCAGCGAGACGAACCTTCGTGAACGTCATCCCCGGTGCTAGGCAAGTGAAACTTGCCACTTAGGGTTTAGGCCATGTTTTAGGCCGTTTCGCTTGTTGTAGGCGTAAAAGAGACTAGGCGACGAAATGATACTCGCCTAGGCGCAAATTGGGGAACTAGTTTGACAACGAAGCTAGTTCCGACATTTAGCATGTTGCACAATTACCATGTCATGTTTACTTTCCATTAACGGTACGCAAATTAATTGTCATGTCATTGCATTCTTTAAGTGATTCCGTGATTGCGTAGCATCGCTACAATACTTGTGTTTCCTGGCTCGTGACCAGAAGCGAGCATAATGAGTTGCTAACCCCAACGCTCGATATTGAATTGTGAACTTGGAAAACAAGCTCCCGTGCGGGGCAACCCTGGCTCACTTGCTGGGCTCATGTGCAGGGACCCTGGCTTGTTTACGTGTGGGATGGGGTAAGAGTTAAGCGGTCATTCAACTGGGGGTCTGCCTGATCAGCAACTGCAGTTGTAAGGCGTAAACTCTGGGGTGGGGTAGTGTTTAGTGCCGATCGGTGTGAATGATGTACCATTTAGCTGAAGGGCGTAAACATCTACAAACAACAGTGAAACATGAATAGTGTTTAGTGCCGATCGGTGTGAATGATGTACCATTCAGCTGAAGGGCGTAAACATCTACAAACAACAGTGAAACGTGAATAGTGTTTAGTGCCGATCGGTGTGAATGATGTACCATCAGCTGAAGGACGTAAACATCTACAAAACAACGTGAATTGATTGAGATTGTTAGTAGCTTGGCTACTCTTGTCTTGCCCCGATGATTGTTCTCTTGTACTTACTATTCACCATGTCTTACTTGTGCACTCATGCTATAACTTCCATGTCATGCATACTATAACTGCTAGGTTGCTAGTTGCCTTACTTTCAGTTTCCTTGCCCAAGTCTTTTAGACTTGCTGACATGTGCCCCCTTTACTCTTTTGGGTGACACATGTTAGATCCCGAGCCTGAGTACCTTGTTGAGGACGAGGTGTTTGCTGACGCCGAGCCCGAGGTTGTGTTTGACGGGGAGTACGTGGACACTGGGGACCAGTTCTAGTGTCTTCGTTGTGTTTTCCTTTTGTTTAGACAGTTGTTTTGTTGCCGGTGCGTAGCACCTATACTTTGTGATGTTGTTGCTTTTGTTGGCCTTGTTCTGGGCCTTAGACTCTTTTCTTTTAGCCTGGTGGCTTTTCTGGATGTTGGACTTATTTTCATGTTGGACAATTCATGAGATATGCGAATTTTATTTCTGTCTCTCCTTTTATTATTATTGTTGCTCTGTTGTGGTTACAGGGACCTGCTTATGTTTTATTGACGCTTATCGGGTTTGGGGCTTCACAGCTCCACTCTCGTGCGGACCTTTTCACGTCTCGTCTCCATTTTAGGGAAGCGGGGCGTGACATCATCAGTTGGATCTGTGAATGTATCTCTACTCATTCCTTCTCTGTCATGGTTAATGGCTCCCTTTATGGTATGTTCCAGTCTAATAAGGGGCTGAGGCAGTGAGACCCTCTTTCCCCTTATCTCTTCGTGATCGTTATGGAAGCCTTCTCCTTGCTCATGGCTAAGGCTAATGCTACTCGCAACATTATGCCTATGAATAGAGTTGGAGCGGTTACACACCTTCTCTTTGCAGATGATTTATTAGTCTTTTGTAGAGGCAACGTCAAATCCTTTGAGGGTCTTAGAGATCTCCTTTCTACATTCAAATCTTTCACCGGTCTTCAGGTCAACTGGAATAAAAGTGCTGGTATTTTTAGCAAAGGCATCAGGGGGCCTGGCAGTCTAGCTGTTATCTTGGGTATTCACCGTGTGCAATCTCTATCCACGTATTTGGGGCTCCCTCTTTCTTCCAAGTATCCCAACACCGCAATGTATGGTCGCCTGATTGACAGATGCAAAAGTAGGCTTCAGGGTTGGTCTTCATCTTTATTATCCATTGCTGGGCGTATAGAACTTGTCAAATCGGTCATCTATGGCATGGTGGGGTTTTGGAAGCAAGCCTTCCGAATTCCTAAATCTATTCTCCGCTCTCTTACTTCCATGTGTAGGAAGTTTATTTGGGGGGAATAACCATCTCTGGGCTTGGAATGATATGTGCGCTCCCAAGCAAGAAGGGGGTGTGGGAATTAGAAGTTTCAATGAGCTTAATAACGCACATGGTGTTAAACTGACCTGGCGCATGCTTACGCATGGTGGTATTTGGGCTTCTTACATGAGGAATCAGTACATGAGGAATATGGGTTTATTTCTGGCTAAGGCACATCCTATGCAAGCTGGAACCCGGAAATTCATTCTTCATTGTCGGGAGTTTACTAAAAAGCTCACCAAACGCAACATCAGAGATGGTACAACCACTCTATTTTGATATGACAACTGGCTTCCTTGTGGTCCTCTTGGTGACTATTATGAGGTTCCTAATGGGGAGGAGAGGTATACGGTCAGCGATTACTGGACTGAGGGTAAATGTGTGGAGAGCAATTCTATTATGTCCGTCTGCCACATCATCAGCACGGTGGTCTTGTCCACAGGCAGTGACTCTTGGTCCTGTGTTTCCAAATCTCTAACTCTTCGTAGTGCTTGGGATGGCTCTCGAGTTATTAAACCTCTCTTTCCTTATTACAAGGTGGTCTGGTTTCAGGGGCATATCCCCAAGATGGCTATCAATTTGCTGCGAGCTTTTCAAAGGAAACTCCTTACCCGTGACAAGCTCGTGAAATGGGGAGTGCCTACTTCACCCTTCAGTGTCTTATGCTCTGATAATATTCATGAAGATAGGGATCATATATTTTTTGAATGCAGCTATACTAAATACATTCTTTGCAGGAGCTTTCTTAAACTTGGAGTCACCTCTACTTTGCCATCTTCACTGGCAGGAATAGGCGACTTGATCCTTGCCCAATTCCATAGGAAGGACAATATATGGAGGCTGGTCAGGATGGTGCTAGCTGCCATAACTTGGCACATATAGAAAGAGAGAAACAAGAGAATCTTTGAAGGCACTAGTCAGATGCAGACTCAGCTTTTTGAGAACATTGCTGATGACATCAGAATTTCTCTGCGGCATGTGGATTGGGACCAGGACGACGATGGTGCTCCCCCTTCAAATTGGGGGCTTGTAGACTAGGCTGATATGTACATGTATTTTTGTTTTCTCTTTTGGCTCTATGGATAGCGGAAGGTGTTAAGTATTGGTGAGGGTGATGGCGCCTGTGCCCTTATCCCACTTTACAAACATCCTTCTTCCATCCGTGAGAGTCTTGTACTTTTTCGTTAGATCAATAAAGACGCAAAGCATATTCTCCATATATATATATATATATATATATATATATATATATATATATATATATATATATATATATATATATATATATATATATATATAATGATCACTCATCAAAATCCTCCAAGCTAAACTATTTCTTGTCCTCAAGGAAGACATGAAAGAGTAGAGATTGGAGGTATGCAAGCGAGCACACAAGTGATGGTGCGGTTTTCAGAATTCCACAACATCAAGCAAATATACATGAGCGAATGAAAATTTCAGATTCATGGAAATCAAAAACACGCCAACTCCTTTCCATCGACCAAAACATAATCAAAGAAAGTTGTTTCTAGCAAAATCAGCAAGTAATATACCCAATCATGATCATGCTCAAGTCCTAAGATATATCTTCTATCCCACCCCTATGTCGAAGGAATGGGAATCGAGATTATGCGAAGGATCGGGGGAAGAATTAGTATCGCATAACGACATATGTCTCTAACGAGGAAGTGGCTCTCACAACATGTCATCGTTACTTGACTCGTGAAATTGCTAATTTTATTCATGCTTATATTTTCATCATTTTCATTTTTTTATTTTTTATTTTTCTTTTGAGATTCTAATTGGTTTGTGTGAGGAGCGTTGGGTCGATGACTCCCAGATTAGATGACCTTCAGGCATCGGGCCAAGAGGAACCCCTCGGACCACTAGCTCAAACCAACTATAATCCTTATTCTTATGCCCTCCCCCAAGCTAAATCTTTCGGCATCAGTTCCCAATGGTTCCTGAGGCATGGGGATCCGGCTCTTAGCGTAGCGGTGAGAACGATGCATATTTTATTCTTTTTCTATACATTTATACAACTTTTTTTTCTTTTTTTGGAAAGCATGAATAGGTTGAGCAATAACACTTCTTAGTACTAGGTATCCAAGTCTTGAAAGACTATATGCCATTATTCTCAACTAATACTTCCACGATCCATGCATAAAATGGATTTCCAAGAAGAATTCAACCTAAGTCGATTTCGAGTACTCTTATCCTAGGGACTATGAGCATGAGCATAATAGGCATATTAAATGAGAGCTAAAAATAAAAACATATACTAATCATATGTTCTAATTGACATTGAGGAATCGAGCGTAGAAAGATAGACCCTGAAAATCCATTCGATAAGGAAAATCATGCATATAAAATCTCGATCTTAGAGAACTCTTAAAACACGCATATATACAAATTAATGCATGGAATGTAAATGAAAAATGTTTTTTTTGAATATATATAAAAGAAAAGAAGAGATGATGCATGAAAAGAAATGAAAAGGAGAAAGGAAAGGAGAATATGTACAAATGGCATAAAAATATGAAAATGAAGATGGAAACATAAACACCAAGCATAGAATGCTCCTCCTCTAAGCTGGAGCTGAGCATTGTCCTCAATGCGAAATATACAGTGAAATCATGAGGAAAAATGTGTGAGGAATGAGGTGGTGGCAAATCTCCCCCAAGCTAGGACAAAAGTTTGACCTGAAAGTGAAAACGAAGTGGAAATGAGGGCTAGGTGAAATGGGGGAGAATGGGTGTGTATGATAATCAAGAGGGGCCACCGTCAAGGGGTGGTGGTGGTGGTGTGAGGAGTAAACAAGGTCTGGCCTGGGGGTAGTGGCCCTGGGAAAATGCCAACGATAGACGGTGTTGAAATGCGAGTGTAAGTTGTAAAGTGTGGTCCTAATGCCGTCGATGGAGGACCTAAGCTCGCGGATACTCTCCTCCACAAGTGTAGCTCCTTTATAGGATGATGATGAGGACGCGGTCCAGAAGTGCCAGAACCATCGCCAGGCTGATGAGGTTGTCGTATGTTATGATGTGGGGGTGGAGGTGGTGATTTCGGAGGGGAGGAGGAGATTTGGGAGGTAAGGGTGCTCGGAGAGGAGAGAATTGCATAGGAGGAAGTCGATACGGCTGAGAAAATTAACGTGGAATCGATCGAGTGAAGGTTTTGGGGATTTATAGGAGATCGACGTGGTTGACCGATGCAGACGTGTCAGTCAAGGATCGAGCGCGTGGCACTGAAGCTTAAAGGGCCTAGGAAAAATTAGGTTGATGCGGTCGGTCGATGCGGCTGCGTCGTTTGCAATCTGACCGCGTCAAGCTGGGAATTTAGGGGCTAGGGAACTTAGGCGGCACGGTCGCATCAAAATTTTCACGCGACAGCGTGAATCTAAGAAGTATAGCTGGAGTATCGGTCTTGGAGATTTGGGTTGACACGTTTGCGTCTAGATTCACGCGCTCCTTGCTACGCGACCGCATCGTAGGTCCATGCGGTCGTGTCGATCCGCTTTTCCTTAGTATGTTTTGGCTCCTTTTTTCACTCCCTACGACGCGGTCGCGTGGGATATCCACGTGGTTGTGTGCGTCAATTGCTCCTCTTTGCTTGTTTTGGGCTGCTCTTGGCTCCCTCCCACGCGACCGCGTGGGGTATCCCACGCGACCGCGTGCTTCTCTCTCCTACATTGAAATTAAAACTTGGATTAATTTGGGGGTTTTCGAGTTTTTATTTAATTGAAATGGACTATCTAACTAAAAGAAAAATAATGATAGAAACTAAAGAAAATTTTAGAAGCTTGGGTTGCCTTCCAAGAAGCGCTCGTTTATAGTCTTGAGCTCGATTCCCTATTGTGTTCTCATGGTGGCTCCAGGGTGGAGAGGAATGAAGTCGCTTCGATTCCGATGGGTTCACCTACGATGTAGTGCTTCATCCTCTGGCCGTTGACCTTGAAGGGGCCGCCTCTTCCAATTACCTCAACATATCCATACGAAAATACTCATGTGACTTTGAATGAACCATACCATCTCGATTGTAACTTTCATGGAAATAGCCTCAGCCTCGAGTTGAAAAGGAGCATCGTGTCGCCTTCTTTAAATTCTTTCCTCACGATGTGTTTATCGTGCAAATGCTTTCATAGGCATTGAGTCTGAACACATCTAACTAGTTCAGCTGAAGGAGGCGTCGCTCTTCTGCACTCTTGTCGTCATAGTTCAAGTGCCTAATAGCCCAATAGGCTATATGCTCCAACTCCACTGGAAGGTGGCATGCTTTTCCATACACTAGACGGTAAGTGGAAGTTCCAATCGGAGTTTTGAAAGCGGTCCGGTGGCCCACAATGCGTCATCCAATTTCAAGGCCCAATCTCTTTGTAAGTTCGTCACTGTTTTTTCTAAGATACTCTTGATCTCTCTCTATGGGATATTTCTACTTGTGTGCTTGTCTGAGGATGATAAGCAAGACCAATTCGGTGGTGTACCCCATATTTCTTCAAGAGAGAATCGAATTTGTTTTCAATGAAGTGTGTTCCCCCGTCGTTTATGACTACCCTTGGCACTCCGAATCTAGCGAATATGTTCCTCTTGAAGAATTTCATGACCATCCGTGCATCATTGGTTGGCGAGGCTATTGCTTTAATACATTTGGAAAAGTAGTCCATCGCAATTAATATGTATTGGTTACCAAGACTAGACGGGAATTGTCCCATGAAATCAACTCCCCAAACAGCAAATATCTCTATTTCCAACATGTTTTTCAATGGAATTTTGTTCCTCCTAGAGATATTTCATGTTCTTTGGCACCGGTCACGTCCTTTGACGAAAAATATTTACATCTTTGAACATGGTAGGCCAACAGAACCCACACCAGAGGATCTTCACCACAGTCTTCATCGTGCTTTCATGCCCTCCGCATGGTAGATCATGACAATGCGATATAACAGATGCCACCTCATTTTTCGGGATGCATCTCCTAATGATTTCATCACGGCATTCTTGTATAAGAATGGATCATCCCAGAAATAGCTCCTGACATCATGTAAGAACCTTTTTCGCTGTAGTGAGGTGATATCATACGACATGATGTCACAGGCAAGAAAGTTAACGATATCTGCAAATCACAAAGTCTTAGCCAAGGCATTCGCAAACAACTGATCATCGAGAAAGGAGTCGTCTATTGGGAGAGATGCGCTTGGGTTCTCGTAGATAAGGCGAGATAGATGGTCTGCCACCACGTTCTCGATGCCTTTCTTATCTTTAATCTCCAAGTAAAATTCTTGTAGCAAAAGGATCCATCGAATCAAGCATGGTTTGGCATCCTTCTTGTTAAGCAAGTACTGGAGAGCGGTGTGGTCCGTGTGGATGATGAATTTTGATCCAACAATGTATGATTGGAATTTTTCTATTGCAGAAATCACAGTTAGCAACTCTTTTTCAGTTGTAGTGTAGTTTCTCTGAGCCTCATCTAGGGTCTTGCTAGTATAGTATATAGCATGATGCTTGACATCCCTCCTTTGGCCCAAAACTGCTCCAACAGCATAGTCATTGGCGTTACACATTAGTTCAAAAGGTATGTTCCAGTCTGGGGGTTGAATGATGGGTGCAAAAGTTGTTGGAAACTCACAACTCCTCATATGGGTTTGATGATACAAACATATTATTCTACGTGTACTAACTTTATCTATACAGATTTTATAACTCACATATTGCATGTTCAAATATGACAATCATCAAGACTACATATTGCAAGAAACATCCACAACAAGACGAAGCATACCGATGATATTTTGTATCTAGTAAAAGGAGATGTAATATTTATTTTTTTATCTTGCATATACTTAGAATGTAAAAGCCTTGATGATGATCTATCTTAGTCGTTTAGTTTCACGCCCCATCTCCCAAAATATGGAAGATAAGGGTGACGGGCCGCTGTACGGGGTACCAAGCGTGGATGTTCTGTCAGGAAAAATATGCAGGCTACTGTAACAGTTAGAACAACACAGACTAAAAGAACAACGTACTGCAGAGAAGTACGAAAATGTAAATGCTCCAACACAACATAATAAGTACAGCTAAGCGGCGGCAGACAAACAGCGGGAGCGTCTAAAGTCACACGCAGAAGTGTCTACTAATCTCATCATCATGACATCATTACAGAAACTGTACAACCCGGAAAGTACAATAGCAGTCACCTAGGGGGTACAAAAAACAGAGGGGGTGCATAAAAGTAACTACAGCTCCTTTGACTCACCCTCGTGACCCAAACACACAACAACCACTCACAGCCTAGCTACCCTGTGACCTAGACTGGGAAGTACCGCCCTCCTGGCGTCTCTGCTGAGGCTGAGGATACGCCGTCTCTGGACCTGTACCTGTGGAGTAAGGGGGGACACGTCACAGCGTGCCCAGTAGGAAACTCAACCACACCAAGGCGCTATCTAAGTGTTTAAAGTGTCAAAGCTACAGTCAATAAACACGACAAGGGACCAACACTGAAGGTGACAATTATTTAAATTTATTTATTAGTTTTTATTGTTGAAAACCTAGGCACTGAGTATGGCATAAGGGACTAGGAACTCACCCAGTAAGGCGGGTGATAAGAACTAGGACTCTTCGTCGCGCTAGCCCGTCAGGAGCCTACGGTAACACCTCTGCCCACTCCATGCCCCGGTAGCCCAACAGGTGTGCGAGTGTACCCAACACAACCCAACACAGACCAACACAAACCAAAACAGCGAGTCCCGTCCTTTATGCTAACCCAATGCTTTGGTTTTCCCCCACCCCTCTCTAGAGTGCTCACCCACCTCAAAAGTGGAAGTAGACACCTAGGAGTGGCATGCGGAGCATACCTATGCGTAGGCCCAAAAAACTTGCATTCACATTCATTTTTTTTCATGGACTACTTGAAACATAAACCAAGTCTCACTCTTTCTACATCATTAGCCAAATGCTCGTCCTTTATGTGTAATTCTTCAACATGCCACTTCTTTTCCTTCAACCATCACCGTTTTTCCAAGGCACCATATTAAAAGAATGTAAATCGCCATATGCATGTTAGGGACCCCAAACATCCAAAAATTGCGTAAACATGCAAGTAAAGGAACTAATTATCCACAAATGGTTTGAACATGCATGTAAGAGAGACTAAATCTCCAATGTTATCCAACATGCAAGCATGAGAACCAACATTCACATATTAAGAGGTGAATGCAAGTAATGTGAATGAAACCATTTCTTTTTAACATTAAGATCAACATACTACTTAAAGGATAAGAAAAATGCAACCCAATTGATCAAGTTAAATAATCAAGGGACTAACCTAAGCATTTCGATGAGGGGTTTCCTAAAGGTAGCTAAGTAGTTGTTGTGTCATGCTAAACTTAAAGGGGAATGAGGTGCAAGGTCTAACTCTTATAGCCAAAAAAGGGGGTTGTAAGAAGGAGAAGTTTTGATAATAAACCCTCTTGTAGAAATGGTCTTTTTAATGAAAAATTCAAAGTATACATTTATAAAATTGGGATTTTAGAAGAGGAAAACTTAATGATTATTTTTAGAAGAAAATCCTAATCTTTGTGCAAAAGAGATTAATCTTGTAAAATCCCTTTTAATAATTTTGTGGAAAATTACCTTTTTAATGAAGGGAGATGAGGAAAAAGTGTGGGATTACATGATTTAAGGTCCATTATACAAGCTCCTTAAGTAAAAACCTAATCTTTTTGAAAAGTCATCAACTTTCCTAAAGCCACTTAAGAAAAATCAAATTTTTAGCTTATCTTCTATAAGTTCCTAAAAATTTGGGCATAACCTCCCCTTAATCATGGACAATCTAAATTTTACATCATACCAAGAACAAGAGAAATTTCTACAAACAAATTTCTAAGGAGAGTCATCAATCTAGGCAACTTCAATAACAACAAAACAATATCTTAAATAGATTTCAAGGTGGGTTGAGACTCCTATCTAAAACCTTAGGAATGATGATATAGGATCTCCCCTTGACTCTTGGTCTTGATCTTCTTCTTCCTCCTTCCCTTTTTCCTTCCATTTTCCTTTTCTTCTTCACCTTTTTTTCTCTTTCACTTTCCTTTCTTTCCCCTCTTCTCTTTATTTTCCCTGCCTTTTTTTGCCCGGCTTCGTTTCAGCCAAATGGAGCCAAGAGAAAAACAAAAAAATGAATCCCTTTTTGTTTTAAGGAATTAAAGAAGTAAGGCATGTGGTGGAGTAATGGGGGAAGAGTGTAGAAACTTCAACATTTACAAGATTGCCATTCCCCTTTTCATTTTCATTTTTTTCTTTTTTCTTTTGTGTGTGTGGAAATCCTCTACTAGCCCTCTTAAAAAAGAATGCCCTTCAAAATGTTATTAAAATTACTACTCATGCCATTTAGGGAAACTTTGCCCCAAAACCCTCTTTAAGGCAAAATTTGCAAACATGCCCTCTTTTGGGGTACAATGCAAACCTTGTTGGACTTGAATGCAAATATTGCCAAAACTTGGACTAAATGATGATTTACCACTAAATATAAAAAGAAAAATTAGTACTAGCACTTATAGGCATTACATCATACCCTGCTTAAAGCAAATTCTGTCCTCGGAATTTAAAAGAAAACAAAAGGCATATATACACACAAATGCAAACAAACAGTTGGGAATTTCAAAGAGACAAGGGTCTTCATACAAACAGATGAGGATATTTCTCCCGCATCCCATCCTCTCGCTCCCAAGTTGAGTCTCTGGGGGACTCTTGTTGCCACATGACCCTCACTAGGTTAATGGCCTTTTTCCTTAGCATTTTCTATCTTCGATCGAGAATGGCCAACGACTGCTGCTCATAAGTCAGATCTGGACGTACTCCTATTTTCGAATAGTCCACGACGTGACTGGGATCCCCAATGTATCCTCTGAGCTGTGATACATGGAACACATTTTGTATGCCCTCAAGATGTGGGGGCATCACCAATCGATATGCAACTTCACCAATTCGAGCTGAAACTTCAAAAGGGCCAATGAATCTCGGACTCAACTTCCCATGTCTGCCAAATCAGATTGTTCCACAGATAGGTGAGATCTTCAGAAACACATAATTACCTGGCTGAAACTCCAAGGGACGTCACTTTGTATCAGCCCAGTGCTTATAGCGGTCTTGTGCAATACGAAGATTTTCTCTAACCGTCCATACTACATCAGTCGTAGCAGCTACTAATTCAGGTCCCAAAAACTCACTGTCTCCGACATCATCCCAGCACAAGGGAGATCGACAGTTCCTTCCATATAGAGCTGTGAATGGAGCCATGCCAATGCTTGCCTGATAACTGTTATTATATGCAAATTCTACTAGATGCAGATAATCTTCCCATGATCCTTTAAAATCCATTATACATGCCCTCAGCATATCTTCCAAGATCTGGATTGTGCGCTCCGATTGTCCATCTGTCTGGGGATGATAAGCAGTACTGAAATTCAGGTGGGTTCCCAAACTAGCTTGTAGGCTTCTCCAGAAATGAGACGTGAATCTGGTGTCTCGATCTGATACAATACTTACAGGAACCCTGTGTAGTCTAACGATCTCCTCCATATATTTCCTGGCCAAAACCTCTGCAGACTGTCCAACTCGAAATGGAATAAAATGCGCTGATTTTGTCAATCGATCAATGACTACCCAAATCGCATCATTTCCTTTTGGGGTCCGAGGTAGGCCAGTCACGAAATCCATTGTTACATGCTGCCACTTCCATTCTGGTATGGGGAGAGGTTGCAATAAACCTGCAGTTCTTTGGTGTTCAGCCTTCACCTGTTGGCAGACCAAACATGAAGCCACGCTCTTCGCTACACTCCTTTTCATCCCATGCCACCAGTAATACTGCCGCAGGTCTTTAAACATCTTCGTCCCTCCAGGATGGATAGAATAAGGGGAACCGTGTGCTTCTTTTAGTAATTCTTCCCGGTTGTCGCCACTCGGCACACAAACTCGGTTTCCAAATCTCAGAGATCCATCCTCATGATCCTAAAATTTAGTTTGAAGTCCTGTCTCCACTTGTTCTCGGATCCGTTTCAGCTTTACATCCTCTGACTGTGCCACCTTGATTCTATCCACCAGGTCTGATCGAATCTGCAGGCCCAACATATCTGCCTCCTCTCCCGGGAGTATCACCTCGATCTCCATCTGTCGCAAAGCCCAACGAAGTTGTGGTTGAATGGTTAACCTCATTGCTGCCAGAAGTCGACTAAGAGCGTCTGGTACTACATTAACCTTCACGGGATGATACTGCAGGTCTATATCATACTCCGCCATCAACTCAAGCCACCGGCGCTGCCTCATATTGAGTTCCTTTTGGGTGAAGACATATTTCAAACTCTTATGATCGGTATAGATCTTCACATGTTCACCCAACAAGAAATGTCTCCACAACTTCAGAGCAAATATCACTACAGCCAGCTCTATATCATGAGTGGGGTAATTCTGTTTATGCACTTCAACAATCTAGAAGCATAAGCTACAACACGTCCATGCTGATGAAGGATGCAGCCAAGCCCTCTACCCGATGCATCACAGTAAATTTCAAATCCACATGTTCGATCGGCAATTGTTAGAATAAGAGCAGTAGTTAGCCGATGCTTCAATTCATCAAATGCATGCTGACAGTCCTCAGACCAGACGTAGGGAACATCTTTCTTAGTCAAGTGCGTCAGAGGTGAGGTGATCTTAGAGAAGTCCTTTATGAACTTTCGATAGTAGCCGGCCAATCCTAAGAAGCTCCTGATCTCTGTGACTGTTCGAGGAATGTGCCACTTCTCCACAGCAGCGGACTTCTCCGGGTCAACCGACACTCCCTCTCCGGAAACAATGTGACCAAGAAACGCAACCTTAGTTAACCAAAATTGGCACTTGCTGAACTTGGCATACAGTCGATACTGTCTGAGAGTCGTCAACACAATCCGTAAATGCTCAACATGCTCGTCCTCATCCTTCGAGTACACCAGAATATCATCGATGAAGGCCACCACAACTTATCCATATAGTCAAAGAAAACTTAATTCATCAATTTCATAAAGGTCGTTGGGGCATTAGTCACTCTGAATGGCATCACCAAGAATTCATAGCGCCCATACCGAGTTCGGAATGCAGTCTTCAGAACATCTGATCCCCAAACTTTCACCTGATGATACCCGCTCCGTAAATCCAATTTCGAATACACTCGAGATCCACCAAGCTGATCAAAAATGTCATCAATCCGAGGGAGAGGGTACTTATCTTTCACAGTCACCTTATTCAAATCTCAATAATCAATGCACATCCTCTGGGTCCCATCCTTCTTGTTCACCAACAACACAAGTGCTCCCCACGATGACACACTCAGACAAATCAGTCCTCTATCAGATAGGTCAGTTAACTGATTGCGAAGCTCGGCTGATTCAGGTGGGGCCATACGATATGGAGCTTTTGCAATCGGTTAAGTTCCTGGTATTAGATCAATAGTGAACTCTAAGGACCTATCTGGGGGAAGTCCGAAGATATCGTCTGGGAAAACGTCAGGAAACTCCTGAACAACCTTCGGTAAAATCAACTCCGCTTCCATTTCCATCTCCAGAGATTACGCCTTGAACTTCACAGGTTCAGGCGTCGTACTACCACTATGAAACTCAAATTCCGGGTGATCAGGGATCCGGAAGACTACCCTCCTCAGTCTACAATCTATGGTAGCATAGAACATCCCTAACCAATCCATCCCAAACATAGCCTCATAATCAGGTAATTCAATTAGCGGGAAATCTGCATACAACTCTCGCCCCCTATTTCAACCGGATAATTTAGTATCCCAAAAGCACTACATATAATCCCATTTCCCATGTGAACATTCAAACTAGCAGCAAACAAGTCAATTAATATAGAGTGCTTGGTCACGAATCGTTTAGACAGAAAGCAGTGGGACGCTCCAGAATCAAATAAAGACAAGGCAGGATGTGAAGCTACCCTAACAATACATATAGCAGCCAGGCACAAAGAAACATCTAACTATCTAACAAACAGCTGGAAAGGAATCCATGCATTCTAAAGCAAGAGTCAAAATCTTACTAGTTATCACCTGGCC
The DNA here is from genome assembly GCA_030789695.1 of Scilla litardierei. Classification (NCBI taxonomy): domain Eukaryota; kingdom Viridiplantae; phylum Streptophyta; class Magnoliopsida; order Asparagales; family Asparagaceae; genus Scilla; species Scilla litardierei. Next base: position 62,230,143 of record CM061133.1, on the reverse strand, counting down.
TAAATGCTCGGCCTGAACTATAGTCATCAGGAACTGCTGCTATCTCTGGGGAGCAGGAGCCGTCCCCTGAAAGCCCCGCTGTGGAGGACGTGAAGGAGGTCCCCTCGGAGCAGTAGGTCTCGACCCCAGTGGTGCTGGAAGGGCCAGTCGCTGCGGTGCTGGCGAGGGAGTCCTCTGCTGAGGCGGTCTGGTGGCCACTGTGCAACCGAAGGTCGGTCCCGGTGAGGGCAGAAGCTGCTGATGTGTCTGGCTTCTCTGCACGTGTAACGTTGTCTATCCATGACCCTGCAGTCTCTTGCCACATGTCCCGGCTTCCCACACTTCCAACAAGAAGTCCTCCTCGGTGTACTGGCAGAACTCCCGGCCGCTTGAAGGTCACAAGCTGGATCGGCCGAGGGGCGGTCCTCTGTGGCACAGCTGGTCGCTGGTCACTGGTCGGTAGCTTCCCTGAACTCATCAAGTGTGCCTCGTACCGTCTGGCTGCAATCAGTACGGCCTCATGTGTCGTCAGCTCCTGGGTAACCATAGCTCCTCTGACCTCAGGGTTTAGTCCCATACGAAAACATCTAGCTCGGGTGGCATCTGTCCCCACTAACTCAGGGGCGTACTTGCTAAGCAGGGTAAACTATGCGTCATACTCGTCCACTGTCCTATGGCCCTAAGTCAGGTGCTCAAACCGCTGCCTTAACTCGTCCTTCGTGGCCTATGTGAGGAACTTGGCCTCAAACAGCTCCCTAAAAGTCTTCCACTCCACCACCCCAGTTATATGTCGCTTGGCGATCTCCACCCATCCCTCTCGTGCAATACCGAACAGGGTCAGGTCATCCTCTGTGTCTCAGCCACTCGTCAACCTCTAAGCTGCTTTTCCTGCCCAAAAGTACACCAGATGCAACTCCCAAAACTGCTTGTAGCTCGGTACCTTTGGTGTAGGCGCCACCAATCCAGCCAGCCTATCCTCCTGCTGTTGTAAGTGCTCCATGATCCCCATCAGGACCTTTGCCAGCAAGGCTGACTCTGAGGTCCTGTCCCCCGAGGTGGGTCCACCACCAGAAGCCCCGGACCCTCCAGACGTCCCGTTTTCGGCCTCCATCCTACGAAGGGAAAATAGAACAGATTAAATTAGTACCACAACTGAAGTATTGGAGCATAGACCATGTCATCCTTATGCATATCACAGTGCGTGCTGACCTGCATGGGCCACCACAAAACCTGTCATGCCCCATCTCCCAAAATATGGAAGATAGGGGTGACGGGCCGCTGTACGGGGTACCAAGCATGGATGTTCTGTCAGGAAAAATATGCAGGCTACTGCAACAGCTAGAACAACACAGACTAAAAGAACAACGTACTGCAGAGAAGTACGAAAATGTAAATGCTTCAACACAACAGAATAAGTACAGCTAAGCGGCGACAGACAAACAGCGGGAGCATCTAAAGTCACACACAGAAGTATCTACTAATCTCATCATCATAACATCATTACAGAAACTATACAACCCAGAAAGTACAATAGCAGTCACCCGTGGTAAAAAAAACAGAGGGGGTGCACAAAAGTAACTACAGCTCCTTTGACTCACCCTCGTGACCCAAAACACACAACAACCACTCACAGCCTAGCTACCCTGTGACCTAGACTGGGAAGTGTTGCCCTCTTGGCGTCTCTGCTGAGGCTGAGGACACGCCATCTCTGGACCTGTACCTGTAGAGAAAGGGGGGACACGTCACATCATGCCAAGTAGGAAACTCAACCACACGAAGGCTCTATCTAAGGGTTTAAAGTGTCAACGCTATAGTCAATAAACACGGCAAGGGACCAACACTGAAGGTGACAATTATTTAAATTTATTTATTAGTTTTTATTGTTGAAAACCTAGGCACTGAGTATGGCATAAGGGACTGGGAACTCACCCAGTAAGGCAGGTGATAAGAACTAGGACTCTTCGTCGCGCTAGCCCGTCAGGAGCCTACGGTAACACCTCTGCCCACTCCCATCTCCGGTAGCCCAACAGGAGTGCGAGTGTACCCAACACAACCCAACACAGACCAACACAAACCAACACAACGAGTCCCGTCCTTTATGCCAACCCAATGCTTTGGTTTTCCCCCCCACCCCTCCTTAGAGTCCTCACCCACCTCAAAAGTGGAAGTAGACACCTAGGATTTAATTTAAATAAGTTTCGATTTTTCAAAAAATTAGTGGCACACGGAGCATAACTACGCGTAGGCCCAAAACACTTGCATTCACATTCATTTTTTTTCATGGACTACTTGAAACATAAACCAAGTCTCACTCTTCCTACATCATTAGCCAAATGCTCGTCCTTTATGCGTAATTCTTCCGCACGCCACTTCTTTTCATTCAACCATCACTGTTTTTCCAAGGCACCATATTAAAAGAATGTAAATCGCCATATGCATGTTAGGGACCCAAACATCCACAAATTGCTTAAACATGCAAGTAAAGGAACTAATTATCCAAAAATGGTTTGAACATGCATGTAAGAGAGACTAAATCTCCAATGTTATCCAACATGCAAGCATGAGAACCAACATTCACATATTAAGAGGTGAATGCAAGTAATGTGAATGGAACCATTTCTTTTTAACATTAAGATCAACATACTACTTAAAGGATAATAAAAATGCAACCCAATTGATCAAGTTAAATAATCAAGGGACTAACCTAAGCATTTTGATGAGGGGTTTCCTAAAGCTAGCTAAGTAGTTGGTGTGTCATGCTAAACTTAAAGGGGAATGAGGTGCAAGGTCTAACTCTTATAGTAAAAAAAGGGGTTGTAAGAAGGAGAAGTTTTGATAATAAACCCACTTGCAAAAATGGTCTTTTTAATGAAAAATTCAAAGTATACATTTATAAAATTGGGATTTTAGAAGAGGAAAACTTAATGATTATTTTTAGAGGAAAACTTGACTCTTGGTCTTGATCTTCTTCTTCCTCCTTCCCTTTTTCCTTCCATTTTCATTTTCTTCTTCACCTTTTTTTCTCTTTCACTTTCCTTTCTTTCCCCTCTTCCCTTTTTTTTCCCTGCCTTTTTTTTGCCCGGCTTCGTTTCAGCCAAATGGAGCCAAGAGAAAAACAAAAAAATGAATCCCTTTTTGTTTTAAGGAATTAAAGAAGTAAGGCATGTGGTGGAGTAATGGGGGAAGAGTGTAGAAACTTCAACATTTACAAGATTGCCATTCCCCTTTTCATTTTCATTTTTTTCTTTTTTCTTTTGTGTGTGTGGAAATCCTCTACTAGCCCTCTTAAAAAAGAATGCCCTTCAAAATGTTATTAAAATTACTACTCATGCCATTTAGGGAAACTTTGCCCCAAAACCCTCTTTAAGGCAAAGTTTGCAAACATGCCCTCTTTTGGGGTACAATGCAAAACTTGTTGGACTTGAATGCAAATATTGCCAAAACTTGGACTAAACGATGATTTACCACTAAATATAAAAATAAAAATTAGTACTAGCACTTATAGGCATTACATTTAGGGTTCGTCTTCAAAAAATCAAGTCACGGTCCAAATTAGTCGACCAGTCCCTCCTGCTAGTCGACCAGTTTTAATATTAAAAAATTCTGAAAATTCTGAAAATTTGTTAGGCTTATTTTTAAGTCATTAGGATCACCTTCTTACAAATTCCTAAGTTTCGAATTTTCTAGTTCGACTAAAAGGTTCTGTTAGTCTACTAGTCATTTTAAATAAGTTATTTTAACTGATTTATCCTTCAAATATTATGGTCAACCAATAGAAGTTAGAACTTCTACAAATGGCTAGTTTCTGACAATTTATAGCCGTTCATATAAGTTATTGACCATTTTGAGAATTGATTTTCTGAATAGACATCTCAACAGTCAAATTCCAAGTCAGCAGTCAAATTTGTCAACCAGTCCCTCAAGTTAGTCGCCTAGTTTGAACAAAAGTTTCTGAGAATTTTTTGAAAATTTAGACTGTTGTTAAACGTTCGATAGCTAACTCTTTGGTTTATAAATAGATCCCCCAGATCCCTGTCTAAAAATCACGAAAAATTCATTCACACTCTCTTTTCTTAAGTTTACTTTTTCTCTCTAGAAAGTGAGTGATTTTCAGATTTCCATAGTGGAACCTCTGCAGAAATTTTGCCCCTTTAGGAAGTCCAATTTCCAAGAGTGTTCTACCACAATTCATATCAAGATCCTTGGAAATTTTATCACCATCCTTGCGCTATAATTCATACATTATCAAGACTATAGGTGATATGGTTTCATACTCTTTCTTTACTTTATTTGGTGAATCTCTTGTTAAAGAGATTATACAAGTTTGCAACACGGGAGTGTTGGCATCTTTGCTTGTGGAGATCAAGTGTTATAGTGGATTGAAATCTCTACGGGGTAAAGGACTAGACATAGGATCATGAGGATCCGAACCAGGATAAATCTCTGTATTTGCGTTTGGAATTTTCTGGATTGTACTCATTTATTTCCGCACTCTTATTGCAATCTTTTAGTTACTTTTAATTTTGCAATTTCGTCGTGATATACACTATTCACCTCCCTCTAGTGTATTTAGTGTGCCAGAAGATCCAACATTTGGTATCAGAGCATGGTTAAGATGGCATACACCTATTCGACGATCAATTCAACTTCTTCATCATAATCTAATGGCACTCTACCACAAGGCATCCACTATTCAATGGTTATAACTACTCCTATTGGAAGAAAAGGATGACGGTCTATCTTCAAAGCATCGACTACGAACTTTTGAGCATGTTGGAAACTCAATACGAGAATCCTGCAACTCCTTATGCCCAATAGACCGCAATTGACAAATCTGCTACAACCCACAACACAAAGGCGATGAATGCACTATTTTGAACAATGGACAAGAGCGAGTTCAATTGTGTCTCTTAGGCCAAATCAACATATGATATCTGGTAAACACTCGAGGTAACACACGAAGGAACTAGTAAAGTTAAGGAAACTAAAATTTCCATTTTTGTTCACATGTTTGAACTATTTAGAATGAAGGACAACGAGACAATTGGAGAGATGATTACTAGATTCACTGACATCAGAAACTCTCTAATTGCTCTTAGTAAGACATATACTCAAACAGAACAAGTTAGGAAGATTCTTCGTGCCTTAACACCAGAATGGAAGAAGAAGACCACAGCCATAGAAGAAGCCAATGACTTATCAACTCTCACCATTGAAAGTCTCATTGGTAACTTGATGGCCTACAAAGTTCAACTCTAAGATTGCAAGGAACAATCTGACTCAAAGAAGGAAGTGCTTGCCTTCAACACTACATCAGACACCGATAATTCAGAGTGGACGATGATGATGTGGCATTAATCACTAGGAACTTCAAAAAGCTTCTACATAGAGGTAAGTTTAAAATTTTGAAATATAAAACTACGGATGCTTCTTTATGTTTTCAGTGTAACAGGAATGGACATATGAAAAAGGATTGTCCACTCCTTAAACCAAAAGAAAGAACATTTTACCACTTCAGAAAAGGTAAGAAGTTTGATAAAAGGGAGAAGGCATTGGCAGCCACTTGGGATTCTTCATCATGTGATGAAGAAGAAGAAATCAATGAACATACTAATGGAAAAAATGCTCATATGTGCTTTATAGCACAAAGTGAAGATGAGGTAAGTAAGTTAGATAATGAAGAATTGTTAGATGTCTTTAATGAATTATTCATTAGATTTAAAAAGCTTAATGCACAACACAAGGCTCTAATAATTTCTAATCAAGAATTAGTTTCTTCATCTTCATTATTAGATAATTTTAAAATTGAGAAAGAATCTTTAACTACTCAAAATGATAAGTTACTTCATGAAAATGAGATTCTCAAATCTGAGAATCACAATATGATATCTCGTATTTCTATGTTAGATAAAGATATTTCTTCATTAAAGTTGAAATATGACAATATGGCTTCTAATATTAATAAGTTTAATAAAGGAAAGAATAATCTTAATGAATTACTTAAAGTACAACATCCTGCTAATCATAGACAAGGATTATGTTATAAGCATACTTCCAAATCCAATATTTGTAGTAATGATATTAATTTGGAAAAGAAGAAGCATGTATTTTTATTGCAAAGAAAATTGATTCTTCTAAGATTTTGCAAAAGAATACTATTCATTTTCAAAAGAAGACCAATTTTGTTACATCTTCTAAGAAATCCATTATGCATACTATTTGGGTTCCTAAAGATGTTTGCTTATATGACAAGGATTTATATGTTACTAACTTTATCAACAATGTTATTCTTTCTTCTAACTACTTGAAGAAACCAAATTCTAATTGGGTTTGGTTTCCAAAGGACTAATTCTAAGGGCCCAGATAAAAGGGAACCAATATTCATTGTTTATCTTTCTGGTATCTATTAAAGAAAGATAATACTAGACAGTGGATGTTCTAAAATATGACCGGGAACATCAAACTTCTATCAACCATTCAATTCAAAGATGGTGGTACTGTAACTTTTGGTGATAACTGTTGAGAGATGGGGATGCCCTCGCACCAAATTAACCCATGTGTATGTATACAAACGTCTTGTTCAAAATTACAGTAAGCTATTTGGTAAGAATTTACCTAAGTAAATTATATTGTAGTCTTTATTAGAACATATGTATAGTCCTGAGACTTAATGCGAGGTCAAATAGGTATCAAGATGGAGATCTCGATCATGGAAAAGTATTTGACCGATTGTAGCAAAGGTCTAAAAACATTCGTGGTCGTACATATTTCGAGAAATGGATATCGACACATCGGATAGACCATTGTTGTGTCATTATATTCCACATTTTATCTAAATGATTACACGTCAAAAATGATTGCTCATTTACATATTTCATACGCTTTTATGCTATTATTTGGAATAATATGACTTTCGAAGCGTTTATGTCCATTTCAGGGATTTGGGGCGATATTGGAGCAATTTGGAGTCAATAAGACAATCGGCGACGCGAGAGCACCAATGAGACTCATGATGACATGCTTGAGGTGCCAAAGAAGAATACTGGAGCAAGGAAGGGGCAAGAGAGAAGTTCGCTCGATCGAGCTATGATGCGGCGAAGGAATCGAGCGACCCGAAGAGCTGAAAACAGGACATACGTACACTATTTCTAAATCTGCTATCACCTGAGAATTTTCACTATTTTTCTGATATTTTTTCTAGATAGTAGACTTCAAGATGGTTCCAATGCTGCCAAGAATGCACCAATCGGGGGTCAGATGAGCCCTGATGAATTTCTGCAAGCTGATGCTGCAGTGCTGAAACTGTCCTCTGATCAGCAGCCTACTCGACCGAGCAGTGCACTACTCGACCGAGTAGTATGCAAAATCTGTTGAAAAGTGTTTTTACCTCCTATATGGCTGAACAGACTACTGATCGATCGAGCAGTTGACTGCTCGACCGAGCAGAGTGCTGAAAATGTGTTTTTGGGCTGAAATTGCTGTCATTCGACCACTACTCGACCGAGCAACCACTTACTTGGTCCGAGCAACCTCCTACTCGACTGAGCAGTGCCTGCTCGGGTCGTGTAGGCAGAGCAACATTTTTTGGAGAAGCACGACTTCCTAACGTACTCGACCGAGCAGCCTATTACTTGACCGATCAGCTACCAACTCGGACCGAGCAGACCCTACTCGGTCCGAGCAGACAGAGTGACATTTTGGGTGATGGATCAGACACCTAACGTTCTCGACCGAGTAGCCTATTACTCGGACCGAGTTACCGTGGGCCCAGATTTTGAGCCGCGCCCGGATTTTGGGGTTGTTTCGTGAGGGTTTTGAGGGGGGATTTTTGTAGCCATCAAAGGGGACTTTTGGGGAGAGACTTTTTAGACAGATTTGAGGGAGACTTTTGTATATTTTTGGGAGAGTTTTTAGACCCTTTTTAGAGTTTTTTGAAGACGATCTTTTGGATTTTGGCTATGCCCTAGGCCCCTCCTTTGTATCAAGATAAGTACTTTTGCCCTTTTTAATTCTATTATTATTCTCTTTGTGATTTCTTATTGTTTATCCCTTTTTGATGCATGCAATGAAATATTTGTGCGTTCTATTATCAATTTCTATTGCTATGCTTGAGTAGTCTTGTCTAGGGCTAAGGGATTGGCCCATAGATCTTAGGATTTAGACGCAAAGTTGGGATTTTTATGGTGCGTTGGATATAAATGGGGTTGTATTTTGGTTGATCTATCAAAATCACTAGGAGAACTCGTACTGAGATCGTGCCCACGGTCGGTGGAATCGATTAGCTTAAGGAGTATCCTATGGATTTAATTAGAGAGTTAGTGGATTCAACCGAGGTACGTGACCATGCCCGGCCCGTGCCTTGATGGAATCCACCGACAAACTATATCACTAATTGACGGCTACCACCATTACGTTAATAAGAGCCACTAAAATACCTCGAAGCTCTAACCCACGAGAGTGGTACGAGTTGAGAGCGTTCGAACCACGAGAGTGGTGAGAACTTTGTAGATCCTTAATGCATGTATCATATGCACCTATCGCGAGAGCGGGGTTAATGCGATACGTTAGATTCATGATGCTCAGACACATGAATTCACTTCCTAGATGCTACAATCCCCAATAAAACCAATGCAACGTAAGAGCCCTAGCCTAGCGTCGACGTCCGACGGTCCTAGCGGCGAGTCCTAAAGCCCCAATCTTTTTATATTTTATTATTTTATATTGTGTGGAATCACTTGTTTGCGATATCGAGTGACACGACCTTCGCATCCATCACTATTACAACACTCCATTCTCCAAATCCACCAATAAACCAGCAATTCTAACTCAACCTAGGAATAGATAGGTAGTATAGAACCGCTTCCCCGTGTTCGATACCCGCTTGCCACTATACCGTGCACTTGCAGTAAACGACATCATTTCGGAGTTAGTTCCAGCTCGATCAAGTTTATGGTGCCGTTGTTGGGGAGGCGTTCCGACATATTATCTATTTACCATGATTAGGTTGATTAGGTTGAGTAAAAAACATATATTAATATATATATAAATTTTTTTAATAAATTAAAAAACGAGAGATTTTTCCCCACCACCTGATATTATTATCGTTATCTCTCTTTGTACCACTGACGTCTTTTCCAGGTTGTCTACTTTTCTTGATCAGGTACAGTTGATGCAGGATGGTGCTTCCAAGGATGCGACTGGGTTCTATATGGTCCTATATATACCTCGCTACATTCTATCAGGCTGATGGAGAGTCCTTCAGGGAAGCATTATGCAAGTTCGAAAGAATGTTAGGGATGTTCCATATGGAGTTAGACCATGAGTGGGATGGTTCCATGCTACTTGATATCTTTGCTGGAAGACTAAAGGGACCCTCACGTGAGTTTATGAAGAGGATGCAAGTGGAAAAGTTCAGTGATCTGTAGTTGGCAGCAACCTTGGAGCAAATGATAGATAATGCTCGATCTACCGGTTCGCTAACCGTTACGGTAGGTAAACCATCCGACCAAGCATTCATCGATTTTGTTATGGCTAATGTCTCTGATGCAGGTACTATCATAGATGGAGTGTATGCTTCACTTGAAGGTGATCATATCCACCTTTACACCATTAACACTCCACAAATAGACATCTGAGCTGCCAGAGGAGGACACATATATGGACTTATTGAGAAGCATCGTGGACGCAGTTTGATGCACCAGTCCATTAACGATAACGGCAGGTTACCCTTTTGAGCTTGGATTTCAAAAGTTTATTACTCATCGTGTCTCTTCCACAGGCACAATTGATGATGGAGTATGTGCTCTAGTTGAGGGGTACAAGACCCACTTTTATACCGTGGCCGAGATACAGGAGCCCATAGAGCTACCTGCACCTACTATTGAGAGGGCCAAGCCACAACATCCAGTGCCTCGAGTTCCAGGACAGAAACGAAGACATAGGCGTAAAAGGGGGAAGATGAAATTCACTTTGCCTACCATATCAGAAGAACCTAAGGAGGAGGCCGAAGCAGTGCATCGTGAGGAGGCCGAGCTATATTTATTTTACCTATTGCATGCGGAGCCAGAGACTTTCACCGAGGAGGTCGTGCGTCGGGACAAGGACACATCCATTCATAAGGATCCCGAGCATCACCCTCCTCCTTCAGAGCTTCTGCATCCACCTCGTCCTTCCACTGACTCTGAGGAACACCCACCAGAGCTTATTGCTCACCTTCAGGGAGATCTCTTCACTCCCTCACCCTTTACATTTGATTCCCATCCCGTGTATTATGTTTATTATGATTCAGATTTCGATGACTCATTGCACCTTTTGCATGATACACATTCATATGATCAAGAGGTACAATGGGATGTATACGAGGAGGAGAGCGAGGAGTTAGCACACATGGATGCTGTTGAATATGATCAGGATGTGCACTGGGATGAGTCTGACGATGATGAGGAGCATCCTGACGAGACCCACTCTATTATGCCAGAGTTACCTGAGGAACCAGAGGAAAACAACCAGGAGTTAATCGACGTGGTGCACGAGCATAGAGATTTATTTCCAGGGAAGTGTTGTCAACCATCTCTAATTTTAAATACTATTATTGATGACCCTCTTTGGAATACACTTATTTTGGGGAAAAATTATCCACATCAGATTGATGCGGCTTATCTCTTGCAGGGTACAGGTGGAGTCCTTGGAGAGATGCTGGGAGCCGCATTGCTGGAATCTGATGGAGCCCGTTGAGATATGCACCTGGCGGAGCCACGGAAAGTGCAGATATAGCAACTGCCTGTACTAGCAAAGATTCTGGATCCGCCTTTTGCTACAGGTCGTACCAATCTAGTAGTGTAGTATTTTTTGCTTTCAATAAACATGAATCCTCTCGACAGCGAGAGGACCGTATATGATTTTATATGCTTTCTTAGTTTAATAAATTCACCCCATATGATGGCTCAATTATTTGCACCCAACCCACTATTTATTATCCATGCTCACCCTTATATTTTGGCGATTATTTTGCATCTCTCACCAATTTTTATGTGATGTTTAAGCTTGGGGGAGAGAAATTATTTTGTTGAGTGGCCCCCCATCTTGTTGTTGTCCTCTATTTATATCATACACACATTGAGGACAATGTGATGTTTAAGCTTGCTGGAGTGCCACATTGAGGACAATGTGATGTTTAAGCTTGCTGGAGTGCATAGTGCATGCACTCTGCTTCATCGTGAAACACACTTCGAAATTTCCATTTGAACCATGTCCACTTCTATATTTATGTCTCATATGCTTTATTTTCTATGAAATATCGTGGATTTATTTTTTGATGAACTCTGATATCTGTTAGATTAGAGTTCGACTCATTGATTAGTGTTTCTTTGTCAATATGCTTTTTAATAGTGGAATCCATAGTTTCACAACCACATTCTCGAAACAGTTAAGCTAAAAATGAATAAATCAAAATCTGACAATTATTTGACTACTGCGTGATTTGATTGATAATTCTATTGCTGCATGGATATTTAGTGATTCAAAAGAGATAGGATAACCCCACGACAACCAAAGTAGTGATGATTAGGATTCCTGAAATCGAGCCATGTCTAAGTTCTATGCTTTTTCTTTTTCTTTTGTGAATAGCCAAATAAATGATCTTTGATCATGTTTTGCATTCCATCGCGTTTACGTGAGTTTGTAAAAATCCCAAAATTACAAAAATCAAACAAATATCCTAAATAAAAGGCCCTAGGGGTTCTTCGTAACCCAATGCCCTAAGACCGTCTAGTCTGGGATGCACAGGCCGCTTCTTGTATATATTGAGTTATCTCGTGTATACAAAGAAAGAAAAATGCATATGAAATATTCATATAGCCAAAAACAATATAAAACTACACAAATCTCATATCCTTATCTCCATTTCTATATAGAACTAAGACATGGCAAAGTTGATGGGTTCTAGGAGTCTTGAAATGGTTGTAGTGTGGTGATGCATCACCTTGATTGAATTTGCTAAATTCATTTCATGAAGTATAACAAAATACCACGCATGCTTGAAAATGATTGATCCTGACATACTATACTGCTTAGAGAATGAGTTGTGAACATTGGTTTCATTTCAATGAACTTAGTATATTGCATAATAAACTATGATATGATATAACTCTAATCTATTTTAATTGCTTATCAAGATCATTTTATTTATTGAAATCCACGTTATTTTAATTTGAGCATCACTTAAGTATTTGTTGTGTATATGTGTTCTAATTTCATATTGACGTGTGTTCATGAGATCTTGCATACCTTGAGTTCTTGTATTTTCTAAATTTAAGATTGAACCCCTTGTCTCCACTACACGCAACCACCTCGCATCTCCATTGTATCCATCTCCCGTGTTCGCTTCTTACTAGTCTTTCTCGAGGACGAGTAAGAGGTAAGCTTGTGAGGATTTTGATGTGTCATTATATTCCATATTTTATCTAAGTGATTACACGTCAAAATGTTGCTCATTTACATATTTCACAAGCTTTTACGTTATTATTTGGAATAATATGACTTTCGGAGCGTTTATGTCCATTTCAGGGATTTGAGGCGATATTGGAGCAATTTGGAGTCAATAAGACAATCGGCGATGCGAGAGCACCAATGAGGCTCATGATGACATGCTTGAGGTGCCACAGCAGAATACTGGAGCAAGAAAGGGGCAAGAGAGAAGGTCGCTCGATCGAGCTATGATGCGGCGAAGGAATCGAGCGACCCGAAGTGCTGGAAACAGGACAGCCGTGCACTATTTCTCAATCTGCTATCACTTGGGATTTTTCACTATTTTTCTGATATTTTTTTCAGATAGTAGACTTCAAGAAGGTTCTAATTCCGCCAAGAATGCACTAATCGGAGGTCGGATGAGCCCTGAGGAATTTCTGCAAGCTGATGCTACAGTGCTGAAACTGTCCTCAGCAGCCTACTCGACCGAGCAGTGCACTGCTCGGTCCGAGCAGTGCACTCCTTGATCGAGCAGTATGCAAAATCTGTTGAAAAGTGTTTTTACCTCCTATATGGCTGAACAGACCATTGCTCGGTCGAGCAGTTGACTGCTCGACCGAGCAGAGTGCTGAAAATGTGTTTTTGGGCTGAAATTCCTGCCGTTCAACCACTACTCGACCGATCAACCACTTACTCGGTCTGAGCAACCTCCTACTCGACCGAGCAGTGCATGCTTGGGCTGTGTAGGCAGAGCAATATTTTTCAGAGAAGCACGACTTCCTGACGTACTCGACCGAGCAGCCTATTACTCGACCGAGCAGCTACTAACTAGGACCGAGCAGACCTTACTCGGTCCGAGCAGACAGAGCGACGTTTTGGGTGATGGATCAGACACCTGATGTACTCGACCGAGCAGCCTATTGCTCAGACCGAGTCGCCGTGGGCCCAGATTTTGAGCCGCGCCCGGATTTTGGGGCTGTTTTGCGAGGGTTTTGAGGGGGGGTTTTTGCAGCAGTCAAAGGGGACTTTTGTGGAGAGACTTTTTAGACAGATTTGAGGGAGACTTTTGTATATTTTTGGGAGATTTTTTAGACCCTTTTAAAGAGTTTTTTGGAGACGATCTTTTCGAGTTTGGCTATGCCATCGGCCCCTCCTTTGTATCAAGATAAGTACTTTTGCCCTTTTTAATTCTATTATTATTTTCTTTGTGATTTCTTATTGTTTATCCCTTTTTGATGCATGCAATGAAATATTTGTGCGTTCTATTATCAATTGCTATTGCTATGCTTGAGTAATCTTTTGTATGGCTAAGGGATTAGCCCATGGATCTTAGGATTTAGACGCAAAGTTGAGATTTTTATGGTGCGTTGGGGGGTTGTATTTTGGTTGATCTATCAAAATCCCTAAGAGAACTCGTACTGAGATCGTGCCCACGGTCGGTGGAATCGATTAGCTTAAGGTGTATCCTATGGATTTAATTAAAGAGTTAGTGGATTCAACCGAGGTACGTGACCATGCCCGGCCCGTGCCTTGATGGGATCCACCGACAAACTATATCACTAATTGACGGCTACCGACATTACGTTAATAAGAGCCACTAAAATACCTCGAAGCTCTAACCCACGAGAGTGGTACGAGTTGAGAGCGTTCTAACCATGAGAGTGGTGAGAACTTTGTAGATCCTTAATGCACGTATCGTATGCGCCTATCGCGAGAGCATGGTTAATGCGATACGTTAGATTCATGATGCTCAGACACTTGAATTCACTTCCTAGATGCTACAATACCCAATAAAACCAATGCAACGTAAGAGTCCTAGCCTAGCGTCGACGTCCGACGGTCCTAGCGGCGAGTCCTAAAGCCCCAATCTTTTTATATTTTATTCTTTTATATTGTGTGTAATCACTTGTTTACGATATCAAGTGACACGACATTTGCATCCATCACCATTACAACACTCCATAGTCCACATCCACTAATAAACCAGCAATTCTAACTCAACCTAGGAGCAGATAGGTAGTATAGCACTGCTTTCCCGTGTTCGATACCCGCTTGCCACTATACTGTGTGCGTGCGGTAAACGACATCATTTCGGAGTTAGTTCCAGCTCGATCAACCATTATGTCTTAGTCTTCACCATGGAGTGGTGACAATGATCTCATGGTCGTTTTACTTGGCGAAGTCAAAGACGAGACACATGTGCTCATTAGAGAATGAGTTCAATGAACGACCCAACGAGAGTTATCATATGGTTTATATTGACCAATCTGTCAATGATAACTCTTAATAAGATAGGAAAGTTGGTCTTTTGACTTGAGGTCATTGTACAAACCTATGCATGAACAGTGTCACTTAGGTCACCGATCTAGCCTCGGGAAAGCCCCGTTGAAAGGTCTTTGGTTGGGTGACATGTGAAGCATGCGAGGAGAGTAATGACCAAGATAGGATTCGTCTCTCCCGGTTAAGGGGAGTTAGTGTCGCACGTGTTAGTTCGGTCTTTAGTAAAAACTCTGGCCAGAGTATGTTGGAAGAAGTCCAACATTATTTGACTAAAGATCGATGGAGACTAACCAAGTTCAAGCTAGTAGGGTTGACAGTTGACCTTACCTTAGGCTTGACTAAGCGGCATAGTTTTGACGAAGAGACTAAAACTGCGGTATTCATCACGGACACAATCAAGGTGGTTCCGAAAATACTCATGTCGATGAGTTAACCACATAAGTATGATACCGAAACAGGGACGGCACCTGTTGCTTGTGGTCACTGCCGTCTGGGGTTTCGAGTCCCACCTGAAGTAGGGTCAGGCTGTAGGGTTTCACACAGAGTGAGACCTTCGTCAAGTAATAGGCAGAAATTAGGGAGAATATGCATTTGATGCAAGGAGACAAAAAACTGCAAAGAGTTTGCAGTTAGCTTGCGGACTCGGGATAAATGATCATGAGTGCAAGTGAGAGATGTTGAGGAATGTATGCCCTCAGTTCATTTGTATTTGATACAAATGGATTTTTAATATTAGATGTGGGAATTTTGAATATGATGCAAAGGGAATTAAATGTTTCGTAAAATTTTTACATGCATATTTAATATAATATATGCATGGAAATGGTTACCTGTATATCGGGATCGTCCCAGTCTAAACACAGGTTCAAACCGCATTAAAAACGGACTCTAAACGCACAAAATAGAGCCAAAACCGTGAAAAGCCCAGTAAGGGCAGTGCGGGTCGGGCCCGCACCAGCGGGCACCCGACCCGTACATGTGCATGCCACAAGGAAGACGAGTGCACACCCACTAAGGTGGGTGCACGCATGCACTCGTCTGACGGGGCCCGCCCTCTTGAAGCGGGTGAGGCCCTGCCCGCTGCGCACGCAGACATGCGCATAGCACGCAACCGCGCACACAGGGCACGTGATGTG
Source organism: Scilla litardierei (assembly GCA_030789695.1). Lineage (NCBI taxonomy): Eukaryota > Viridiplantae > Streptophyta > Magnoliopsida > Asparagales > Asparagaceae > Scilla > Scilla litardierei. The sequence continues at coordinate 62,214,283 of CM061133.1, read as the reverse complement.
CATGTGCACAGGCGTGTGCACTACGCACGCATGTACAGGAGCAGCCTATGTTGGGCCCACGTGGGGGGCCCACGACCTAGGGCTTCGTGCTCATCTTTGGCGACTGCGTTTTTTGCGGAAAACAAGGTTTTGGGCCAATTTTCGAGCATTGTTTGAGGGGTCAAACGAACTCGGAATGGAGTGTCGTTTCTTCCTACGCATTCACCGTTCAACCCTCTTCGTAATGGTGTGTGACATCGTTCTCAAAGCTCAACTGTGAGGGAGAAAAAATTAGTTAAAGTTTAGCCTTAGTGTAAGGCAAACTAATTTAATTTTTCCCTCTAAGATAATTTAGTCTCACATCGGATATGGAGTGAAGGGAATAGGTCAGCCGCCTATATAAATAGGGGTCTGCCCACTTCGTTGAAACTCGCACCAAGACTCCAAATCTGAGAAGCTCCCAAAAGTGTGGAGCATACTCAGATTAAGACTTAAATTAATTATGCTATCTCTCCCTAAATTCGTCCTTGCTCTTGATCGAGCTTTAGCAAAGTTACGAAGGAGCTCGGATCGGATCCGAAATCTCGACGAAGGATCCACTCAATTTGAATCTTCTTCGACGCGTGGTTGGCTCGACGATAAGGGTGTTGCTCGCCTCGGGACATGGTGTGGTTCGGAAAGCAGTTCGGCTTGGGACGAGGTGCAGCTCGGGATGAGGCTCGGCTTGGAAGAAGCGGCGCATGGCTAAAGAAATGTTGCTGAAAATGATGCCTCCTACTCTGCAGAAACGAAGTGAAAGGTATGTAGTTTAAATATTCATGCGTTTATAATTGCAAATGTTAGATAGATCTATCCTTAGGAGTAGGTAGGACCCAACCCCAGGATAGTAGAGATCTATGCTATGGTTTGTTCTCTTTAGGACCTGATTTAAAATAGTTTTAAACCTGTTTTTCCGCTTCTTGTTTGATCTCGTCGTCAGTCCGACTTAGGCCGGACGTCGGTTTTATTGCCCTAAGGACCTAGAAAACCCTACAGTGGTATCAGATCCATGTCTACATGATCTATGTTTTGCAATTATAAAATGTATATGATATAGCATGTTTCTCCATGAGATGGAGGTTGAGTTTTAAACTATTAAAATAGTCATTCCCAAGCAACGTTTTATTTTCGAAAATTGTTTTTGAAAATTAGATTTAATTTTAAAATAATTTGATAATTTTAAAATTAGATCTTAATTATTATATGATGGTACTTAATTATTTATGTAACTTAGATTTATGAGATAATTTTAAGTTGCATGCTTAGCTAAATTGTTTAGTTGATATTTTTTAATTGTTAAATTGTTCTTCTTTATTATGTGATAATACAAAAAAGACTTTAAGGATAGCCATTAAAAGCTTTAAGAAAATTATACGATAATTTTAAAGGACATGCTATAATTTAAAATGTTGCAACAAATTAAACTCCTAATACATGATTAGGGTAGTCCTCTCCCATAATTATTATTTAAATTGTTCTAATAATAATTTTGAACAAAAGGCAATGATTTAAATTGTTGCAACTTGAATTTTAAATGCATAATACATGATTAGGATAGTACCTTAAAAATCCTTACAGTTAATAAGGACATTAATAAAAGTTATTAATCAATCCTAATAATTTCGAATTTTAGGATTCAACTAGTTGATAGGATTACCTAGTTTTAATGAAGTCATTTTTAATCGATGGCACACATATGAATAATTAGTTTCCTTCAATGGACCATGATCACGTCTAGTGTTTTTAGACTAGTGTTATGGATCACCATAGCTCGACTGGGGATAGTGATCCTGGCCTAGCCAAATCCCTGGTCGTGTTCCGCTGGACCGCAATGATACGAATTATGATTATGTGACACCGTCGATTATATCTAGTCAATTACGTTAAAAATCTTCTTCAAGGTTAGCCATAGCCCTCCTTATTTTTGGATTAGGGGACTAAAAGACGCATGTCTAGTTATTGAGTCTCCTCAAGGTATGACATGGTCTTTTTTAAGAAACCGACTCCATCATACATGTGATGTATGGTATTAACCCAAACCGCTGCATCGGGTCTCCTCGAGTATAAGTGTAAGTTAATATTAGACCTGAAAACAAGTGTTAGACTAGACTAGTCATTATGGTTTGTTTAGTCTCCTCAAGATCATAAGTGACTAGGGGCAAAACCTAATAGGGAGTCACAAGTGATGTAATTGATAATGAGTTTATCTACCAACTACAGAGTCGATCAACTTGTTGAGTCTCCTCAAGGTTGTGAAGCTCATGATGGTTGAGTCCCTATCCCATTAAATAACTATATTCGTTCATCTATATACCTTATGATGATCGCAGAAATAGTGGGAGGATATAGTTGAATAAAAACCATTTTAACTATATTTAAAAATCATGAACATATGCTAAACTAGGGTAAGTATATGTTTTACCAAAGTGGAATCCAAAAGCATAATATCCTTAAAAGAAATAAGTCAACTGGACAAAATGATTAGTTAAGGAATATTTAATAAACCAAACTATATTCTCACTGATATTAAAAGTGTCCTTCCTAGCACTGAGTTAAGGACAATGATTTCCTTAAGCTCTAAAGTCTAACACAATAAAAGCACGCTACTTAACACTTGCCCATATGAACATGGGCAACTTAAACATACTGATGTTTCACGTTTCTCCGTACAACTTGTTGAGTCTCCTTAAGGTTGTATGAAAACAGTTTCAATCTGTAAGGTTTGAAACTTTGATCAAACTGTTTGACTCAAAGATGAGTGTAAGAGCGGTGCAAGACAATGTATCTAAATTAGATCTTGAGACGATCAACTTGTTGAGTCTCTTCAAGGTTGTAAAGCTCAAGTGTTTGGATGCATGTGATGCTTGCACAGCTAATGTTTGTGTTATGACATGAAATGTCTAAATATGATTTAGAAAGGAGAATGCACTAAAGAAAATTCATTGAGCAAGAATGTTTGGTCTAGCATGGATAAAGGCATAGTAGGAGGAACTGAAAATAGGACAAGTTTGATGTCTAAAATTTCAGAATAATTGTTAAACAAAGACAGTATCACATATTGGCTAATGAACAAAAGTTGTCTTTAGGCCACATATGACGAATATCACACTTGGCGAATGTCGTCACATTGCTTTAGAAGAAATGTTTTGATGTGATAATTTTGTATAACGATGATGTATTAAATGTTAATACATGAATACACAAGTAAGTAGCAAATATTATATGGAAAAATAGACTAGACAGTATTAAGAGACTAAGCTTCACAAGTCACATAAAGAGGGGTCTGACCTCTCGTATTATGAGTCGAAAGACACTTGTGAATCTTGTCTCAAAGGTATGATGGCCGAAATTCCATCTGTAAGACAGTGGGAGAATGAGTTAGTGAGCTCGTAGTCTCGTACAAACGGATGTACCCGGACCCAAGTCTAAGTTAGCCAGGATAAGTTGTTCTTATTTTATTATAACATGTGTTCTTGCTGAAACACAAGTCTGATAAAATACATAACACAATGATAGAAGTATTTGAACTACTTCGATCAGATCGAAGAGAATAATACTTAGCTATGTAAATCTTGTGAAATTAAAAGAAAATGAGATTTTCTCTCAGGTCAAGTCTCTTAATACATCGGTGTGTTAGAGAGCATGAATCGCACTTTGTTAGACATGGTGCGATGCTTGGAAAGTGACTGTGAGATACAATCCTTCTTATGGGTTAAACCTCATACATATAGTGCCTAAGTTCTTGATAAGGTTATGTGAGGACCTTACCAATATGATATTCTTTAAAATTAATCGTTAGAAAGTTAAAGGATTACTCGAGCCTCATAGGACGAAAGAGTCAAGTAAAACATCATAGTTGATGATGGCCTAGATGACTTCCAAGATGCCATTCGAAGTAGTGACTCTTAAGAAATGGCTTGATGTAATCTGAAAAAGGTCCGTGCATGTAAATAAGGCATGGACTTTAGTTTACGTGCCCAAGAAACGTGTTCCCTTTGCTGTAAGTGAATCTTCGAGAAAGAAGATTAGTGCAGATGGAAAATAGTGAAGTACAAGTAGAGGTTGGCCAATGAGGAATGAGTCAATAAAAGATGAGTTGGACTCGCTTATAAAATGTGAAATGTTCGGACACGAAGTCCATACCCAAAATGCATCAAACTTGTGGGCAAAATGAGTATTCTATAAATATAAATACGTATAAAATCATATGTTATAAGGTACATCATATAGCTCCAGGATTCTTTACTGAAACTGGAGAATAAACAATTAAGATGAGCTTGACTCACTTATATGAATGATGCATCAGACTTCCTAGTTATAAATTGCGAATACCTAACGATTTAACAAAAGAAATTTGGATATGCTGCTATTAGATGTTGTAACAGCATACCTTTATGGATATCTTGTTAACGATACTCTTCCCATTTCCTTAAATGCTTGAATAGAATTTGGGATATATATTGTATTGAAGAAATAATAATTATTGTACAACCAAGTGAATCACTTGACAAAGCAAGGATTCCTACTAAAATTTATCTTTGCATCTTTATAAAGAGCAAAGAACAGTACTTGAGATCATAGTTGTAAATAACTTAAATCTCATCAGAACTCCTAAAGAGAAAACCGAAATATCTGTTCTAGCCTAACTATCAAATATGATATGAAAGACCTATGTAAAACAAAGATATGGCATGCCTCACAGATCTATAATCTAAAAGATAAATCATGTTACATTAAACTTCATACACCCAGAGTGTGTTGAAGAATTCACACAAGGACCATTGTCATCCGCTAAGTGTATCGTTGATAGTATGTTCACTGGATGTACATAAAGAACCCCTCCGTCAGCTAGAAGAGTGGAAGGATATTTTAGGTCTTGAAGTCCCTCATCTAAGTGCTTTTGGAGTACTTCTCTACCTTGTGAACTACACGCATCCTGATATAGCATTCGCAGTAAATTTTCTAGCCAGATACAGTGCAATGCCTACAGAGCGCCACTAGATTGGAGTTAAACATCTTCTGCACTACCTCCAAGGGTCGATAATTTGGGTTTATACTATAAAGAATTATCCTCCATGCTTATGCAGATGGAGGTTATAGGTCCGACCCCCATAATGAGAAGTCACAAACTTGGTACTTATGGTGGGACGACCATCTATTATATATCTGCAAAGCAAACTATGAAGGCATCATCATCCTATCATTCCGAGTCCCTCACCATCCAAGAAGCAAGCTGTGAGAGTGTATAGTTGTGCTCAGTGGTACATCACATCACAGTGACGACTGGGTCAAAGACTGGTAATTTGGAGCTGACTATATAGTCTGAAGATCATGCCACATGCTTACCCCAACTTTGTGAAGACCACATCAGATGCAACAAGACCAAGCACACCTCTCCAGAGCTCTATTGGATCCAGAAGCCACCTAACAATGGTGATATCTGTAATTTGTACATATTTTTTAGAATGCTGTAAATGTATTGATGTAAAAACGCCTAAGAGATCTGAAAGTCTAAGGGCTTATACAAATAAGTGGAAGTTAAAGGTGAATTGTACTCTTTTCCTTAGCTATGGTTTTTTTTCCCATAGGGTTTTCCATAGCCAAAGGTTTTAATGAGGCAAATCACATTAACTTAGTATCCCAAAGTATCCACCCCTTGTGATACTCATATGATGCTCAGAATCTCGAAGTATTCATGAGTAGAGTTCACACTTATGGCGGAATAAGGGAAAGTGTTATGAATATATTATTTTGTAGGATTAGGAGTTTGTATACCACTCAAACATTATATCCTACCATTGTATGAACTCTTACTATTCACCTATAAATAAAGGCCCGGGGCCTCCCCAGGAGATACTTCACAACACTGTGTATTTTGTGTTGGATATGGACGACATGAATACATCCATGAGGGGATGTATGAGGGTCTATGGACCTCGAATATCGCGTACATATAAGCATGTGCGAAGGGAACCTTTTCATGTGTGAAAAGGACCACTCGATAAGTGGAAAAAGTCACATTATAAGTGCATAAAGGCACTTGATAAGTGCATGAAGAAGAGAATAAGCAAGGGTGTTAATATAAGCTAATAAGATTATATGTAGTTATTTCCTACAATAACTAGCCCTAAAGCCTATAAATAGGACCCAAGGGTAAGGCATTTTAGGCTAATCCGTCATGCCATAAGTTTGCATAAGGCAGTCTTCTTTCCTCTTCTCCTTTCCATTAAAGTTCTTCATCCAAGTAGAGATTTAGACGGTGAAACGCTGCTTCGATCCTCTGTGACGAAGTACTGACCGTTGTGGCGAATCCAAGGGCAAAGTTCAGAGATTATAGCGAAGCGTACGCTAACGTAAGTCTCTCCTCTCTTTCGATCCTCCATCATCGCATGATGGGAACCTACATTGGTATCGGAGCCACACGGGTTCACTCCGGTCTCACCGATGAATGATGTGTTGTCTCTTTCACGAATGAGTTTCCTTACATTATGGATATGGTAGGAGCGCATCGTGACGGAGAGAACGTCAAAAGTTGTTCTTTTCACGTTAGGGTCTTTTGTCATTACGGATATGGCAAGAACTCTCCGTGAAGGGAAGAACTGATCGTTCATCTCACCAAACTTGCACTTCTCATGGATGCTGAGTCTCCATTCAAGAGGGAATGTGAACTCTCTTCATATAGAGTGTGAAGTTTACGACCGCGAAAGTGTGTTTTTGGCACACGGCCATTAAAGCATAACCACTTTCTCGATGAACGGGTGTCTCATCGGAGAAGATGGTGGTTATAAACTTCTCATCGGAGAAGAAGATCTCTTTGGTGCATGATCACCATGACCATGCAGGTAATGGTGGCTATGCACCCCCCTCCTCATTGGGGAAGGGGTTGGCTTCGGCCAATGACAACCATGCACACCCCCCCAAAAGGGGGGGAGGACTCCAAGAAGGGAAGGCCGGCCGGCCATGGCCATGGCCGGCCCTGGCATCGGCCAGGGCCTGGCCGAGGCCACCCTGGCCTCGGCCAGGGCCATGGCCGGCCCTGTCCGGCAAGGGCAGAGGCTGCCCTGGCCTCTGCCAGGGCCAGGGCAGGCCCTGGCCTCGGCCAGGGCCGTGGCCGGCCCTGGTCGGCCAGGGCCAAGGCGCCCTGGCATCGGCCAGGGCGCCGGCCCTGGCATCGGCCAGGGCCGAGGCGCCCTGGCCTAGGCCAGGGCACCGGCCCTGGCATTGGCCATGGCCTGGCCGGCCCTGGCACCGGCCAGGGCCGGAAGCCGGCCCTGGCCTCTCTGGCCAGGGCCAGGCGATCCTGGCCGAGGCCAGGGCCAGGTCAGAGGCCGGCCCTGGCCTCTGCCAGGGCCAAGGCCAGCCCTGGCATCGGCCAAGGCCGGCCGGCCGACCAGGGTGTTGGATATTGGACTCCCCGGATTTGGTTTTGGATGATGAACAAACATAAATATATTGTGAACTAACTCTTTGTGAGCGCAGTTATGGAGATCGTCGCCAAATTCATATGAACATCCAAAGCGATGTCTCGAGACTTCTCAAAGCACGTGATCGTATGCCTAAAGCTTCGTTGAAGCTTTTTGGACCATTTTAGAAGTCATGAAGATTCGGATCGAAGCTTTCGAAGACGGTTCGTCAAGTTTTATTTATAGTCTTTTAGCTTCGTTCCGTAGAATGTTAAGCCTTGAGTAGGTCTTACGTTTTAATCTTCATAACGCTCCTATCTTAGAGCTAGGAACTTGTAAGAAGTCCATAATAACATTCCCGAAGCATCGTGCTTCGATTCGCGACTTCTTGTGCATGTTATTTGGTTCAAGAAGAAGAACCAACCGACTAGATGATGATCTAGTCGGTCGGCAATGCTTCTTGGACCGACTAGTTTGCCTTCTCAAAATCATAGCTCTTTACTGTTTACAGTTAGTCGGTCTACGTTGACTCACCGACCGACTAGTTTGTGAACTAGTCGGTCAGTGATGCTTCTTTGACCGACTAGTTGAGCTTCTACTGTACATGCCAAGTTACTGTTTGTCGTTAGTCGGTCTATGTACATTTGGCGACCGACTACTTGATGAACTAGTCGGTCAACTATTGTTCTTGGACCGACTAATTCTATTTGTTCTCAGACTATGTGTTTTATCTCTTAGTCGGTCTAAGTTGACTCATCGACCGACTAGTTATGAAACTAGTCGGTTGGTAAGTGTGCTTTGACCGACTAGTTCTGCGTGTCTGAACTTCGACCTATTCCCTGTTCACCACTTAGTCGGTTCATGTTGATTGACCGACCGACGAGTTGATGAACTAGTCGGTCAGTGGTTGTTCTTTGACCGACTAGTTTGGTTCAGAATAGAGCCGTTGGAGCATTTATTGAAACGTTTTTCTCTCTCTCTTTCCTCTAACCTATATATACTTGTTGAGCTGCATTCATTGCACTCAAGGCTGATATTAAGACAAGTTTAGAGATCAAAGAGAAATCATTCATCTCATTTAAAGCTCATTCATTTCCAATCTTGAATCTCTTCTCACTCTTATTTCAAAAGAGAGATTCATTGATTGTGAGCCTTCCAAGCCAAGTGCTTGATCCTAGGTCACCATCAATCTCATAGCTCTCCATCGCTGATCTACATCTTGGAGCTAGGGTTTGGTGCCTCTTCTTCTTCCTCAAAATCATCTTTGCCCTAATTCGTAAGTATTAATCAAGGCATAGGTATTTTATCGGTAAGAAGTTCTATTTCATTTACTTTCATTTTGTAAGTGTTTTACTCTCGGTTGTGAGAGTGGTTGTGATCCCAGGTTGTGGGAGTCACAAATTTCATTTGTGTATGATTTAACTTGTGAAGTTTTTCACAAGTATTTCATAGTGGAAATCTTGAGTTAGGGTTTCTAACTCAAGTATCCGGAGGGGATCCGGGTGGTTGGGACGTAGGATCACCGGGAACAAGTCGGGGAGACTTGGGTGGATTCGAACCCAGTAATATTGCTTGTTTGCGATTGTTTATTTGTTGTCGATTATTTACTATTCCGTATTTACGCATTAATTGGTAGAGAATTAGCCTCTTAATTATTTTAAAGTACTATTCACCCCCCCTCTAGTACTTGTGCAGTAGCTTAGCAGGGCATTACATTTGGTATCAAAGCCAAGTCTATAGCTATGTCTGCCAACGACAACAAGACCGTTCGTCCACCTTCCGACTATAGCACCTTCAAGAATCGTGAAGGAGCGTCTTCGGTGATGGAAGGACACTGCTCAACGAGGCCTCCATTCTTCAACGGTACCAATTACGGGTATTGGAAATGCCGGATGGAAACTTTCTTCCGGAGTGCTTCACTATGGAGGGCCACGATGAAGGAGTATGTCGAGCCCGTCGAAGAAGATTTCGAGAAGTGGACTCCCACGGAGATCGCTGCGGAGGTAAGCAATGCCAAGGCAATGAACGCCTTGCAATGTGCTTTGGAGCCCGAGGACTTCAACAAGATATGCACATGTAAGAGTGCATATCAAATATGGAACTCCCTCCTCATCTTGCATGAAGGGACTAGTAGGGTAAGAGACTCCAAACTCGTAGTAGTTAATAAAGATTACGAGTTATTTCATATGCTACAGGGTGAGAAGATGAAGGAGTACTATGCTCGCTTCGTCGACATCACAAACGAGTTAGAAGCTCTCGGTAAGACCTACACCCAAAAGGAGAAAGTCTCGAAGATAATCGATGGACTTCCTTCTAGTAGGGAGAAACGTACCTTCGCCATCGAGGAAGGTAATGACATGAAAACGTATACCGTTGTTCAACTGATGGGTACCTTGATGTCTTATGAGGTACGCAAGGATAGCAAGTTGAAGTTGCAAGAAAAGATGAAGTCCTACCTAAAGCAAGACGAGCCAAAGAAGAAGGCTATTGTTTTCAAGGCCGCTCCATCAACTTCCACATCGACCGATGATGAAAACTCGGAAGACGAGTTGGACTTGGAGTCCATGGCACTCATGGCAAAGAAGTTCAACCGGTTCTTCCAGAAAGGTAACTTCAAGAACAAATCTAAATTTAGTTCTTCTAACGCCTCCTCTCCTTTGTGTTTTCAATGCAACAAGCCCGGACACATGAAAGCGGAGTGTCCTCAAAACAAGCACAAGTAGAAGTGGAAGGCGTCGAAGTTCGACAAGTCCAAGAAGTACAAGAAAGGGAACAAAAAGGGGCTTGTCGGGACAATCACCGACTCTGATGATTCCTCTAGCGGAGAGTCGGATGATGAGCAAGTGGAGCAAGCACACATGTGCTTCATGGCTAGAGAGGAGCAAGATAAAGACGCCTCTGATCGCTCCGGAATGTAACCCAAAAGTGCGACCGTGTAGTTTTACCGCAAGCGCACGGTGTAGCGGCGAGCGGGTTATCGAACATAGGGAGGACGAATGAAAGTGCTTGCTCCAATCAACCTGGCTATTTAAGAACAGAAAAGAGAGAATTTTCCTTTGGCGATCCTGTCACAATCGTCAGACAAAGTACGAAGATATCAAATCAAATAAAGAACGTCTAGGGAATGGGGAATCCCCGCTACTCACCGTATCTCGTCAATGTGGTTCATTGGTATCAAAATTGCTAGAATAAAATTTTGGATGAACTAGTTGCAACTGAATGTAATACCTAGCTCACGCTCTCGCGCTGTTGCCGGTCTATAGCTATCCTAGGTTCGGGTCCAATCTCTTACAAACCCTAGCCTAGGCAAGCTAGCATTAGGATCAACATCATCGTTCAATCGCGCCCCGGGCCCACTCTCGTGCAAACTCGGGCCACGACCTAGGTTGGGATAGTTCCTACCCGTCCAATCTCTTGCAAACGGGTATCGGCACGGAATTGCAACCGGAAACCCTAGTATCGGTCCAATCTCTTGCAAACCGATACTACGGAAATTCGATTCCAACCCAATTCGGATTTCAAGGGTTTCCTACCGAATTGGGATCCAATCTCTTACAAATCCCAATCGGTATGAACTCCTAGCCATCCGTAGTAAATCGATCCCAATCTAACCCTAATAGCAATTCTAGCAAAATTTCTACCAATTCATCACAAATCTGAAATTAGGCTCGTAGGGTTCATCCCCACGCCCCAAGACGTGGAGAGTACTCACAATTCATAGCACAAACACAAAAATAATCAATGAAACTAACAAGAGAATTCATCACAATATTGAGATAAGCAATAAAAATAGTATTTTTAGGGGAGAGAGACACAAACCAATGGAGTTCTTCAAATAATCCAACAAAAATCAACTTTTGTCTCCTCTCCAATCACAAGAATAAAGCTAAAAAGTTAATCTAAAAAGCTGCAAAAATCTAAGAGAAAAGCTCTCTAACCTAGGGTAAAAACAGGGGTTAAATACCCTCCAAAATCGTCCAAAAAAACTGTGACCAAAATGCCCCTGCGCAGCCTGAAATCCGCAATTTTCGCTACAGGCAGCGCGTCGCACTCGGCCGAGTGACAAAAGTCGCTCGGCCGAGTGAGAAACCCTGTAAATTTCCAGTAAGTTTGGGTCTTCGGGGGTCTTCACTTCGGTAGTCGCTCGGCCGAGTGAGTTGTCGTCACTCGGCCGATGGCTTCTTAGTACTCGGGCGGTCGGCATTTGCCACTCGGCCGAGTGGGTCTTCTGAAGCTCAGGCAGACGAAAAACAGTAAGTTGGCGATTTTTGAATGGCTTCGTCTGAGCGCCACTCAGGCGGACAGGGTCTCGTCACTCGGCCGATGTGGCTTCCGTCGCTCGGTCGAGTGCACACATGAAGCGTGTCCGATCAGGTCGGCCGAGCGGTGTCTCGCTGGTCGGCCGAGTGACTCCTTCACTCGGCCGAGTGGGACACCAAAAATGCCCAAACAGCTTGTTTTGGCCTCCTCGTCGCTCCTGCGACGTTCTTTCTTCTTCCGCTCCTCTCCAACAGCAAAATACCCCTCGGGGAGGTCATCGGGGACACTCTGGAGTAGGCGCATCTCGAGATCACTCCAAATCGCTCCAAATCACCTGAAATGCGATAAAAACAACAAATCGTGAAAAGCATCGCAATATCGTCGATATATCGTGAAAAACATGATTTGAGCGATCTAAATGGCATGCAAACATGCGGGAACAAAGTATAAAATAAGGAGTGATCAAAATCCCCCAAGCTTACCTCTTACTCGTCCTCGAGGAAGATAAGTAAGAGGCGAACCCGGTGGATTCGGAAAACGAAAACGGCGAAAAACGAAAAATGAAAAACGAAGGAAAACGAAAAACGGAATAAAAACAAAGAAGAAAGAAAGAAGCGAAGAGGGAAGCTGCTAGATCATTTTCTCAGGACGTGGGTTTTGCTTACTCTTATATCATGCACCGAATGAAAAACACATGTCAAAGAATTTTATTTCGATATCATAGTATAATAGTGCAAATAGAAATAGAAAACCCACGAACAACGATATAATCATGAAAAACGGAATAATTTTAGAATTAACATCGTCTGAATCATTTAAAGCGGTATACAAATCGCAGATCACACACTTTTCAATTGAATGCTTTCTATGAGGAGTATAAGAGTATCACGCAATAGAATAGAAAGAATAGATAAGCATGGATTTCATGAGATGAGTGCTAGGCATAGATTTCTGGACTTCGTAAAGCTAAAAATAATCTTACCGAGTATAGAATATTACTTAGCCTAGGTTGTCGTGCAACGTCAAGTAGTCACTCTCTCATACATCATTGGGTTCCCTCCCCCAAGCTTATCTATAAGCGTGGTGGCATAAAAAAATATTTACATCCCCATCTTTATAAAGCTCCAAAAGTAATGAAAATAAATACGAAAAGAGAGAAGAAAGAGAGAACATGAGATGTGATCTTTTATTGAGGATTTTTCCTCTTTTCTTTTTCTTCTCTTTTTTTTTCTTTTTTTCTTTTTTTTTTCAAAAAACACATATACACAATGATCCCAACTCAGAGAGAAGTAAGAACATACAAGAAATTTTTTTTTTCTTTTTCTTTCTTTGGTTTTGGGAAATTTGGAGCTAGGAATTAATAGCGGGGGAAATGCCATATAATAAAATCGGTAAGGGGAGATTCACCAATGATTTTAAAATAGAGAAATGATGTTCAAGATTTGTGGAGAAAGAAATAAATATATCTCTCGGTTCACTCTATAGGACGTGCACGACAACTTCAGCAGGGTAATCTAATCTACTCAGTTTCGATCACAAAAAAAGCTAAGCTAATCCAGATTTATCATAGCTAACATCATTCAATCATCCTGAAGTGAAATGTACCAATCATGCATATAGAAGTGATATAGGAAAAGAAATCGGTACTCCAGATATAAGCATTCAATGCGTGAATCTTGGTGTGTTTTCTGCGATAGCATACATATGAATATTCAGACTCAGCTAATAATAAAATTTCATCCATTTTCATGTGGAAAAAGGTGTGGGTTACTATCTCTAAATGCAAGGCAAATCACAGCATATGATATCAGAAATAAAGTCTAAGACATGACAAATATAGCATGCATATAGAGTAAGCTAACTCCACGTCATCATCATCACAGAAAAGTCATCTCTAGCATGAGATGAGAAAGAAATAAAGATAAAGGGGAAAATAAAACTATTTACAATGCGGCACACAGAAAAATAAGAAAAACGTGATGCATGGTAAAATAAAAGAAAAAATGATGAAAATAAGTGTAAAAGCGGGAAATGGCGTGAAAAAACTAAAAATAAAGGTGGTAGATCAAAAAGAACGTGAGAACTCAGTCCCCCAAGCTAAATGGCACAGTGTCCTCAATGTGCAAAGTGTGGCACACCAAGAGACAAGTAATGTGAGGGGTAAGTGAGGATGCATGCATGAGGAAAAATAATAGAAAATAAAAGAAACGTAAAATATGATGCGGACAGGATGCATGCAAATAAAGGAGTGATACAGATATAAAGGTGTGGCACCAAAAACTCTCCCTCTCTCCCAAAAAAGATATATGAAGATATATATAGAAAATGTGTAACCAAAAACTGTGAGGGGAGGGGGGTGGGCAAAATGCATCAGGACCCAGCAGAGACGGGCAGCACAACGGCAGAAAGAATCGATGGCATCAAGAGTGCCTAAGAAGGTGGGGCTGCGCCGGCTCCGTCCTGAGGCAGAGGTGGTGGTGGTGGTGGTGGTGCAGGCTGCTGAGCGGGTGTGGGTGTGGAAGTGGAAGCAGGCTGAGTATGTGTAGGAGTGGGGGTGGGGACCTGCTGGGTGGGTGGTGGTACGCGGGGGAGACGCTCCAGGACCTGGGTAAGGCAGTAGTGAATATGCGGGAGCAGGTCGAAGCGGCCAGCCATAGCAGTGACGGTGGCGGACAGGGTCCGAAGGTCGCCTCTGAGGCCACTCACCGCCCCCTCGAGAGCACGAATGCTCTGAAGTACAATGCCGGGGGGAGGTGGTGCAGAGGGACGCACCGGTCTGGGCTGTGCAGGTTGGAGCTGGCGTACTCTGGTGGCGTAGGTGATGGGCTCAACAGGCAAGGGAACGAAAGGTGCTGCGCTCGCAAGTGTGGGCCTGGCCTCAGTGCGAGGCCGGGGCACCGGCTGGTGAGAAGTGGAGGCAGCAGCAACGAAAGAAGAATACAAAAGTGGCAACGAGGCGGCCAGAGAGGTCGGTGACACAGAAGTGTGGACAGACGCCACGACACTCTCAGAAAATACAGCAGCGGTAGAGACAGAGGTGGAGACTATGGTCTCTACGGCAGTGGCAAAAGAGGGCTCTCCGCACTCAACTATGGTCGGTGGGCGCTCGGGTGGGGCAGAGGAAATGGGCTCGGCAGACAGAGGGCCAGTGGTGGTGGTGGCAGGCGTGGAAGCAGTGGAGGTGGGCTCAGCTAGGGTACTCCCGACACCGACAGTAGTGTGGACAGAGGTGTCGGGAGCAGCAGAAATATCAGGGATAGGCTGAGGGGCCACGGGGTCAACAGGGGCAGCGGGCTCGGCAGGCGCGACAGGGTCTGCGGGGGCAGCGTGGGCAGCGTGAGCCTGCTCGGCCTCCTCAGCCTCGAGCACGTATGCGGCTGGGATCAGAACATCCATCGCAGGGAGCCAGTCCACCTGGGCCGGTGCAATCTGAGTCTGAGCTGGGCTCAGAAGAATTATGTAATCGGCACCGTAAGGGCCGTGCAGCCAGACCCAGTGTCGCTCACCGTGCGGACGCAGCATCTTCATCCGGGCCATAACATCAATGGACAGTGAAGTGGGGCCCGGTGCTCGTCGCAGATCATCAGGGAAGTCCTCGCCGGTCATAAGGGCGAGCAAGGTGATCAGGCCGCCGCAGCATATCGGTGAGCGAGCGCCCACCGATACAATGATGCGGTCCAAAAACCAAGCCGCGACATCAATCACGAAGGCGGGGACCAACTCATCGCCATCCCTAGATAGAGCTCTGGGCCGTGTCATCGCGTAGAGCATATAGAGCTCCGGCGTGGACATCGTACCCGGCTCATATCTCGCCAAAAAGGTCATCGCCATAAGGCGCTGAGCTATACGGAGGCAGGGATGGACAATGGCCGAGGCCTTGGCCCTACTAGGGTCAAAGGCAGCGTGAAGACCCGTAATCCGGGCCCAGAAGGCGCCAGCATCGAAGGAAGGTGGGGGGATATGGGTGGGGGCGTAACCTCGGTCGGCCCCGGGGACGTCGGGCCACGAGAAGAAAGCTCTCATCATACCGAGAGTGACCTGGCACTCTCGGTCCATGAACCGAAACGAGCATCCCTCGTCGGTCCGGACGATCGAACTAAGAACCTCAAGTGTCGGACGGATAAACGTGTCCGCCGACACCTGGAAGAAATCTCGCCAGCCCACGTTGTCGTACAACGTGAGCATCCCCTCGAGTACCCCCAGGCGTCCTAGGTCAGCAAGGTGTGCGAACCTGGAGGGTACGATCGAGCGCTGGGAGATACGCTTGAAAGAGACGCGGTGTGCGTCGTTCCGGAACGTGATCCCCAGCGGCCCGATAAGTGGAGCCGGAGGTGGTGGCTGTGGAGCGGCAGGGAGTGGCTGTGCGGGGTGTATGGGCTGTGCAGGCTTTGCAGGCTGTGCGAGGTGTGTGGGGCCTGTAGGCCGTGCTGGGTGAACGGGGTGTGGTGGAGAAGGCGGAGGAGAGTCCTACACCTCGTGGGAGGGGCCGGCATCATCCGACCGCTTCCGCTTGGCGGAAGCTCTCCTCGACAGCGGCCATGTCCGGGGCGACATATGGGCCCCGAGCGCTCACCAAAAAGCGTGAAAAGTGCTGCGTGCGTAAAATAAAGGAAAGAATATACCACGACACGCCGCAGTGCAAAGCTATGGAAGCGTGCGAAGACGACGCCTCCACGTAGCCCAAATCAGTCACTGGAAGCTCCCCTGGGCTCCCCTAAGCTCCCAAAAATAACCTCCGCATGAAACGGAGATATCAGCGAGTAATATTCAAAACGTATGGAGCATTAGGGGTATAATAGATAGAAATAGAAATTAATTTGGGTTTGGGGTTCGTTAGATACATGGATCCTCGAAAAATACACAAAAGAGGAGAAAACAGGCGAAAATGGGGTTACCGGAGTCAGACGGAGCAGTGGCCGCCGGCGGTGACTCGGGCGAGGAGCAGCGGCGGCTCGGCCGGCGGTGGGTGGCCGAGCGGCGGCGCGGGGTCGACGATCGGGTGAGCGAGCGTGGGCAGCGGGCGAGGGAGGTGAGGGGTCGGGCGAGATGTGGGTTTGCGTGTTTCGAAAAACGCGCCCTCCCCCGCCCCCTTTTATAGGAAAAAGTTACGACTCGGCCGAGTGACTGGGTCGCTCGGTCGAGTGAGCTCAATGGAAAATTCCTACCCGCTTACGCTTCAGCCGAGTGGCCTTGCCAACCTCGGCCGAGTGGAGTAAGTCCATTCGGCCGAGTGGAGCAAGCTACTCGGCAAGACTCGCCCTAGGAGCGTATCAGTTTTACTCGGCCGAGCGAATCTATATACTCGGCCAAGTAGCAGTTATACTGAAATCAGGAAAATAAACAGAGAGTTAGGTACAGCAGACTTCCCTCGTTCGTGAGCGGCTCGGCCGGACGAACTTGTGTGCTCGGCCGAGTGACTAGTATGCTCGGCCGAGTGAACCTTGTTTTCTGCTGTTTGTCTTCGTTTGGGCTCTAAACTCCGTTTTTCTTCCTCCAGTCGATTTCATCTTCCTCCTAAGCATCGAGCGCCTTCCTGGGGCGCTCCTCGTTGCCTTGTGCATCCTCCTAATGATGGGTACCTCGTTCTCCTCTCCTGTCAGGAAAAATAGGACCCGTTATCACAAGATTTTTGGGCGAACGACTCAAAACACTAAAAATTTCTAAAACAAAAATAAAAGAAAAGTGAAAATAAAGCAATAACCGTCGGGTTGCCTCCTAATAAGCGCTCGTTTAAGGTCGTGAGCTCGACCCCCTATGATTTTCAATTAATGCGGGATGTTTGGTGCATATGGGATGCACCCGTCAAACTTTCCGGGGAGAACGCTTGGATTCGGAAGTTGCGGCGGCGTGTTCTCCTTCGGTGGTCTATCGTCTCGAATAGTGTTGGGGGAGGCTCCCCCAAGCTAGCATTTGCTCCGGTCCTCGGTTTCACCGGTGACTCCGATTTCCGTATCTGCGGAGCTTTCTTTGGAGACTTCAATTTCGAGAGCTTGCAGAGCTCTCGAATCCTTGCGACATCAGCGTCGCCTTCATCAATTTCAGCGGAGAAGTCGGGGGAATCATTTTTCTTCTCATCTTGGCCTAAATTCGGGCCTTCCTCGAAATCCTCCTTGAATAGAGCACCGATCGAATGGGGGATCGCCTCCTCAATTACCTCGTCAAGGAGGTCCATGTAGTCAAGCTCCTCGTGGTAAGGCATGTGTTTCATTGCCTTAGGAATATGAAGCTCCACCTCGATGTTGCCGACGTTCAATGTTAGGGTACCTTCTCGCACGTCGACAATGACACCGGCGGTGGCGAGGAACGGGCGTCCAAGTATCAATGACGTATCTCCCTCCTCCTTCACGTCCATGATCACGAAGTCACATGGCAAACAAATACCCCCGGGACTTGTAGCGGGATGTCCTCTGCGATCCCTACCGGCCTTGTGATCCATCCATCGGCTAGTTGTATACGCATGTCGGTGGGCTTCAATTTCGTCCCGGTGTTTAGCCTTAGGAACATGGAGAGAGGCATGAGGCTAACGCTAGCCCCTAAATCCACCAACGCCTTTTGTAGAGGGACGCCGTCCAAGGTGCAAGGAATTCGAAAACTCCCCGGGTCTTTGAATTTGGCCGGCTCCTTCTCTCTCTTGGTGAACCAAGAGCCCTCCTCGGCGAGCATAATATTTTCCTTCCTCTTTCCCCCCGAAATCAAATCCTTTAAAAATTTAGCATATGTGGGGATTTCCACGATGGCGTCAAGGAAAGGAATGTTGAGGCTAACCCCTCTCAGATACTCGAGAAACTTTGCTAGCCTTTTCTCCATTTTTGCTCTAGCAAGCCTCTGGGGGAATGGGACCGGTGGCATGAAGCGCCTCTCCTCAATCAATTGCTCCGCTCTAGATTTCTCCTTTTCTTGCGGCTCTTTCTCCCTCTCAACTTCAACTACCGGCTCAATTGGCTCTAAATTCTCCTCCACGGGCTCCTCGGTAGGAATCATGGCGGGGGTGGTATCCTTCCCGCCTCTAGTAGTAACGGCAACCACGGCATTGATGTGGCCGGTGTTGCCCCGTGGGTTTTGCTCGGGTTGAGCCGGCAATTGTTGAGTATTCCGATTGAGCAACGCCAATTGCTCCGAGATTTGTGCCACAACGGTTGTAAGAGAGTCTTGGCCCGCCTTCAAGGAAGCATTGACCTTCTTTTGCTCGACCATAAACTCCTCCACTCTAGCTTCGAAGTCGGATCGTTGTTGAGCTTGTGGAGGGTTTTGATTTCTCCACCCTTGATTGTATCCGGGCGGCCTATAGGGTGGAACTTGTTGCTTCGGTTGGAAATTTTGTTGTGGAGGCCCCCTCGGCGGATAGTGTTGTTGTTGGGGTGGTGGTGGTGGTGGCCGAGCTTGTTGAGGTGGTTGATGTGGCGGGTTCAAAGCTCCTTCATTGTTGGCGTAAGAGAAACCGGGATGATTTCTTGTGGCCGGATTGGCCCAATACCCTTGGTTCCCTGCGACATATTGGACTTGCTCCAAGGATCCCTCTCCTTGCTCTCCTCCCAAATACATAGCTTGAGATTGGTCTTGCCAATCACACATTTGATTCGTTGGTGCGGAGGTGGAAGGGGCTCCTTGGGGATCCGTGATAAACTTCTCCAGTCTCTCCACCACCTTGTGGAGAGAATCAAACTTGCTTGTCAGCTCCGCTACGGCCTTCGCCTCATAGATGCTAGTTGGCTTCAAGGAGGACGTAGAGTGTCCTCGCTCATCGCCCCATTGTTGATTGTTTGAGGTTATCTCCTCAATTAGGGCCGTAGCTTCTTCGGGAGTCTTTGATAAGATAGCACCATTTGCCGCGGCATCAATAATTTGCTTGGTCCCCGGTTGGAGACCATTGTAGAAGCTATGAACTAGCTCCCAATCTTCAATTCTATGGTGCGGGCATTGATGCTGCAGATCTTTGAAACGCTCCCAAGCCTCATAGAGCGTCTCTTGGGGTCCTTGCTTGAAGGACATAAGAGCACTCCGAATCTTTACTGTCTTGGAGGGCGGATAGAACTTGTCAATGAATGCACTCGCCAACTCGTCCCAAGTGGTAAAGACTCCCTCAGCTTGCGTCCTCAACCAATAAAGCGCTTTGTCCTTTAGTGTGAAGGGAAAGAGACGCAGTCTGATGGCATCGATGGAGACCCCCATCATCTGAAATGTGGCGCACTTCGACAAAAATAGTTGGATGTGGTAGTGGGGATTTTCATGGGCATTCCCATGAAATGGATCCTGCTGCATCAGAACCACTAGTCCAGTCTTCAGCTCAAAGTTCTTGTCAGCCGCCAACTCCGGCATGGCAATGGATGAGGTCGTAGAAGAGGTCTAAGGCCGAAGCCTATCTCGAATAGAAATAATCCTCGCCATTCTTGCCGCTAATTGTTCCGCAGTTTCCGGGTTGGTCATAAACCTCCCTTCCGGATCTTGTCTTCTCTCCGCTCTGATTCTCCGCGCAGTACGCTCAATCTCGGGATCAAATAATATAGCTTCAGGGTCCGCCGTTGATCTCGTGTTCATGCACGGGAAAACAAAGTTTCAAAGAAGTGATTAGCACAATGGAAGGGTTAGGTAAAAATAATGAAATAAAAACAAAAAAAAGAAATAGCTAGGGTGGTAAGATCAAATGCAATCGCCTCCCCGGCAACGGCGCCAAAAACTTGATCGCTCCGGAATGTAACCCAAAAGTGCGACCGTGTAGTTTTACCGCAAGCGCACGGTGTAGCGGCGAGCGGGTTATCGAACACAGGGAGGACGAATGAAAGTGCTTGCTCTAATCAACCTGGCTATTTAAGAACAGAAAAGAGAGAATTTGCCTTTGGTGATCCTGTTACAATCGTCAGACAAAGTACGAAGATATCAAATCAAATAAAGAACGTCTAGGGAATGGGGAATCCCCGCTACTCACAGTATCTCGTCAATGTGGTTCATTGGTATCAAAATTGCTAGAATAAAATTTTGGATGAACTAGTTGCAACTGAATGTAATACCTAGCTCACGCTCTCGTGCTGTTGCCGGTCTATAGCTATCCTAGGTTCGGGTCCAATCTCTTGCAAACCCTAGCCTAGGCAAGCTAGCATTAGGATCAACGTCATCGTTCAATCGCGCCCCGGGCCCACTCTCGTGCAAACTCGGGCCACGACCTAGGTTGGGATAGTTCTTACCCGTCCAATCTCTTGCAAACGGGTATCGGCACGGAATTGCAACCGGAAACCCTAGTATCAGTCCAATCTCTTGCAAACCGATACTACGGAAATTCGATTCCAACCCAATTCGGATTTTTAGAGTTTCCTACCGAATTGGGATCCAATCTCTTGCAAATCCCAATCAGTATGAACTCCTAGCCATCCGTAGTAAATCGATCCCAATCTAACCCTAATAGCAATTCTAGCAAAATTTCTACCAATTCATCACAAATCTGAAATTAGGCTCGTAGGGTTCATCCCCACGCCCCAAGACGTGGAGACTACTCACAATTCATAGCACAAACACAAAAATAATCAATGAAACTAACAAGAGAATTCATCACAATATTGAGATAAGCAATAAAAATTGTATTTTTAGGGGAGAGAGACACAAACCAATGGAGTTCTTCAAATAATCCAACAAAAATCAACTTTTGTCTCCTCTCCAATCACAAGAATAAAGCTAAAAAGTTAATCTAAAAAGCTGCAAAAATCTAAGAGAAAAGCTCTCTAACCTAGGGTAAAAACAAGGGTTAAATACCCTCCAAAATCGTCCAAAAAAACTGTGACCAAAATGCCCCTGCGCAGCCTGAAATCCGCAATTTTCGCTACAGGCAGCGCGTCGCACTCGGCCGAGTGACAAAAGTCGCTCGGCCGAGTGAGAAACCCTGTAAATTTCCAGTAAGTTTGGGTCTTCGGGGGTCTTCACTTCGGGAGTCGCTCGGCCGAGTGAGTTGTCGTCACTCGGCCGATGGCTTCTTAGTACTCGGGCGGTCGGCATTTGCCACTCGGCCGAGTGGGTCTTCTGAAGCTCAGGCAGACGAAAAACAGTAAGTTGGCGATTTTTGAATGGCTTCGTCTGAGCGCCACTCGGGCGGACGGGGTCTCGTCACTCGGCCGATGTGGCTTCCGTCGCTCAGCCGAGTGCACACATGAAGCGTGTCCGATCAGGTCGGCCGAGCGGTGTCTCGCTGGTCGGCCGAGTGACTCCTTCACTCGGCCGAGTGGGACACCAAAAATGCCCAAACAGCTTGTTTTGGCCTCCTCGTCGCTCCTGCGACGT
Organism: Scilla litardierei; assembly: GCA_030789695.1. Lineage (NCBI taxonomy): Eukaryota > Viridiplantae > Streptophyta > Magnoliopsida > Asparagales > Asparagaceae > Scilla > Scilla litardierei. The sequence goes on along the minus strand of CM061133.1, from coordinate 62,192,339 downwards.
TCTTTCTTCTTCCGCTCCTCTCCAACAGCAAAATACCCCTCGGGGAGGTCATCGGGGACACTCTGGAGTAGGCGCATCTCGAGATCACTCCAAATCACTCCAAATCACCTGAAATACGATAAAAACAACAAATCGTGAAAAGCATCGCAATATCATCGATATATCGTGAAAAACATGATTTGAGCGATCTAAATGGCATGCAAACATGCGGGAAAAAAGTGTAAAATAAGGAGTGATCAGCCTCCTCCGATGATAGCGACAACGAAGGCGATGAGGTAACAATGGATGACCTTAGGAATGCTAATTCTCAATTATGGTCTAAATACACTAAGTTAGTAAATAGGTATACTAAAGTAAAAGATGATTTAGCTAGCATCCAAACCTCGCCTAAAACTATCATCACCAACAACAACACCGTTGTTGAAGGTTTGAAGAATGAGATTGTTAATCTCAAGACTCAACTTGAACATGTTAGCATTGATGATCCGAAGGAACACAAGATAGCGGATTTGACCTCTCAAAACTCGACTTTTAGTATTGAGACTGAAAATCTCAAATCTCGTGTTTATGTGCTCACATCGCAAGTATCCACTTTGGATGCTTCTTTGCGTTCTCTCACCGAGAAATATGAGAGCACATTAGACCGAATTAATAAATTCAATAAGGGTAAGGACCATTTGGATAACATCCTAAATGACTTACTTCCGGCCAAACACCACATTGGCTTGGGGTATACGATGGAAAGTTCATCTAAATCGGTCACTACTTTTGTTAGGCCAACTTCCGGTGACTCAACGAGTGGTAGCAAACACTCTATTGGTAGTTCACCTACCAATGGTGCTTCCACCTCGTACACACCCTCTTTCGGAAAGAAACCCACTTTGGGTGGACCTCCAAAGAAGGGGCATGCTTATATGTACACAAATACTATGCCACGTTGGAACACACGTCCTACTCCACCGGCTCACACATATGATGATTTCTATGCTACACGTTCATGGGCACGTGCACACCATGTGAGACACCCTCATGCACGTGTTCCCCCACATGCATATGTTCACCCACATCATTATATGAATAATTCTCATAATGCACCATTCCATCATGTTCCTTATGCATATCCACGGCATGCATCACGTAGAAACCAACAATGCATGCATGCACCCAATAGGATGAGGGCTCCCAAAATATTCACAATTTGGAGCCCAAAGGACACAAGCATGGATGAAAAACAAGTTTACATGAATGCTTATTTTTCGAATGTTGTGCATGGGGAAGTCTAAGTCCAATTGGAATTGGCTTCCAAAGGTCTAATCTTTTGGACCCAATGACCTTGGGTACCATGATATGAAATTTTCTATCTTTAGGTACTCAAGAGAAAGAAACGGAGCAACAAATTTAAATTTAATTCCAAGGGGAATTGGATACTCGATAGCGGGTGTTCAAAACACATGACAGGTGACGCTCAATTGCTCTCCGGAGTGGTGCCCATTGCAAATGGAAACCGCGTCGTCTTTGGAGGCAACGAGAGCGGAACCATCATAGGTGTTGGTAAAGTGGGTAATTCTTCTAAACTCCTAATAAGTGATGTTTACCTTGTTAAAGGATTAAACCACTCTCTTATTTCAATAAGTCAACTTTGTGACAAAGGTTACAAAGTTAGCTTTGCGAAAGAAATGTGCCATATTTTAAGAAAAGATAATAATTGTTATGAATAGGACCCATTGGGCCTATTGGGTATCCACCCACATGAGTACCCATTATGAATACTATATAAAGGAGGCTAGGGGTTTCCTAGCCTCAACCCTTCTCCAAATCTGTTTCTCGTTCATAACACGTTATCAGCACGATCACGCTCGTAGGAGGAGACGGCGGTTCGCGGGGAAGGAGATCCATCAATCGCTCAGATTCAAGAAGATCGTAATCTTCTCAACGAGGAGCGAAAAGGGCATCCTTCACCAACCGTCGCCTAGATTCCTCGTCGAATCTAGAGGTAAAAATCAAAACTTTTTAGATCTAAACTTGCTTTTCTCATTAGATCTGCATGTTTTAGGATCAAAAAGTTTAAAAACACGGTAAAAATCACATTTTTTAGATCCGCATGCCTAAAAACAATAAAAATCTGTTTTTTAGCGATCTACATCCTTGAAAAATCCGGTTTTTACCCACCTTTGATCCAAAAATCCGCACGCCCATAGGGCGAAACGGCGGCGCTTTACAAGCGCCGCCGGCGCGATTTTCACGCCGCGGCCTCGGGCCGCGGACTGCCGCCGCGGCCTCAGGCCGCGGCCAGTTGCCGCGGCCTGACGCCGCGGCCTCAGGCCGCGGCCCCGTGCCGCGGCCTCAGGCCGCGGCCCGCCGTTGCGGCGGCCGCGGCCCGCAGCCGCAGCCCGTCGCCGCCACGGCGGCCGTGTTTTCTGCGCGGCTAGCCGTCGCGGCGACACGCCGCGAGCCCCCCTAGGGTTTCCGAAACCCTAACCCTAAACGGGCCAATTTTTCGGGGGAGGCCCAAATTAACCCTAATGGGTTGTTTTCATGGCCCAAAAGGCCAGAAAATTAGCCCATTTACATAAACAATTTTTCTTCTTTTATTTTTGGCCCTAAAAAGCCCAAAATAATTAAAAGAAAATTTAAAGGGTTTTAAAGCGGTAAACAAAACATTAAAATATGGATCAAAGGTAAAAGTTTTTCAAAATAATTTTTTGCACGTCACACACGTTCGATTATTTAAATTAATCTGTACATGCCTGTGATTGATTATCTGCGTGGTTGTATGTTTCCAATATATTATCTACGTGGATGTGCAATATTAGGCTATGTTTTTAGGGATCAGCCAGGTTTCCGACACCGTTTTAAATTCCTGCAATTTTTCTTTTTTTGAGAGAAATTTGTAAGTGAGGATATAAATGTGAAAAGAAGACCGAAGGACACCAAAAAGAAGCTGAAGGCGTTCGCACAACGAAGATAGGGGCTTCTCTCTGAAGTTCCCGAGTTGTACTTTATTTTTTCATGCATTCATTTTTGATGTAACTTCGGACTGTACTTCTTTTATTTTTCGGTGTCGGCTGGCTGATCCCCATAGTCCTAAGTCTTTTTCTTTCTGTTTCATTGCTTATGCATTAACTGCGTGGTTGTTAATTAGTTTTAATACCATGTTAATGTTACAATGAAACTGTCAAAAAGCATGCTAAAATCACTTTAATATAGTTCAACGCCTATTGCTAGACTATATACATGCGATAAGTTTTCTTTAAAAATGCCTGCAGCATATAAATAGCATGTGTACATCATACTTGTTTCATTCAAATGTACATAATCTTTAGTTTACAAACTTTACATTATATGTATGATGGGCTCATGATATGACGATATTTATGACAATAAGACAATCATGATTTCAAAAGGTTTAATATCATATCCACTTTGACAAAATGAACCTGAAGTTCAAAAGTCAACACTCCCTCTCCCTAATAAAATAAATACGATGGTTTATGCGAAAATTATAATTGCTATCTTTATAAAAGATGCACACTTTGCGGTAAACAGATATATAAGATCCATGATCTATATAATCCAATATGGACACCAGAAGTTTTCCATAATACCGCTCAACTCTTTAAAAGAGTACTCTCATTTATTTTTACAAGGAAAGATTTTTTCTAGCCTTGAATATAAGCATACGCCTGAAGTCGTGGCTTAATGAATAAGTGAGAAATATATTACGCAACCACGTATTTGTTCCCCTCTGAGCATGGTAAACTATCCACATAAAATTTGAACGACTCAAGTAAAAGGCCTGAAGCTATACTCGAGCATTCAAATAGACTTTTTAAAATTCCCTTATTAATTAGAAAAGTGGAAGTATAAATAATTTGCTCAAACCCCTGCTTATGTCTCCTTAGCAAGACTAACTTTCATTGTCCTTTATAAATAAGGAATATTGAAATCAGGGGAAGTTCAGGATCAAACATGACCTGAAATAAAAAGAAGGAAAACTCAAAACAGGGGAAGTCTTAGATTAAATGGGAAAGAGAAGATACGATATACCTCGACATGGAGTAAGCAATGGCAAGCCAAAATCAGACCGGAAGTTCTGATAAGAGCCATAATGTTTTTGCAAACATGAATGTGCATTAACTTATGCCATATAAAAAGTCAAACGACGAAAGTCTAATTGACCCTATGTATATTTAGCACTCCCCGAGGACAAATAAATTTTGAAATCAAATATAATCTGTTGTCATAACATAAGTCTTAAATGAGCATAATTATTGTTGTATGTTTTCAAGAGCACACATCACACTGTCACTTGTTGACTTATCATCAGTATTATTCCCTTGTAGTTTTAATACATTTTATTTTACTGCGTATGTTTTGCTATCTTGAATACCCCTAAAAAATAAAATGAGGATGCCATATACTCTCTGAAACTTATACAGTTTCAAAAAGGATATTCGTCAAAACGAAATCCCTAATGACTCAAAAAATAAATGAAGCCTGAAGCTTTGTCCCAAAATGATCCGCACAATAGTCAAAGTGAAGATGTAATCCTTCACAGTTTGAACACAGTTCAACTATTACCGGACAAAATTAACTTGAGCATTTTAATGGACTTTTCAAAAGTGCCACATAAATTCAAAAGAGGAATTATTTTGGAACACCAGAAGTGTCCAGAATCGACCAACTTTGGATCGATATCACCCTGGAGTGATGATGCAAGACATCATCAACCAGACGAACCCGAAGATTCTTCAAAAAGGGTGAAACTTTCATTGTCCTATTCAAAAAGGAAAAATGAAAATGAGATCATCCCCATTCACATGGACCTTGACTCTCCCCACTTCCTCAAATGAATTTAAGATGATATACTATCATCATTAAAGATAATGAAGACCTTTAGGTCTCTTGAGAGTATTTAAGGGATATAAATAGGCTTCGTCCACTCCCTTAACCGGACTGATGATGTACCTTTGGTGTACTCATCAATATATCCTCTAAATAAATGGTCATTATCCAACCACATTCTTTTATTAAAGGGTGGTAACTTTGGATAACACTGGGAAATTTAAATGTTTTACAACTGGAAAAATAAACGAACACCCTGAAGCTTGTGTTCACACCCAAGTATGGGTAATATAAATCATTAAAATGATTTAAATGGATTTCTTATCCATTAAAAATCCAGTTGTAGGTTACCACATGGGAACATGCAATTACATTGCAAACCATCAAAACGCCTCCTTAGAAACTATTTATATGAGTATGATCACCTCATATAAACAGTTTCGGAAAACCCCTGACGGGGGAAGCGTTTAGAGCACATCTTATAGATTGTGCCATGATGAGTAGACACCCCATATCACCAATATAGACCATCAAAATACAGAACTATTTATCGGAAATAAATATCCCAGATAAATAGAGTCTGAGCACGCTGAACAGGGGAAGCATTCAAATTCACTTCTCCTAAGCCGTGCATCGATGATCCTATTTTAAAGATTTGATGCGATCCTGAAGATCCCTCAAAACTTTAATGTCCCAGAATCAGTTTCAACAGAAATACTACAATCATCCATGAGCCTAAAGCTCAAATGACCATTTAAATCATTAATACCTATGATCTGATTATCATGAAATGTGATGAGATCCTGAAGATCCACACTTATGAAACTGTTAAAACAGTTATCAGACATAGTTACTGACAATACAGATATTGTCAAAACTTTCACAACCCTGCTACTAAAAATCCAGCTAGGATTGACATACCAAATATATTGGATGCAATCCACCAGTAGCAGAAGTGGATATCCTCAATGGATGAGAGGACATACCACTAGGCTCCAAAAAGAGAGATCTACTCCTGGAGACCGAAAAAAAAACAATACCACCACAGGAAAGTGAGCTCAAATCCAGAACCTTATTGCAACTTGGTTGCTAAGGACCAATTCTGGATCTGTCCATATTCTTTACCCGTCCCAGAACCTTCACCTCTTTAACGCGTCGTGAAGGAGACACCTCTGGGAGAAATCAAATGATTATAGTACGTACGGGGTGAGTTTTGGACAAGAAAGAACACCTTTTGTCGACAAATTCTCTCATATTTCATTTTGCCAGTTAAATATAAAATATCGTTTCCACAACTCTGCTTTGCCTAAAGCAAAGATAGAGATTTGGCCAAATTATAATAATGTGGAATGAGGCAATAATAAGGTGAGCTGGACTCACTTATGAAATATGAGGTGTTGGACCTGAAGTCCTGGTATCAAAAATGATATTAAATCCTGTGGGATAACTGAGTATTGAAGGAGAATTAAAATAAAATCGTTAGCTATAAGCATTTTAATTTGCTATAGTTTTATAGGTATAAATCGCTCAAACCAGGAAATAATCAAATAAGATGAGCTGAACTCACTTACAAGATGAATCTGATGCATCGACTGGTATATGTCAAAGCGTAACCCAACGAATGGCAAAAAGAGGGAATTTTTGGTTGATGTTGCTATTGGATGTGACAACATCACCGATATAAAATTTCTTCAACTGCATGTACAAATTTTTTCTTTACTTTCCTTTTCTTTTTGGGACACATATTAATAATATGATTAAAGGAAAGACAACCTAGACAAAGATCCTTAAAGGACTTATACTAAAAGGTTGTTGTTTGCACCTCTTAAAAAAAGTATTGTTCTTAAGAGAGCAAATTAAAAGATTTGAGATTATTTTAAAAAATATTATCGGATCTCCTGAAGAGAAATTACCGAAATATCTGTTAAAGCCTATCTATCAGATATGATATGATATGAAAGCCCTAGCTAGGCATAAATTCTAGGCTTACAGAACTTTAATCATCCTGAAGATGAACTATTATCCTGGAAATGAACTATCATCCTGAAGATGACGTTAATAAATCATCCCGAAGATGTAAACTTCATACAATGATGATTGATGAAGAAACATTAATTTCATTCTCCACCAAATACACCTATTTGTTTGTATGGATATACATTAAAAGACCCCTTTCCGTTAGCTGGAAGAGTGGAAGAATATATATGGTCCGGAAGTACCTTAAGTGTCTTTGAAACACTCTTTTACCTGGCCAACTGCATGCGTCTCTTTTGAGCGTTAGCAGTATAGCTATTAGCCAGGTACAGTGCAGTGCCCCCAGCGCACCACTGGACCAGAGATATGTAGCTTCTGCGCTATCTCCAAGGGTCGAGGAAAAATCCTCTATGTTAAATGTATTTGCATATGCAGGTTACAGATCATCGCGATGAATGGAATAAAAGGGACGTCCACCTCCTGAAGATCTACACAGAATCCTTCCAAGTCTACATCCTTCCACCATTCCGAGAAGCCCATCACCCAAGGAGCAGTTCAAGAACATACAATGCCAGGTCCTGAAGTACCTCGTAGACAATGACGATTGAGACGTGGAGCTGTCTACCAAGTTTGCTAGAGCTCTTTTAGTTTCAGCTAATGCCTTATATGAGTGCAACTTGTATAGATGAGTGATGCTTGTACTTTACTTTTGCTTTCGGAATGTTGCAGATGAGATGGATGTATAGACACATAGGAGATAAATGTATAGATATATAGGAGATCTGCAAGCCTGAAGCTTGATCAGATTAGGGGGAGTCAACTGTAGAGTTGTACTTTTTTTCCTTGGCTAGTGGTTTTTCCCACAGGGTTTTCCATAGTCAAGGTTTTAATGAGGCAACCACATTGACTCTGGATCCAGAAGTATCCACCCCTCGACACATCCCCAAATCAGGGGAAGTTATGGAGTGCTGTACTCTTTTCCCTTCGCTATTGGTTTTTCCCATAGGGTTTTCCATAGCTAAGGGTTTTTAACGAGGCAGTTACCCTTAACTTGGATCCAGAAGTATCCACCCTTTAAGATACTCAGTAGTACTAATGAATCATTCAGTATTCATAAAGTCGAGTATACCACGTTGGATGGATAAGGGGAAGTGTTATGAATAGGACCCATTGGGCCTATTGGGTATCCACCCACATGAGTACCCATTATGAATACTATATAAAGGAGGCTAGGGGTTTCCTAGCCTCAACCGTTCTCCAAATCTGTTTCTCGTTCATAACAATAATGAATTATTGTTTTCCGGCACACGCCATAAGGATATATACATCCTAGATCTTCCAAGATCACATGAACAATGTCTAATTGCCAACACAAGTGAACAACACTTATAGCATCGACGTTTTGGTCATGTGAACTTTGGAACACTATTTAAACTTTCCAAGTTAAACTCTATTAGAGGCTTCCCTAAGCTAGTCTTTCAAAAGAAGAGCTTTTGTGACTCGTGTCAACGAGGCAAGCTTCCAAAATCGTCGTTTAAACCTAAGAAAAGCATTTCTTCTAAGCGGCCACTAGAGCTATTACATCTAGATTTATTTGGGCCAACTAGAGTTGCTTCATTAGGAAATGCACGATATGGACTTGTCATCGTTGATGACTTTTCTAGGTTTACTTGGGTATTTTCATTGTGTAATAAAAATGATGCTTTTGAAAACTTCACAATTTTTGTTAAGAAAGTACAAAATCTCTTAGGAACCACCATTGTCATTATTCGTAGTGATCATGGAGGTGATTTTGAGAATGAGTCTTTTGAGACATTTTGTGATGAAGTTGGTATTACACACACCTTTTCATTCCCTCGTGCACCTCCTCAAAATGTTGTTGTTGAGAGAAAGAATAGGACGCTAGTGGAGTGTGCTCGCACTATGCTTGATGATAGCCAACTTGGCCATCAATTTTGGGCAGAAGCGGTACACACCGCTTGCTATGTGTTTAATAGAATACTTTTGAAGCCCGGCACTAAACAAACTTGTTATGAATTGTTGTTTGGTAGGTTGCCTCAAGTTAAACATTTTCATGTTTTCGGTTCGAAATGTTTTATTAAAAACACGTATGGTAGTTTGGACAAATTCGATCCAAGATCCGATGAGGGGATTTTTGTTGGATATTTCTCACGTAGCAAAGCCTACCGGATATACAACAAACGAACCTCAACGATCGAGGAATCGCTTCATGTTTCATTTAATGAAGGATTTGTTTCAACTAGAATTACTAATGATGATAACTCCATGGATGTCCTATGTGATTCAATTGGTAATTCTAACACTATTAATTCTATTGATTCTATTGATACTAACCCGACTAATGAAGTTGTTGAGAATGTTCCTAGTGATCAAGGAATTCCCAAACGGCTTCATACCGTTCGTGACCACCCTCATGAGCAAGTCATTGGCAATATCCATGATAGTGTCAAGACGAGATCTCAAGTCAACCACTTCGCTCATTGTGCCTTTGCCTCCTCGATAGAGCCAAAGAATATTAATGAAGCATGCGAAGATAGCGCTTGGATCTTAGCCATGGAGGAGGAACTCATTCAATTCGAGAGGAATGAGGTATAGGAGCTTGTTCCATTGCCATCGAAGAACCACGCCGTCATAGGGACAAAGTGGATCTTCAAGAACAAGACCGACGAAAACCAAGTCGTCGTCCGGAACAAAGCTCGGTTAGTAGCTCAAGGCTATCGGCAAGAGGAAGGTATCGATTTCGAAGAATCCTTTGCTCCGGTAGCTAGATTAGAATCTATTAGATTATTGTTATCTTTTGCATGCCATAAGGATTTTAAATTATTTCAAATGGATGTAAAAAGTGCGTTTTTAAACGGAGATGTTGTTGAGGAAGTTTATGTTTCTCAACCTCCGGGTTTTATAAATGAAAAATTTCCAAATCATGTTTTCAAACTTAAGAAAGCACTTTACGGTTTGAGACAAGCTCATCGAGCTTGGTATGACCGTTTAAAGAATTTTCTTTTGGATTTGGGTTTTAAAATAGGAGAAGTTGATTCCACATTATTTGTTAAGTATTCGAATAATGATATAATTTTAATTCAAATATATATTGATGATATCATTTTCAGTGCTACTAACTTTGCTCTTTACGAAGAGTTTTCTAATGTGATGAAGGATCAATTTGAGATGAGCCACATGGGTAGCTCAAATATTTCTTAGGTCTCCAAATTCGCCAAATGAACGATGCAATCTTCATCCACCAAACGAAGTACACGGTGGAGTTGCTAAAGCGATTTGGAATGGAGAATGCCTCCGGGAAAAAGACTCCAATGAGCACGACTACACATCTTGATAAAGATGCGGACGGAAAAGATGTAGACATTCGTCTATATCGAGGTATGATAGGTAGTTTACTTTATCTTACCGCAAGTAGGCCCGATATTAAGTTTGCCGTATGTGTATGTGCTCGTTATCAGTCTCAACCTAAGGAGTCACACTTAGTAGCGGTAAAGCGTATTTTCCGTTATTTAAGTTATACACTTGATTTTGGATTACTTTATCCAAAATCTAGCACATATGAATTAATCTCATATAGTGACGCAGATTATGCGGGATGCAAATCCGACAGGAAAAGTACTAGTGGCACTTGCCATTTTATAGGAAATTCTCTTGTCTCTTGGTTTTCCAAGAAGCAGAATTCCGTATCACTTTCAACCACCGTGGCGGAATATATTGCTGCCGGTGCCGCGTGTGCTCAAGTTCTTTAGATGAGACACACACTTAAAGACTTTGGTATAAACTGTGATACTTGCCCTATCATAGTTGACACCCAAAGTGCAATATGTCTCTCCAAGAACCTGGTGCACCATTCCCGTTTGAAACACATAGATGTCCGTCACCATTTCTTAGATGATCATGTTGCTAAAAAGGACATCATATTAGTGTACGTTGAGACCCAGAAGCAAATCGCCGATATTTTCACGAAACCCCTAAAGGAAGACTCCTTTGTGCGGTTATGTCGAGAATTGGAGATTATGGGTGAATCCGAGATTTAGGATTCATTTTTATTCAATAATCTTGCATGCTATTCAATTTCATTATATTTGCACATGCTAAATTAATTGAAATTTTCTGGATTTTTCGTTGAATTTTCAGAATTTTCGCTCGATTTGTTCGGAAACGTCAAATTTCAGATTTTCGATGTTTAATGTGGTAGTATAATGATTAATGAGAGTATTTCGATGTTTCGTCCAAGTGCGATTAGGAGAGAAATCAAAATTTCAAACTTTTCAATTTTTGGACTCTCTAAGTCGGTCCAAGTTCATTGGCCGACCGACTAGATTCAGTTCTAGTCGGTCAATGAATGAGCTTAGACCGACTAATTCTTGTCAGGAAATTTGGCTTCAGTTACTGTTTACAACTAGTTGGTTCAAGCTCATTAACCGACTGACTAGATCGTGATCTAGTCGGTCAGTGCTTGAACTGTGACCGACTAGTTGTGACGGGGACTGTCTTGTCTTTTCGCATTCCGATCGATTAATAGTTCCCCCCTGACCGACTATTCTCATTTCTAGTCGATCAAAATCTCTCTCCAGCTCAAAACCCCCCGTGCCGTTTGGTCTCCCTCCTCCCTCTCCGTCGATTCCGACCAACTCCGACCATCTCTCCGGCCGTCGACCTCCTCCTAGGGTAAACCCCCCTCTCCCATCTCCTGTCTAGGGTTTCCAATCTCTAGGGTTTTCATTTCAGCTTCTAGGATTTTGGCTAGGGTTATATCTAATTCGGCTTGGGTTTTAGATCTCTAGTGTTCGTGCTTTGTCTCGTCGTGCTAATGGCGAAGACAAGGATTCTGATCCGTCCTACGAGCCCATCGCCTATGACCATAGAACCATCCCCTACGGATCCCGTTCAACCCACGCGAACCCCTCCGAAACGTCGTTCGAAAACCACCCAACCCTCTTCGTCTTCGCCTCCTCTTAAGCGTAAGAGGTCGGCGACCGCGAAGCCCCGAGCCCAATCTCAGCCTAAGCCCAAGCCTATGTCTCTCCGTGCCCCTACTCCACCTTCAGATTCCAACACCGAGTACGTTCCTGAGATCGAGACCCATAGGGATCCCTCACCTCCTCCTAGGCAGCCTGAGTCTAGCTCTCGACCACGTACACGTCAGCCTAAGGGAAAGGCTCCGATGCCGGTTGGCGGTGTCGATATCTCGTTGTGTCGCGACGACCCATTGTGTCTCGCGGCTTACAACCGTATCGAACACTGTCCGCTGCTTCTGGAGCATTTCATTCAGTTTAGTGACTTCATAGGCCTAGCTGATCTTCTGTCGTCTTCGGGTCTTATCGATTATCTTCGGTATGACCCTAAGGCGAATCCTCACCCTTACCCTCGCCTAGTGAAGCTTTTCTATGCCAATAGGACCCGGGGTCAGTACGACGAGACCCACTCGATTGAGACTTCTGCCTTGGGGACTCCGATAGTCCTCACGACAAAAATCTTAGGCGATTTGATAGGTTGCTCGTCGTCTGGCCTCCTCCCTTCAGACATTTCTGTTGATGATATCTCTTCACTTGATCAGGTTATCCTCTCTGAGATCTTCCATGAGATTCCTCCCACCATGATTGGCGTACCCTCTAAATCTTTCAAGCCCAATGGCTGGGTCCTGAACCTAATTCTGAAGTTGTGCTTATTTCCTAAGTACGGCTCCTCTTCCTTGCCATCTCAGCCATTTCTGAAGTTGATCTATGCCATCTTCATGGGTAGCGAGATTAACTGGGCCCGGATTATACTCGATAAGATGGATGCTTTCGAGTGTATTCGGAAGTCCATGAAGTCTGCGCATATCCCATATCCGTGCTTGTTGACCCTTGTTTTCGCCTCTTCCGTGTCACACTTCCACCTGACGATGAGCATCCTCTCGGTCCCCCTCTGAACGCGACGGCCGTCAAGAAGTCTCTTGCGGCGCTCCATCACGTTCAGAGGACGACCCCTTCAGCGTCTGCCTCTGCATCTGCCTCAGCTGCTCCCTCAACCACTCTTAACGAGCTCCTGCGTTCAGTGAGACGTGTGGAGTCTCGTTATGCTCGTACCGAGGAGATTCTTTCTCGTATCGCTAGTCACCTTGGTATTGAGATCCCTCCGTCAGTCTCTGACGAAGAGGAGTTTGACGAGGAGGAGATTGAGGAGCTTGTGCGTGCTTCAACTCGTGCCCCCGAGGGCACTTCTGGTGCTGCTGCTGCTGCTTCGTCTGCTGGTGACCCCGAGAGAACACCTATTGCCACCATTCCTGCGGTGGATACTCCGACTGGTGCTCCCGAGGCCACTACTGTTGCTGCTCCAGAGATTTCCACTACCGTCGCTCCTGTGGACACTACTGCTGATCCAGTGACCACCTCCACTCCTGCTGAGCCTGCTGTTGTTTCAGATCCTCCCTCTTCCTCCTGAGTTTCTCTGAGGACTCTCCTAGTGCACTTTAGATGAGATATCTTGTAGTGAGAGTGTGTGGGTTAGGATATCCTGGGTGGTTTTGTGGTTATGATTTTTGATACCTTTTGGATGTATGATGATGTATTCCTGATGATGTTGTATGTTTTTGTGATACTCTGATATATGTTATGATGTTGTATTTTGTGCCTCGATCGTTGGATCGCATTTTGTATGTCAGCGATTTGATGTACTCATGCTCCATTTTTATATATATACATCGATGTTGACATTTCATTATCTTGTGCACATTTAATATTTTATACGTCTCTGATGTTTGATTTCGTCGCTCGACGATAATACTTGGTTAAATAGAATTCATTTTATGAAAACATAGAATTGTTTTCCATGCACTAAATTAACCAAGAATGTTGATATTGGAGAGTATATTCCATAACTCAATTCGTAAAATTAATTTGAGTTTTGATGATTTTATTTATCGATTTTCGACTTTGGTCTCATTGACACACCTTGATTTAATTTGTATTTTCCTTTGGTGTCATTTGGACCGTGGTCGTATTCTACGACTCCCGTGCTTTTATTTGAAGCCATTGTTGTTATCGTTGATCTCCTCCCACTCTTTTTGCTAATGCCAAAGGGGGAGAGATATAATAATGACAGGTGCTAAATGATAATTTAAGCATTTTTCTAAGAATCTAATTTGATATGTTAGATTCAGGGGGAGTTAAGATATAAAAATTGGATTTCTAATCCGATATTTCAATAATGGATTCTCATTTTTATATGTTACTCGTCTGCTTGATGCGTATTATTATTATTCATTTTGGAATTAACGTGTCATCAATGCAGGGGGAGCAAGTAAATTACATTTGAATCATTATTTATTATTATTATTTATGTTGGTTTGTCATCACTAAAAAGGGGGAGAATGTTGGATATTGGACTCCCCGGAATTGGTTTTGGATGATGAACAAACATAAATATATCGTGAACTAACTCTTTGTGAGCGCAGTTATGGAGATCGTCGCCAAATTCATATGAACATCCAAAGCGACGTCTCGAGACTTCTCAAAGCACGTGATCGTATGCCTAAAGCTTCGTTGAAGCTTTTTGGACCATTTTAGAAGTCATGAAGATTCGGATCGAAGCTTTCGAAGACGGTTCGTCAAGTTTTATTTATAGTCTTTTAGCTTCGTTCTGTAGAATGTTAAGCCTTGAGTAGGTCTTACGTTTTAATCTTCATAACGCTCCTATCTTAGAGCTAGGAACTTGTAAGAAGTCCATACTAACTTTCCCGAAGCCTCGCGCTTCGATTCGCGACTTCTTGTGCATGTTAGTTGGTTCAAGAAGAAGAACCAACCGACTGGATGGTGATCTAGTCAGTCGGCAATGCTTCTTGGACCGACTAGTTTGCCTTCTCAAAATCATAGCTCTTTACTGTTTACAGTTAGTCGGTCTACGTTGACTCACCGACCGACTAGTTTGTGAACTAGTCGGTCAGTGATGCTTCTTTGACCGACTAGTTGAGCTTCTAATGTACATGCCAAGTTACTGTTTGTCGTTAGTCGGTCTATGTACATTTGGCGACCGACTAGTTGATGAACTAGTCGGTCAACTTTTGTTCTTGGACCGACTAATTCTATTTGTTCTCAGACTATGTGTTTTATCTCTTAGTCGGTCTAAGTTGACTCATCGACCGACTAGTTATGAAACTAGTCGGTTGGCAAGTGTGCTTTGACCGACTAGTTCTGCTTGTCTGAACTTCGACCTATTCCCTGTTCACCACTTAGTCGGTTCATGTTGATTGACCGACCGACTAGTTGATGAACTAGTCGGTCAGTGGTTGTTCTTTGACCGACTAGTTTGGTTCAAAATAGAGCCGTTGGAGCATTTATTGAAATGTTTTTCTCTCTCTTTCCTCTAACCTATATATACTTGTTGAGCTTCATTCATTACACTCAAGGCTGATATTAAGACAAGTTTAGAGATCAAAGAGAAATCATTCATCTCATTTAAAGCTCATTCATTTCCAATCTTGAATCTCTTCTCACTCTTATTTCAAAAGAGAGATTCATTGATTGTGAGCCTTCCAAGCCAAGTGCTTGATCCTAGGTCACCATCAACCTCATAGCTCTCCATCGCTGATCTACATCTTCGAGCTACGGTTTGGTGCCTCTTCTTCTTCCTCAAAATCATCTTTGCCCTAATTCGTAAGTATTACTCAAGGCATAGGTATTTTGTCGGTAAGAAGTTCTATTTCATTTACTTTGATTTTGTAAGTGTTTTACTCTCGGTTGTGAGAGTGGTTGTGATCCCGGGTTGTGTGAGTCACAAATTTCATTTGTGTATGATTTGACTTGTGAAGGTTTTTCACAAGTATTTCATAGTGGAAATCTTGAGTTAGGGTTTCTAACTCAAGTATCCGGAGGGGATCCGGGTGGTTGGGACGTAGTATCACCGAGAACAAGTCGGGGAGACTTGGGTGGATCCGAACCTAGTAATATTGCTTGTTTGCGATTGTTTATTTGTTGTCGATTATTTACTATTCCGCATTTCGGCATTAATTGGTAGAGTTTGCACGGTAATTAGGAATTAGCCTCTTAATTATTTTAAAGTACTATTCACCCCCTAGTACTTGTGCAGAAGTTTAGCAGGGCATTACACAGGTCAGAGGCACCCTGGCCGGCCAGGTCCTCTGCCAGGGGGCAGAGACTGGCCCTGGCCTCTGCCAGGGCCAAGGCGCCCTGGCCTCGGCCACAACCCCAAAGGGATGGGGGGTCTGCATGGCCGGCCCATACGGGACCGGCGGCAGTTGCATACGGCGAAACCCCTTACTTGGGGGAATCCGGCCCTGGCACGGCCACGGCTCGACCCCGGCAATGGCCAGGGAAGACCACTACCTCCCGCTGCAAAATACGTTTGCAAAATACGTTTTTTCAAAAAACGCTTTTCCGCTGTAAGTACTATAAGAGTACTATTGTTTGATAAAGTGATGGGAAAATATTGAAAGTTGTTCTAGATGGTGATTGAAATCGTAGAGACCTTTCCGATTCTAGTGCAACATCGTCAATATTTTTCAAAAGTAACTTATCAAATATAAACTTTATGCAATGGTTTTTGATCAAACTTGTTTTATGTCTTTTGCAGCATTTTAAAACTAAAATGTCTTCCGCTACTAAGGACATCGTCGCTGAGTTGAACAAAGGTGAAAAACTCAACGGCGATAATTACAAACTATGGTCCATGAAGATACAATATGTTCTAGGGGAGCAAGACGTGCTCAAAACTCTGAAGAACATAATGATTGAACCTGAGTTAGGCACTACGGCCCAACACAGAAGAGACAAGGAAGCTTTCGATGCTTGGTCTTGGAAGAACAAAATTGCTCGCATTACGTTGTTGTCAAGTATGGCAGACGACATAATGCGGATCTTCCGAGAATATGACCTAGCTATGGACATATGGTCCAAGCTAGAGGAGAAGTTTGGTGGCACCTCGGTGACCAAACTTCGCTCTTTAACTATAAGATTTGATTCGTACAAAAAGTGTCGAGATCATTCCATGGGAATGCATCTACGACACATGGCGAATCTTATTTCAGAGTTAAAGGATGCAGGTCATGTGCTCACTGATGAGCAACAAATCCAAGCGGTCATACGTTCCCTACCAATCGAATGGGAACAAATGAAGATGCATCTCACTCATAATGAGAGCATCAAGAATTTCAGTGATGTTTCTAAGCACCTCGAGTTAGAGGAAGAGCGGTTTGCGGCCGCCAAGCCTAGTGCATAAGTGCACATGGTTGCTAGTTTCTCACACGGGGGAAAGAAACATAAACATCACTCGAAGTTATCTAATGACCAGCAAAAGCAACCAGTGTCTACCAAGAAACCCAAACAGAAGGGTGGGAACAAGAAATTGCACAAGAAGAAAGACTTGAAGAGGATCAAGTGCTTCAAGTGCAACAAGTTAGGTCACTATGCCCGTTCTTGCACGGATGGAGATGACAAGGTAACTTGTAATAATGCTAGTTACATATGTGTTTCTAGTTCAATATTTCTTGTAGAATCTAATCCATTTTAGATAATTGATTCAGGTGCCACCGACCACATAGCAAGGGACAGACGATCCTTCATGGAGTATCATCGGATACCCCAAGGAACGAAGTGGATATATGTAGGAAACAACATACGTGTTGAAGTGAAAGGCGTTGGGACGTGCAAGCTCGTCTTGGACAACGGCCGCACTATCTTACTTCATGATGTCCTCTTCGCTCCAGATATTCGAAGGAATATTATATCTGTGGTTGTATTAATGGGTCTTGGTTATAGTTGGTTCTTTCATAATTGTATTGTGGACTTATCTTGTAATAATTCTTTAATTGGTTTTGGGTATGTTTTTAAGAGATTCATTGTACTAAATACTATGTATGATTCCTCTAATTTTAATGAAAATTTCCTTGTTACAAATTCTTTGATTTATGAATCTGATGTAATTTGTTGGCACGCAAGGCTTGGTCACATTGGACCAACACGTATGGATAGACTTGCCAAACGTGGCCTTCTATCCAATGTTTCAAAGGTCGAAATGTCGACTTGCGAACATTGCCTTGTAGGGAAATCTTGTCGCAAGCCATTTAGAACCGGCACAAGGGCCGAGGTTCCATTACAGCTCATCCATTCGGACATATGTGGTCCGATGAATGTCAAGACAAGACGCGGGAAGTCCTACTTCATCACTTTTATTGATGACTTCACCCAATTCGAACATATCTATTTGATATCCCACAAAAGTGAAGCATTAACCTGATTTAAAAACTATATGAGTTTAGTGGAAAATCAATTAGATCGCAAGATTAAGGTCTTGCGAATCGATAGAGGTGGTGAATATCAATCAGCAAGTTTTAAAGAACTTTGTGATGAAAAGGGCATAGTTCATCAGGTAACTATGCCTTATACTCCTCAACAAAATGGTGTTGCTGAAAGGAGGAATAGGACTTTAATGGAAATGGTCCGTTCAATGATGGCGCAAGCTAACTTGCCAATCACCTTTTAGGTGATGCATTATTGACGGCTGCTTTCATCTTGAACCGCGTACCCTTGAAATCAGTTAGCTTCACTCCTTATGAGTTGTGGAACCAAAGGTCTCCTGACTTAAGCATTTTAAAACCTTCGGGGTGTGCATCCTACGCACATATTTCCTCCCATAAGTATGGCAAACTTGGGCCAAGGGGGAGGAAATGTATATTTATACGATACGCAGAAAACTCCAAAGGTTATGTTTTCATTGGTCAGGAAGACAATGGAGGACTGATTGAATTTGAATCGAGGGATGTCACTTTCTTGGAAAATGAGTTTCTAAGACAGGGCGAGATAAGTCAGGACTTATCTCTATTTGAGATTTATGATCAAGAAGGATTACCTCATTCGAGTGGGAGAATTCTTGGTGAAGACGAAAATACGTTTCAACCTTCACCAATGGATGATACGAATGATGAGAATCATATTCCATATGGGAATAATGATCCGAGTGGGAGCAATTCTAACCACATTTCAAGTGGGAGTGATATTAAAATTGATTCAAATTCGAGTCAACAAGGACTTGAAGAATCTCAAATACGATGTAGTAGTCGTACAAGGTTAACTCCTCTTAGATTTGAGGATGAATTCCCACAAACCTTTATGACTTTACTACAAGAAGATGACGAGCCTGCTACTTTCCAACAGGCCGTATCATGCCCTGCAAAAGACAAATGGATGGAAGCGATAAAGGAGGAATTAGAATCCATGAAAATTAACCAAGTCTGGGACTTGGTTAATTTACCCAGAGGACGTAGAGCTATTGGGAACAAATGGGTTCTCAAGATCAAGCATAAGGCTGATGGCTCTATAGACAGATATAAAGCTCGCCTTGTCGCGAAAGGTTTTACACAACAGGAAGGGATAGACTACAAAAAGACCTTCTCACATGTTGTTTGTTTTACCTCGATTCACTTGATTCTGTCTTTGGTAGCTTGCTTAGACCTCGAGTTACATCAAATGGATGTAAAGACTGCCTTTCTCAATGGAGGATTGTACGAGGAGATCTATATGGAACAACCAACGGGGTTTGTAAAAGAAGGAAACGAACATAAGGTTTGTAAACTTCGTAAGTCCATATATAGTCTTAAACAATACTCGAGGCAATGGTATATACGATTTCAAGAAGTTGGCTTATCAAATGGTTTTACCATGCTTGATGAAGATAACTGTGTATATAGCAAGAGGATCAAAAGCAAGCATGTTATTATGTCTCTATATGTAGATGACATTTTAATAGCTGGAAATGACAAGGGCTTTGTGATGGATATCAAGGCTTGGCTTTCATCAGTATTTGAGATGAAAGACATGGAAGAAGCCGCATATATCCTTGGAGTTAAGATTTCAAGGAATCGTTCGAAGAAACTTATTTCTCTTTCATAAGAGACTTATATAAAGAAGGTTCTAGAACGTTTTAATATGCAGGACTGTAAGTCCATTGATACTCCTATAAAAAAATGCGATTATTTATGTCTGAAAATATGTCCAAAGAACCAAAAGGAAAAGGATATTATGGAAAAAGTTCCATATTCCAGTGCAGTTGGTAGTCTTATGTACGCTATGATGTGTACAAGACCGGACATCTGTTTTACCGTTGGAATGGTAAGTCGTTACCAATCCAACCCAGGGCAAGCACACTGGAAAGCGGTTAAGAGGATAATGCGGTATCTTAAAGGGACTGCGGACTATGCTTTATGCTATCAAGGAAATGCCTTGAGGCTCGAAGGCTACACTGATGCTGATTAGGCGGGTGATCACGATGAGCGACGATCGACCTCAGGACATGTTTTTCTATTCGGACCTGGTGCAATATCCTGGAGTAGCAAGAAACAATCCTGTATCGCACTTTCAACTATGGAAGCCGAATTTGTAGCATTTAGCATGGCGGTCCAAGAAGCTGTTTGGCTTAGGAAGTTCTTAGACAAGCTAATTGATGTAAGTGACTCAGGTGCTGTACCAATATACAGTGACAGTCAAGCATCTATAGCCTATGTCAAAGATCCAAAATTCCATTGTAAGACCAAACACATTGATATCCGCTACAAATTTGCAAAAGACTATGATAAGAACAAGAAGGTAGATATTAGATACATATCTGTGCATGAGATGATAGCGGATCCGCTTACGAAGGCGATCCCCAGAGATGTGTTTTACAAACACTTATCATCTCAAGGATTGCGTAAGAGCTGAGTTGTATCAATGTATATTCCCATGTCTATGAAAGATCAAATTTAATAAAAGAATAAGTTCTTTTTAACATTGCATATGAGTTTCTTGAAAATGTTTGTGTACATTTCTTTTAATCTCGGCTATATTTTTCTAGTATGTCGGACAGATTGAGGTTGACTCTCTCACATGAGCAACCGCCTTTATTCTATCAGACGGATAAGATAAAGATGAGACCTGTTTAAAGTCAAAATCGTCAGACGGATGATTTAGAGTCATGACTTAAACAAAATGGTCGTATGAAAGATCTGCATCATATGGATGCTTACAAAAGATCTAAGAAGATTTTTAAATCTTATTTGTCTTATGCGGGATGTGGGTCCAGGAAATCACTGAGTAATAAAAGGGACTCAAAGTCAGACATTGTGGTGTCTGATCATCATCCTTACAACATCATTAAGACATACGCTCCCTGGGAAAGGAGTGATGTTGTAATACGTATTCATACTACGTATGCATTTGACCATTGGGTTAGAACAGTAATTGTGTTTACTATTATGTGAGACCCAAAGACCACATGGGTCTTAACTTCTTACCCTTATGGACTCTAATTGGCTCCTTTAAATTTGACTAGGTGATCGCTATCTTAGCATGCTGCTTATGGAATATGGTCATTCCGTCCGGTGGGGCATGTTAGAAAAGCGAGTCAAGTCAAGATCGAAAGGATCGCAAGAAGAGGAAGATTAATTTCATATTCACATTTGGACTTTAGAGATTCAAAGCTGGCCAGCCAATTGTAATCCAGATGGGATTCAATTGTTAAATATAAAGTATAAGAAATGTGAAGAAATAATCTAGGGTAAAGCATGCGTTGATCTACTCAACTTTGCACCCCAAGGAGTATTGTGTATCTCTAACAAGTGCACAACAGCGGACTCTATACGCATGACGGTCACACGGTCTATTTCTCAGTATGATAAATAGAAGAACTAAAGGAAAAGATGTTTCCTTACAATCCCCTCAAGTGTGAGTGGGATATGTTGGATATGGACGACATGAATACACCCATGAGGGGATGTATGAGGGTCTATGGACCTCGGATGTCGCGTACATGTAAGCATGTGCGAAGGGAACCTTTTCATGTGTGAAAAGGACCACTCGATAAGTGGAAAAAGTCACATTATAAGTGCATAAAGGCACTTGATAAGTGCATGAAGAAGAGTATAAGCAAGGGTGTTAATATAAGCTAATAAGCTTATATGTAGTTATTTCCTACAATAACTACCCCTAAAGCCTATAAATAGGACCCAAGGGTAAGGCATTTTAGGCTAATCCTTCATGCCATAAGTTTGCATAAGGCAGTCTTCTTTCCTCTTCTCCCTTCCATTAAAGTTCTTCATCCAAGTAGAGATTTAGACGGTGAAACGCTGCTTCGATCCTCTGTGACGAAGTACTGACCGTTGTGGCGAATCCAAGGGCGAAGTTCAGAGATTATAGCGAAGCGTACGCTAACGTAAGTCTCTCATCTCTTTCGATCCTCCATCATCACATGATGGGAACCTACATTTTGATCATTTTAGGTATGGTTACAATTATTTTGTATATAGAATCATATTGTCAATTGTTATGAAATTATGTTAAGTTTACGTTGCTTCTTCTCTCTCAATCCATTAATATTTGTATAATTTGTTTTTATCCCTTTATAAAAATCATGATTATTCTTACAGTAAATATATGCATCATGTACGTGTGCCAAAATAGTATGTTGTTGAAAAATTAACATATTTGTACATTTTAAAATTTTAAAATTTTAAAATTTTAAAATTTTAAAATTAGTATTATTAGTTTTATACTATTTTGATTTGTAATGTGTCACCTATAATGTGAACATGTGTGTAATAATAACTAAAAATAGCAATAAAGTTGTTTAGGAGGAAACTCAAATTGTTGGTTTGAAGACTGATTGGTTTCTTATTCCATTCTAATATCATAATTACCATACAACCCTCTCTCCCGCTCATTGGTATCAATGGCTGACATGTCATAAACCAGCATACATAAAACTATGGTATGATTTCATAAATATTGCAATTTTACCTTTCTAAATATTCCTTCTTTATTTAAAATATTTTAATTTTACCTCTCACATTCTTATTAATTTATTATAACATTAAATATACATTGACACAGTTGGAAATAAAAATATTTAAACCCCATTATCTAATTTGCTTAAAAGTCATTCAAAACTAAGAATTGCATTATGCTCACCTTGGCACTAGGCTTTTTGTTCTTTTGTTTTAAAAACTTAAGTTTACAATCCCTAAACTTCATGTCCTTATCTGTTTGCATTCACATCCTTAGAAAAGAAAATTGCAACAATCAAATTTTAAAAAGACCTATAAAAGTTTATAATAAGCCTTTGATGGTTATATGTTTGCATCCACATCCTTTAAAAAAGATTTCATCAATCAAATTTTAAAAAAGTAACTTTTATTTTGATAGTCTTTTCTATCTATTTCTCTCCTTTTCGTTCCATTGTCCTTTAATTTTTTTTGCATATATAATGTTTCTTTTGATGATGCAATTATGTCATTTAATTATACTAATTAGAAATGATCTAAAAAACAAAAAACAATCCAAATGAAAGGAAAAGAGAAGATAATAGAGTTGAAACCTGAAAGAAAAGTGCTCATACAGTTAGCGTGAGTCATGGCACAATATAAGGTAGAAATATATTGTGAATTTATGTGAATTATTAGTTACATATTCCGTAGATGAGAATATGGTAAGGTAGAAATATATTGTGAATATATGTGAATTATTAGTTACATATTCCATAGCTGATAATATGGTAAAGAAATATTTAGGAGTAATTAGGAGTAATTGTATTGTATCATTGTACCTCTATATATTCCTCCTTTTGGAGAAGAAATAAACATCAAAGTTTTAACAAGTCATCTTTGATTTGGTATCAGAGCAAAGATCCGAAAGGGCTTTGTCTCTTGCTCTCTGGTATTTTTCGATCAAGAACGATCAAAAGATCTTCTTCTTGGACGTGACCGCTGCTCACGAAATCGGCCTCGTGTAGTCTTCTTCTTGTAACGGTCTGTTTTCGTTGTACTTTGTTCGTGCACGTGCTCTTGACCGTGCACGTGTTTATTTTAGACTTTGCTTGTTTGTGAACACTTTGGTGTGATATGCCGTTATGAACGTCTCTGAGAATATTAAATAGTGGCATTATCTTGGAACGACATTTCTAGAGTCGTTTTCCCACAATTTAATCTTACTCGATGAGACATGGCGATTTTCACTTTTGACGGGAGACGTTTCTAATTTTAGCTTCATCGTCCGACGTCGAAATTGAGATCCGTCTTCTTAGTTAGCTCACTTTCGTCAACACGATCACCCCGATATTTATTTTATAATTTTTGGAGTTTATTTGACCACTTTTATATTTTTAGCAAGGTTTATAATATTTTTAATAATTACGTTTTAAATTATTTTCGGCCAAATAAAATTTATTTGAGTTTCAAACGTTTTAAATAATTTTTGAGCCAAATCTTAGCCCATATCTTGGCCGCAACCAATCCCTATGTGATTAGGAAGAGTAGATTCAAATTTTAAATTATTTTAAACTCCTAATCCCATTAGGATTAGCCCTAGACCTAGTCAACCCATCTACACTATATAAACAACCTCTAGAAAGACCTATTTTCGCAAGAAATTAACCCTAGCCGCTTCCAAACCCCAAATTTGACGTTGCGACGAATCGTTGCAACGTTGCGACGAACTTCTCCCGCACGACCGAGGAAAACAGCTCCGTTCCCCCGCTCAGACCGATAGCCGCCCCCGCACCAAGCCCCGTCCGCATCGCTACACAGCTGCCCGCTCCGTTCGCCCGCTCCGTTCACCCGCTCCGACCGAGAGAAGCTCTCGGTCAGACCGAGAGCTCAAGCTGCATCCCGCTCCGCACAGCCGCCCGCACCAAGCCCGCTCTGTCTCCCCGCCTCCGCCCGTGTCTGACCGAGCGGATCACCTGCACCGACCGAAGCCGCAACGTTGCAACGTTGCAACCCCCGCATCCAAAGCGCCTGACCGACCGCTCCCTCCGTCCCGACCGAGAGGAAGCCCCACACCCGCAGCTGCGATCGCCCGCACCGCTGAACAGCCCGTTCCCCTGTGTCTGACCGAGCTAAGACACCGCATTTGTTGTGTACGACCGAGAGCCATTCGTCGCAACCCCGCACCCGTCGCACCACTTGCCACCATGGGCCCCCCAAGTTCTCCAGCGGTATTGTGGATCCCCCATATGTCCCTAGGACTACTGTGGGCCCCACCTAGGTGCTTTCTCTTCGACAATTTGCCGCGTACGACGTTGCGACACGTCGTAGCCCGTCGTCGCACGTGCTAGCTTTGGAATCTGGATTCGTTGCTCCGGTTGCTGATCTGAACTTTCCAGCGAGGAATCCATATTGGAATCAGGACTTGGAGCTCGTTCTTTTATTCCAAACCTTGGCGTCGCTACCCGACGCCAGTGTAGCTTTCGCGTCGTGTTGAGGTAACGCTTTGCACTCCTAGGACCCCCAACCCAATTGTATGCTAATCAAGACTAAAATCAGTATTTTTTAAGTATTTTAAATGTTTTAGAATCCACTAATCAAGATTAATAAAGCGGTTGTAGGCCGGTGGACTTGTGCACGTAGGATTTTGTGACTTTGGACTCGTTGGACGGTGTTACTCAGACGTGATACTTGCAGGCAAGTGAAACTTGCCAACTCTTGTGTAGGGCCATGTTTTTAGGCCACTTCCTTGTTCTTAGCGTAAAAGAGACTAGTCAGTGAAATGATAGCTGGCTAGACACCTACTTGATCTAGTTTGACAACAAAACTAGATCCGTCACCTAAATTGATCTAGCTTGACAAGGAAGCTAGATCCAACTCTTTAAACTTGTTTATCATGTATACTAAAGTGTCATGTTTACTTTCCTTACCTGTACGCTTTACTACTTGCCATGTCATGTCATCCATGCATTGAATGTCGCATTCGTAGCACACGCTACATACTTGTACTTGCTTGTCCCGTGCTAGGTGCACCCCCATGCCAACATGAAAAACACTTCCTGGCTCGTGGTCCAGAAGCGAGCATTCCCGTTCGGGGGTAAGGCCCTGGCTCGATACACGTGGAGGGGTAGGGTTGAGCGACCACTCAGCGTAGAAGTGTGCCCGTACAGCCTCTTCAGCTGTAAGGCGTGAACTCTGTGCACGACATGAAAAGTGACTTGAGATTGTTAGTAGTTTACTACTCTTTCCATGCCATGCTAGTTGTCCTCTTGTACTTGCTTTACTTTACTTGTTGCACTCGTACTTTAACTGCCATGTCATTGCATCATGCTAGAACTGCTAGGTTGCTTTTACTCGTACTTTCAGTTTCCTTGCACAAGTCTTTTAGACTTGCTGACATGTGCCCCTTTCTCTTTTGGGTGTCACATGTTAGACCCTGAGCCAGAGACAGTTGTTGAGGACGAGGTGTTTGCTGACGCTGAGCCTGAGCCTACGTTCGTCGAGGAGTTCGTGGACACCGGAGACCAGTCTTAGTGACTGTTGAGTTGGTTTTGCTTTTAGGTTGCTGTTAGTTGTCGGTGCTTGCACCATTACTTTGTTTTCGTACTTTATACTTTTGTTGGCCATGCTGGGGCCGCTTTTAGACTATTTTATTTTAGCCTGGTGGCTTTTCTGCGATGTTGAAATTTATTATGGATGTTCTGAGATTTATTCTTTGTCTCATTTCCTTATTATCATCTTTGTTTCGTTTCGCGTTGCAAGGACCTGCAGTTTAAATTTGATTGATGCTTATCGGACTTGCAGCTTTATAGCTTCAAGTCTGAGCGGACCTCCTCACGCTTCGCCTCCACGTTTTTGGGAAGCGGGGCGTGACAGGTTTTATTGGTGGGCTATGCAGGTCCCTCTTGCAATTGCAAATTAACGGAACAACGATAATAACGGAATGTCCATTAAATAAATTGTGACATCCAAGTCATTAAGCTTTGAGTCTAATTTGTTTGTTCGTTTTCTGTGTCATTAGATGGCTGGACGACGACAGACCCGATCTGGTAGTGGGCCCAATCGTGCTGAGGAGCCGGATAGAGAGCCCACCAATGCTGAGATCATGAGGATGATGCATCAGATGATGCAGGTGCAGCAGGGCATGCTCTAGAATACCCAGAGTGCCCCTCGCGCCAGGAGCGAAGCAGTTTCGGGAGCTGGGCCTGACTTACTTTGATGGATCTGAAGGACCGTTGGCTGCTGAGGAGTGGATCAGGAATACCGAGGATAATCTGAAGATGTCGAAGGTCAACCCGGCTGGATGGGTTGATTTGGCGAAGAAGCAGCTCAAGGATAATGCCCGTAACTGGTGGGATGTAGAGGAGGAGCTGTTGACGACGCCGATACCTTGGGATACTTTCAAGTCCAAGTTCGATGAGGATTACTTTCCGAAGGCTGCCAGGAGGGAGATGTTGCAGCGATTCATTGAGCTGAAGCAAGGAAATCTGACGGTGGACCAGCACCACCAGGAGTTCACTAGATTGAGTCGCTTCGCACCGAAGATGGTGGAGGATGCGGAGGAGAAGGCTCAGAGGTTTCTGCAGGCCTTTCCCTAGACTTGCAGAGCCTGATGTCAACGACGGACATGGAGTCATATCAAAAGTTGCTGGTATCCGCTCGGAGACAGGAGTTGATTGCAAGGCAGAAGAGAGGACAGCTGTCTGGAGCTGGGAAGAGGCCTATGGAGAAGGCCAGAGGAGTGGCTAGGCCTGGGTTCAAGCCTACCCAGCCAGTGCAGTTCAAGAGGCCAGGTGGGCCTACTGTGAAGACTTGCCATTTCTGTGGCAAGACTGGCCACATCAAGGAGCAGTGCAGGAGATTTCTGGGACAGTGCCTGGTGTAACGACCTGTATTTTTCAACACTTCAATTTACGTGCTTAACGTATTTTTAACATTTTAAAATCTCTTTATAAATGTAGTCAAGAGTTTTATAACAAAACTGATTTCAAAAATTTTCTATAAAAATGTTTGGATGTACCAGACTAGTTATGGAGTATTTTAGTAAAATCGGATTTCGTCAAATACCTCTAAAAGATCTGATAAAAATTCATTTTTCAGATATTGCAGTTTTGACTCAATGAATTTATTTTCTATACAAACGTCTTCAAAACGATTTCAAACTTCTACAGTAGCATCCTATGATCATTTAGGGCTTCCCACATTAATTTCGTAATTTTCTGATATCGTTTCAATAGAGAACCCGTAAACCCGCTTTCTAAACGTTTTGGCCAAAAACTAGTATTTCTGTAACTCAAACCCTGAAACGGTCTTCGTATTCGCGATCCTCGCGCCAATACGATCCCGTGGGTATGTTTTCGTAATTTTTCGGACACATTTACTAGTAGGGGCATTTCCGTAATTTCGTTACACTAATGGCTTTTCGTTAATTGGGTTTTATCTTGCTAATTACCTACTTAACCCTACTTAATCTAATCCCTAACCCAGCCCGTATCTACCCTAACCCTCATCTCGCTCAGCTAACACACAAACCCTCATCTAACACCCCCCATCTACCTCTTTCTTATCTCTTACCCTATAAATAACCCAACCCAGGCTTCTTCTCTCCCACACCCAATCTCTCTCTCTCTCTCACGGGTCTCTCTCTTTCCCCCTATATTTCGAAACCCAAGCCCCCGCCCACGTCTCTTTCTCCCTCTCTCTTCGCTCTTTCTTCCCCGAACCAAACCACCCTCCGGCGGCCCCGACCCACCGCCGACGCCCTCACTCCGACCGCCACCAAGAAGCCCCGCCACCGCCTCCCGCTCGACGTCGTCACCCACGGCGAAGCCTCCGCCACCCCGTTCGACCACCGTCCTCGTCGTACGACGCCGCGGAATCGCCCTCCGCCTCCGCCTGAGCAGCACCGCCGCCGTCCTCTTCAACAGTACCGCTCCGCCTCACCCTCTCTCGATCTCCGCCGTGAGCAGCACCGATGCGCCGCCACTGCCCCTATCGAAGCTCACCGGAACCCGCCACCGCCCCGACACTTCGACGTCCGCTTGAGCGCCTCACTGAGCTCGCCGTCGACCCCCTCTTCTCCGAGTTCGCCGCTGCTCCGCCGCCTTCGAACAGCAGCACCGCCACCGCCGCTGATCCACGAAGCCCGCTCCGCCTTCAAGAGCTCTCCACCGCCGCCGTCGCTGCCCCCGGAGACGCCCGCCGCCTCCGCCGAGCCCGCCGCCTTGCCGCCCTCGCCGTCGTCCTCCCCCTCCGCCCACGTCGCCCTCCCTCTCTCTCCCCATGCAACGAACGACGTCGCAGCGAAGGTAAGACGCGATGGCAAACTTGTAAATACGACGTAATTTCGTATTTTTCGTATTTTAATTAATTATTAAATGCGGTTTTATGGTTTTAAATCCATAACTAAAAATATAGGGCCCAGAAAAATGTGTGACTACCTCTAGAAAATCAGAAATGACATTCTGGACCCAATGGCGCTAGTTTCGTCTCAATCCGACGCTTAGTTTTTCCAGAATTAATTTTTAAGCCTAAAAGATAAATACGTGATTTTCATTCTAAAATTCGTATCTTCTTATTTTCACGTAAACAAATATGTGATAAAAATATATGTCTTAATACTCTTTGTAACGGTCATTTTGACACCTCATTTGCAACATTCCGATGCAGATTGCATCCGGAATAAATTCCTGAATAAATACGTCACTAATTGAAAAATAGTTTTAAATAGTTTTTGAGTTTTTAAAAATTCTAAAAAAATACTATAAGCCTCAGAAAAATATTCCCTCTTGCAGGAAAACTATTTTTTATCCTATATAGTTTATATAAAAATTTAGAACGCTTTTCGACAACGTTTTAACCGCTTTTGAAAATCAAAACGATCAGATTATTTGAATAGAAAATAGGGTACGCTTTAACCAAGTGTTTTTGTGATTTCAGGTACCAATCTTCGTGCACCAGCTCTTCCAGCTCCAACCTCGTCTTGCCACGACGAGCTCTAAAATCGTAAGTCACGACATATTCTAACTTTAGAAAACTAGTCTACTGTGCTTGCATGAACTTGTGACACTTCACTTATAGCCTCAGAACGGCTATTCAAGTTAAACCAAACTAGAGAACTAGATGAGAGTAATCTACCAAAGATTACTTTGCCAACTTTCAACTTGGGTAAATTGTGTGCTAGCCACACTACCACGTGCTCAAAGCACGGAAGTAACAGCTTTTGGTGTTGGACTTGTCTTTATCCTACTTGCTGGTTTTCAATGAGGAAGTCAACCAGTTAACCTGGTGTGACTAACATGCGGAACATCGTGTGGAATATCATGTGTGGAACATCCTGTGGAACAATCCTGTCTAGAACTTGTAATTGACACGTCACTGGGGTATTGGGGTAACTCATAGTTTGCGAGAGTACGGGAGTGACTAGAGTTCGATCTACATGTCAAGCTGCCTGAGTTTTTGGCATACCGTCCAGCTGCCTGAGTTTTGGCAAAATAAAAGTAACATGTCTAGCTGCCTGAGTTTCGGCAAACCATCATGCTGCCTGGGTACCGGCCTTCGTCTGGGTAGCACCCAGGCAAGAGATGAACTGAACGGTCACATATTGTACTCTCCGACTTGAGTCACGTAGTGTAATTTGCACAGTTACTTTCTTTACAGTACTTGCACTTTACTTACCAGTACAGTTACCATGCTTGCCTCACTTTACTTGCCAGTACAGTCACATTTACTTTACGCATTCCATGCACGTTACTTTCTACACTTGTATAGACACTGCACCGTACTTTACTTTACTTTCACTTTGGTCTGCTTTGTCATACTTGTACAGTACCTCTCTTTCTTTATTTAGAATTGTTGTGACTTACCTACGGTTCCATCTCCGTGGCACCGCAGACGACGTACATATGGAAGCAGATGCTCTTGAGCTAATAGCGCCAGACTTCGACCATGAGACCGCAGCTTCCAGAGCTATTTTCAGTTGTGTACTTTCTTTCATTCATGTATCGTTGGAACATTTGTACAGTACGGATTGTTATAATTGGACACTATTTGGGTATCTTTGTACATCTCTGCATCGTGGCTATTTTGACTTCACTGGTTAACTGCAGAACCTGCGCAATTATCAAATAAGTAACGGGCCCCCGAAAGCGGGTCGTTACAAGTTTGGTGGCCCTACGCAGGTCCTCGCTAACTACCTCGTGAACATTATAGCAAGATCAGGATGTATAATATAAGATACTCAAATTAACCTCGAGTACGAGATGTCTCGAGTGTTCACCTGTATTGGATATACGGGTGAAGTGTTCTTATTACCATCTTCATTAGGTCTTCCTTACTTCCTTTGAACTCTTAACCCTTGCTTAGGAATTCGTGTTTCATTCTTGGTTATACCCTCCCTAGTAAGCTCTTTGATAGCAGTTATAGTGATTTTTCATCCTTTGAACTATCTACCCACTTCATCACCTTCCTTCAGTTGATGATGGCACTCATATGTATGATGATCTTCCTTCAATGGACCATGATACCGGTCAATGTGCTTGGCTAAAGTCTGTTGGATCAACCTAGCTAGTCTGGGCATAAGTGATCCTGGCTTAGTCACTTCCCTGGCCGTGTCCGCTGGACCGCAAGGACGTGAATCATGATTATGTAACGCCATCGATCTTCATCACTAGCACCCCTTTTTTTTAGCTAGTGATGGCCTCCTGATTCTTTTACTTCTTCCTAAATCGCTTTTAGTTCATCTGAACTCTAGCTATGTTTATTCTAAGGAGGGTAGCATTCGGTTTTCGGTCACCAGAAGTCAAGTTCGACAACGGAAGCGAATCGAAGGACGCTCAGAAGTATTGGAGGATAGTGCTGGTGATTTGAGACGAGCCAAACCTGACGTGTAAGTGTAGGCTGTTTGCGTCTTTTGAACTCGTATTTCTCTTCTAGCCCCTACTTCTATCTTGTACCCGATTTTCTCTCTCCAAGGGTTTGATTTCATTCTGTTTGCGTCTTTTGAACTCTTGGTTAGGACCCAGTATGCATTGATGGCATGAGTTGTAGTTTTAAACTTTATAAAGCTTGCTACTGGCTTATCACCTTATGTCCCAAGTTCGATCGGATGTCATCATCATCCTCATTATCATTTCCGAGTAATGCCATTATTTTTTGCCTACTTGATAAATCTGAAGTAGCTATCGTGATAATATATATTAGTCACATCCCATATTTTCTTATCACATTTCATGTTATTTACAACCTGATTTACAAGATTACTATCTTTCCTATCATTTATTTGCTTGAGCTTCTTTATAATATCAATTATTTGTTTCAAAAAATATTTTTAAATTCCGAGGACGGAATTATTTTTAAGGAGGGTAGAATGTAACGACCTGTATTTTTCAACACTTCAATTTACGTGCTTAACGTATTTTTAACATTTTAAAATCTCTTTATAAATGTAGTCAAGAGTTTTATAACAAAACTGATTTCAAAAATTTTCTATAAAAATGTTTGGATGTACCAGACTAGTTATGGAGTATTTTAGTAAAATCGGATTTCGTCAAATACCTCTAAAAGATCTGATAAAAATTCATTTTTCAGATATTGCAGTTTTGACTCAATGAATTTATTTTCTATACAAACGTCTTCAAAACGATTTCAAACTTCTACAGTAGCATCCTATGATCATTTAGGGCTTCCCACATTAATTTCGTAATTTTCTGATATCGTTTCAATAGAGAACCCGTAAACCCGCTTTCTAAACGTTTTGGCCAAAAACTAGTATTTCTGTAACTCAAACCCTGAAACGGTCTTCGTATTCGCGATCCTCGCGCCAATACGATCCCGTGGGTATGTTTTCGTAATTTTTCGGACACATTTACTAGTAGGGGCATTTCCGTAATTTCGTTACACTAATGGCTTTTCGTTAATTGGGTTTTATCTTGCTAATTACCTACTTAACCCTACTTAATCTAATCCCTAACCCAGCCCGTATCTACCCTAACCCTCATCTCGCTCAGCTAACACACAAACCCTCATCTAACACCCCCCATCTACCTCTTTCTTATCTCTTACCCTATAAATAACCCAACCCAGGCTTCTTCTCTCCCACACCCAATCTCTCTCTCTCTCTCACGGGTCTCTCTCTTTCCCCCTATATTTCGAAACCCAAGCCCCCGCCCACGTCTCTTTCTCCCTCTCTCTTCGCTCTTTCTTCCCCGAACCAAACCACCCTCCGGCGGCCCCGACCCACCGCCGACGCCCTCACTCCGACCGCCACCAAGAAGCCCCGCCACCGCCTCCCGCTCGACGTCGTCACCCACGGCGAAGCCTCCGCCACCCCGTTCGACCACCGTCCTCGTCGTACGACGCCGCGGAATCGCCCTCCGCCTCCGCCTGAGCAGCACCGCCGCCGTCCTCTTCAACAGTACCGCTCCGCCTCACCCTCTCTCGATCTCCGCCGTGAGCAGCACCGATGCGCCGCCACTGCCCCTATCGAAGCTCACCGGAACCCGCCACCGCCCCGACACTTCGACGTCCGCTTGAGCGCCTCACTGAGCTCGCCGTCGACCCCCTCTTCTCCGAGTTCGCCGCTGCTCCGCCGCCTTCGAACAGCAGCACCGCCACCGCCGCTGATCCACGAAGCCCGCTCCGCCTTCGAGAGCTCTCCACCGCCGCCGTCGCTGCCCCCGGAGACGCCCGCCGCCTCCGCCGAGCCCGCCGCCTTGCCGCCCTCGCCGTCGTCCTCCCCCTCCGCCCACGTCGCCCTCCCTCTCTCTCCCCATGCAACGAACGACGTCGCAGCGAAGGTAAGACGCGATGGCAAACTTGTAAATACGACGTAATTTCGTATTTTTCGTATTTTAATTAATTATTAAATGAGGTTTTATGGTTTTAAATCCATAACTAAAAATATAGGGCCCAGAAAAATGTGTGACTACCTCTAGAAAATCAGAAATGACATTCTGGACCCAATGGCGCTAGTTTCGTCTCAATCCGACGCTTAGTTTTTCCAGAATTAATTTTTAAGCCTAAAAGATAAATACGTGATTTTCATTCTAAAATTCGTATCTTCTTATTTTCACGTAAACAAATATGTGATAAAAATATATGTCTTAATACTCTTTGTAACGGTCATTTTGACACCTCATTTGCAACATTCCGATGCAGATTGCATCCGGAATAAATTCCTGAATAAATACGTCACTAATTGAAAAATAGTTTTAAATAGTTTTTGAGTTTTTAAAAATTCTAAAAAAATACTATAAGCCTCAGAAAAATATTCCCTCTTGCAGGAAAACTATTTTTTATCCTATATAGTTTATATAAAAATTTAGAACGCTTTTCGACAACGTTTTAACCGCTTTTGAAAATCAAAACGATCAGATTATTTGAATAGAAAATAGGGTACGCTTTAACCAAGTGTTTTTGTGATTTCAGGTACCAATCTTCGTGCACCAGCTCTTCCAGCTCCAACCTCGTCTTGCCACGACGAGCTCTAAAATCGTAAGTCACGACATATTCTAACTTTAGAAAACTAGTCTACTGTGCTTGCATGAACTTGTGACACTTCACTTATAGCCTCAGAACGGCTATTCAAGTTAAACCAAACTAGAGAACTAGATGAGAGTAATCTACCAAAGATTACTTTGCCAACTTTCAACTTGGGTAAATTGTGTGCTAGCCACACTACCACGTGCTCAAAGCACGGAAGTAACAGCTTTTGGTGTTGGACTTGTCTTTATCCTACTTGCTGGTTTTCAATGAGGAAGTCAACCAGTTAACCTGGTGTGACTAACATGCGGAACATCGTGTGGAATATCATGTGTGGAACATCCTGTGGAACAATCCTGTCTAGAACTTGTAATTGACACGTCACTGGGGTATTGGGGTAACTCATAGTTTGCGAGAGTACGGGAGTGACTAGAGTTCGATCTACATGTCAAGCTGCCTGAGTTTTTGGCATACCGTCCAGCTGCCTGAGTTTTGGCAAAATAAAAGTAACATGTCTAGCTGCCTGAGTTTCGGCAAACCATCATGCTGCCTGGGTACCGGCCTTCGTCTGGGTAGCACCCAGGCAAGAGATGAACTGAACGGTCACATATTGTACTCTCCGACTTGAGTCACGTAGTGTAATTTGCACAGTTACTTTCTTTACAGTACTTGCACTTTACTTACCAGTACAGTTACCATGCTTGCCTCACTTTACTTGCCAGTACAGTCACATTTACTTTACGCATTCCATGCACGTTACTTTCTACACTTGTATAGACACTGCACCGTACTTTACTTTACTTTCACTTTGGTCTGCTTTGTCATACTTGTACAGTACCTCTCTTTCTTTATTTAGAATTGTTGTGACTTACCTACGGTTCCATCTCCGTGGCACCGCAGACGACGTACATATGGAAGCAGATGCTCTTGAGCTAATAGCGCCAGACTTCGACCATGAGACCGCAGCTTCCAGAGCTATTTTCAGTTGTGTACTTTCTTTCATTCATGTATCGTTGGAACATTTGTATAGTACGGATTGTAATAATTGGACACTATTTGGGTATCTTTGTACATCTCTGCATCGTGGCTATTTTGACTTCACTGGTTAACTGCAGAACCTGCGCAATTATCAAATAAGTAACGGGCCCCCGAAAGCGGGTCGTTACACCTGGTCTGTGGAGATGCTACTCATGTAGCGAAGGATTGTCAGCATGCGAACCAGTTGAGGAGAGGACCTGATGGAGCACAGCCACAGAGGGGACCAGTTGCAGCCCAGCCCTTGCAGTAGAGAGCACCTGTACCTGCTGGACGTGGAGCGCCTCTTCTTCCGCAGAAGCAGGCGTATCAGCAGGCTGTTCAGCCAAGGAGGCATGCTTACTTGATGACTGCAGTGGAGAGCGAGGCTGTGGATGAGGTTATCACAGGTAACCCTCTGTCTAGTTGTTCTTTCCTTAGTTAGTTTTGATTTTTAGATTATGTTTGTTGCTTGCATATGATTGTTTGTTAGAATAGGTTTGATTGTTAGTCTGTATGTTAGGTGTGATTTTGGTTTGCACGTTTCCTGTACGAGTCCTCTTTGACTCTGGTGCATCGATGTGCATTATATCCCGGAGCTTCGTGGAGAACCATTCCTTGACGACCTACCCTCTTCCAAAGAGTTGGAACATCGTTACAGGAAATGGCGTAATCTCGGTGCATCGTGGGTGCAATTCTTGCCCTTTGGTGGTTTGTGGACATGAGCTTTACGCTGATTTTATTGTCCACGACATCATCAACTACGATGCAGTGCTTGGAATGGATTGGCTAGCGAGTTTATATGCTACGATCGATTGTCGGAGGAAGAAGGTGGTGTTCGAGCTCCCAGGACATCCGGTGTTTGAGTTCAGTCGATATAGAAGTTCGCTTGGTCCTGTTAGGTTTCGGGCCAGACCGGTGGAGATCGTTGCTATGCAAATGGAGTAGAGTAGACCAGCTGTGGTATGTGAGTTCGACGATGTCTTCCCCGAGGAGATGTCTGGACTGCCACCCGATCGAGCTCTCGAGTTTTCGATCGACCTTGTTCCGGGAGCGCAGCCTATTTCAAAGGCGTCGTATCGTATGGCACCAGCAGAATTGGAGGAGTTGCATAGGCAGCTGGATGAGCTTTTGCAGAAGGGCTACATCAATCCCAGTGTGTCTCCGTGGGGAGCGCCGGTGTTGCTGGTAAAGAAGAAGGATGGTTCGCGTCGCATGTGTGTGGATTGCCGGGAGCTGAATGCTGTGACTATCAAGAATAAATATCCCTTGCCTCGTATAGATAACATCTTTGATCAGCTCGGAGGTTCGAGGGTGTTTTCTAAGTTGGATTTGAGGAGTGGTTACCATCAGCTTAAGGTGAAGAAGGAGGACATCCCGAAGACAGTGTTCAGGATGAAGTATGGTCACTACGAGTTTGTGGTTATGCCCTTCGGCGTAACCAATGCGCCCGCAGTTCTTATGAACCTGATGAATCTGATCTTCTACGACTTCCTAGACAAGTTTGTCGTTATCTTTATTGACGACATCCTGATCTATTCGAAGGCAGAGGAAGAGCATGCATCGCACTTGAGGACAGTGTTGGAGATCTTGAGGAAGCATCGTTTGTATGCTAAGTATTCCAAGTGCGAGTTCTGGCTGGATAGAGTTGCTTTTCTCGGGCATGTGGTGTCTGGTGATTGAATTTCTGTGGACCCCGAGAAGATTGTGGCTATCAGAGAGTGGCCGGTTCCGCAGTCGGCGTCTGAGATCCGGAGTTTCCTTGGGCTTGCAGGATATTATCGGCGTTTCATTAAGGACTTTTCCCGGATTGCTGAGCCAATGACCAGACTGACGCGGAAGGATGTGTCATATGTTTGGTCTGATGATTGCGAGAAGGCTTTTGATGTTCTGAAGGAGAGATTGACGACTGCCCATGTACTTGTTGTGCCTGATCGGAGTGGAGGATTCGAGATCTTTTACGATGCTTCTGGCAAGGGTCTTGGATGTGTGTTGCATCAGCATGGGCATGTGGTTGCGTATGCTTCTCGTCAGCTGAAGGCTCATGAGAAGAATTACCCGACACATGATTTGGAGTTGGTTGTTGTCGTGTTTGCGCTGAAGATTTGGAGGCACTTCCTGCTGAGTGAGAAGGTGAAGATCTTCACTGATCACAAAAGCTTGAAGTATATCTTTACGCAGAAGGAGCTCAACATGCGACAGTGTCGATGGTTAGAGCTTATGGCAGACTATGAGATCGATTTGCAGTATCACCCTGGCAAGGTGAATGTGGTTTCGGATGCGCTGAGCAGGCTTCCAGTGGTGATGATGTTGACCTCGCAGTGGAGATTGCAGCAGGACTTTTGCGAGACTGGTATCGAGATTATTCTTCCTGGAGAGACCTCTTCGTTGATGTGTATGCAGATACAGTCGACGATCGTAGATAGGATCAAGGCTGGACAGGCTGGAGATGCTAAGCTGGTGAAGATTCGGGAGCAGGTGGAAGCCGGTCTGCGGACTGACTTCTTGATTCACGAGGATGGTTCGTTGAGATTTGGAGCCAGGTTGTGTGTGCCAGCTGGAGATATCAGAGAGGAATTATTGGTGGAGGCACACAGTTTGTTATACTCTGTGCATCCTGGTGGGACCAAGATGTACAAGGATCTTTGCCTGAACTTTTGGTGGCATGGTATGAAGAGGAGTGTGGCTCGGAGTGTAGCCAAGTGTTTGGTTTGCCAACAAGTAAAAGCGGAGCATCAGCGTACGGCATGGTTGCTACAACCGCTTCCGATTCCGGAGTGAAAGTGGCAGCACATCACTATGGATTTCGTGACTGGACTACCTCGGAGTCCGAAGCAGAATGACACAATTTGGGTGATCGTAGACCGATTGACCAAATCTGCGCCCTTTATTCCCTTCCGAGTAGGACAGCCTACTGAGATGCTAGCGAGGAGATATATGGAGGTAAATTCTTTTACTCTTCGTTTCTATTTCCTTTTCCTAGTTTAGATAGTGATGTAACGTGAATTGTGCAGGAGATCGTACGACTTCACGGAGTCCCTGTGAGTATCGAGTCAGACAGAGACACGAGATTCACATCTCAGTTTTGGCAAAGTCTGCAGAAGAGATTGGGTACGAGTCTGAGTTTCAGCACGGCGTACCACCCGCAGACGGATGGCCAATCCGAGAGGACGATTCAGATTTTGGAGGACATGCTGAGAGCGTGCATGTTGGACTTCAAGGGATCTTGGGAGGATCATCTCCATCACGTTGAGTTTGCCTACAATAACAGCTACCAGGCGAGTATTGGAATGGCGCCTTTCGCCGCGCTATATGGGAAGAAATGTCGATCGCCACTGAGCTGGGATGACATTGGAGATCGGGAGCTGTTAGGACCGGAGATGATCGTGGAGGCCGTGGATGTTGTGAGGAACATCCGGGAGAAGCTGAGGATTGCGCAGGACCGTTTCAAGCATTGGGCTGATGCTAAACAGAGGCCTTTGGAGTTTCAGCCTGGCGATCATGTCTTCCTGAAGATTTCTCCGAACCGCGGAGTTATTCGATTCGGGGAGAGAGGCAAGCTGAGTCCGAGGTTCATTGGACCGTTCGATGTTCTGGAGAGAGTTGGAGCTGTGGCTTATCGCTTGGCGTTGCCACCATCGCTGGTGGGAGTTCACGACGTATTTCACGTATCTCAGTTACGTCGATATGTTAGTGATCCATCACATGCTGTGGATTTCTCGGAGATTACGGTTCGTCTGGATCTTTCTTATGATCAACAGCCCGTTGAGATTCTGGATCGTCGACAGAAGCAGCTGAGGAATAAGACCGTCGGCATGGTTCGAGTGCAGTGGCGTCACGGTTCCCCTGGTGAGTCTACCTGGGAACGTGAGGATGAGATGAGAGAGCGCTTTCCGCACCTTTTCCCGAGCAGTGCTTGATGTTGATTCCGAGGACGGAATCATTTCTAAGGTGGGGAGGATGTAACGGTCTGTTTTCGTTGTACTTTGTTCGTGCACGTGCTCTTGGTCGTGCACGTGTTTATTTTAGACTTTGTTTGTTTGTGAACACTTTGGTGTGATATGCCGTTGTGAACGTCTCTGAGAGTATTAAATAGTGGCATTATCTTGGAACGACATTTCTCGAGTCGTTTTACCACAATTTAATCTTACTCGATGAGACGTGGCGATTTTCACTTTTGACGGGAGACGTTTCTAATTGTAGTTTCATCGTCCGACGTCGAAATTGAGATCCGTCTTCTTAGTTAGCTCACTTTCGTCAACACGATTACCCCGATATTTATTTTATAATTTTTGGAGTTTATTTGACCACTTTTATATTTTTAGCAAGGTTTATAATATTTTTAATAATTACGTTTTAAATTATTTTCGGCCAAATAAAATTTATTTTGAGTTTCAAACGTTTTAAATAATTTTTGAGCCAAATCTTAGCCCATATCTTGGCCGCAACCAATCCCTATGTGATTAGGAAGAGTAGATTCAAATTTTAAATTATTTTAAACTCCTAATCCCATTAGGATTAGCCCTAGACCTAGTCAACCCATCTACACTATATAAACAACCTCTAGGAAGACCTATTTTCGCAAGAAATTAACCCTAGCTGCTTCCAAACCCCAAATTTGACGTTGCGACGAACTTCTCCCGCACGACCGAGGAAAACAGCTCCGTTCCCCCGCTCAGACCGATAGCCGCCCCCGCACCAAGCCCCGTCCGCATCATTGCACAGCCGCCCGCTCCGTTCGCCCGCTCCGTCTGAGAGAAGCTCTCGGTCAGACCGAGAGCTCAAGCCGCATCCCGCTCCGCACAGCCGCCCGCACCAAGCCCGCTCTGTCGCCCCGCCTTCGCCCGTGTCTGACCGAGCGGATCGCCCGCACCGACCGAAGCCGCAACGTTGCAACGTTGCAACGTTGCAACCCCCGCATCCAAGGCGCCCGACCGACCGCTCCCTCCGCACCGACCGAGAGGAAGCCCCGCACCCGCAGCTGCGATCGCCCGCACCGTTGCACAGCCCGTTCCCCTGTGTCTGACCGAGCCAAGACCCCGTATTTGCTGTGTACGACGGAGAGCCATTCGTCGCAACCCCGCACCCATCGCACCACTTGCCACCGTGGGCCCCCCAAGTTCTCCAGCGGTATTGTGGGTCCCCCATAGGTCCCTAGGACTACTGTGGGCCCCACCTAGGTGCTTTCTCTCCGACGATTTGTCGCGTACGACGTTGCGACACGTCGTAGCCCGTCGTCGCACGTGCTAGCTTTGGAATCTGGATTCGTTGCTCCGGTTGCTGATCTGAACTTTCCAGCGAGGAATCCATATTGGAATCAGGACTTGGAGCGCGTTCTTTTATTCCAAACCCTGGCGTCGCTACCCGACGCCAGTATAGCTTTCGCGTCGTGTTGAGGTAACGCTTTGCACCCCTAGGACCCCCAACCCAATTGCATGCTAATCAAGACTAAAATCAGTATTTTTTTAAGTATTTTAAATGTTTTAGAATCCACTAATCAAGATTAATAAAACGGTTGTAGGCGGTGGACTTGTGCACGTAGGATTTTGTGACTTTGGACTCGTTGGACGGTGTTACTCAGACGTGATACTTGCAGGCAAGTGAAACTTGCCAACTCTTGTGTAGGGCCATGTTTTTAGGCCACTTCCTTGTTCTTAGCGTAAAAGAGACTAGTCAGTGAAATGATAGCTGGCTAGACGCCTACTTGATCTAGTTTGACAACGAAACTAGATCCGTCACCTAAATTGATCTAGCTTGACAAGGAAGCTAGATCCAACTCTTTAAACTTGTTTATCATGCATACTAAACTGTCATGTTTAATTTCCTTACCTGTACGCTTTACTACTTGTCATGTCATGTCATCCATGCATTGAATATCGCATTCGTAGCACACGCTACATACTTGTACTTGCTTGTCCTGGGCTAGGTGCACCCCTATGCCAACATGAAAAACACTTCATGGCTCGTGGTCCAGAAGCGAGCATTCCCGTTCGGGGGTAAGGCCCTGGCTCGATACACGTGGAGGGGTAGGGTTGAGCGACCACTCAGCGTAGAAGTGTGCCCGTACAGCCTCTTCAGCTGTAAGGCGTGAACTCTGTGCACGACATGAAAAGTGACTTGAGATTGTTAGTAGTTTACTACTCTTGCCATGCCATGCTAGTTGTCCTCTTGTACTTGCTTTACTTTACTTGTTGCACTCGTACTTTAACTACCATGTCATTGCATCATGCTAGAACTGCTAGGTTGCTTTTACTCGTACTTTCAGTTTCCTTGCACAAGTCTTTTAGACTTGCTGACATGTACCCCTTTCTCTTTTGGGTGTCACATGTTAGACCCTGAGCCAGAGACAGTTGTTGAGGACGAGGTGTTTGCTGACGCTGAGCCTGAGCCTACGTTCGTCGAGGAGTTCGTGGACACCGGAGACCAGTCTTAGTGACTGTTGAGTTGGTTTTGCTTTTAGGTTGCTGTTAGTTATCGGTGCTTGCACCATTACTTTGTTTTCGTACTTTGTACTTTTGTTGGCCATGCTGGGGCCGCTTTTAGACTCTTTTATTTTAGCCTGGTGGCTTTTCTGCGATGTTGAAATTTATTATGGATATTCTGAGATTTATTCTTTGTCTCATTTCCTTATTATTATCTTTGTTTCGTTTCGTATTGCAAGGACCTACAGTTTAAATTTGATTGACGCTTATCGGACTTGCAGCTTTGTAGCTTCAAGTCTGAGCGGACCTCCTCACGCTTCGCCTCCACGTTTTTGGGAAGTGGGGCGTGACACTTCCGCTCATCAGATTGTCGCTGTAACTCCACCTTCACCGATCTCCTTCCCACCCGGTTCATCGCCTTGCTTCCCAGACGGTTCCTTACCTCGGTTTCGTTGCCACCGGCATCGTCTCCCAGACCACCGGCCAGACTGCCCTTCTCGTCGATCTCCTTCTCGCTCAGACACAATTCAGTCCGTTGGTCAGCCACTGTCCGTCGTCGCCTAGTAACTTAGATCTTCTTCATCAAATCCCTTTCAACTCATCACTCGGTACTGACTTTGGAGTTACTCCTACAGCTTCCATAGCTGGTCGAGGTAAAATTGGTATGGCTTTAAATATTTCTAACTTTGTTGAGTCTGATACATGGATTAGTGATTCTGGTTCCTCTGATCATACGGCTTATGATAAATCATATTTTACTGAATTATCTTCCCCACCAGTGTCCCATGTAACCCATGCCAACGGTGAGGTTTTCCTGTGTTAGGGTCAAGGTCAGTTCGTATTACTCCCATCTTAGAACTTCATAATGTTTTATATGTACCTGACTTGTCTCATCACTTAATATCTGTTCCTCAGTTGAATACTGAACTTAAATGCTCCGTCACCTTTTATCCTATGTATGTGATTTTTCAGGATCTTCTCACCAGGGAGGTAATCGGTCGGGGGTATTTGAGGGGCAGATTGTTCCATCTGGATCAGACATATGCAGGGGAGAAACCAGGAGTACAATCCCGAGTCACTTTGACCTCGAGTTATGATCGGCTAAGTAAAATTTGGTCGTGACACCGCCGTTTGGGCATCCATATTTTAGTCTTATGAGAAAAAAACGTGCCTACTCTTTTTGTTGGCATGGATGAGTCTTCTTTCCATTACGGAACTTGTGTTTTGGCCAAGAGCCATCGTGCTACTTATTCTTCTAGTACTTCTAATAAAAGTGCCACTCCTTTTGAGTTGATCCATTCTGATGTTTGGGGACCATCTAAAGAGCCCAGCATATCGGATGAGAGGTACTTTGTGTTGTTTATCGATGATTGTACTAGATTGTCATAGGTTTCTTTTCTTAAAAATAAAAATGAAGTCTTTCATGCCTTCTAAGCCTTTCGTACTCTTGTTCAAACACAATACCAAAGTGCCATTAAAGTTCTTCATTCTGATAATGGGGGTTGTTTCAGAGTGTTTTCTCACTACAAAGCATTGACCGTGGAAAGCCCGGTCAACATGGTCAAGGGGCCCGCTTTGGGTCCCTCGGGGGCTTCGAATCGGTGCAGAAGGGGCGAGGGGTAGCCTCGGCCCTGGTTGAGACGCTCGGTCTCGGGCAGGTGTGCTCGGCCTCGGCTGGTAGGGGGACGAGGGGTAGCCTCAGTCGCCCAGGTAGATGCACGGCCGACAGGTGGCGAGGGAGAGTCTCGGACCCGATTAGGATGCTCGGCCTCGGTAGGACGTGCTCGGCCACGGCAGGCTGACGGTGAGGGGAAGCCTCACTGTCTGGTTGATCGAGTGGTCGGAGAGGGGTGAGGGGTATCCTCGGCCCGTTGATCTGTTGTCCACCTGCGCAGACGAGAACGCTCGTCCGGGGGCTGGACCTTGGTTCCGGCCAAATCCCCTCCGATGCCTAAGTCAGATAGAGATCTGAGAAA
This sequence comes from Scilla litardierei, assembly GCA_030789695.1. Taxonomy (NCBI): domain Eukaryota; kingdom Viridiplantae; phylum Streptophyta; class Magnoliopsida; order Asparagales; family Asparagaceae; genus Scilla; species Scilla litardierei. The sequence goes on along the minus strand of CM061133.1, from coordinate 62,148,876 downwards.
GGAGGCCCGGCGGAGACGGTCCGACTCGTGAGGAGATCGTGACGGCGTCTCTCGGCACGAGCGGGGGAGGAAGGAGATGAATTGGGGGAACGAGGTCGTTGATGGAGTACCTTAGGTTTTGTTACCTGAGATGCGGTCCCTTTCTTCGTCGTCTTCCTGGCCCTTTTGTAGAGCTCCCGCGTGATTGCCTCTGGCCCACGTCCCACGCCTGCCATTGATCGTGCCCCATCAGTCCCCCCTCGCCGCCGCTCTCTCCGCCCTGCCAGCACCTCCCCATTATCGCTATTTAGTGGTCGCGCGTCCGGGGGAGTGGTTTTCGCAGGAGTGGGCGAGCGACCAACGGGTTATTGGGGCCGGGTCGGATCGACGTTCGAGAGGGTCCCTTGCAGGGCCTTTGTCGAATGGGCTTTGAGGACGCAGATGGGCTTTTGACCAGTAGGCGGGCTCCTGGGCTCGTGCTCTACGGGTCTCGGTCAAATAGGCGTAACAATTGCCCCCATCGGTCGGGTTGATCGGCCTCGGCCGGTTCGGCTCGGCCGATGTGACCTCTGCCGGTTTTGACGAGCTCGTCAGTCGATGCCGACTCATTTATTAGTCGTCATCATGAGTTGGCCCGTTCGATGTTTTTAAGGCTCGGGTTCCGAAGCGCCGTCAGCCTTCAGATGTTGCCACGTGTAGCGGCAAGCTTATCCCTGCCGCTCGCGGAGTCGTCTTAAGTGGAGAAGCCGAAGGGTTCGTGAGCCGCCATTGGTGGGGTCGATCAGCCTCGGCTCGCTCAGATCGCCCGTTGTGTCGCCTGAGATTCTGAGCGGCGCTTCAATCGAGGCGAGGCCATAAATGCAGGTCATGATGAGGCGGATCGATTGGACTTCGACTGGCGCCAATTTCGGAACGCCGCCGACTCTTCGAGCCTCGCCACGCGTTCTTGTCAGGCGCTTCGAATTCTCCCCTGGCATATAAGATCCCCAGTTGTGTTGATTTCCACTTCTCCCTTGCTCCTCCTGGTATTCAAAGCCTTCAGCAACTCGGAGTTCCCCGTCGCCTTCGCTTCTTTGCCCTCTCCAAACTAGTTGAAAATAGGTAATCCCTCTCTTGCTTTCATCTTATGGCTGCTCTTAGGATATGCGGTTCTGGCCGGAGGACGAGGGGTCCTCCGGAGTCCGGGCGGGGCGAACCCCGGCTAGGGGAGTCTGGTTCCCCCGCCGGGAGTCGTTCTCTTCAAGACAAGGGGAAGGGGAAACTTTTTCCAGACTACGCCCGTGACGATGTTGCATCGGCTGCCGTGCGGCTTAATGTGCCCCCGGTCGTCCTCCGTACTCAGTCGAGGACTCCTCCTTCGGTGGCCGCAAAGATCCGGGAAAGATATCTCTGCTTCCCGTACGAGGTTCGAGTTCCCTTTATCGACGAGCGGATTTGCCTTCCGAGGGGCAATGAGGTCGGCGCCTACGTCGAGATGTTCCGCCTGGTTCTTCGCTTCCCGCTCCATCCTTTTATCATCCAGGTCATGGAACATCTCACGGTGTCCCTGTGTCAGTTCACCCCGTGCTCGATCGCGGTACTGACGGGCTTCGTAACGCTCTGTTGCATCCGCGGTCTGGAACCGTCTCTCCCCCTTCTTTTCCACTTTTATCAGATTCAGGTGGTCGGGCCGGGGTCATGGCTGCACCTCCGTGCCCGTTCAAGGAGGGAATGTCTGATAGGGCTTCCCCGCTGGTCGGGGGAGTGGAGCTCAGATTACGTCTTTGTGGTCTTTTTGGGTGATGCCCAGATCCTGACAAGCTGGGGCGCGTCCGTCCAGCCTTGCTCGACATTAGCCCTTTCCGACGCTGACCAGACAGCCGCCGCGATGCTGTCGGCTCTTCCTTTGGAATCGAAGTCCATCTGCTTTCTGTTGGACGACCTACTCCTGAAGGCCATATTGTGGTCCCCGGGTAGGTCGCTTTTTCTTCCTCGGACTGCCCTGTGACTCATCCTGATTTCGGTTTCCTTTGCAGGGATGGCAGGCCGCGAGTTTGTTCGTGACGTTGATGAGCTGATCCGTCGTGGAGCTGCTCGGAGCCGAGGCAGTACCTCCGGAAGGGCGCCTCGACGGACTGTTGAGGAGGAGGTGCGCCGAGCCGAGCCCTCTGTGGGCAAGGTAGTTGTCGTGCCTCCTGCCTCCTCTTCTGGCGATCCCCTCCCTGAGGGTGTAGCAAAAGTCGGATCCGCCCCACCAGCCCGAGTGACAGGGGCTGATGGCGGGCCCGGTGTCGTCCCCCCCCGTCCTCGGAGCGTCCCCTTCCGTCCCCGAGAGTGGAGATGGGGCAAGGTGGAAGCGCTCTCCTCCGGCGCTTGTGGAGCCTCACGGAGGGAAGAAGAGGAAGGAGGATGCGGAGTCCCCCAGCCCGGCCAGTTCTGTGCCTTCTGCCGACACCCCCGGGGGTCTTCAGGTGACTCTGACGACCACCCCCTTCGCAGCGTCCCCGCCTCCGTCCCCGGGAATCGGAGCGCTATTGGCGGGCCATATGGCTTCCCTCGATGTTGCCCCCGGGAGTTCGGTGTTCGTCGACCGAGCCCTGGCCCAGCAGGTGGCCGAGAGCACTGTCTTCCCCCGGGACCGCAGCACCCTCGAGAAGATTCCCGCCGACAAGGTGTCGGATTCTTTGGTTTGGGCCCTTCAACAGGTTCGGTCCTCTCGCAGTCCTTTCTTTCCCTTCACACCCTTCTTAGCTTATGTCCCTTTTTCCAGGGGTCGACGCTTGCCGTGGAATTGCAGCGGCGAGCCATCCTCTTGAGGAAGCTGGAGGAGACCACCATGAAGGCTCAGGAGCGGGCCGGGGCGGCCGAGGTGGCCATGATGGAGGCCCAGATGGAGTCTCGGCGCCTCACCCTCCATGTGGCTGCGTTGGAGGGACAAGTGGGTGACCTCGAGGGAAAGCTGGGGGATGCTCATCAGTCGGCTGAGGAAGCGGCGGAGTCGTTCCGCCTGGAGAGGGAGGAGCTTCAGAGGGAACTGTCGGACCGGCGGCAGGTAATGCGGCTTGCGGAGGAGGTGGAGAAGGGCGTCGTCGAGACCCTGGGGAAGAAGATCTTCGAGGTCCTCAGGGAGGCCTTCGGTAAGTATGTAGACATTATCGCCCCCCGGATCGTCGACGTCGTCCAGTCTTCCTTCCGGGAATGTGCGGATCGTGTCCGGCAAGCCCCTCCGCTAGTCGAGTCCCCTCGCTCCGAGCAGGGCGAAGCGCCCGAGGATGTGTCCTCTCGAGCTCGGGCTCATTGAGCCGCCCCTCCTGGCTTTATCCTCAAATTTTTTAGCATCCGCTTCGCTTTGGGCCAGTCTACTTGAAATGGATCCCTGGCCCCCGCCATCTCCTTCAGCCCCGCGGCCAACAATTGCTGGTTGCATGGCCGTTAGCTTGGATCACCTACTCTGGGTCTTTTGTCAACTAATTTTGCTTTGTCGGTGTCGATCTAGCTTCTGTTGGGGATGAACTCTGTCGTTTGTCGTGAGTAGATTGTTTGTAGGGTGTTTCCTTTCGCCTTGATCCCCTGTAAATAGGACGCATTTTTGTACTCTGGTTAACTATTACAAACGAAATCGACTTACTTGGATTTCTTGTGTACTTTGCGTTGTCGCCCTGTTCTTGGCTTGGGAATGGACGAAACTGGCGTTGGGGATTCTCCCCAGACTTATGAGCGTAGGGGTCGGTCAGCGAGGGCAGAGCTCCTCGGCTTAGGACCGGTCGGCGTCCGTGCCTGCTGGGGGAATTGCCCCCAGACTTATGAGCGCTAGATTCGGTCGGCGAGGGCAAAGCTCCTCGGCTTAGGACCGGTCGGCGTTCGTGCCTGCTGGGGGAATCGCCCCCAGACTTGTGAGCTCTGGAGTCGGTCGGCGAGGGCAAAGCTCCTCGGCTTAGGACCGGTCGGCGTCCGTGCCTGCTGGGGGAATCACCCCCAGACTTATGAGCACTGGAGTCGGTCGGCGAGGGCAAAGCTCCTCGGCTTAGGACCGGTCAGCATCCGACTCTGCTGGGGGAATTGCCCCCAGACTTATGAGTGCCGGAGACGGTCGGCGAGGGCAAAGCTCCTCTTCCTCCTCCAGTGAGGCGGCGGTCCCCGGCCTTTTGCGTTACTGGCGACATGTCAACTCCGTCGGGATTTTAAGTAAAGGCAATAAAAAGAATGCGTTTGTACTCTCATGGGTCCTGTCGGACCGGTACATTTGGAGGAAACGGAAAAAAGGAAATGAAGCTAAACAGAGGGATGCAAAACTAGATAACTCCCTCATACTAGGCTGCCACCGGGGGGAGAGACGTTGCCGGCTCACTCTATGATGCGGAGGGGGCCTTGGATGGTGTTGATCTTCTTCCCCTTGTCTGGCTGCGTGGAGGTCCCTTCTCCGTAGGCCGGCTCGTCGGCCTGATTCCTGGCGTGCCCTCGGCTCATCAGCTTCTCAATGTCCTTCTTCAGATGCCAGCAATCTTCCGTGTCATGGCCATCGTCCTTATGGTACTTACAGTACTTCTCCCGGTTCTTCCCGCCTCTTTTAGCCTTCGGTGGGGGGCGATCAGCTCGCTCTTCCTTCTGTACTTGGGCGAGAATGGCGTCTGGGGTGGTATCCCTCGTGCTTTCTCCCCGCTGCCTGTTCCTCTGCCTCTTCTCGGTCCGGTACCCTTCGGGGCTAGCTCGTCCGCCGTCGCCACGCTTGGTCCCTCGAGCGGTTTTTCCGGCATCCTCGGCCAAGGCCTCCTCAGTCAGCATGAAGCGTTCGGCCCTTGCCATGATCCCGGGGAGGTCCTTCGGGGGGTCGGTGTGTAGGGACTTCTTGAGGCCCCTGTGGCGAAGCCCTTTCTTAAGAGCCGTCTGGACCACCAGGTCGGGTGGGTTGTTCATGTTCAGCCTTTCCGCATTGAAGCGGCGCATGAACTGTCGGAGTGGCTCGGCCGGGCCTTGCACTATGTTGAACAGATGTTCAGCACCAGGTTTGATCAGCCTCCCCGCCATGAACTGTTTGCAGAACAACTGGGCGAGTTGCTCGAAACTGTCGATGGAGCGGCCGGGCAGGCTGTGGTACCAGATCCTCGCCGCTCCCCTGAGAGTTGAATAGAAGCCCCGGCAAAGCAGGTCATCGTCAGCTCCCTGGAAGGCCATGTCCCCCTCGTAATCCATCACGTGGTGTGCCGGGTCTCCTATTCCGTCGTACTTTCCCAGCACCGGGATCCTGAATCGAGAGGGGACTCGGGCGTCGGTTATTCTCCGCGATAAGGGACACCGGTCCCCGTGGATGCCTCCGGGGATGCGGTATTCGCCTGTTTCCGGCTCGATCGGGGGTGGAGGTAGCACCGGCGCCGGTGGGGCCGGCTCCGCAGCCTTCGCCACGCTGGGGGTCGGGCTGACCCGATGCTCCCGACTCCTCCTGCGGGAGCTCCTGCTCCGCCGTGATCGGTCTCTTGAGTGGTGTCGTTCGCTTCTCCTGCGGCGGGACGACCGTGATCGACGGGACGATGCCGTCATCGATTCGCCGTTCGTCCCTTCGGTCTCTCTTCGGCTTCTTTCACGATAGGGCGAGGAGGCACGTGACCTCGCCTGACGGGAGCTGGACCGCGCGAACCGACGCTCTGCGTTCGGTTTCCGGGTCCTGTGGTCGTCGACCACCGCGGACCGCAAGTGCGGGGGACCCCCCGCCCATCGGTGGCCATCGTTCAACGCGCCTCCGTCGGACGGCGCGGGGCCGACAAGCTGCTGTACCATCGCGACCAACGTCTGGAGGCTCGCATTGGTCTCCTGAGCCAGGGCACGGAGCTGTCCCTGTGTGGCTAGTTCTGAGCCACCGGTCTCTTCGGTTGAGTGGGCGGGGTGGCCGTCGACGTGCGTGTCCTCGGGGTTGCCATTAGATGCGCCATTCCCCTCCTCCGGGATGGGGGTCATGCGCTTCCTTCCATTGCTGGCTCGCGCCATTGTAGGTGTGGTTTGCTTCTTCGTGGGATGTTTTTCGGTTCCCACAGACGGCGCCAGATGTTTCAGAGTGTTTTCTCACTACAAAGCGTTGACCGTGGAAAGCCCGGTCAACGTGGTCAAGGGGCCCGCTTTGGGTCCCTCGGGGGCTTCGAATCGGTGCAGAAGGGGCGAGGGGTAGCCTCGGCCCTGGTTGAGACGCTCGGCCTCGGGCAGGTGTGCTCGGCCTCGGCTGGTAGGGGGACGAGGGGTAGCCTCAGTCGCCCGGGTAGATGCACGGCCGACAGGTGGCGAGGGAGAGTCTCGGACCCGATTAGGACGCTCGGCCTCGGTAGGACGTGCTCGGCCACGGCAGGCTGACGGTGAGGGGAAGCCTCACTGTCCGGTTGATCGAGTGGTCGGAGAGGGGCGAGGGGTAGCCTCGGCCCGTTGATCTGTTGTCCACCTGCGCAGACGAGAACGCTCGTCAGGGGGCCGGACCTTGGTTCCGGCCAAATCCCCTCCGATGCCTAAGTCAGATAGAGATCTGAGAAAGGAGGCCCGGCGGAGACGGTCCGACTCGTGAGGAGATCGTGACGGCGTCTCTCGGCACGAGCGGGGGAGGAAGGAGATGAATTGGGGGAACGAGGTCGTTGATGGAGTACCTTAGGTTTTGTTACCTGAGATGCGGTCCATTTCTTCGTCGTCTTCCTGGCCCTTTTGTAGAGCTCCCGCGTGATTGCCTCTGGCCCACATCCCACGCCTGCCATTGATCGTGCCCCATCAGTCCCCCCTCACCGCCGCTCTCTCCGCCCTGCCAGCACCTCCCCATTATCGCTATTTAGTGGTCGTGCGTCCGGGGGAGTGGTTTTCACAGGAGTGGGCGAGCAACCAACGGGTTATTGGGGCCGGGTCGGATCGACGTTCGAGAGGGTCCCTTGCAGGGCCTTTGTCGAATGGGCTTTGAGGACGCAGATGGGCTTTTGACCAGTAGGCGGGCTCCTGGGCTCGTGCTCTACGGGTCTCGGTCAAATAGGCGTAACAGGGGTGAATATGTTAATCATGTTATTCAAGAGTTTTTTTAGAACTCATGGGATTGTTCACCAAATCACATGCGAACACCGGAACAAAACAAAGTGTCTGAAAGAAAAAATCGACATTTACTAGACGTGGGTCGTGCCCTTCTCATTAGTGCTCATATGCCTAAGTATCTTTGGGGCGATGATGTAAGCACCTCCTCCCATCTTATCAATCGTATTCCATCTAGTGTTCTTGGGGGAAATCCCTTTTGAGGTTCTTGCATTCCATGTCTCTTTATCTTCATTTCATAATCTTCTAGCTCGCGTCTTTGGTGGTGTTGTTTTTGTCCATATTCCAAAAGCTCTCCATTCAAAGTTGGATGCCCGGGCAGTAAAATGTGTGTTTGTGGGTTACATAGGCTCTCAGAAAGGGTACAAGTGTTATCATCCACCTACCAGAAACTACTATGTCATTATAGATGTTACTTTCTTTGAGGACATGAGTTATTTTTACTCTTCAGATACGACTCTTCAGGGGGACAATTCATATTTTGAAGAGTTGTATCATGGAGAGGGGGAGAAATCAGAATGAGGAGAGAAAGGCACACAGGAAGCGAGCTTTTTGGAGAGTCTAGTTCAATCTAGCCTGTCACTTCCAAACAGCCAGACACCAGCTTCTATCACTGAGAATGAGGAAGATACAACCGCCTCATCAGCTTCTATCACTAAGAATGAGGAAGACACAACCGCCCCTCCTGTCAGCACTTCTACCTCTGACTCACAACTTCCTGGTGCAGAAGATCACTTATCTGAGGTACGTCCATCCACTGATACTAGTGAACCTAGGGTTGAGCAATATGTGTTACCCAATAGGTCCACTCGGGGTCAATCAGTCAAAAGGTATGAACCTACTCTCACTACCAAAGCAAAATATCATGTAGCCAACTATATGTCCAATAGGAGGTTATCTAAGTTATATGAATCATTTGTGAATCAAATATCTGATGTATCAGTACCTAACAAAATGCAAGATGCGTTGGGGGATCCAAAATGGAGGAAAGCAATGGAGGAAGAGATGGAGGCATGGCAGAAGAATGATACTTGGCAACATATGCCTGCACCATAAGGCAAGAAAGCTGTAGGTTGTCGTTGGGTGTTTACTGTAAAGCACAATGCAGATGGATCGGTGAACAGGTACAAAGCAAATCATGTAGCAAAGGGGTTTACTCAAACGTATGGGATAGACTACGATGAGACGTTTGCTCCTGTTGCCAAGATGAATACCATTCGGGTTCTGCTCTCATTTGCTACTAGTTTAAACTGGCCACTTCGACAGTTTGATGTCAAGAATGCATTCCTTCATGGAGAGTTAGTTGAGGATGTGTACATGAATCTTCCACCTGGATATGCTGTTTCCTCTTCTGGTGATTTTGTATGCAAATTGAGAAAGTATATGTATGGTCTCAAACAATCACCTCATGCCTGGTTTGGAAAGTTCTCAAACTTCATGCTGAAGGTTGGTTACAAGCAGAGCACCTCAGACCATACTTTGTTCCTCAAGCATCAACAAGGAAAGGTAACTGCTCTAATTATTTATGTGGATGATATGGTAATCACTAGTGATGATACAATTGCGATAGATTGCAGAAACAACTAGTATCTGAATTTGAAATGAAGGATCTGTGTGAACTCAACTCAAGTACTTCTTAGGAATTGAGGTGGCCAAGGGGTTAGAAGGAATCTATCTATGCCGGAGAAAATACGTCATTGACTTGTTGACAGAGATATGATTGCTAGATTGCAGGCCTATGGATACTCCTATTGAACAGAACCATTGTTTAACTGAATATCTAGATCAGATTCCTACTGATCGAGCTCGTTATCAGAGGTTGGTTGGGCGCTTGATTTATTTGCCCCAAACCAGACCAGATGTTGCATACGTAGTAAGCATGGTAAGTTAGTTCATGCATAATCCAAGTGAGAGTCATATGGAGACTGTTATACGGAATTTGAAGTATTTGAAGTCAGCCCCAGGAAGAGGTTTGTTGTTTTCAAAACACGACAATATTATGGAGGTTTGTGTCTTTACGGATGCAGATTGGGTGAGAAATATTACAGATAGAAGATCCACTTCATATTACTTCACTTTTGTGGGAGGTAATTTGGTTACATGGAAGAGTAAGAAGCAGAAAGTTGTGGCACGATCTAGTGCGGAGGCAGAATATAGAGGTATGGCTCAAGGAGTGTGCGAATTACTATGGCTGAAAAGGTTGTTACATGATCTTGGTTTTGGACTCACAAGTCCTATGAAGTTGTATTGTGATAATAAGGCAGCCATTGATATATCACAAAATCCAGTGCAACATGATTGAACAAAGCATGTACATGTTGATCGTCACTTTATAAAGGAAAATCTAGATGCCAATATTATTAGCTTACCTTTTGTTCCAACTGAACAACAACTTGTAGACATGCTTACCAAGGGAGTCTCCAAGAAGGCTGTTTATGACTCACTGAACAAGTTGGTCATGATTGATGTGTATGCGCCAACTTGGAGGGGGGGAGGGGGGGTAGTTAGCGTGAGTCATGGCACAATATAAGATTGAAATATATTGTGAATTTATTTGAATTATTAGTTACATATTCCGTAGATGAGAATATGGTAAGGTAGAAATATATTGTGAATTTATGTGTATTATTATTTACCTATTCCGTATATGAGAATATGGTAAAGAAATATGTAGGAGTAATTAGGAGTAATTGTATTGTATCCTTGTACCTATATATATTCTTCCTTTTGGAGAAAAAATAAACATCAGAGAATTCACATATTCCTATCATCTTTGAGTCATACACCCCTCTCCGACCAAAAAAATCTCGTCATGAGAAATTACATGAAATAAAAAAGAATCATATCTAGAAAAATTAGAAACAGAGGGTGGTATTTTGAATATTTAATGTATGGTTATAATTAGTTTGGACATATAATTAAGCTGTCGATTGACGTGTATGGCTACAAGTGTGTTAATTTTTGTTGTTTCTACTATCTCAATCCATTAATATTTCTACAATAATAATTTTTAATCCTTTTATAAATATTATGATTATAACTATTGTACATATGTTCATTGCATGTGCTAAAATATAGGTGTTGTTGAATATAAACATATTTCTACATTTGAATATTTTAGAAAATTAAAAAAAATTGGTATTACTAGTTTAGAAATATTATAACTTGTATTGTGTCATATTTAAAGTTCATATGCTTTATCTATAATGTGTGCACGTGCATCACACAAGCCGAGCTACTAGTAAGAATAATGATAACGGAAAAATAGCAATAGAGTTGTTTAGGTGGAGACTCAAGCTATTGGCTTAAAAACGACCTAGTTTCTTAATCCAGAAAAATGTGTTCATGTGGCGACCAATGATATAATTTGCTTTATTCATGCAGGATAAAAACTACAAGAAATACGGATTTTTATGCTTTTTCCCCCACCAAGATTATAACTTTCATAGTAGGGAGTTCTTGCCAAACATAGAGGAAACAAGTTAATGTGGGGACTTTCTACATGTAACATGATAATTCTCTCCCCCTTTTCCCCTACAGTTGCATATCTAACATAGAAAGTGATGTAGCATGATAAGTCCAAAAATATTTCTGTATATACATCCTTTTCAAATTGAATGATATTATGCCTTTTGGAATAAAAGACAAGAGGCATAGGGCTGGGTTTAAAATTTTGAAAATTTCCAAGCCCCAAATCCACCCTTTTCACTACTGATCATGACCTCTGTAGCAAACATGCTACCATTGTATGATGGTGGTGAAGCACCACAACATCACAACATTGCACCAGTTGTAAGATAGCACATTGGTCTCCTACCTAATTTACATTGGTTATTTTCAGAAATTTTGAGGTCACAGTCACTCCTTTTTTCCCTACATGCTTGCAGCCCAAGCAAAGTACAGACTTGAGGGTGATGATGGTAGCCCATTTTCATCATTCCTCTAAATCTAAAAAAGGTGGACTATGTACACCACAAATAGGGGTGTGTATGCAAGATTGTTTTTCAAAAATGGAAACAATATCACATCATTTTGTCTACTCACGCACATTCTCTTCTATTTTTTTCATTTTTGGAAAAACATCATTGCATACACATCCTATTTGGTGTTCTATATAGTCCTGACCAGAAAAAAAACTCATGACCAATCATAGCTCTGCGCATACTGATCCCAATTTTGAAAAGCATAATTTAAAAAAAATGCAAAAGAACAAAATCTACTAACATAAGGGCATCCAAACTCACCTGTTCAGTATGATGAATACAGGTCTTGGACTCTTGTGAGATAAACTTTGCATTGGAGTATACTCTCTCATAAAATAATGTATTTTAAGGAGGTTGGTTGAATTTTGTATCTTTTTTTAGAAAGCTTTTTAAAACACAAAGAATGCATTGGAAACAGGTCAAGGGATTGTTTACATGATGATTAATGGTGGTAGCTCTACAAGACTACATCTCAGGAGAGCAAAATTACCAATTAATCATCCATTAATCTGAGTAGGTTTTTATTAAACAATTGATTAATGCAGATGACGAAAAGGAGCGTGTGCACTTTCCAACATCTTTTGCCCTTTTTATCATTTTACTCGGCACCTCTCTCTCTCTCTCATCCTTTTTCTCTTGTCTCCCACTCGTTGCCAGCTCAAGGAAATATACGAGAGAGAATGAAAACAGAGCAACGAGCAGTAACTTCCATTTCAATGCATATCTGAGAGAAAATCTGAGGGGGAATTTAATAGGTAGCAGAGACTTGCAGATTTTTGTTCGCTGGATTCTCTGTTTCAATCTGCATTCTATCAGGTTCTCTCTCTCTCTCTCTCATAATCTCGTAGTTACTCTTATTCTTTTAAATTGAGATTGGGTTGTTTTTAAGATTTTTATTCGCATTTTAAATGACCCAGAAGAAAAAATTAGACAGCTGAACCATTTTGCTCATCCTTTCTTGAGATCATAGCTGGCGCTTTGAAGATTAACCTCTGAAAAATTGAACAAAGTGTTGCGGTCAGTTGCATTATGGAACCATTCTCACCAAAAAAAAATAGATTTTTTTTGTTCATTTTTGAAGCAGCGCTTTTAATTTTGTTGCTTAAAGGGGAGAAACGCTTTGATAGGTAATTTGGACGAGATTGTATGGGTGCTGTCAACCTGAGTTGCTTCTCAACAATTGAAGTTCATTTTTTGTCAATTTAATTTCCGTTAGTTTGGATTTTGAGAGCATTTTAGGACTTTAATTTTTCAAATTTTTACATATTATATAAAGTGCTCTGTAGGAATTCCCTTGTTTCTATTGTTCTTGAGCTCATTGGGTTACTTTTCTCCAACAATTTCCATAATAAGGGCAAATTGCATACAGATCCCATGTTTTATGAGATATTTGTAACTAAACCCACTCAGTCTTTGATACGAACACTGCCGACACTGAGATTTTATGGATTGACAGACTAATAAATGGTAAGTTTTTTATGATACATTGGAAAGCACTAAAGTACGCGCCGGCCGGGTCTCGATCCCGCGCCTCCCCAAGAGTTAAGGGGAAGATAATGTCATCTAAGAAATTGCAAATTGCAAGGGTAAGTTGCACTTAGACTCCTTGAGACTAGAATTTTGACGGTAATTTAGGGGTCTCAATGTTAGTATCAATGATTGAGATGTTTAGTCACAAGTACTGCATAAAACATGGGGTTGAGTTCTCTGCACTCTTTCTGCGTGAACAACAACCTCCCTATTTTAAAAGTAAAGGTGGTATTGCAACTTAAAACCAAATTTCATTCAACTTCAACCTCATTTTACCTTTAGATTCTAAATTCTATTGCTCTGTTCTTCATGTTCCCAATTTTTTGGTTAGCATCTACAACTTTAGGCATTTTTATGTTAAAATGTGTAGATGGTTAAGACTTCATATTTTGTTTAGTAGGAACTATTTACAATTTTTTCCCCATCTTTTAAACCATTATGATATTAATGCTACAAGCTTTCTGAGTTTTTGCCAAATTATAGTTGGGGGGTCATATATTAATATAATAGACGCAATGCAAAATTTTGCTTTCTAAGTTAGCATTCTAATTTCTGGCTTCTGGTGATGGGTAAAAACTCATCTATGGCAAGATCTTAAACTGAAAAAATTATTTTGCAGTAGAGTAAAATTGCAAAATTGCTAATAAAACAACCATGTTTTGGCCAACTTTCTATTTGTGTCCACTTTTTTTTTCTCCATCCATTCCTTTTCGATGTGAGACTATAGTCACACATGAATATCCCAACATTTGTTTATAAAATTTATCCAGTCAATATCCTATTAGAATATAAAATTATTTCCATCTTACTTACATTAAATTTGAAGTTTTGGTGCAATGACCGAGATATTAACTTCGTATTAGAGCAAAACAGATTCAAATCCCCCAGCCCAGAGAGCAACTACGCAAAAGCTTAGGTTTCGGCCACCCACTTGAGCCTGGCATCCTGCATTGTTATCCAGTAATTACATTTTCTGAACAAGATAGATTGTTATAAAGCATTTTATATAATTATATTTCAAAATATAATTAAATTATGCATTTCCTCTTTCAGCATCAAGCAGATTGGATGAAGCGATCTCTCCTGTCTTGAGTTTTGGAACATCGTTTATGTGTTTTGTGAGCGATTGCAACCACTGATTTGCAGCAAATTCGAAGGTTGGTAGGCAAGTACTGAAGCCGTGTTATTTGTGTTGCCATTAAGGTTATGCATGAAACCAACAAGCAGCCGTAAATTCTGGTAGACCTAAAGAAGTGATCAATGAAACGATAGTGCATTTCTTCTTTATGATCCTCTCCATCATCAACTGCATTGCTAAGGGGATAGCTTCCATATATAATTTTAGTTTTGTATCGCAGGTTACATTTCTAGTTAATGGACAAGCGAAGTTGGCCTTGGAAGAGGAAAACATCTGAGAAAACAGCAAGTGCTACAGATGCTACCACTTCATCAAATAAAGGGGATCAGGTTCATTCATCCTGAGCTTCCAAAATGAATAAACATTATCCTTACTCGTCACATACCTCTTTCTCTGATTAAGTTTTTTTCACATTAGATGCATCCGCTTTTCATTTTGTTTTTTCAAAATTAATTCTACATTTTAAAAGACATTTTTCACGTTCAGGTCCTCAAGCTTACTCTATGTGCTACAAGAGACCGTAACTTAAGATCATACCATGTTCTAATTGATGACAGAGAAGTAAATGGGTGAATACTAGGACAGGCAAAGCTGTTTTATTACAGTTGCTACAATATTTCGGTTAAATTATGAATAGCTTGCTTGAATTAGGGTGAAATGGTGAAAATCCATCCAACGTTTAACCCCAGTTGCTTTAATTCCCACAACATTGTAGTTTGAAATGTTACCCCCAACCCCAGCTTCAGTTGCTGCATGCACAATTTACTTTTCTTAAAAAAACAAGGGGGCTCTTTTTCTTCTTTTTAAACCCAAGTCTTGAAGATTTTATCTGTTCTCTTGCTTGTATCTAAATTCTTTGAGCCACAAAACTTGTGCGCTTTCTTAGTGAAAGCTAATCTTTTGTGTAGTTCAGTACGCAATAATAATCAATAAAGCCAAAGGATCAACATTATTGCCCAATCTGCTCGAAAACACTTCTGATTTCTCAAACTGAACTCTCCAGCTATAGTGCCACTAATGCCAACAAATATCAGCAGAAATTCAACCCTAACAATCTCCCCCTTTGGCATTATGTGGCACAACCCAAAGCAAGCACCAACCAAGCACACATTCTCCCCCTTTGAGCCACAATAATCCAAACCACATTCTTTCCCTTACAAGAACAACCCAAGCAGTGATCACCTCAGAAGAGACAACCAAAATTCAGAAAAAGTATGTCCTCATGACTCTAATACTTTTCAACTAGCCTCATATCTCCAAAAGAAAATTCAGAAAAACTCAACCGAGACACATCCAGAGGCTCCTCTGTCTCTCTTATTAGCAAATAAATCCTCAGGCACAGCGGAATAAGAGGAAGAACACTATACCTCACATCTGACAGTAGGGTGACGAATGAAATGATGTCCAGGGTAGAAATCGAGCTCTGAGGGGCCGAAAAGTAGATGTAGAATTGAAAACATCGGTGGTATTGACAGAGGGTACATGCGAAGATCCAATGGCACCGTCGGAGGAAGAGCAGTGAGCAGAGCGGCGAGATAGCACTCTGATAATTCTGGAGGAAGCTTCATGAGACTTTGGCCCAGTTTGCTCACAGTGATTATCGAGGGGAGATGTCGAGTCTGGTGTCATAACATCTGCAGCAACATTGTTCTGTGTTGTATCTAATGTTATAACATTAGTCACAACATGAAGTGTTTTTTCTGAAGCTGTAGTGTTCTTGCTATATAATTCAGACTTCCTGACCCATTGCTTCTTCATCTTCATATCAGGGTGTCTAACATTTCTTCCTTCCGACCAATGTCGCATGCGACTTAAGCAATTTCTCTCAGTATGTCCTATGAACTTGCAGTAAGCACACGCAAGACAACCACCTTTTACGCATCTAGTCTGCTTCTTCTTCTGATCATGCCCCTTGTGCTGACCCATTCTTTCAAGTTCTTTGGTAACTTGACTTCTTCTTTCAGCAGACACATTATAAAAGGCTCCTCTATTGTATCTCACTCCAGTGCGATCTCCTGAAATCTTACCTATGTTCAAGATATCATCCAGCTTTGCTTTTACAGAATTTCACTTATCCAATGTGCATTCAGCATTCTCTGCTCTGAGAAGAACATTTCTGAAGTTGCTTTCCAATTCTCTACAATTTTTCTCAACTTTCAGACATTTGATTTTGACCTCCTTCTCTTTCTTTAGTCTTTCATTCTCCTCCTTCAGGACTTTGTTGATATTGCAGATTTGCATCCACTTCTCAAACATCACCTGATATGCTTTTCGAATATTATCGCCATTAACTTCCTCATCGCTATCAACTTTAGACTCAGATTCAGTGCAGGATGTTGTACTTAATGTTGCAACATTCTGTCTGACATTGGCTAGTTTGTTGCCAGATGTTGTTTCTGATGTTGCAACATCTGATCCAACATGACTATGAGTGTCACTGACTATCGGATTGTCCTTCCCGGATGGTTGTAAATGCAACATATTTTCTGGTTATGTTCTCATCTTCTGCACTTCCTTCCGATTCATCATCACTCCAATTGCTTGCTAAAGATTTCCCTTTCTGCTTCTTGAGTGTATTGGCACATTCAGCTTGTATGTGGCCAAAACCCTCACATTCTCTGCACTGTATCCCTCTGCCTTTCTTCTTGCCTGCAGAGGGAAGATTTGCTCATGCCGCATTGTTACCAGATCTGAAGTTTTGACCCTTGTTGCTTATCATTCTGTTGAAATTCTTAGTCAGCAAGACAATGTCATCATCTAACTCAGACTCATTATCTGACTTGTAGACTTCACGAACTTAGCTTTTAGGACAACCCCTTTGTCCCTCTGATTCTGCTTCAGATTCATTTCATAGGTCTGAAGAGATCTCATGAGTTCATCCAGTCTCATGGCAGACGTATTTCTGGCCTCCTCAATGGCTGCAACTTTGGTTGAGAATTTGTCTGGAAGAGATCTCACGGTTTTCTCAACTAACTTCTTTTGAGAATATTTCTTCCCAAGCTGGAAGGCCTAATTGGCTATATCTCTCAACCTCCCATTGAATTCGGCAATAGTCTCGTCGACATTCATCCTTAAATTTTCAAACTGAGAAGTTAGCATCTGGAGTTTGGAAGCTTTTACCGTACTTGTTCCTTCATGAACATTCTGGAGAATATCCCACGCTTCTCTGGCATACTCACATGTCGAGATCAACTTGAATTGCTCTTCATCTACAGCCGAAAAAATAGCATTAGTTGCTTTAGAATTGCACAAGGCCGCAAGTTCTTCAATCCGACTCCAGTCTCTTGCCGGCTTGAGGTGTTCTTTGCCATCTTTGTCAATTTCAATCGGTGGTGTCCATCCTTCAATGACAGTGATACATGCCTTCTCATCAATGGATTTAATGAATACATGCATCCGAGACTTCCAGTAAGTGTAGTTTGTACCAGTGAGAAATGGTGGACGAACAACGGAGGCACCTTCTCGTGTAGCCATGAATCAAGTACTGAAATCCAAGATCACACCTTCTTTGATAACAAAGTTACACGGGTGACCTGCTCTGATACCAATTGTAGTTCAGTATGCAGTAATAATCAATAAAGCCAAAGGATCAACACAAACCAATCAAAGACACACAAGACTTGGTAACGCAGTTCGGTGCGCATACCTACATCTGCGGGGCCACACCCAGAAAATCAGAATACTCCACTAAAATAATCAATGAGTACAATCACTAATTGTCGCGATTCTATTAGGAGGAACAACCTCCCCCTCAATACAAACAGTGATGGGTGGTCTCTACCAACCCATGGAGTATTCTCGACAAGCTCCCATTGCCCATAAGATCTCCTTGCACCACCGACTAGAATCAACTCCATTGACTCCTCCACCGTCGGCCTCCCTCCCGGAGTTCTTCGATAAACTTTCGCAAAAGCCGTGCCCTAGCCGCAAAACCACACAACCCATATATCCTTCGCTCCCCCTTAATTGCGGAGAAGATAGGGAAGGAAACTTGAACAATCTGTGCAGATACTGCAGCCCGCAAAAATCCAAACCAATTCGGGCAATTGGTTCCGCAAAATCCTCTAGCATTAAACTGATTTGCGAGCGAGAATCTCTCCAACCGATTCTATAACAAATTCCGAGAGATAACAACTTCCAATTATATCTCCAACAGATCTTCAATTGCAACAATAATAAGAAGATTCTCTCCAATCGAATCAACAATAAAAACGAGAGAATAATAGCTACCAAATATATCTCCAGCGATTCCTCAATCACAGCTACCTATACTAGAATATGTTGAAGATAGAATAAAAAGATCTGCAACAATCAATCTTTCCAACCAACAGATCTGCGAGATATTCACTTCCTATTGCAACCCTACATCCCCTCAATTTAGCAACTAATTTAGGAATGGCTTTCTAAATATCTCTCATGAAGATATTCCACAATCAATTCAGGAATCTCCGACATTCTAGGCAGCAAATCAGATCTGAATCTGCAGACAAATCTGCAGACCGAAGCAGCGTTTCTTCATACGAACCAGAATTCCAGATCCCGAATGTTGAACATTATGTTGCAACATTATGTTCAACATTACTGCCCAATCTGCTCGAAAACACTTTTGATTTCTCAAACTAAACTCTCCAGCTATAGTGTCACTAATGCCAACAAATATCAGCAGAAATTCAACCCTAACATTTTGAATTCCTTGTCTCTATACCAAAACTTATAATGAGGGTTGAATGTAATATTATTGTAGTATAACACGCACTCACAGGTTATGCACCTTTTTATAGGTTGAAACATGAGATTTTGCATAGCTGATTTTTTTTAATATCTACTTTTTTTAATTGTGCGTCCAATAAGATTTGAACCTGGGTCGCTCTGATACCATAGTTAAGCCCCGCAACTACACCAAAACTTCATAGTTGTGATAGGGTTAGGGAAATATTTTTATAATCTAACATAATTCTATGCTAGGTTTGGTTGAACCCTAATCCATATTGGTAAGTACCTTTTCTCGAGCCAAAACAGAGCCGAGCAAAGCAAGGCTTCATGCGGAGAAAGGGTCACACACAATCATGTGTCGCATGGATTAGTTTGGGGTTCGGATGCGGAGCCCCCGACCTAAAATTTTTAGGTGCCATTTTGGTATTAGTTGCTTTTATACCCAAATTGTTCAGGAATATATTGAAAATTTTATACTGTAAATTAAAGCTATGTATAAATGGTTTATTTCCAACTGTTATTGTGCTTCTTCTTTAGGATGGTATATTCTATGAGAGAGGTCTAAGATCTAAAGATCTTTTCTGTAATATGTAATTATTGTAGATGGGTTTTGGCCTTAAATGGCCTAGTACCCGACCCGGCCTAACAAGTTGGTTGGAATACATAATAAATGGGATACGTAATAAATGTGACATAATAAATTGCTATTAAGGAAAATAACATTACGGGATTTGTTACAAGATTTATTATGCGATTTATTGTGAGAAATTATAGGAGCGGTTATGGGGTGGAGGGATGATGGTGGGTCCTATAAATGGAGAGGAGTTCTCCTCTTGTTCAATAAAAATCAGTCCTCTCCGAAATCTCCCTTCAACAAATTTCTCCTCTCCTATCTGAGATCCAACATTGGTATCAGAGCTCATTCCTTTCTCGATCCGCGTCCCAACCCATATTAGTTCTTCGGTCTTCAATAACAATCAGTCATCACCGAAATCCCCCTTCAACAAATTTCTCCTCTCCTATCTGAGATCCAACATTGGTATCAGAGCTCATTCCTTTCTCGATCTGCGTCCCAACCCACATTAGTTCTTCGGTCTTCAATCTCTGTGCAAAGCTGTCCATCTGCATTTTCCTGAGGTGATCTCAAATCCACGAGGCATCAATTTTTTCTCTGTTCAATCAGTGCAGTGACCCACCAATTTCAGAATTCCCCTCTCTCGGATGTCGAGCGGCGGTGTGTTTCCTGCTCCTCAGACGGCAGCAATCTTTGACGGCTGGGGTGATCTCGGGCGGCTGCTTGAGATCAGAGAGATCAAACACTTCGATCTCGAAGAGGGAAGCTCTGATTGGCTTCAGATCGGCGGCTTGTACTCAATGGATCGAAGTTTACACCCTTTTGAGATCACGCGTAAGGGGATTTTGGTGCGGGGCCCGCTGATCTGTTCATACTGCGATGTGTGGAAGAGGTGGTTCCCGCCGCCAGAGGTTTATGGTAGGGAAAGATGAGAAGGTATTTGCTATGGGCAAGTTTATGCTTGGTCATGATTTATTTTGTCCTTCTGTTGTAAAATCTGAAATTGAAAATAAAGATTGTGATCTGAATTATTCCTCGTGTCTCTTGTCTGATTATGATCTTTGGCATATGAGATTAGGTCATCCTGATAACAATAAGATGAACCAGTTAATAAAAATGAATTTATTATCGGAATTGACAGATGTAAGGACAGTACCCTATGAACATTGCTTAACTATGAAGTTGAACAGGAAATCATTCTCGGAAGGTCAAAGGGCTAATGAATTGTTGGAATTGGTTCATTTTGACATTTGTGAGCCTTTGAGCATAAAAACACGTGGGAATAAGGAATATTTCATAACATCTATAGATGATTATTCCAAGTATACCTTTTGTGTATCTTAAATAGAAAGTTTGAAGCTTTTGAAAGTTTTAAAAAATACAAAGTAGAAGTAAAAAACTTTGAAGGAACATAAAGATGTTAAGAACTGATATATGTGCAGAATTCAACTCAAAGGAATTTGAAGATTACTATATTCAATACGGTATAAAAAAGCATACCAATATGCCTTATATGCCATAACAAAATGATGTGGCTGAAAGAAAGAATAGAATATTAATGAATGCAGTGAGATGTATGTTATCACATTCTGGTCTCTCTAAGGATTTTTGGGGAGTAGATATATTGACTGCAAATTATGTTCAGAATAGAATTCCCAAAGAATTAGTCAAGACAACACCGTATGAGATATGAATGGACGTAAACCCAATTTAAGTCATTTGAGAAAATAGGGTTGTGTGGCCCATGTTCACATTCCATATAAGGTTAGAGATTAGCTAGATCCCAAAACCGTAAGATGTATATTCATAGGATAGTCTGAAAATTCTAAAGGATATAGATTCTTTCATGCAAATAAAGGAGTAATTAAAAGTAGGAATGCTACTTTTCTAAAAAAATCTAGAGGAAAAGGAATACGTCCAAGAAAATGTGTTATCCTTGCTGGACTTAGATGATGTTCCTAATAATGACTTGGATGTAGTGGATGAAGTACAACATCCAATTATGTAAGATGAACCTGTAAATGAGAATATACTTACGATAAATCAACCAAATGAACATGTCCAACCTACAACCCTTAGTGGCAACAAAAGACACAAAACAATACATGCATGGATGGATGGTTATTGTTTATATTCATGTGAACCATCTTGTTTTTAATGGATATTGATGTAGATGAGCAAGCTGATCCCTTGAATTATACAGATGCAATGAAACCATCTGAGTCATATCAATGGCTTGAGGCATGAAAGGGGAGCTTGACTCAATTAAGAGAAATAATATATGTGAGCTATGTGACTTATCAAAAGAGAGGAAGTTCATATGATGCAAATGTGGGTTAAAGAAGAAATATCGGGTTGATGGATTTATTGATACATTTAAGGTCTGGTTAGTTGCAAAAGGGTTTACTCAGAAAGTAGGTATTGATTACCAGGAGATTTATTCTCTGGTGGCTAAGTTTGCATCCATAAGGATAATCTTAGCAATTGTGCGCATCTTTAATTTGAACTCTACCAGATGGATGTCACGACTGCATTCCTCAATGGAGAGTTGAAGGAAGTTATATATGGATTATTGTGTGTCTAGAAGTCTCCATATTCGTACCACAAGTGCATGATATAGTTGTGCACTTACGGGTCGATCCAAAGGGAGGCAAGTGTTGAGTATTGGTTTATTTTTAAGTTTCTTAGCTACGCGGGTCGATTGAGAGGAAGTACGAATATTGAGAGGAATATCAATATAAGGAAAGCTCTAGAGCCGAGTATCTCGATATCGAAATTAGACAAGTATTGATTTGAATTGATTGGTTATTGAAATCATGCGATAAAGCGAGGTTGTCGTACCAACGTATTTTCATATCCCCCACTCTCGTGATGTTATGATACGACTACATATCCCATGCCCAATCCAACTCTCGTTGGTCATCGCCAAGCAGTAGGTGCATTATGCTCGACAAATGTCCCTAATTCTCCTTCATGCCACTATCATAGATAGAATTCGGATCAATGTTAGGAGGGCCCTAATCCACCCCCAACTCTCGTTGGTGACGTGGATAGTAGGAATTGACATAGGGATAAAAAACTCTAGATCAGTCCTAAATATTTCTAGCGACTAATCTATTAATCCACGAAGGGGGATCGATTTATACCAATAATATTCATCCTAACAAACCCCTAATCATCAATTATTCAACAACAAATCACAAACACATCAATACATAGCAAATCTAAATATGGTTCAACACATGGCTCTAGATGAATGACTACTCACAATCCATTGATAAAAACATTATTAGATGTAATAGATGATTCATAAAACAACAATAGAGACATGGAAATAGCTATCTAATTGATCCACAACAATAGAAGACAAAGAAAACCCAATGATTCATTTAAATCCAATACCTAAAAATAACAAAGAATAAAAGAGAATAAAATCTGGAGCAGAGAATAAAGAACAAAAAACTGAAGAAAGACTTTGAAATTCCTCTGAAAACTTTGAAAAGCCAGCACCTAAAAACTAGAGAACAAAAAACTATATATACTAACCCAAGAAATCCCCCAAAAGACCACAAATGTCTCTTGATGGCGCCCAAATCGACTCAGAAAACCCTAGGTGATGCGGTCGCGTGGATTCTCACGCGGAATCCACGTGATCGCATCGTCGCAGGGTCCAGAAAGAGTTTTCTGTATTCATTTTCTTCATCTGCGACGCGATCGCGTCGATTCCCACGCGATCGCGTCGATTTGCATCTTAGCTTCTTCAAAAATCACTTCCAAATGGTCGTGTTTGGGGCCTTCTGCTCCTTCATACGACACGGTCGCGTGGAGTGACACATGCGGCCACGTCGTTCCAGATTTTGCTCCACTTTGGCTTTGTAGTGACGCGATCGCGTGGAGTAACACACACGACTGCATTGCCCCTGTTTTCAGCTACTCCTTTGGGGATTTTGGCGACGCGTCTGCATGGTGTATACCGTGCGGCCGTGTTGATCATTGCTTCCTCTTCATCCCTTTGATGCAATTGGCTCCCGTTTGCGTCCCGATTTCTTTCCAAGTCTTCACTTTCGCTCTAGGGTCTCGAAACTCCATGTTTACGCCTGAAATATGCAAAAGAAATCCTAGAGTAAAAAAGGAAACAAAAGATGAATGAAATGATATGGAATATGCGACAGAGTGGTATGAAATGCATGAAAATACTATATGAAATATATACAAAATAAACACTCATCATGGATCAACCCGAGGGATTTCAGGTTGAGTGACACGAAGACAGAGTTTATAAATTAAAGAAATCAGTGTATGATTTGAAACAATCATCTAGACAATGTTATCTCAACTTTCACAATACAATTATCCAACCTGGTTTCATTGCAAACAAATTTGATAATTGTGTGTCTTCAAAAGTGGGAGCAGATTTACAATATTATCCAAGTATGTGGATGATATTTTGCTAGCTGGAAATGACATTGAAATGTTGAAGAAGATTAAATCATCACATTGGAGTGAATTTGAGATGAAGGACATGAATGATGCATTCTATATTCTTGGAATACAGATCCTTAGAGATCAAAAGTCTAGAATGTTAAGTTTAAACCAAGAAAAGTATTTGCATACAATATTGAGGAGATTTGGAATGTACAATTCTAATCCGACATATACACCATTGGTTATGAGGAAGCGGTTATGTAAAGACTAATGTCCTGGAGAGCGACATAAACCGCTAGGTGTTTCATATACTTAGTCTATTGGAAGTTTAATGTATGCAATGTTGTGTACTAGACCAGACTTGGCGTACATAGTTAGTTGGTTAGTAGATATCAAAGTAATCCTGGTATAGCTCATTGGAAAGCTGTTAAGAGGATTATGAAATATATAAAGGGTACGGTACACCACAAGTTAGTTTATCAAGCAGATTCGCTTGAGATTCTTAGTTATTATTTTGGAGGGGACAAATATGATAGGAAGTCAACTGTAGGATATATGTTCATCTTTAGTGGTGCAGCTTATTTCATGGGGTAGCAAGAAACAAGGTTGTGTAGCGAGATACATTCAAGAAGCTGAGTATATAGCCCGTAGTATGTCAGCTATCATGCGGTCTGGATCAGACGATTCCTATTGGACTTGGATCTCAATTTGATGGATGGGTCAATTGAGATGTACAAGCAGCCTTCAGCTTGATCCACATTGGTGCAAACAGTTATAAGGGAAGGCATATTGAGAAACAATATCATTACATTTATGATATGGTGGAAAGGAAAGAAGTCAATGTGACTTATATTCCAAGTGATATGATTGTTGATCCCTTGACGAAGGAAAGGTATTCCAGCCGTTACATTCATCAAACATGTTGTTTGATGTGACTTAAAAATATCTAAGTCAAGAAAACTTTTATGAATAATGAAATGAGACGATCATGAATAATGATTGCACTCGGTGAATAAAATATTCATATCTTACGAATAGTAGGAGTATGTGAAATTACATCACGTGTTATATCTCACAAATAGTGGGATTATAACCGGAATGCACTTGGTCACTTTAGGCCAAGTGGGAGATGTAGATGGGGTTTGGCCAGAAATGGCCTGAAAAGACATATTGAGATACAATATCATTACATACATGATATGGTGGAAAGGAAAGAAGTCAATGTGACTTATATTTCAACAAGTGATATGATTGTTGATCCCTTGACGAAGGATACTCCAGCAGGTACATTCATCAAACATGTTGGTTTGATGTGACTTAAAAATATCTAAGTCAAGGAAACTTTCATGAATAATGAAATGAGACAATCATGAACAATGATTGCACTTGGTGAATAAAATATTCATATCTCACGAATAGTAGGAGTATGTGAAATTACATTATGTGTTATATCTCACGAATAGTGGGATTATAACCGGAATGCACTTGGTCACTTTAGGCCAAGTGGGATAGATGGGGTTTGGCCAGAATGGCCTGAAAAGACATATTGAGATACAATATCATTACATACATGATATGATGGAAAGGAAAGAAGTCGATGCGACTTATATTCCAACAAGTGATATGATTGTTGATCCCTTGACGAAGGATACTTCAGCAGGTACATTCATCAAACATGTTGGTTTGATGGGACTTAAAAATATCTAAGTCAAGAAAACTTTCATGAATAATGAAATGAGACAATCATGAACAATGATTGCACTCAGTGAATAAAATATTCATATCTCATGAATAGTAGGAGTATGTGAAATTACATCATGTGTTATATCTCACGAATAGTGATATTATAACCAGAATGCACTTGGTCTTTTTAGGCCAAGTGGGAGATGTAGATGGGGTTTGGCCTGAAATGGCCTTGTACCCTGCCCGGCCCAACAAGTTTGTTGGAATACGTAATAAATGGGATGTGTAATAAATTTCTATTAAAGAAAATAATATTACGTGATTTATTGCGGGATTTATTGCGGGATTTATGTGAGCGGTTCTGGGGTGGAGGGATTGTGATGGCTCATATAAATGTAGAGGAGTTCTTCTCCTCTTGTTCAATAACAATCAGCCATCTCCAGAACCCCCTTCAACAAATTTCTTCTTTCCTCTCTGAGATCAAACAATTATTTATCTTCCAAAATACTGAAACTATTTGATGCTGTTTGAGAATGTAGGACTTGTCCGAAGCTAGTAAAATTTGTGTGTTTGCGTTGTTGTTGATTTCAATTCTTGTTTATACTCTTAACACCCTAGGGTTTTTTTCTCCATCGCATTATGCTTCTCTTTTGAACCCAAAATCCAATGTGAGCACACTCTTGAACCCAAATCCCATAGCTTTTGAACCCAAAAATTTATGAGCTCTCTCTTGAACTGAAATCCTATATCTTTATCCTCCATCATCTTTTGCTTCTTCTGTCTCATTCTTTCGTTAATCGAATCAAAGTTTAGCTTCATCCCAAACTTGCTCATTTGCAAGTGACCCTTCAAGGAAATTTAAGATGTTATTAGATGTAACTCAAATTATTTTTCCTTTACATTGAACGAACAGATATGATTAGAAGTGAACTCATATGTTTTTCAAGGATTGGGTTCGCAAGCCATATAAATCAATGCAAATTCTTTAAAGTGAATTAATACAGAAAGAACACACAAGCTGATACAAAAGCAAAAGGAACTATTACCTTCAAGCCATGAATATATGTACTATCTCTGCAGTCTGCACAATATTGAAGAACATCCGTAATAACCATTGAAATAACAATTTGCAATTTTTTTATTGATTGACAACATTGATACCAATTTTTTGCTTGAGAGCTTGCAAATATAGTACGATTCTATAGCTTTGACAACATAACCGTACTGGTATGGGTTATAAAATACAAGCAATATTACATGACCAGCTAATACAATTAGATTTAAGAAGAATCATCATGAAAACACCTCTTCTTTGCTCACTCTCTTCCACGTTTTCAAGACCTGATCTTCATGTCTTTATTGCGTTCCCAAATCTCCAAATGAAGTCATAAAACAAAGAGTCACAGAGAAGACAAAGACAGACAAAGACATGTTTTAAAAAGGCTCGGAATTATAACAGGGTTTCAGATTTATATAGTCATCCAACCTTAAAGGATCCTTCAATGCTGCAATAGGGGTATCTGATGTAATTTGGGGAAAGTGTGATTAGCCCACAAATGAGCTAACCCCTCATATTTATAATATCCCTTGCTTTGCTTTACACACACACCCTAATATAATACCACTCAATACTCCCCCTCAAGATGAGCAAAAGATATTTATCATGCCCATCTTGTTACAAGCATCCTCTACTCCTTTAGAGTTTAACCCCTTCGTAAGGCAATCTGCTAATTGCTGTCCAGAGGTAATATAGGAGATCTCCAACTGTTTCTTGTCCAGTCTCTCTTTAATGAAGAACCTGTCAATCTCTATGTGCTTCGTTCTATCATGTTGCACTGGGTTGTTGGCAATATTAATTGCTGACTTGTTATCACACAACAACCGCAATGGTCCTTCTCTCAGCAGGCGTAGCTCATGTAGGAGTGATCTCAACCAGATCATCTCACAGGTACTAAGCACCATAGCACGATACTCTGCCTCTGCAGTGGAACGAGCCACCAAATCCTGCTTCTTGCTGCGTCAAGAGACCAAGTTGCCCCCAACAAACACACAGTAGCCCGAGGTCGATCTCCTATCATCTAGGCAACTGGCCCAATCTGCATCACAGTAGCCTGTCACATTCATGTGACCATGACTACCAAATAATATGCCTTTTCCTGGACTATTCTTCAGATACCTCAGTATCCTGAAGACTGCCTCCATATGTCCAGTCCTAGGATCATGCATGTATCTACTTACCACACTGATAGCATAGGCAATGTCAGGTCTAGTATGGCATAAGTAGATAAGGCGTCCAACAAGTCTCTGGTACCTTTCTTTGTCTACTGGCTCCCCTGATTGTGAATGCAACCTATGATTCTGATCAATAGGAGTAACTGCTGGACGACACCCCAACATACCAGTCTCAGCCAGTAAATCCAGGGCATACTTCCTCTGTGAGAGAACTATACCCTTCCTGGACCTAGCAATCTCCAGTCCAAGGAAATATCCCAACTGTCCAAGATCCTTGACCTCAAATTCTCTCGCCAACCTTACCTTCAAGTGAGAGATTCCCTCTTCATCATCTCCAGTGATAATAATATCATCAACATACACAGCCAACAGAGTAATCCGTTGTCCTGAATGTCTATAGAATACAGTATGATCACCATTACTCTGCGTGTAGCCCATAGTGATGACTGCACGCCTGAACCTGTCGAACCATGCCCTTGGAGATTGCTTCAGCCCATACAAGGACTTGTCCAGTCTACACACCTTTCCCACCGTCTGTTGTGTGCCAAAGCCAGGTGGAACCTCCATGTATACCTCCTCCTGTAAGTCTCCATGCAAGAAGGCATTTTTTACATCCAACTGATGCAATTTCCATCCAAAGTTCGCTGCACAGGATATCAGTACTCTCACAGTACTCATCTTTGCCACTGGGGCAAATGTCTCATCATAATCAATCCCATAGGTCTGACTGTAGCCCTTGGCAACCAGCCTCGCCTTGTACCTGTCCACCTTCCCTTCTGAAGTTTGCTTTATTGTGAATACCCACTTGCAGCCCACAGCTTTCTTCCCTGCTGGAAGTGAGACAAGTCTCCATGTCTTGTTCTTCTCCAGTGCCTCAAGTTCTTCGAGCATTGCTTTCTTCCACTGGGGATGTTGCTTTGCCACTCGCCAATCACTTGGTATAGGGATAGACTGTAAGGATGCAATGATAGCCCTATATGCAGGTGTAAGAGAGGCATAGGAGACATGATTAGCAATATCAGTCTCATATCCATACCGTACAGGAGGCCTGCCGGCATTGATACGAGGCTCCCTACGAGATGCAAGTGGAAGATCTAAACTAGAGGAAGGCAAAGAAAGGTTACCATCCGTGATAGGAGAGGAAGGCAGTAAGGAAGTCGGGACTCGAGCAGGCGTGATAGACTGATCAATCTCGACATGGGACAGTGGAGCTAGTGGTTCTTCAGTGGGGAAGATGACTTCTTGTTGTTCTCCATCGTCATGACTATCCTTCTGTCTCCTGCTATATTTCCTGCCGTACAACATGTCTTCCTCCTCTTCCACCAATGTCCTTTCTTCCTCCCTGCTATCAGGACCAGTACCAGTAGGCCTGACAGGACACGGTATAAGTCCAACCACTACCCTCCTGTCATCAGTCTCCCCCTCTCGACCAGCTCCTCCTGTGCTTGGAGAGGCCCCAGTATCAAATACTGATGTAGAATCTGTCAGTCCTCCATAAAAAGGTTCAGTCTCCCTGAACGTCACATCCATGCTCACAAATAGCCTTCTTTCTGGGGGACTCCAACACCTATAGCCTTTCTGATTTGAAGGATACCCAACAAATATGCATTTAATTGCCTGAGCATCCAGCTTCCCCACAGAAGGTCTATGATCCCTCACAAAGCATGTCCATCCGAACACTTTTGGTGGAACTACAAAAGTGTTCTTTCCCATAAGAATCTCACATGGAGACTTCATACCAAGGATCCGTGAAGGCATCCTGTTGATAAGATATGTGGCTGTCATCACTGCTTCACTCCACAATATCTTAGGTACATTCATGGTGAGCATGAGTGACCTAGTTACCTCCAATAAGTGTCTATTTTTCCTTTCAGCAACTCCGTTCTGTTGGGGGGTGTTGGGACAAGTGGTTTGATGAGTTATCCCACTCTCAGATAGGTAAGAGGCAAACTCCCTGTTTACATACTCTGTCCCATTATCCGTTCTCAAGACACGGATCTTGGCCTCATACACATTTCTGACACTTCTATGGAAGTCCTGAAAACACTTCAATGCTTCACCTTTGTTTTTCATCATATAAAGCCATGTCATCCGAGAATGACAATCTATGAAGGTGATAAACCACCTGAACCCACTTACTGAAGTCACTGGGCAGGGCCCCCAAACATCTGAGTGAATAAGATGAAATTTCTCTACACTCCTCATCCCTACACTAGGATATGACGTCCTAGTGTGTTTCCCAAATTCACATGCATCACATTTCAAATTCATTTCATTTACTCTATTCAAAACATCGGGATACATTTTACTCAAAATATCAAAAGGCAAATGTCCCAACTGACAATGTAACAAAAGTACACCCCTTTCCTTCTCTCCACCAACGACAGCCAGTGCAGCATCCCCACTAGCTCTGTCAAGGTACCACAGTCCATCACGCCTGACGCCAGTCCCAAGCCTCCTCCCAGTCTTCCTTTCCTGCAACACACAATGAGTAGAGTCAAAAGTAATGCTACAGTCGAGATCATCAACAATAGAACCAACAGATAGGAGGTTGACTGGAAATGATGGGACGTGAAGGACTGAAGAGAGGCGTATGGAGGGAGTGCACTGAATAGTACCAATCCCTCTAATGGGTTGGGATGTGCCGTCAGCTGTCTGAACGGTTTCATGAATGGTATGTGGTTTATATGTGGAGAATTGTCTATATGCTCCTGACACATGACTAGATGCACCTGAGTCAATAATCCACTCTATATGATCTCTACATGAAAGGGCTAATCGGTTACCTGAGCCTGTGTGAGCGAAGTGGGCAAAGTTACCGAATGGCGAGGCAATATCCCCAGTCTGGTCTGCATGACTCTCCGAGCTCTCAGTAGTAGACCTGGACTGTCTCCGCTGCTCTAAATCTGACGCCTCAGCTGGCGTGGCCTCGATCATCACTGTCTCCTGTCGTCCGTCAGCGGTAGCAAAGTTGGCCCGTGGGCCGCCGCGACCTCGTCCACGGCCTCCACGGCCCCAACGACCTCCTCCTCTGCCTCCTGTGCCACGTCCTCGTCCACTGCCCTTCTGTGGGCAGTTAAAGCTCAGGTGCCCCTTCACCCCACATGTGTAGCACTCTCGATCCTCGCTCACCGCTGTCACTGCCGGTACAGCCAGTGCAGCCCGAGTGACCTGAGTACCCTCATCCTTCATAACCCTCAGTCTGGTCTCCTCCTGTGCCATTGCAGCTATGGCCTCCTCCAGAGATGGGATGGAGGATAGGTGGCACATACTCGCCCTCCTGACCTCAAAGTCTTCATTCAGGTTCCTCAGAAAGTGTGTCACACGCCTACGCTCCACCCACTTCCTGTGTATCGCAGCGCTCCTAGGATCAGGCAGATCAATAGGGTCATATTGATCTAACTCTGACCAAAGCCTTTTCAACTCCGCAGAGTAGGCTAGAATAGTCATCCCCCCTGCTTCAAGGTGTCGACCTTGCCCTGAACCTCCATCATGAGCATCACATTCCCTGCTCCAGAGTACATTTTTCCACCATACTCCATATCC
This sequence comes from Scilla litardierei, assembly GCA_030789695.1. Classification (NCBI taxonomy): domain Eukaryota; kingdom Viridiplantae; phylum Streptophyta; class Magnoliopsida; order Asparagales; family Asparagaceae; genus Scilla; species Scilla litardierei. The sequence goes on along the minus strand of CM061133.1, from coordinate 62,118,050 downwards.
CCGCAGCACTCTCTATGGCCTCCACCATCCCAGCAATGGGTGGAACCATCGATGTCATCAACCAAGCAGCCACCAGTGAGTTGGTGGTGCTCCAGACTTTCCAATCATCCCCATCCTTGTCCAGCGGTTCCTTGCATGAACCCAGAACAACGCCTTGTAACCCCTTCGACCTCAGAATGAGAAGCACCCTCCTGGACCAACTGAGGTAATTCTTCGTCCCTTCCAATTTCACATCATTGGGCATCAATTCCAGCTTCTGCACGGGACGTGAAGGCGTCGATCCACTCGAGGATCCCAACTCCTTCGAAGCAAGCAGCTTCGTTATCTCTCCAATGAAGGCCTTCATGTCAGCTGAGGTAAGATTGTCCCCCATCTCTCCAGATCCGCAGATCTCTCCTTTCTCCCTTCGTAGATCCGCAGATCCACTTCTCCTTCTCCTCTTCTAGGTCATACCCTAACCGTAAATCTATGTAGTCATCTTCATAGCTCCACCATAGATCTAGGGTTAGGGTTTTTTTTGGATTCTCTTTTGTAGCAGAGAATCAGCAGAGAATCAGCAAATCAGCGGCGGCAAGGCAGCAGCGAATCAGCTGCGGCGGCGGCGGCGGCCTGCGCAGCAGGCGGCGGCGGCGGATGGCTGCGCAGCAGGCGACGGCTGCGGATGGCTGCGCAGCAGGTGGCGGCGGCAGCCTGTGCGGCGGCGGCGGCGGCCTGCGCAGGCGGAGAAGGGCGGAGAAGAGGAACGCAAGGGCGGAGAAGGGTGGAGAAGAGGAACGCAAGGGCGGAGAAGGCGAGGCTGCTCCTGCGAAGACTGCTCCTGCGAAGCCCAAGGCTGTAGCGACGCCCAAGGCTGCTGCTCCGCGGCGGTGAAGGAGATCGCGGTAAGCGGCGGCTGTGTTTGGGTTTTAGGGTTTTAGGGCTAGGGTTTTTTTGTTGTTTGGCTCTGATACCATGATGTAATTTGGGGAAAGTGTGATTAGCCCACAAATGAGCTAACCCCTCGTATTTATAATATCCTTTGCTTTGCTTTACACACACACCCTAATATAATACCACTCAATACTTAAATGATGGCATCTATTAGAACATTACAGATTGAGGGGGAACACAACTAATGATATTGGCGAAGTCACATATTGATAATTGAGACCATATATAGCCCAAAAGCGAATGCCAATGGGTGGATACTCAGTAATTAATTTATAGACCCAAAAGCTTAGGCCAATATGTGGAAAGGCTCAATTACTAATTTATAGACAACATCACACAACTAATGCTATTGGTGAAACCAAAGACATGTAATTGAAATTATATCTATCGAAAAACTCAAGACAATAGATAGAGGCTCGATCACTAATTTATGGACATAATTTTCTTTCATTTATTCCAATACGGGACTATTACTCTTAACATCCTCAACAAATACTTCATAAATACCGAGCAACAACAATTCATCCCTTGACGGGCATACATTGTATCTATTATAACATTCATCACAACATATATAGGCATCAAACAAACCAAATATTGGAGGGAAAAAATATCAACAACACAGTACAAAAGATACTTAAGAATGTCATCATAGCTTATAGGCACATACACTTTAATAATATCATTCACTGCTCAAATTGGCTCAATCAAAACACATTAAAGGAACAAATCCCCAAGCAGCATGCAAAGCCAAAGCATGCACATAACAGAAGCATAAGCTAATACCATATTTTCACAAAAATCATATTGATTATATCACCAAAATCATCCAATTTTACTCCCAGACATTTCAATATGTCTTCCTGCACACCTGGCAGATCCAAAAGCCAACCCAAAAAGCTTGGTGATTTTACATAATACAAAAACATTAGAAAGTAATGCACATGCCTGGAGTTCAAGTTGTTCACTGATCTTGAAAGAGCATTTTGTGCAAATATTTTGCATTTATTTGTGAGATTTTCTACCAAGAGTCGTATCCTAAAAGATCTAGTTCACACTTCCTTTTTAAAGGTGTATATATCAGAAGAATACAAATAAAAAATTTACTTACTTTTAATTAGTTTGCCAAAAGAATATTGAGTTATGCTAACACATGGTTTAAGCATTCTGATCATCTAGTTAATATGTAATCTTGTAAACAATCACTCTACCATCAAACACCAAAATTCTGATCTTTTTGAGGGGCCTTCATGTTTAAAATTTTAACACACAAATTTTGTTAGTTTGTGAAATAGGAACTTAACATAATAATAAGAATTAAAATTTGCACTATGAAGAAAGGAGGAATTACATGCTGTGAATTTGGCTTGAAAAATTCAAAAAGTTTGGGTTAATACTGAAAGTAATTAACAATTGCTTTCTTTTATTAATCGATGGAAGTGAATATTTATACAAGATGATTCAACCATTAAGGAGATATTCTCTCCTTAATAGGTGGAAGTGGTTACAACTAATATGACTAATTCAAGCCACAATAATAGGAAAACTAAATTAACAATTTAACCACTAATATTATTATCATTCCCTCGCAAGTTGAACGACTTTTGGGAAAGGTTCAGCTTAGAGACCAATGTGTCAACCCGCGGTCGATGTAGTGGCTTGGTTAGAACATCTGCAAGTTGATCATCGGTGGAGACGTAGGCAACTTGTAAGGTGCCGTTTTGAACCTGTTCCCAAACGAAGTGGTAGGCGAGAGCAATGTGCTTCATCCTTGAGTGAAATACAGGATTGGAACTGAGGCTTGTAGCACCAAGGTTGTCACAATAAACCACTGATGTCGTCTCCTGCTTGTAGCCAAGTTCACCGAACATGGAGAGCACCCCACATGAGTTCGGTGGCAGTATCGGAAATGGCCGTGTATTCTGCCTCGGTGGAGGACCTGGCCACCAATTTCCGCGAGCTCCAAGAAACCGGTGTTTTACCGAGATAGAGGAGATAACCGGTTGTGGAGACGAAGTCGTCTTTTTCGATGGCCCAGTTTGCATTCGAGAATGCGTGGAACGCCAACGGAGAAGAAGCAAAAATTGTGATGTCGCGGCCAAGAAGTGGAGGACACGTTTCAGGGCAGTCCAATGGGTACAAGTAGGACTCTGCATGAACTGTGACAACTTGTTGATGCTAAAGGCAACATCTGGCCTTGTAAGGCTCAAGTACTGTATGCTGCCAACAAGGGCTTGATAATCTGTTGGAGAGGGAAGCAGCGCACCACCATCTCGCTGAAGTGGAGCCGAGGCAGACATGGTCGTAGTGACAGCCTTTGTATCATCTATCTCAGCCTTTTGAAGAAGATCCAAGATGTATTTTTGTTGACTAAGAAAGACGCCATCAGGAGAGGGCAACACTTCCACCCCCAGGAAGTAACCGAGAGTACACAGGTCCTTGAGAGAGAATTTGTTGGAGAGAATACAGATCAGATTGTCAACATCAGAGTGTGTGTTACCTGTCACTATAATGTCATCGATATAAACTAACAAGTAGAGGGTCGTTAGTCCATGACGATAAATAAATAATGACGCATCAGCAATTGAATTTTTGAACCCGAGGGAAATAAGATAGCCCCGTAATTCATGATACCTTGCTCGTGGTGCTTGTTTGAGCCCGTAAAGAGCCTTTCGGAGGCGACAAACATGATCAGGGTAATCTGAATTGACAAACCCGGAGGGCTGACTCACGTAAACCTCTTCAGTTAGAGTGCCTTGGAGAAAGGCATTGTTGACATTTAACTGCTTCAAGGACCAGTCATGATGGACGACAAGGGTCAACACGACACGAACTATGACGTGCTTGACGACCGAGCTGAAGGTTTCAGTGTAATACCAGCCGGGGAGTTGATGGAAGCCCTTCGTCACGAGTCGTGCTTTGTACCGGTCGATGGTGCCATCGGGATTGTATTTTACACGATACACCCACTTGCAGCCCACCAAGTTTTGGGCAGAGGAGGCAGGCACAAGATCTCATGTCCGATTGTGGTGGAGAGCGTCAAATTCTTGATGCGTCGCCACCCGCCATTTGGGCTGCTTCAAGGCTTGTGTTATGGTTTTAGGTTCGAGAGGGATTGGTTTGAACATGAAGATTTAGTTTGGAGATTGGTTTGGTGATGTTTTTAGAGGAGGTAACGATGCCTGGAGCAGGTGGGTTAGCGATGCATTGAGGGTGTAGGAACGTTGTTTTGCGTGGAGGTGCAGCAGACTGAGTGGAGTTTGGGGTTGTGGTTGGATGTGATGAGGGAAGAGAAGCCAAGATTTGTGGGATGGGAGAGGGAGTTGGGTAGGTTTCGTTAGGGGGAGTGAAGTATGGAGTTGTGTGGGATTTTGTGGAGAAAGAGGCTCAGAAAGTGGTTGAGGTTGGGTTAGGGGAGTGGTTGAACTTTGTGGGCTGGTAGGATTGGGCCCGGGAGAATCAGCTGGAGTTATGGTGTTTGTGGAGGAGGCGTGGTCAGGTTGGAAAGCTGTAGTGGAGTGGACCCAGATTGACCCGGATTGGTGGCTTAGCTGGTTTTGAGGAACCAAAAAGTGGGCACAGTCATCGCCAGCTATCGGGGTCGGGTCAGTAGACTCCACAAGAGAGCAATATGGGAATTCTGATTCGAGAAAACGAACATGTCGGGAGGTGTAGATGCGGCCGGTCTTCGGGTCAAGACATTGATAGGAGTGCTGATCGGATGCATAACCTACAAAGACACACATAATAGACATGGGAGCCAGTTTATGGTTAGTGTACGGCCATAACCAAGGAAAACATAAACACACGATAGTCTTAAGCATGTTATAATCCGGTTCCTTGTTAAGAAGTTTTAAAAAAGGTGAGTCATGTGCAAGAATAGGTGTGGGAAGGCGATTGATCAAGTAAACGACCGTGGTTAATGAAAGTGGCCAATGCGTGAGTGGCAGACTGGCATAGGTGAGCAAGAAAAGGCCAGTTTCCACGATATGCCGGTGACGGCGTTCCGAGAGTCCATTGTGCTCCGGCATGTGGGGAGGGGTTGTTGGATGGCTAATGTCGGTTGAACTAAAGAAGGGGCGAAGGCCAATATATTCACCGCCATTGTCGGTACAAAGGATTTTGATTTTATTTTTGAAGAAATTTTCAACAAGAGTCCTAAACTTTATTAAAATCTATTTCGTGTCAGATTTCCGTTTCATGGGATAAAACCACACATAGCGAGTAAAGTGATCAACAAATATGCAATAGTAACGCAAAACATCAGTAGATAAAACAGGGGATGTTCAGACATCAGAAAATATTATTTCCAAAGGATAAAGTAGACACACGAGTTGATTCAGAAAATGGAAGTTTATGACTTATTGATATGACACGAGAGACAATCAGCGTGTAGAAAATCAGAAAATCCTAAATTAAAATTCTTCTGGATGAACTTGAAAATAGCGGAAGACGGATGACCTAATTTGAGGTGCCAAGTGACGGAAGGAGAGACGTGAAGGTGATGGGCGGTCGGATGAGTGGAAGGACACACATAGAGGCCGTCAATACAAGGACCATTAAGTACTGTTGTTTCCGTTTTGAGTTCCTTCACAAGAAAATAATCAGATAAGAAAACAATATAATATTTGTTTTGTTTGGTGAATTGAGAAACAGATAAAATATTTTTTGGCATAGAAGGAACACAAAGAACATCAGACAAGGAGAATTCAGCAAGCTTAAGAGATCCAGAATGTTTAATTTTCAAACATGTACCATTACCCATAAACAGTGCATCTGGTCCATTATATGGGTAGTGCAAAGCGAGGTTGTTTAGGTCATTTGTGACGTGATAGGAGGCGCCGGAATCCACAAGACATGGGTTAGGATGAGGCACGGAAGAGAGGGAGTTAGCCTGGGGGTTTTGCTGGTGGGTGGGGGCAGGGAAGCGGTTCGAGGATAGGACCGAAAGATGGGGATGCTGGGAGCGGAAGGAAGGACATTGGGTGAGCACATGGCCTGGGTCTTGCACCACTGACATCGGCCAAGAAATGGCTTGGTGGGAGTTTGGAAGGCAAGACGAGTGGGCGGGATAGGGGACGGATTGGAAGCCGAACCGGGCGACGACCAGGAAGAATCGGAAGCAGGGCCGAAGCGTGGTCGTTGATGGGCGGGGCGGGACTGAGCATTTAGTGTCGCCGCAGGACCCGTGCTGGACTGCTGCTCCGCCTTGACAGTAATCTCGTGTTGGATTAGCTTCTCATGAAAAGCTCTTCAAAGGAGATCGGTTGTCCCGGACATTGACACCATCGATCACGGGTTTGTAACCTTCATCAAGACCCCGCAACACATAGTCGGTTAAGTCTTCGGAGGGAACCGGTTTACCAAACGAGGTAAGAAGATCGACAATGCCCTTCAAGGAGTGCATGTAGTCGGTGATGGTGAGGGATCCCTTTTCAGCAATCCGGAGCTTCTCCTTCAATTGTTTGACATGTCCATGTGAGGCTTTCACAAAGATGCGCTGCAGGAGATCCCAAATTTCATGTGTATACTGAGTTTAGGTCACCAAGGAGGCGACCGAAGGGGAAATGTGCCAAGAACGGCACCGTAGAGGAGGCAATCTTGGTGTTTCCACGAGAGAAACGTCGGATTTGGGATCGATCGAGGTGGGTCGGTCGAACCGGTGATGGTGGCCTCCGGAATGGGATAAGTACCGTCTAGGAATTTAAACAGATCATGGCCCTCAAGAGTGGCCTGGATTTAAAGCTTCCAAGTGATGTAATTTGTCGGGATGAGTTTTATGATATTGGAGAGTGAACAATGAAGGGTTTTGTTGATTCATATGGATTAGGAAGTTGAGAAGGAAAGTCTGCTGCCATGTTGACAAACATGTTTTGTGAATTTTTTGTGTAGGCCAAGGAACGATGTAGCTCTGATACCATGAAAGTAATTAACAATTGCTTTCTTTTATTAATCGATGGAAGTGAATATGTATACAAGATGATTCAACCATTAAGGCGATAATGGGTGGAAGTGGTTACAACTAATATGACTAATTCAAGCCACAATAATAGGAAAACTTAATTAACAACTTAACCACTAATATTATTATCAAGTACAACTTACTGTCAACTGAAATATGTTAAATTATCCCTTATTCGAGTTGAAACACAATTAGGATGAAGATCAGCGATGAGACTGATCAGATCGACATTAAAACAACCTAAAGCTTAGCGATTCTCCCACCCCATTTGATTTTCCTTCAATTTTCATCATCTCCTTCATTGGCGTAAAGAGTGGTGAAGAAATGGCTAGTTCTACGCTGAAATGTTTTATTTTGAAACGAGGGGGGAAACATTCACAAACAAATATGTTTTAACAAAATCTGCACACCTAACATATAGGGATAAATCCGGATTGATTCGGGTCCGGGTTAGGAAACATATACCCGATCTGGGTATAATTGGGGTCACCATAACCCGACTCAGAATTCTTGACTGGTTGGGTTCAAGTTGGGTTCAGAACCAATTACAACAAAACATGAAAAAATGTGTTACTGACCATCGGAATCGAACCACAGATCACATTAAGGCATGGAGAAGTATTAACCAACCAACTAAGCTATAATTCTGGGTGATAATTAAATACCATAATATTATTTATGTAAATTTAGAATTAAGATTTGAAATTGATAATGTTGGGAATTGAATTAGGGACCCTTAAAAAAGAACTGTATTTAGGATCTACCTAATACCTGCAATACTAGGCAACACACACTAGAGGGAGAATGAATAGCGTAATGGCAATTTAAAAGCTAATTCATAATTCTTGCAAATGCAGAATAATAAAACAAGACAATTAGCAAATCCATAATAAAGATCAACAACAGTCGCAAACAACACGATATATCTTGGTTCGGCAAAAGCCTACTCCAGTTCTACACTCTTTTCAGAGTCTTGTGGATTTTTCACTATCAAGCCTTTTCCAAGGTAACTAAATACAACCCACACTTTTCTAAATGCCACACTCTTTTCCAACAGCATATCTTTTTTAAGATATCACACACAATCTTTTTCAAGGTTTCAAACCCTATTCCAAGGGTATCACCTCTCTTTCTAGGGAGCACTTCCACAACCCGAAAGCTAGATTTTGAATTAAAACAAATAAGAAATTCAATCTTTCTATTGGCTTAATTAAATGTACTTAGTAAAGTGAAGCGTAGAGGGAATAAAGATTGGTTTTCCAAGTGTTAGCTTGAGCTTTATGCACTTGGGAACTTTCCTTGAGCTTTGTGCACTTGTGGACTTTCCTTGAGCTTTATAGTTCAATGCAACATTCAATGGAGCTCTAAAAGAGAAAGAGAGAGTTGAAGAGATGAAGTTTCTCTTAGTTTTGGCTCACAAATTAATTCTCTTTGTACATGTATTGGCGCCAAAAACTCTTTCACATTCATGCTTAAATACCATCTCAAAATAGAACGGAATCCAAGAAAACAACCTAGAAAATCACAGTCTAACGGCTATAATCGGACAGATTTCCTAGTCATTAGACGTCTGAAGAAGGGTTTTCAGACTGCTGATGAACTGTTCAGTCGTCTGATTATCCTTCATCAAATGGCTGAAAAGAGAGTTGGTTAAGGATCTAAATGAAGAACCAATTTCAAGCAACCAGATGTCTGAAGAACACTAATCAGACGGCTGATGCACTGTTCATTCGTTTGACAAGTCTTTTTCAGATGGCTAGACACAAGTAGGTGAGGAGAGGGAGCTCTCAGGAAATAATCCAAATAATATCTTCACTGAACAGACGTCCAGAGTTCACTAGTCAGACATCTGATCTACTGTTTAGACATGGCCAATGTGCTTCAGACGGTTGACAAATGATTGTGTTTAAAGAAGAATATATTAGACACGCTTGACATCTGGTGACTCTATACCAGACGTCCCATATTGGTCCAAAACACAATCTTGAGTGTTTTAACCATGGAACCTATTGGGATTGATTTTAGGATATTCTTATGGTTCTCCAAGATAGAAAATGACATGAATGTGTGTGTCAATCTAATCAAGGCATACAAGTATTCTACTAAATAAAGAGCAAACTACATAAAGAATCAAAAGTATATTACAAAAGTATATTACAATATGTTTCATGATTCTTCATGGCTGCAATGCTTTCATGCTACATGCCTTTAGTCCATCATCCCATCACCAATTGTTTTGTCTTACTCAAAATATAATCAATGTAAATTATCTGAGACAAACACTTAGAGACATTAGCACCACATAATGTGGTGATCATCATCAAAACTATATTGGGCTTAATGACCAATATCCAAAACTGTATAATTCAAACCCCTTAACCAAAACTCCCAATTATGATTAGATTCTAATGTTGTTATATAAGTATAAATATAAATATAAAGTAATGCGGGTAGAATCCGGTTGAACATGGTTGGCGGGTCAAACCCGCACCCGACCTGTATTTTATCCAAGTCGGCCGGGTCGACCCTGATTGCCCGACCTGATTAGACATATACCCATGTCCAGTTAAGGAGGCCGGGTTTAGGTTGTATCGGGTAAGGTCGGGTTCATTTTGCAACCCTTCATGACAGGGTAGGGGGTTTACCTTTCTCTCTCAAAATAAAATAAAAAAATAAATAAAATGTGTTTTTGGGGGGTGTGCGCGTGTGTGGGATGAGGTGGGGACTTCATTGCATCTCACAGTAAACTTTAGGGAGTTTGCACCATTTCACTCTTTGAATTATGACATGATGTTTTGAATATTATCCTTTAGCCATATTCTCAAGTGTTAAGAAATTCTATAAATGGTATTTTTGCGTTCTTTATTTTTCTCAAGAAAACATGCCTAAATTATGATATCACGTATACATGGGTTACACATATATTTAATTATGGTGTACATATGCATTCACACAAGATACATATGTTAGTATAGTCGGAAGATACTTTTACGTAGTAAATATTTCCTTATGAAGATCTCCCTATTGTAATTATCTGCCTTTAATTTAATGTTTTGTGAGAATGGAAGTCATATTTCCAATCGTGATTCCAGTTAGTACCCGTTAGACATCCGGTGTTGGGAGAGAGGCAGATATTATGTGCTTCGTGGTGGATGTTTTTAATATCTATATGACTTGATGTGATTTTGATATTAAGAAGGTTAATATTCTACTTAGATTGATTACTGACTGCGCATACAAAGACGTAATTGAACTATCTATGTCTATTTAGGCCATAAAATTTATTGGACTTGTCACTCTTTCACTTACACACGGTCTCATTATGCTTGCAGGGTAAAACAAAAAATGTACAAATTTCTGCGGAGAATTATGCCCATTTGATAGAAGCGGAAGCTCAAGTGAAGGGTCTAAATGAAAAATTATCGACAGCGCAATCAGAAATAAGTACAAAGGATACTCTGGTGAAGCAGCATGCCAGGGTTGCTGAGGAGGCAATTGCAGGTCTATTTCTTTCTCCATTTAGATCACATTATGCTTCAACATCAAAGTTTGCTACCATAATACGGGTACTTGGGAGCCCACGATTCATACGGAGATAAGATGTTTTTTTTTTCTACTTTTAGGGTGGGAAAAAGCTGAAGCAGAGGCCGCGGAATTGAAAACTCAACTTGAATCAGTAACTCTGCTGAAACTTACAGCCGAGGGTCGGGCATCACATCTTGATGATGCTGTAAAAGAGTGCATGCAGCAGATACGGCATGTTAAGGAAGAGAGCGAGCAAATATTACATGATACTATCTTCATGAAAACTAGACAATGGGAGGCTATCAAGTCTGAGCTGGAAGCAAGAATAGCTGATTTTGAACAAGAGCTGCGAAAGAGCTCTGCAGACAATGCCGCATTATTGAGATCTCTTCAGGAACGTTCGAGCATGCTTGTAAGGGTCAGCGATGAAAAATCACAAGCGGAGGCTGAGGTCGAAGTTTTGAAGTCTGGTCTCCAATCATGCGAAAAAGAAATCAGCTCTATGAAATATGAAGTTCATGTTATAACCAAGGAGCTGGAAATACGCAACGAAGAAAAGAACATGAGCGTGAGGCTTGCAGAAACCGCAAACAAGCAGCATTTAGAAGATGTCAAGAAAATAGCTAAGCTGGAAGCAGAATGCCAAAGATTACGTGGTCTTGTTAAAAAGAAACTTCCGGGTCCTGCTGCATTGGCTCAGATGAAGCTAGAAGTCGAGAATCTAGGCCGCGAATATGGGGATTCTCGATTACGAAGATCTCCTGCAAAGAGTTCTGGCTCATATCCAGCACCAGCTCAAAGTTTCTCCCTTGAAGACATGCATCAGTGCCAGAAAGAGAATGAGTTTCTCACCGCACGCCTATTCGCAACAGAAGAAGAAACGAAGATGCTGAAGGAGGCGTTGTCGAAGCGCAACAATGAGCTGCATGCAACGAGAACGATTTGTGCTAGAACAGCAAGCAGGCTTCGAAGCATAGAAGCTCAGGCACTGGGTACGAATCATCGGAAGGACCTCACAAACTCAAATATAGACATATCCATTGAAGGAGCCTTGCGTCATATTCGGTGCAACCCGATCTTCACATCCATGTCTGAAGATGGAATCGACGAGGCGGGGAGCTGTTCAGAGTCTTGTTCCATTGCTCAAATGTCAGAACTTTCGGAGTTAAAAGAAAACAATTCCGAGAGAAGTCCCAATACTGCTAAATCACAACACATGGACATAATGGATGATTTCCTAGAAATGGAGAAATTGGCATTCTTATCAATTGAAAGCAATGGAACCATCAGCAATTCACCAAGAGGAACGGATGTGACGAACAGTGAAATTAATGAAGATGCTGTCCAAATGAGCGGGATTGAAGACAGACAATCTAACTTGCAGCAGAGAATTCACAGTTTACATAGCAACAAGGAGCCGAGTGTTCTATTGTCAAAACTTAAATCAAAAATAATTTCCTTGTTTGAACTTGGAAATTTGGAGACAGACCTAAGAAAACTATTGCAAGATATCAAACGAATCGTGCAAGATATACACGATGAATTGCCTTGGCATCCTTCCGATTTTTCCAGTGTGGAAAATCATCCGGGTGATGCTACTTCTGAACACGATCAGTGTTCCAAAGGTGTGGATGAAGCTAAAGATGGTGTTGGCACCGATAATCATGCCATCGATGAGCGGTTGAAAAACGCTGTCTCACAGATCCAAGACATTGTAGTAGCACTTTGTAAAGAAGCTGCTGAGATCCAGGGTAGGTCTGATAACAGTGGTCTCCCGGAGAAGTCCGCTGAATTCTCTACTTCTGTTAACAAAGTACTGTCAGATAAGATGCATTTAGATGATTTTATTTTTGCATTATCCCATATGCTGTCAGAAACAAGAGATGTTAGATTCAACATGTTGGCTTGTAAGGATAATGAGAGTGAGGGCAACGGTAATGATTGCATCGACAAGTTGACCTTGCTGGAGAAAAGAATTGCTCAGCATGAACAGCCAAAGAGAAAACTATCAGGAGACGGTGGAATTCTATCTCCATCTTCCTCTGATCCTGCAAATTCTCATGGCGTTGGCAGCCCGGGCTTTGAGCCACAAGCTGCATCACATAACTTCTTCTTGGAGGAGTATGAACAATTGAAACATGAGAAACATCATGTAGAGGTGGAGCTGGCGAGGTCTGCTGAAACCTCGGAACGTTCAAAGCTTCAGTTGGCTGAAATGGAGCAACAGCTAGCGGAGATTAAATCACAGCTTGCCGCTTGTCAGAAGTCAAACGGCTTGGCTGACACACAGTTGAAGTGCATGGCTGAATCCTACAGGTCACTGGAATCGCGAACGCAAGAATTGGAGACAGAAATAAGTCTGCTACGTTCACAAGCAGAAGCCCTTGACACTGAACTTCAAGAGGAAAGGCATAGCCATCAGGATGACTTGGCAAAATATAAGGATCTTCAAGAGCAATTTGAGAGGTTAGGATTTACAACCACAAACGTTTTCTAGTTTATTCTTTTCATTGAACTTTCGATTGCCTGTGCTTTCCTCAAGGTCTCCTAATGATTAGTCTTGAGTCTATTTTACATAGTAGGGATTTGATGTCTATTTTTATTTTTTCCTTATTTAATTTTTTTAAACATGCCTTTATAAGGGAAACCAGGTGCAGGATATGCTCGCTTCATGCAGATGCAGAGAAGTCAAAGCAAGTAAGAGCATATATTTTAATATAATATTTGATTCATTGATTAATTTTGTAGACCATGGTTATGATTAAATGTATTGTTATGCTTCATTTGCTTCCTATTACGTATGCTATTATCTGTATCAATGCTAATAATTTTCATGCTAGTAATGTTGTAAGCATGGATTATGTCATGTTTTGCTTAAAGATCATCAGTAGGTGCTGAAATAGATTATAATGCATCTGAAAGGTAGTTATGGTGGTTGAAGCTTATAAAAGAAATGTAATTATGGTTGATCTGTTGATTCAGACGTTGTTGGAGATCTTGATAGGAGAAGTTCACTCGTTTGCTATGTTGCTTGTGTGATCAGTTTGGAAGCCACATTACAGGTAGGGCGTGCAGGTTAGGCACATTTGTGTTATGATAGAGGCATATTAACTACATGGATATTGGCTAAATATTCATGAATCCCAATATGAACCAACAAGAGAAACCCACATTGGAGGGTCTAGTCATATTTAATCTATAGGATCTCCTGGCACACCAAATACACTAGCCGGGTGGGGGTGAATAGTCGACGAAATTGCAAATTTAAAAGTTAATAAAAAATGCAATAATAGTGCGGAAGTAAATAAATACTATCCAGAGAATGGCAAACGCAAACACCAAGATTTATCCTTGTTCAGATCCTCGTGATCCTACGTCCAGTCCTCTACCCCGTAGAGATTTAAATCTGTTAGGAATAAACTCTCTTGTATTATTCCAAGGGCAATAGCCCGATATATATAGAGTACATGCAAAGGGAAATAAGCACTAAAGACCATATACATATACTCCTAACACCCCCCCTCAAACTCATGGTGGATCAACAACACTGAGTTTGGAAAGATAAAAACTGTGCTTATGAAGAGGTAGATCCGTAGGAGGCGGAGGCTAGATTGCGGAAGCAGGCGGAGGCGCGGCCCGAAGCAGGCGGAAGCGCGGCGCGGCCCGAAGCAGGCGGAGTCGCGGCCCGAAGCAGGCGGAGGCGCGGCTCGAAGCAGGCGGAAGCGAGGCGCGGCCCGAAGGCGAGGCGCGGCCCGAAGCAGGCGAGGCGCGGCCCGAAGGCGTGGCGTGGCCCGAAGCAGGCGGAGACGCGGCCCGGAGACCGATAATCCAAAGCTCTTGCCCGATCAGAAGACAGATCGGAGGGAGACCTGCGAGAAGGCAGCCAAGAATCCGAAGCTCCGACCCGATCAGAAGACAGATCTGCAAGTCGGCAAGTCAAAGAGCAGGGCTGAATCCCACAGGTGCAGATCTACAAGTCGAAGTTCAGATCAGACAGATCGGAGGGAGACCAGCGAGAAGGCAGCCAAGAATCCGAAGCTCCGACCTACGCAACCTGCGATCGGCATCTCTCCGACCGGAGAGAAGAAGTTCTCCGACCAGACGCCAACTAGTCGCTGAGGACAGAAGCAGACGCCGGGATCTGACCCAACAAGAAAAAGGGGATCGAAGCAAAACAGATCTGGACAGGCGCAGATCAACAGGAAACCACCAAATCAATAGATCTCAGCCCATGGGGGGTCGAGATCAGAGAGTGATCGAGAAGAAGCCGGCGGCGGGGGCCGGCCGGCAGGCCGGCAGTAGAAGGCAGACACAGATCGCCTCCAAATTGCTTCGGGCCGGAGGCGGCGCGAACGCGCGGCGCGATGCGAACGCGCGGAAGGCGCGTGGGCGCGGAAGGTGCGTGGGCGCGTGGCGATTGCGCACAGGATAAGGCGCCGCGGTTGCGTAGGTCGGATTGGGCGTACAGATCTGAAGGCGAGGCGCACAGATCGGATGGTGACGGCGCACAGATCCGAAGGCGAGGCGCACAGATCCGATCGGAGGCGCCCAGACGCGGTGGCGCGCAGGCGGATTGGGCGCTTCGCCGGAGATCCAAGGGCCGCGCCTCCGCCTGCGCGCCGCTTCGCCGGAGAAGGCGCGCGGAAGGCGCGCCGACGGCGCTACTCGGCGGAGGCGGCGGCTAGGGCAAGACGGCGGGTTGGTGGGAGTTGCCCTAGGCGGAGAGAGCAAATGACGGCTATGGTTTTGGTTAACCTAGTTTTGATACCATTTTAGGAATGAACTCTCTTGTATTATTTCAAGGGCAATAGCCCGATATATATAGAGTACAGGCAAATGGAAATAAGCACTAAAGACCCTATACATATACTCCTAACACAATCCACTATAACACTTGCCCTGCAAGCAACAACATACAAAAATAGCAACACACTCAGTGTCTCAAACTTTGTACAATCTCTACACCAAGAGATTTAACTTACAAAATAAAGAATGAAACAACACCTAAAGCCTTGAAGTGAATTTCAAATGGAATTCAAAGGAAATATGTAAATGAAAGTTCAAGGTTTCTTGATTTTGAATGGAAGAAACACTCTCGAAGATTTCAGTTTTCAAATGAAGAAAATATCATAATTTTATTTCTCCAAATGAAAACAATGGCAGAACTTTCTCTTGAAGAAGATAGACATTCTAAAGAAGAAAGTTGGAAAATGAAGTGAATGGAAGAGAAGTGGGTACTCATCTATTTATAGATCTGAAAGAAAGTTATAACGGTCATATTCCAACAGCAAAAAACCATCTCCAACGGATAGAACAAACCAGTTGCAAAAAAAACAGTCAAAACGAAATTGGTCGGCCAATGATTTTTTGTTGGTCGACTAATTTTGAAACAACAAAATTTGACCGTTTGAAGGTACAAACGTGGAACTTATATGAAGAGGAATTTGATCAACAAATTTCAAAGTCAAATTCAAAAAGGAAAAATTAGCAAACTAAACAAAAATGGATTGGTCGGCTAATTTTTTAAGAGGAATTTTGGGATTCTGAAAAGACTAGGTTGTAGGTAAATGTTAGGAGAGACCATAGTCATCTAAGATTAGTCATCTTCAGGCTTAAAAGCTATAAAATGAAAAATATATTGATTATATAAAGCCGTAGATATGACTGCATCTGAATTTGAGAAGTCTTTGTGCATGAAGCAGTAACTAGCGATTATGTCAAAGATGTAAATGTTGAGTAGCCAGTTATCTGCACAGAAGGAGTTAGTAATAGTAATATGTTTGTCATATCAAAATCATATGGAATAGAGATATGGAATTATGGAATTCCAACATTCCCCCCTTTTGATGATGACAAACTTTAATCAAATATAAATACAACGTATTAGTAATCTTATATTAGCAATCTTGCATATTACTCCCCCTGAATAGATGCCTAAGATAGTCATTATATTTCTTCCCCTTTGTCATCCACAAAAAGTGGAAAAATAAAGGTAGCCGATCAGAAGAAAGCAGTTAGCATGATTAAGAGTATAACCAAGCAAGACTGAGACAGAACCAAATTATTATATGAATATGTACATGAAACATAGAAAGGTAACCATTACAGGAATAAAACATTACATTACTAATTAAACAGTAAACGAAACTAACAAACCATGATATTTAAGAGTAACACCAAACATACATCAAGAGGACCATTTGACAAAAGATACAGAAAGTGAACCAAACCAACGAAAAAAATGTGAAACAAAACAAACAAAGTCCACAACATCAGAATCTTCCCAAATACAGAACCAACCATAACCGATAACTGTCAGGGGAAAAGCAACCAAAGTAAACTGCAGGAACTGGGACCATTGAAGATATGCAAATTAAGTAAGGAGATATACAAAAAGTGGATATACGATTATGTAAGGATCGTCGATATGGCTATTTCAATACTAATCATTTCCGCTGCTTAGTATTGAAATAGTCATATCGACGATCCTTACACAATCATATATCCACTTTTTTTTCCTGGTAGGGAAATAAATTCCCACCAGTTTGCCTTTTGTTTCTTTTCCTTTTTAACATGGGTATTTGTAAACCAGATTTGAGACATAAGTTCAACAACTTCACCTTGGCATGTATTTGAGAAGCCATAAGACTGAGGAGTTGATACCTTTGGATATCATCATTAGTCTTCCCTTAAAAATGTGTTTTGTCATGTACTAGCAAGTATATCTACCACTTAATTACCAAGTTTGTGTGAGCATCTCCTGTCCCATTAAGACTTAAGCAAGTATTCTTGAAACTTTCATCTTAGCAAGTATATAGTTGTGGATCCGTAAATTTAACCCATCAGGGGCATTTTCGTAATTTTGAGGTTTCTAAGGGTATTTTCTCGTAATTTTCAGTTTAGGGTTCTTTTTGTAATTTGTTATTTTCGGTTTATTATTTGTAGGGGTTGTGGGGATTAGAGAAGTGAAGTCGAATATTGGAGAAGAAAATTGTGTGAGATGAGATTATCCCTCTTTGATATGAGACTGAGGCCGTCCTCTAGAATTGACAGATTAGGTGAGAGAGTTCATCTCAAAAGAACTCAACACATCTTTGTATCCCTTTATTTTCAGGTTATTATTAATAAAAACAGACCTTTTCTCCCAAATCCCCACTTTCTAGCCTTGAAAATCCTTCCTTTATCCTAAACCCCCTTCCACCAAAAACCTAATCTTTATCCATTAAAACCCCAGAAACCCCCTAAAATCATATTTTTATCATCAACCCCCCTAAAATCATATTTTTATCATCAAAACCCTAGAAAAACATAGCATATACCGTCTTGCCAAACCACCAGCAAGTATGTGTAAAACCTTACTCATACTATGTGTATACTTGTCATGTGTATACTTGTCTTACACTTGTCTTACAAGATAACTAGCGATTGTGTTTAAAACGGTTTTCATAATATGTATATTTTTTCACAATTGTTACAAGTAATGTGGACCTTTCACAACTTTACATGCTATGTAGATTGTCTCTCAAATAGCTTTTTGGCACCGATCAAGAACCACTTGTGCTTGAATCTTTTACATGAGTTTTCTGTATAGGCTCTGATACCACTTGCGCATTAACTTTATGAGTATTGGCTAAATAACCATGGATCCCAATTTGACTCAAAGGAAAGAAAACCCCTGGTAGAATCTTGGGTAACCGTCTACCCATATCTTTTCTTTTCCTAAAGTGGAACTAAACTTTCACCTTTTTAGCTTATGTCTCTTTTCCCTTCTCAACATGTATGTTTGTAAATTGGGATTGAGCCATAATATCAATACTTGACTCCACCCAACCAGGCATTTTTCATGATTCATGCATGTGAAGGCTGAGATAAAAAAACCTGACAAGTAAATAAGGCAAATGAAGTATACACCGTGTCACTTGACCTGACCCCACCACTTGATATGCATATTGCTTAATACATAATAATAGATTTTTCGGTGGTATGTTATTGTTGATTTTCTTAAATATGGCCCACTAAATCTCCACATTGGTATGATATTGTCCACTTAGGCCCACTGGCCCAATTGGTTTTACTCTTGGGTCTCCCCAAAATGCATCATACCAATGGATATACTAATACCATATTTAAGCCCCAAGAATCCATAAGCTTAGCTGATGTGGGACTATTTGTTTGTAACCCAACAAGCCTCCCCTCGAACACATACGACCACGAGCCTCCCCTTGAACGATCATCTATATGTTCTTGCTCAATCAAGTCAATCATTCAACCCCCATTGTGTTGAGGACATGCCTTACGTCAAGACTCAAATACTGCTTGAGAGCCTTTGCCTCTATATAGACCGTGGTCAAGAGCCCTTACTCTTCAAGTTGCAACTCCACCTATCTCTGCGTTGAAGCACACACCTTATGTGAAGTTCTTGGAGTATATCTCCTCTTCACCGTGTGTGGGGCCTTTCACATATCTTCAGGAAGGAATGAAGCTCCGCCTTCTTTTCAATAGAGCGCAAACACATATCCTTGCATCATTCTTTGGAGCTCGTCAATTTTTGTTCGATGCCTGGAGGAATCCTCCTCGACATAGGTAAGTCTATATTGTCTGGCTCTGATATCATGTTGATTTTCTTAAATATGGCCAACTAAATCTCCGCATTTGTATGATATTGTCCACTTAGGCCCACTGGTCCAATTGGTTTTGCTCTTGGGTCTCCCCAAAAGGCCTCATACCAATGGATATACTAATACCATATTTAAGCCTAAAAAATCCATAAGCTTAGCTGATGTGGAACTATTTCTTCGCAACCCAACAATTATAACTTGATTTGAAATATTTGGTTAGATGTATGGTATCATTCATATAATTTCATACATAATTTAAATTATTGTCTTATGACCACATGCATCTTAAACAAACATCTTCATGAAGAAATATAATGCCAACAATGGTCAAATATATAAGATATTGTCGTAATTTTAATTCAAGTTTCAATCCAAACTAACATCCTCAAGTTAATTTTGATTATGAGGATTGTATCCATTCCAGACCAAATGTAACCTAGTTATATGGAATCTGGCTCAAGGTTATTGGGTTGGTTATGTGAATGTTTATAACATGGCTCAATTCGCAACTTATTTTACAAGCTAAAGTTGATTATTTATTCCCATAACCAAGTATATGACCGTGATTTTGACAATAAAGGATACCATTTGGTTGAGAGATTTACTTAATGAGTTGAATTTGGACTATGAGGAGACTATCTGCTCTGATGGCCAATCTTCTAATTATTTCACCAAGGTCTGATGTATCATTGGATGAAAAAGCATGTTGACGGCAATACTTCTTTGTTCAGGTGATTATTGATGAAAACCACGTTGTTGTGAAGAAGACAACCACTAACAACCAATCCTCTTCTAGTGCTAGTCTATTGGTATGTGGAACTTGGTACCCTTCAATGCTTCATATGGAGAAGGTGAGAGAGTTGGACTATTTTCTTGTGAGCTGTTTTTGGAGGGATTCAAGGCAATATGTAGATCTGTTATTATGTGGAATCCATGAGACATTCATTGATGAACTGATTTGAATCATGTAGACCTGTCTTGTTGGATCATAAGCGGGTTGGACATATAAGATTGCATCTGACCCGACCCACTTGGTTGCAAGTCAAGTGGGATTTTGCCACATGCAATGGGTCGGCAAGTTTGCTAATCTAGTAACTCTTTCCGTCCGATTTTGAATGGGCCTGTATGGGCCATATGCTCTAGATCGAATGGTCACGATGTATTCTGTTGGGTCACATGTGATGTGTTTTATTGTTGTCATTAGTGGCACTTGTTATCTACAGTGGGAGCTTGGTTATTTGGTTCATGCCATAAGCCATGTTGTATGTCATGTCATAATACTGTCACAACATGCAGCATCTGGAGTTCATGTTGTAAGTCATGTTGCAACAATGTTCACAACATGCTTATTCGACTTACACATGCATGAGTTCTGGCTTCAAGTATTTGGATCTGAAGTTATTGTGGAACTTGGTACCCTTCAATGCTTCATATGGAGAAGGTGAGAGAGTTGGACTATTTTCTTGTGAGCTGTTTTTGGAGGGATTCAAGGCTTCAGGTGAGAGAGTTGGACCAATAGACTAGTGCTAGTCTATTGGTATGTGGAACTTGGTACCCTTCAATGCTTCATATGGAGAAGGTGAGAGAGTTGGACTATTTTCTTGTGAGCTGTTTTTGGAGGGATTCAAGGCAATATGTAGATCTGTTATTATGTGGAATCCATGAGACATTCATTGATGAACTGATTTGAATCATGTAGACCTGTCTTGTTGGATCATAAGCGGGTTGGACATATAAGATTGCATCTGACCCGACCCACTTGGTTGCAAGTCAAGTGGGATTTTGCCACATGCAATGGGTCGGCAAGTTTGCTAATCTAGTAACTCTTTCCGTCCGATTTTGAATGGGCCTGTATGGGCCATATGCTCTAGATCGAATGGTCACGATGTATTCTGTTGGGTCACATGTGATGTGTTTTATTGTTGTCATTAGTGGCACTTGTTATCTACAGTGGGAGCTTGGTTATTTGGTTCATGCCATAAGCCATGTTGTATGTCATGTCATAATACTGTCACAACATGCAGCATCTGGAGTTCATGTTGTAAGTCATGTGTCAACAATGTTCACAACATGCTTATTCGACTTACACATGCATGAGTTCTGGCTTCAGGTATTTAGATCTGAAGTTATTGTTTTCATTCAGATCTATTTTTATTCTCTCAGAATCTCGATGCAATCCTGATGATTGCTATATTTATTGAGGGAGTATCCGCTCATGATTTGGTAAAAGTATTTACCCGAAATAGTTTATATGGTTTCTTGATATGTGGAATTACTTGTCCGAAGTAGTTCCTAAATATATGGACGGATAATCTGCGTGAGATCTTATTGAACTGTTTCCCAAAATAGTTCCTAAATTTATGGAGGCCGTGATATAAGGTGCTCATGCAGATTCACCTAGGGTTATCTCTTTCCTGAAGATTGTTGATCTACATCCGGGGACGGAGGACGACGGCTACTGAAGTAGGGATCGATGTGAGCTTGATCTGGTCAGTTTATGCAAAGGAATCTTGCACGCAAGGGGATCTTGCGGTGATTACTCAATGGGTTTGATTGAGATCACCCATTGCGATTTGTATTAAGGAGGAGTGTGTTCCTCCTAATAGAAACACAATATTGTATATGTAAATGATTACATGAAACAAGCACATGTTTATTAGGATCAGGTAAAACCCTTCATTTTCACCAACATGCTTATTGTATTGGCTGTTTCCGTCATAATTTGAGGCTGAGATATAGCAATCTACTTTTAAATGCAAGCTCAAGGTAAATGATTTAAGATATTGTCTTTCATGAAGATGACACGATCATGGAGTAGGTCAAAGAAACAACGGATACAGTTGTGGATGATATATATTATCCATGGGTAGATAAAGCATTAGCTGGCAACGAAGTTATATATGCAACCAACACCCACGGTGCCTCAAATCTTATATTCTAGTACATATCAACCAATATTGCAGATGCCACCCACAGATATAAATTCTACAAATCACCAGCCGACATCAAGGCCAAAACCAAGATTTCAAACTTGAAATATATTTAAATTTGCTTGTCCCTCTCTATGATAGCCTTGTTGGCATTGGGATCAACTTAGTGGCCCTTTTTAGTACATTAAGACTTCTAAACTGTGACAATGGTTATTATAATTTACATACCCTACAATAGGGTAATGTGTTCTCCTTTAGAGAAACAATGAATGGGTTGCAAAACAATGGTTTTGGAGGGTCATCACTCTTAAGTGCATTCAACATTGCTAAACATATTTGTAGATTTTTAGAAGATCATATGGGTTTTCTGTAAAATAAATATAAACTATAGCACATCAGGAGAAATCATTAGTAGTAAGAATGTATGTTGGGGAATGGCATGTGCCAATTACATCAAACACGTGATTTGTACGCAGCGGAATAAGTTAACACGCCATCCAACCTTAACAAATAGAGTAAGATCGTGAAGAAATCATAGAAAGCACAAAGATAACTCAGCATAATCACAACTCAAGTAATCACACATAGAGACACTTGGTTCAGCCTAATGTGACATATACGTCCAGTCTTCCGTTGTCACGGTTTCTACTATATCAAAGATGTAGCATAAGAGAACCCTCTTGACATTACAAATCTAGCACTCTAGCAATTATAAAGTCTTATACACACTTAACAATGGAAAGATTTTACCTCAAAACCCTAGAACAAAGAATATCTCTACTCCCAAATCTTGTAGCCATCTCCGAGAAGTCTTGTCGTGTCAAACACCTACAATTCTTGGTCTGTCACATATGAATTCATTATTAGGGTTATAAAGGACGTTTTAAGTCGTGGTATCTAATTAGGTTTCAGAACAACGGCACAAAATAAAACCCGCATCAAGTCGAAACCCGACTGACACGATTGAGTCGGATATGGCACGATCGTGTCAACTGTGCTACTCAAAACTTGAAGACTCTGCCAACACCACACGGCCGTGCCAATCATAGGGTAAATTTGGCGCGATCGAGTCTCTGGTCTATAACCTTATTTCATGTATGCACGGTCGTGCCAACCATTTCCAGGGCATGACACGATCGTGTCATGCCATGAGAATGAGTGTGAAGTATAAAAACAACACTCTACCATGTTTCAAACTTCCTCCATCACACGAGCACTGCTCCATCTATCACCACGGCATCTCCAAACTCTCCACAACTGCTCTACCTAAATTCCAAACATATCTACCCAGATCTAGAATTTTTAAAAATCAAATAACAATGGGAATCAGTCAAACCACACCAAGTTATATCAAGCTCTAGCAATGCCTGAGCTTGACTGTAGCAACTGTCTTCGTAAGCATATCTACATGATTGTGATCCGTCGAGACCTCTAGTGCTATGATCTTCTTCTCTTCCTGTAGAAAGAAGTCTATCACCTCAATATACTTGGTTCTCGAACTATATGCCTGATGCTCCGCTAAGTGGATGGCGCTGTAAGTATCATAGTAGACCTTCATCACATCTTGCGGAATACCCAAGTCTTCGGTAGACTTTGCTAGTATTTGCATTCATGCATGCCTCAACTACAGGTATCAGTTCTTCCTCCGGGTTGACAATGCTATAGCTGACCGAAGGACTGATAGTCAAGACACTGTAGCAGTTTCCAACGTAAACACGTATCCAGTCGTCGATCTCCTACTATCTTTGTCACCGGCATAATTTGAATCACAAAATCCAGATATCACCAACCTGTCACCCTTGTCATAACAGAATCTAATGTCAGATGTTCCTTTCAGGTATCTCAGTATCCACTTCACAGCTTGCCAGTGAGTGTTCTTTACCATGATTCGTCATATACCTACTAACGACTTCAACTGCCTAGACCAAGTCCGGACGTGTACAAACCATCCCGTACATTAGACTTCTCAAGGCATTTGCATATGAGACTTTAGACATGTAGCTTATCTCCTCGTTGGTGCTCGGTGACTATTTCACAGAAAGTTGGAAGTGTGCCCTAGTGATGTGGTGACAGCATTTGCCTTCTCCATTCCGTATCATACAATGACCTTCTTAATGTAGCCCTCCTAACTCAATTTCAACTCCCCATTCTTTCTGTCTCTGTTGATCTCCATTCCAATGATCTTTTTCCTAGGCCATAGATCCTTCATATCAAACTCTTATGCAATTCTTCTCTTCATCCTATTGATTTCCACTAAACTACGTGACACACTCAGCATATCATCCATGTACAAGAGCAAGTAGATCCTCGATCTATCATCAAGTGTGCAAATATAAACACACTAATTCGTAATACTTCTCTCGAAACCAATACTCATCATGAAGGAATCAACCCTCTTGTATCATTTCCTTGGACTCTATTTCAATCCATATAGAGATTTCTTTAGCTTGCATACCATCTGCTCTTTGCCATTCATCACGAATCCTTCGAGCCGGCACATGTAGATTTCCTCCTCAAGCTCTCTATGCAAGAAAGCTGTTTTCACATCCAGCTGTTCCAGCTTTAAATCCTAAGATGCAACCAAAGCCAATAACACGTGTATCGACGTGTGTCTCACCACAGGCAAAAAGATCTCGTTGTAGTCTTCCACTTTCTTTCTGCAAATCCTTTGGCCATCAATTGTATCTCACATCGCCAACATCGCCTGTCTTGACTTATACACCTACTTGCATCCAATGACCTTCTGATCCTTGGGTAAGTTTACCAGTTCCCAGGCGTCATTCTTATCAAGAGACTCCATTTCTTCTTCCATCATAAGTCACCACTCTGTAACTGCGCTCGATGTCTGGGCTTCCTTAAAAGTCAGCGACTCTTCGTGTTCAATGTTTAGGGCATATGCTTGCACATCCTCAAATGTAAACGTCGAAGCAGAGTAGTTTTACTCTCCAAGTCTCTTCGGTGCTCTCCTAGTCCTCGTTGACCGTCTCACCTCCACCTGACATTGGGTGGGAACCTCATCTTGAGTCCGAACTTTATCTGTCTGTGTAAAATCTGATTCTCTACAGCAATCGAATTCTGACCTGTCTTAGCATCTTATTTCTCTGTATCACGAGAAAATAGCTCGACCTCAGTGTCGGGCTCCTCAGATCTATGTTCAATATTTGACTGAGTCATCTCCTGCTTGACCATCGACAACTCATCAAATGTGATATATCTGCTAACAAATGTCTTCATGGTCTTATGATCCAGTAATCTGAATCACTTCACTCCTTCAGGGTATCCAAGCAATATGGCCTTCCTGTCCCTCGAATCCAGCTTGTCCTTTTGTAGAGCATAGGTAAGACATCCAAATACCTGCAAATAGGAGTAATCACCAGTCTTTTTCATCCACTCCTCTGGAATTTTGAAGCTAATCGTCTATTAATGAAATGCACGGCGGTAGTCGCAGCTTTAACCCAATATACATTTGAAAGTCCAGCCGTCATCATCAAACAACGACACTTCTCCATCAACGTCTGATTTAACCTTTCCGTTACACCATTCAATTGTGGATCACCAGGTACGGTGTAGTGTCTCATAGTACCCTGTGATCTGCAGAAATCCTTGAATACTCTTGACATGTATTTCTTAACGTTATCTGACCTCAATCTTTTGATGGCTCTTTTAGACTGCTTCTCAATAAAGCCTTTCCAAACCTTAAAGTTCTCAAAGACTTGATCTTTGACTTCATCAGGTAGATTCAGACTTTTCTTGAGTAGTTATCGATGGACATGAAATACTTTGCTCCCCCAATGATGGATACAAATGTTTGCCCCATATGTCTGAATGCAGTAATCAAGCGGCCCTTTGTTGTATTCTGCGGTCCCAAACTGTGTCTTTGTCAGTTTGTTTCATATGCACTTCTTGCAGAACTCCATTCTCTCATCCCTGGCTTCAATTAGCTTCTTCCTACGAATCACATCAAGAGAATTCTAGCTTGGATGTCCAAAGGCAAAGATGCTTGGTCGACTCTTCACCACTCGAGCCCTGAGAGATACTGGCTTCATCCTCCATGATGTGTCTCAACAACGCATATAGATTCTGTAGCCTTCTTCCTTCATCACGATCAGAGACCCTTTCAACACATTTAACAAGTGACCTTCAATAACTGTCATGCATCCTAATCCAGCTAGAGTCCCAATGGAAATCAGTTTTTTAAATCAGTGTTTTCTTCAAGTCTGGCACATGACGAACATATGTAAGTGTTTTGATATCTCCATCACGTATCTTGATCCTCACTTCTTCAACTCCCACTGTTTTACAAGCCATGTTCCCCATCAGCATGTTTCTGCCTTCTTTAGAACAATATGAACTAAAGCTTTTATGCGGCGTCATATAGAAGGAGCATTCCGAATCTAAGAGATATAAGAGCCCATGATCTCCAGGTGTTGCCATCAGAATTTTTTGTTATCGCTATCATTGCTACTGATCCCTACAGAAGCAGAACCAGAAGCTTCATCCTTTCCCTTTCCATTTTTCTTCAACTTGGGAAAGTCTCTTTTCCAGTGTTTTCTCTCTTTGCACAAATAACATTTATCCTTGCACCCACGTGACTTTGATCTCGACCGACATTTGTCCTTTTTTGAACCATGACCGTTCTTAGAATGCTGACGTCCTTTGATGAATAGAGCATCTCTGTGATCGCCATTGTCTCGACCAGTCACCTTCACACAAAGAACTTCGGAATGTACGGTGGATTCAACTTCCTCCAAGAATAGTGTGTCCCACCATTATACCATGGACTGGACCAATGTGTCTGAGTCGTCTGTCAGGAACACACCAGTATCATCGTTAACTGTTCGTCCTCCATTTTTACCTCTATATTCAGCAAATCTGCCATATCTTTGCGAACACATCAATGTGATCCTTGACATGAGTGAACTCTCTCATCTTCAACACATACAACGATTACATCAAATACAACCAACTCGTCAGATTCTTCTTCACATGTAGTGCCTCCAGCTTCTTCTATAGCTTGTCTACAGTTCCTTCCTATGACACCTTCCTGAGTACTTCATCAGACAAATAACTACAGCGCACTCAATGACTTTCCATCCATCTCTGACTTCTGAGCTCCCGTGACCTCCTCGTCAATCTTGTCTTTCTCAAAAATAATTTGATAATGCACGTCTCTCATTAGAAACACTGTCAACTTCCGTCGCCATAAGCTGAAGTTATTTCTTCTAAGGAACTTATCCAACTTGAACGATATGGTAGATGACGATATCTTGACTTTCTACTTCTTTCTCACCAATACTTTGATACCACTTGGTGAACGACATGTGTCGATTACGTCGAACACGTGATATAAATGCAGCGGAATAAGTTAATGCCTTCCAATTTTAACAAACAGAGTAAGATTTGAAGAGATCATAGAAAGCACGAAGATACACCACCATAATTACAAATCAAGCAATCACATATAGAGACACATGATTTATACTGGTTCGGTTCAATGTGGTGCCTACGTAATGTCTCCCGTTGTCACGATTTTCACCAGATCAGAAATGTAGCACAAGAGAATACAGAGACTGCCCAAATCTCCTTCAAAACACGTGTGAACCCTCTTGACAATGCAAATCTAGCACTCTAGTAATTACAAAGTCTCATGCACACTCAACAATGGAAAGATCTTACCTCAAAACCCTAGAACAAGGAATATCTCCTCTCCCAAAGCGTGTAGCCATCTCCAAGAAGTTTTGCCACGCCAAACACCTTACATTCGTAGTGTATGTCACGTAAGAATTTATCATTAAGGTTATATAGGTCGTTTTAAGTCGTGGTCGTTCGATCTGATCAAGTTTCAGATTAACGACACAAAACAAAACCCGCATTAAGTCGAACCCCGACTAACACGATCGTGTCAGAAATGGCACAATCGTGTCAAATATGGTACAATCGTGTCAACTGTGCTACTCAAAACTTGGGAGACTCCGCCAACACCACATGATCGTGCCAATCATAGGGTAAATTTGGCATGATCATTTCACTGGCCTAGAACCTTCTACCATGTCTACACGGTCGTGCCGACCATTCCCAGGGCATGACACGATCGTGTCAAGCCCTGGGGATGAGTTTGAAGCATAAAAACATGTACTATATATTGATTTTGAATAACAAAATAATTAAGATAAACAAGAAACATAGTAGACCCACAATTTGCATTTGAATAGAATTTGTATGTAAAATATGTAATTATTACATAAATAGTCGCAGATAAATCTATATTATACGTCACAATATATTGTTTAGATAATTCTAATCTTTGTTAAGGAAATATTAAAATATCTGTCAATTTCTCTTATATATATAGATACCATGACACGGCCCTCTCAATTTCACTAAAAAATTTCATGTGCCTACCATTGCAGGACAGAGAAATAGCCGCAGCAGCTGAGAAGCTAGCAGAATGTCAGGAGACCATGATTCTACTCGGACGGCAACTAAAAGCACTGCAACCGCCCACAGAGTCAAGTTCTTCCCCAGCCGCTAGGCTCCGGGCTAATGACCATCTTTCTCAGGGTGAACAGAGTTCAGACGGTTTCAGCCTGCAATCAATGCTCAACACAGCGCAACCAGATCAAGCTTCAACTGACAATGACGACGATGCTGCTTCAGTCATTTTGAGAACAGAAGATGATGATTTCCCTTTGGATGGATACACCTCCCACTTTAGTGCATCAGACTTGGATTCACTTCCTCCAAGGCCAGATGGCAGCTCGAAGCGCCAGAAGCAGAGGTCGAGATCGTCATCGGCGTCTTCGCTGTCCAGCATGTTGAGCGAAAAGCAGGGCCGTGGGTTCAGCAGATTCTTTTCCAGGGGCAAGTGATCACTAGGAGTTCGGAGTGTGATTTTGTCTGATTCATGACTGTTACTGATCTAGTGTTTTCGCTGGCTTTGTTTGTATCTAATGTACGCAACCATGCGGGGTTGAGGATCGCCTGCATTGGCGAATGTGCAGCGGGATTGAGATCGTAGAACTTGGAAAGAGCACCAGAACTTGGTCCCCGATGAGCTCTTAGCAGCACCCACTGTTAGGGTTCGGGATGTAATTGATGTGCATGTTTTCTGTGATGAACTAAAGGAGGTTTGCACTGATTGTGGAATTTGTTCGTTGTATATGTACAGAAATGTTGTCATAAAAAGCCCGTTCCTTTTGGAAATATAATGTGTGCTCGTATGCAAGTTGAGTTTTGATGCTAATAGAGTTGTAGCCGTGTACATATTCAAATCCAAAGTTACGAGCAATGTTCTTATATTGGAAAATTAGATGAAAAATGAAAGAAAAGTGTTAAAAGTTGTGTCCAGCTACATCATCTTATGGCTCGCTCTCAACATATCTGCCCTCAGAATCTAACCCACATCCACAAAATAAACATGGATGTGGCCAGCGAATAATCTCAGTAGGTTCCAAGGAAAAACCATTGATAATACATGAAAGAGGAAAGCACTTGGAACGAAAACTTGCAATAAGTAAATACATAAATATCACTCAACTGAATATGACATAATAAATCTCATGAGAAAGATAATGTAAAGCAAAACTACTAATGTCGCCTAATGTGATGTCAATTGTATAGTGATGTCCATAAACTAGAGTGTCGATATATAAAATCTAGTCTAGGAAATTTGAGCGCAAACATATTAAATTGTAGAATTTTTAAACGACGAACACTTAATCAAATAGCATAGAAATTTCAGTAAAACGGGGAGACAAAAAACTACATACATAAAACTGAACATAAATGGTGACAAAGTGCTACAAATTAAGGGGTATGACATGGCAACAAGGGGATCTGCTAGGGGCTCGGCCAAGGGTGTGCGGCTTAGGGGTATGACATGGCAACAAGGGGATCTGCTAGGGGCTCGGCCAAGGGTGTCCGGCTTAGGGGTGCTCGGCCAGGGAGACTTGAACAAGGGATCTCATTCAGGGGAAAGAGTCTCAGCCAGCCAAGGGGGCTAGTCAGCCTCCCCTCAGCAGCACCGTCGTGCGGCTGCTGCTGGCTTTGTGGCTCGACCACAACAATGGAGTATAGCCAGTACTGGACTGGTAACAATTGTTGTATACGAACTCCGCAAGGTATAGCTGGTCCTCTCACAATCCTATAATGTCTAACATACAAGCACTTAGCATGTATTCCAGTAATTGGATAGTACACTCTGAATGTCCATTTGTCTAGGAGTGATATGTCGTACTATAGTTGAGATGAGTACCCAAACTCGCATGCAAACTCTTCCAAAATTGTGAGGTGAACCACGTGTCACGATCGAAGACTATACACGCTGGCACACCATATATTCCCACAATCTCCTGCATAAGTTCACTCTCATCACAACACATATCAAGGAAGAAACTACAGAAGGCTAAAGAAAAGAAGTCTCTTACCTCCGTGTACTTCTTTGTTAGGATTGTTCGCGGACTGCCCCATATGAAAAGGAATAAAATGTGTTGTCTTGGTCAATCAATCAATAATCACCCAAACAATATCATTCTCTGTGGTAATCCAGTCATGAAATCCATAGCGATATGATGCCACTTTTACTCCGAAATCGACAGAGGTTGTAAAAACCTGCAACCTGATAATGCTCGGTCATAACTGTCGTATGGAAATAATGTCTCATATTGGT
Source organism: Scilla litardierei (assembly GCA_030789695.1). NCBI lineage: Eukaryota > Viridiplantae > Streptophyta > Magnoliopsida > Asparagales > Asparagaceae > Scilla > Scilla litardierei. Next base: position 62,087,417 of record CM061133.1, on the reverse strand, counting down.
ACGCAAGCGCACATTGTAGTTGTAGAGATATACTGGTCATCCACAAGGAGGCAGTTGTTGAGTACCAGTTTCTTTCTAAATTTATTAGCTACGCAATAAAGATGTGTCTATAAGAGTGAATAATACAAGAATTATCAAAAAAGAACAGCTCTAGGACCAAGTTATCCAACCATTGGATTAAAGCTAGGATTAAATTATATTGACCGATTGTTGAATTTATGGAACTCGGGAGAGGTCATCTAACCTAAGGGCGTTCTCCCCCCTCCCACTTCCGTGATGCAATGACATGATATATTCCATTTTGTTATCCCTACCCCACACTCCCATGATGCCATGATAGGACTACCTAACTCATATCGATACCAGTTCCCGTTGTGCATCGGTATGCATTAAATGCATTAATCCAACGAATGTCCTCAATCTTCCTCCATGGCACTTCCGTGTATTATGATTCGGATCTATGTAAGGAGGGCTCTAATCCATGACTGACTCTCATCAGTTTCATGGATAGTATGGATCAATGTAGGGATTGTAAACCCTAGATTAGCCCCGACTCCCACCATCGAGTAATATATTTATCCATAAGGGGGGATCAATTTTCATTGATAATAATCATCCTAGCATACCCCTCATCTCCAATTATTCAACAATTAGCCAATAATTCATCAATCCATCACAAATCCCAATGGGGTACACACATGGCCCTAGATGGGTGAATACTCACGATCCATATATGAATACACAATCAAAACAATGAATTGAATAGCCATGGCAATAAGAACAAGATAGAAATTCGTAATCAACTCAATCCACAATAATAGAGATGAAGGAAAACTAGTTTCTATTGCTAAATTGATACTAGAATCCAAAAATAAACAAAAGAACAAATAAAACTGCAGAGAATTAAGAGCAAGTACACCTGATTAAAACACAAAAATTCTGAAAAAGTTTGCATAAAGCATCCTCTCCTTTAGAGGAATGAGAAGAGTATTTATACCCAACAAAATACCCAGAAAAGCCCAAAAATAACCCTGGCGGTGTCTTGAAAAACCTAGGGGTCCCAATTAGACGCGATTGAGTCAAGAGAGATCAACTCGGTCGCATTGTCAAATCTGCGTAACTTGGGGATTCTATCTTCAGGCGACGCGACCGCATGGATTAGCCATGCGACCGCATCGTTTCGCGTTCAGATCTCTAGCCTCCTCATCCAAACAGTTGTGTAGAGCGACCGTTTGGCTTTAGTAGCTCTCGGTATGATGTGGTCGTGTAGATTGCCAAACGACCGCGTCGATTTTGGATTTATATCTCTTCAGCTCTACAGGGACCTAGTCATATGGTTCTTCAGCGCGACCGCGTCGAATTGGTTTTGCAACTGCTTGGGGTTGTCCTGGTGACGCAGCTGTGTGTATAAACCATACGGTCGTGTGTTACACTTTTGCCTTCAAACTCCCTTGTTTTGGTTCCCGTTCCTCCTCACTTCGTTCCATCGCTTGTTTCTCCACTCTAGGAGCCAAAACTCCATGTTTTTTCCTGCAATACATGTGAGATGCCCAAAAGTAAAAAGGAACTAAAAGTGGGAAAAATTGAATGAGACGGGGAGTGAAATGGTATGAAATGCACATGAAATGAGTGTAACATATATACATAAATAACACACATCAATAACCTACTGGCTCACCAAACACTTGACAATGCTCCGAGCAATACTCCTCTTCATGACATGCCACTCGAAATTTTGACGAAGATCATTTACATCTTCATACCTCCAAGATAAATAGAATAAGGAGAGCTGTGATCTTCCTTCAATAGCTCATCCCTGATCTCACTAGAAGGTTTGATACTATGGTTGTTGACGAAGGTCAAGCCTTAGTTTTTCAATTCTAAATGATGCATCTTTGCTATTATGAGATGGATTCAGGGGGTGTGAGGATGGGCCTTGTTGACGAAGGTCAAAGGCACATTACTCACATCCTACTGAATATGAAATGATGGGAAGGACTTGACTAGACTTTATGATTTGTTAACGAAGGTCAATGTCATAAAATGATAGGGGCAAAAACCATAACTGAGAGTTGCAAAGTGTTGCAATTGACAAAGTGTCTGTCTACCGTCTATGTAGTACAAAAACTTGTTGATGAATGTCAAGGTTATCAAACTCAAGCCTATTGGATCTCAATTCCTACTAAGAACATGTGATAATTTCCGTTTATCTTTTAAGTTGAAGATATTCGCAAAAAAATAGTGTGAGAAATAATTAAATAAAAACCAATCTAATTATTTTAAGAATATTTCCTTCATTATTGTAACTCTTTAACATCTTTTTGCAGTATCATAACTGACTTAAAATTAATCCTTGAGAAAAAAACTCATTGGACCAAACTACAAATATTTGCTAAGAAACATCAAGATAGCATTGACTTATGATAAATTTGATATGTATTAGATACTACGCCTCCTAAGACCACACTGCTAAGTCCACAGACCATGAAAAATAGTTTTTTAAAGTCTGAACTCAGGACTGTGAGATAGCCAAATGCCTCATGCTAGCATCCATGAGCAATGAGTTGCAAAGAGGGCATGAGAATATGGACGTCCAATCCATATTTCTCCATGTAAAGGAATTATATAGAGAGCAATATCGAATAACTAGATTTAAGATATCAAAGAAATTGTTTCATGTGAGGTTAATGGCTTGGTCTTCAGTTCAGGATCATGTCCTTAAAACGATCAGTTACATTGAGGAACTTACAGAGATTGGGTGTGTGTTGGACAATGAACTGTATGTGGATATAATTCTTTAGTCCCTTTCTAGTGCCTACTCTCAGATCATAATGAATTTTCATATGAATAAACTGGAATGTACACTTCTAGAGCTGCTTAATATGTTGAGGCAGGCTGAGAGCTCCATTTATGGGGATAATATGCCGGTTATGCTTGCTAAGACTTATTCTCCACCCCAGTCATCTACCAAGGGGAAAAAGAAGAAACTTATCAAGCATAAGGGTTGCGTCAAAAAGGCAAAGGGGAAGAAAGTGGTAAATGTATCCAACGAATGCCATTACTATCATAAGCAAGGCCATTAGAAGAGGAACTGAAAGGACTACTTGGAGTCCATAAAGAAGTAGAGACATGGTGATGCCTCATCTTCAGGTGCGTATATTATTCAAAACATACTTTCCCTGTCTAATATTACTTGGGTATTAAATACCAGAGATGGTACTCACATTTGTGATTCTTTACAGGGGCTAAAAAATAAGAGGCTGAAGGAAGGTGAAATGACTTTACAAATGGAGATTGGAGCAAGTGTTGCTGCCATCGTCGTAGGGGAATTCCACCTTAGCTTGTCAGATGGAAATATTTTGTTTTTATGCAATTGCTATTATATACCAAGCATGATATGTAATATTGTATCTGTATATGATGTGTCCATATTTTCTATCTTTTCATAGCATCATTCCATTGCATTTCATGTCATATCCGAATCCAAATCCTGCATTTTCTTACAATACTGCAATTCTAACGCCATATTCGAGTTTCGTAGAGTTTTGTGGATTTTCAGGGATTTTGGAGCAATTTGGGACCACTTTTGGATATGGACACATCCAGCATGCCCGTGAGTCCGTTGGCGATGCTCTATAGGAGTTCGCCAAGGTTCGAAAACTTATGGGAGGAGTGGAGGAGGATCTGGAAAGAGAGAAGAGCAGTTCTGGATTTTTCCAGGCGACTCGACCGAGCAGCACAAGCTGCTCGGTCGAGCTGACACACAAAGCAGCAGAACGCGCATCCGACTCGACCGAGCAGAGTGTCGACTCGGCCCGAGTCGACATACTTTCGAGCTCCATCTCACCAAACATCCTGCTCGACCGAGCAGGACTTGCTCGACTGAGCCGGTAACCTACTCGACCGAGCAAGGCCTACTTGGGCCGAGTAGGCAGAGTGACACTTTTTGAAGGAGCCTGATCCACTGACAGACTTGACCGAGCAAGCAGGCTGCTCGACCGAGCAGCCCAGATTCCTTTACCCAAGCCAGAAGCGATTAATGCACCTGCTCGACGGAGCAGGCGTTACTCGACCGAGTCAGTAACTCGGTCGACAACAAGCAGGCGCAGAACCCAGAATTTGAAGCTGATTTTGGTGGGGCCCAGACAGAGGCTATATGATTGGAGTGGGGAAACGAAAATAGGAGAGCTCATTTTATTATGTTTTTGAATTAAGTTTTAGGGAGAGGAGGAGATGACGAGAGATCTAGATCTAGGTTTTTGCTAATTGGATTACTTTTGGAGGAAGATCGCATTTTATTATTCTTTGCATCTTGGAATTTGCGGGATCTCTGTGGATCCCTATTGGCTATTGTTCTTTCTCGTCTTCGATACGTAAGATATTTATTTCTCGCTCGATTCATTTGCTACAATGTTTTCTTTGATAAAAATTGTATTTTTATTCGTCGTAATCACTAGTGGGAGTAGTTTTCCCTAGGGTTGATGGGGTAGCCCTAAGACTCTAGGAAAGAGGTGTAGACCCTGATCTCTAGGTTGTATTGGGAATAAAGGGGAGTATTTCGGTCGATCCATCTGAATCCCTAGGAGAACTCGTACTGAGATCAAGTCCACGGTCAGTGGAATTGATGAGCTTAAGGAGTATCTTTGGTGTTTAAATAAGGAATTAGTGGATCCAACCAAGGCTCGTGACCATGACCGGCTCATGCCTTGAGGGGATACACCGATGAACTATATCGCTACATTGACGGCTACCGCAATTACATCAATGAGGGCCATTGAAATACCTCGAAGCTCTACCCCATGAGAGTGGTATGAGCTGAGAGATCAACCCTTTAAACCACATGCAATGTAAAGATCTCATTCTAACATCAACCTCCAACGGTCTTAGCGGTGATCCTTAAGGCCCCAGCTTCCTTTATTATCGAACCAACAACACCATCACAACCAATCTTTCCAAACCGACTGCTATCTCACTCTGAGATTCAAAAATAATCTGAGACCCACATACTGTCATTGTCCCTGTGGGATTCGACAATCTTTTATACTATAATTTGACACCGTCTGCTTGCGGATAGTGCCCAGAGCTGACACCTAGGAACCATACTATACCTAGTGATTGTGACACTGCTAGGTGGAATTTAGGTGTAAGTTCGGGTTCGTCAAGTTTTTGGCGCCGTTGCCGAGGACGGTTACGATGTATCTCAGTTTATTTTAATTTTGAAGAGTTTGCTAGAAAATCCCACCATTCCTTATCTTTCCACCTCTTTTTATTCTCTTTTATTGCTACCTCGCTACTAACATCTCTCTCCAGTAAGTGAACACACTTAAGAAATCAGACATGATGGAGATGGTGATGCAAGTACAATGGACCAGTGAATCTGACAGTGACTCGGACGAGATTAGCTTTTCTCCTTATCATCTACATGGTCTCCGGGACTCGTATATGAATGAAGCCATGATCGAATATGCGGCTAGAGAATTGATTGATGCAGTTCGGTTTATCAGATCAGGAACCTATGTGGCAGGTACTGTAAATCAGCAGATGGTCATGGATCATATAACGAACAAGGTTTCTGATGCAGGTACCATTGAGGACGACATTCATGTAAGCTTCGAAGGGGACGTGATGTTTCTCCAGACTATTGAAGCCTTGCCTGTTGACGCAAGCTAGAGAGAGACTCGTCAATTTGAACCATTGAACGATTCCCAGCTGCTGAGTAAAATGGAAAGTGTAGTAACTGATGTATGGGCCCATGGTCTAGTGGATTTCCCTACAGACAACCCGGTTACACAAGAACTCTCAGTCTTTATCGCGAACGCCTTCCACAATGCAGATACCCTGGACGGCGTCCCCATCGCTGACGGAGTCTATGTGCGATACGAAGGAGACACCCTATGCTTCTACAATGATAACATCCCACAGACTGCGACATGTGAAGAACACGCCTGCGAGGGATACCCGGATCCCGGACCGTTCCAGAGCAACAAGCGCACGGTATAGCAGCGAGCGGGTTATCGAACACAGGGAGGACGAATGACTGTGCTTGTTCCAATCAACCTGGCTATTTAAGAAGAGAGAAATTTGCCTTTGGCGATCCTGTCACAATCGTCAGACAAAGTACTGAAATATCAAATCAAATAAAGAACGTCTAGGGAATGGGGAATTCCCGCTACTCACCGTATCTCGTAAATGTGGTTCATCGGTATCAAAATTGTTAGAATAAGATTTTGGATGAACTAGTTGCAACTGAATGTGGAACCAAGCTCACGCTCTCGCGCTGTTACCGGTCTATAGCTATCCTAGGTCTGGGTCCAATCTCTTGCAAACCCTAGCCTAGGGAAGCTAGCATTAGGATCAACATCATCGTTCAATCGCGCACCGAGCCCAATCTCTTGCAAACTCGGCCCACGACCTAGGTTGGGATAGTTCCTACCCGTCCAATCTCTTGCAAACGGGTATCGGCACGGAATTGCAACCGGGAACCCTAGTATCGGTCCAATCTCTTGCAAACCGATACTACGGAAATTCGATTCCAACCCAATTCGGATTTCTAGGGTTTCCTATCGAATTGAGATCCAATCTCTTGCAAATCTAAATCGAATTGAGATCCAATGATGCGGTCCAAAAACCAAGCCGCGACATCAATCACGACGGCGGGGACTAGCTCATCGCCATCCCTAGATAGAACTCTGGGCCATGTCATCGCGTAGAGCATGTAAAGCTCTGGCGTGGACATCGTACCCAGCTCATATCTGGCCAAAAAGGTCGTCGCCATAAGGCGCTGAGCTATACGGAGGCAGGGGTGGACAATGGCCGAGGCCTTGGCCCTACTAGGGTCAAAGGCAGCGCGGAGACCCGTAATCCGGGCCCAGAAGGCACCGGCGTCGAAGGAAGGTGAGGGGATATGGGTGGGGGCGTAACCTAGATCGGCCCCGGGGACATCGGGCCACGAGAAAAAGGCTCTCATCATACCGAGAGTGACTTGGCACTCCCGGTTCATGAACCGAAACGAGCATCCCTCGTCGGTCCGGGCGATCGAACTAAGTACCTCAAGTGTCGGACGGATAAACGTGTCCGCCGACACCTGAAAGAAATACGCTCAGGCGTCCTAGGTCGGCAAGGTGTGCAAACCTGGAGGGTACGATCGAGCACTGGGAAATACGCTCGAAGGCGACGCGGTGTGCATCGTCTCGGAACGTGATCCCCAGCGGCCCGATAAGTGGAGCCGGAGGTGGTGGCTGTGGAGCGGCAGGGAGTGGCTGTGTGGACTGTGCAGGCGCTGCAGGCTGTGCGGGGCGTGCGGGGCCTGCAGGCGATGCTGGGTGTGCGGGGTGTGTGGGAGAAGGCGGAGGAGAGTCCTCCAGCTCGTGGGAGGGGCCGGCATCATCCGACCGCTTCCGCTTGGCGGAAGCTCTCTTCGACCGCGGCCGTGTCCGGGGCGGCATATCGGCCCCGAGCGCGCGCCGAAAAAATGTAAAAAGTGCGGCGTGCGTAAAATAAAGGAAAGAGTGTACCACAACACGCCGCGAGTGCAAGCAATGGAAGCGTGCGAAGACAACGCCTCCGCGAAGCCCAAATCAGTCCCGAGAAGCTCCCCTGAACTCCCCTAAGCTCCCAGAAACAACCTGCACATGAAATGGAGATATCAGCGAGTAATATTCAAAACGTAAGGAGCATTAGGGGTATAATAGATAGATATAGAAATCAATTTGGGTTTGGGGTTCGTTTAACGCATGTATCCTCGAAAAATACACAAAAAGAGGAGAAAAAGGCGAAATAGGCGATACCGGAGGTGGCCGGAGTGGTGGCCGCCGGCGGCGACTCGGGCGAGGCGCGGCGGAGCTCGGCCGGCGGTGGCTGGCCGAGCGGCGGCGCGAGGGTCGACGGTCGGGCGAGTGGGGGGGGCGCGAGCGAGGGGAACGGGCGAGGGAGCTGAGGGGTCGCGGGCGATTGGGATTTTTTCGTTTCGAAAAACGTGCCCCCCCTCGGCCCCTTGTATAGTAAAAGTTACGACTCGGCCGAGTGACAGGGTCACTTGGCCGAGTGAGATCTATGGAAAATTTCTCCCCACTTACGCTTCGGCCGAGTGGCCTTGCCAGCCTCGGCCGAGTGGAGTAAGTCCATTCGGCCGAGTGGCTCAAGCTACTCGGCAAGACTCGCCCTAGGAGCGTATCCGTTTTACTCGGCCGAGTGACAATATATACTCGGTCGAGTAGCAGTTATACTGAAATCAGGAAATTAAACAGAGAGTTGGGTACAGCAGACTTCCCTCGTTCGTCAGCGGCTCGGCCGGACGAACTTGTGTACTCGGCCGAGTGAGCCTTGTGTTCTGCTGTTTGTCTTCGTTTGGGCTCTAAACTCCGTCTTTCTTCCTCCAGTCGATTTCATCTTCCTCCTAAGCATCGAGCGCCTTCCTGGGGTGCTCCTCGTCATCTCGTTCATCCTCCTCATGATGGATTTACCTATCTCCTCTCCTGTCAAGAAAAATAGGACCCGTTATCACAAAATTTTTGGACGAACGACTCAAAACACTAAAAATTTCTAAAACAAAAATAAAGAAAAAGTAAAAATAAAGCAATAACCATCGGGTTGCCTCCCGACAAGCGCTCGTTTAAGGTCGTGAGCTCGACCCCCTATGATTTTCAATTAATGCGGGATGTTTGGTGCATATGAGATGCACCCATCAAACTTTCCGGGGAGAACGCTTGGATTCGGAAGTTGCGGCGGCGTGTTCTCCCTCGGTGGTCTCCCGTCTCGAATAGTGTTGGGGGAGGCTCCCCCAAGCTAGCGTTTAATCCGGTCAACGGCTTCACCGGTGACACCGATTTCCGTATCGACGGAGCTTTCTTCGGAGACTTCAATTTCGAGAGCTTGCAGAGCTCTCGAATCCTTGCGACATCAGCGTCGCCTTCATCACTTTCAGCGAAGAGGTCGGGGGAATCATCTATCTTCTCATCGTGGCCTAAATCCGGGCCTTTCTCGAAATCCTCATCGAAAAGAGCGCCAATCTAGTGGGGGATCGCTTCTTCAATTACCTCATCAAGGAGGTCCATGTAGTCAAGCTCCTCGTGGTAAGGCATGTGTTTCATAGCCTTAGGAATGTGAAGCTCCACCTCGATGTTGCCGACGTTCAAAGTAAGTGTACCTTCTCGCACGTCGACAATCACACCGGCGGTGGCGAGGAACGGGCGTCCAAGTATCAATGACGTGTCTCCCTCCTCCTTAACGTCCATGATCACGAAGTCACATGGCAAGCATATTCCTCCCGAGACTTGTAGCGGGATGTCTTCGGCGATCCCTACCGGCCTTGTTATTCGCCCGTCGGCCAATTGTATCCGCATGTCGGTAGGTTTCAACTTCGTCCCGGTGTTTAGCCTTAAGAACATGGAGAGAGGCATGAGGCTCACACTAGCCCCTAAATCTACCAATGCCTTTTGAAGAGGGACGCCGCCCAAGGTGCAAGGAATCCGAAAACTCCCCGGGTCTTTAAATTTGGCCGGCTCCTTCTCTCTCTTGGTGAACCAAGAGCCCTCCTCGGCTAGCATAATCTTCTCTTTCCTCTTTCTCCCCGAAATCAAATCCTTTAAGAATTTAGCATATGTGGGGATCTCCACGATGGCGTCGAGGAAGGGAATGTTGAGGCTAACTCCTCTCAGATACTCGAGAAAATTTTCTAGCCTTTTCTCCATTTTCGCTCTAGCAAGCCTTTGGGGGAATGGGACCGGTGGCATGAAGCGCATTTCCTCAATCAAGTGCTCCGCTCTAGATTTCTCCTTTTCTTGTGGCTCCTTCTCCTTTTCAACTTCAACTACCGGCTCAATTGGCTCCAAACTTTCCTCCACGGGCTCCTCGGTAGGAATCATGGCGGGGGTGGTATCCTTACCGCCTCTAGTAGTAACGGCAACTACGCCATTGATGTGGCCGGTGTTGCTCCGTGGGTTTTGCTCGGGTTGCGCCGGTAAATGTTGAGTGTTCCGATTGAGCAACGCCAATTGTTCCGATATTTGAGCCACAACGGTTGTAAGGGAGTCTTGCCCCGCCTTCAAGGTAGCATTGACCTTCTTTTGCTCGGCCATAAACGCCTCCACTCTAGCTTCGAAGTCGGATTGTTGTTGAGCTTGTGGAGGGTTTTGATTTTGATTCCTCCACCCTTGATTGTATCCGGGCGGCCTATATGGTGGAACTTGTTGCTTCGGTTGAAAATTTTGTTGTGGAGGCCCCCTCGGTGGATAGTGTTGTTGTTGGGGTGGTGGTGGTCGAGCTTGTTGAGGTGGTTGTTGGGGCGGGTTCAAAGCTCCTTTATTGTTGGCGTAAGAGAAACCAGGATGATTTCTTGTGGCCGGATTGGCCCAATACCCTTGGTTCCCCGCAACATATTGTACTTGCTCCAAGGATCCTTCTCCTTGCTCTCCTCCCACATACATGGCTTGAGATTGGTCTTGCCAATCACACATTTGGTTCGATGGCGCGGAGGTGGAAGGGGTTCCTTGGGGCTCCGTGATAAACTTCTCCAGTCTCTCCACTACCTTGTGGAGAGAATCAAACTTGCTTGTAAGCTCTGCTACGGCCTTCGTCTCATAGATACTAGTTGGTTTCAAGGAGGAAGTAGAGTGTCCTCGCTCATCGCCCCATTGTTGATTGTTTGAGGCCATCTCCTCAATTAGGGCCGTAGCTTCTTCGGGAGTCTTTGATAAGATAGCAACATTCGCCGCGGCATCAATAATTTGTTTGGTCCCCGGTTGGAGACCGTTGTAGAAGCTATGAACTAGCTCCCAATCTTCAATACTATGGTGCGGGCATTGGTGCTGCAGATCTTTAAAACGCTCCCAAGCCTCATAGAGCGTCTCTTGGGGTCCTTGCTTGAAGGACATAAGAGCGCTCCGGATCTTCACCGTCTTGGAGGGCGGATAGAACTTATCAATGAATGCACTCGCCAACTCGTCCCAAGTGGTAAAGACTCCATCAGCCTGCGTCCTCAACCAATAGAGTGCCTTGTCTTTTAGCGTGAAGGGGAAGAGACGCAGTCTGATGGCATCGATGGAGACCCCCGACATCTGAAATGTGGCGCACTTAGACAAGAATAATTGGATGTGGTAGTGAGGATTTTCATAGGCATCCCCATGAAATGGATCCTGCTGCATCAGAACCACTAGTCCAGTCTTTAGCTCGAAGTTCTTGTCAGCCGCCAACTCCGGCATGGCAATGGATGAGGTCGTAGAAGAGGTCTTAGGCCGGAGCCTATCGCGAATAGAAATTATCCTTGCCATTCTTGCCGCTAATTGGTCCGCAGTTTCCGGGTTGGTCATATACCTCCCTTCCGGATTTTGTCTCCTCTCCGCTCTAATTCTACGCGCGGTACGTTCGATCTCGGGATCAAATAATATAGCTTCAGGGTCTGCCGTAGATCTCGTGTACATGCAATGGGAAAACAGAGTTTCAAAGAAATGATTAGTACCGTGGAAGGGTTAGGTAAAAATAAAGAAATAAAATAATAATAATAAAAATAAAAATAAAGAAATAGCTAGGGTGGTAAGATCAAACGCAATCGCCTCCCCGGCAACGGCGCCAAAAACTTGATCGACCCCGGATATACACCCAGAGAACGGTTGTAGTTTTACCGCAAGCGCACGGTATAGCAGCGAGCGGGTTATCGAACACAGGGAGGACGAATGACCGTGCTTGTTCCAATCAACCTGGCTATTTAAGAAGAGAGAAATTTGCCTTTGGCGATCCTGTCACAATCGTCAGACAAAGTACTGAAATATCAAATCAAATAAAGAACGTCTAGGGAATGGGGAATTCCCGCTACTCACCGTATCTCGTAAATGTGGTTCATCGGTATCAAAATTGTTAGAATAAGATTTTGGATGAACTAGTTGCAACTGAATGTGGAACCAAGCTCACGCTCTCGCGCTGTTACCGGTCTATAGCTATCCTAGGTCTGGGTCCAATCTCTTGCAAACCCTAGCCTAGGGAAGCTAGCATTAGGATCAACATCATCGTTCAATCGCGCACCGAGCCCAATCTCTTGCAAACTCGGCCCACGACCTAGGTTGGGATAGTTCCTACCCGTCCAATCTCTTGCAAACGGGTATCGGCACGGAATTGCAACCGGGAACCCTAGTATCGGTCCAATCTCTTGCAAACCGATACTACGGAAATTCGATTCCAACCCAATTCGGATTTCTAGGGTTTCCTATCGAATTGAGATCCAATCTCTTGCAAATCTAAATCGATATGAACTCCTAGCCATCCGTAGTAAATCGATCCCAAACTAATCCCTAATGACAATTCTAGCAAAATTTCTACCAATTCATCACAAATATGAAATTGGGCTTGTAGGGTTCATCCCCACGCCCCAAGACGTAGAGACTACTCACAATTCATAGCACAAACACAAGAATAATCAATGAAATAAGCAATAGAATTCATCACAATATTGAGATAAGCAATAAAAATAGAATTTTTAGAGAAGAAAGAGGCAAACCAATGGAGTTCTTCAATTAATCCAACAAAAATCCACTTTTTGTCTCCTCTCCAATCACAAGAATAAAGCTAAAAAGCAAACCTAAAAAGCTGCAAAAAATCTAAGAGAAAAAGCTCTCCAAAACTAGGGTAAAAACAGGGGTTAAATACCCCCCAAAATCGTCCAAAAACTGTGACCAAAATACCCCTGCGCAGCCTGAAATCCGCAATTTTCGCTACAGGCAGCGCGTCGCACTTGGCCGAGTGACAAAGGTCGCTCGGCCGAGTGAGAAACCCTGTAATTTTCCAGTAAGTCTTGATCTTCAGGGGTCTTCACTTCGGGGGCGGCTCGGCCGAGTGAGTTGTCGTCACTCGGCCGATGGCTTCTTGGTACTCGGGCGGTCGGGATTATCCACTCGGCCGAGTGGGTCTTCTGAAGCTCAGGCATCCGAAAAACAGTAAGTTGGCGATTTTTGAATGGCTTCGTCTGGGCGCCACTCGGGCGGACGGGATCTCGTCACTCGGCCGATGTGGTCTCAGTCGCTCGGCCGAGTGCACATATAAATCGTGTCTGATCTGGTCGGCCGAGCGGTGTCTCGCTGGTCGGCCGAGTGACTCCTTCACTCGGCCGAGTGGGACACTAAAAATGCCCAAACAACTTGTTTTGGCCTCCTCGTCGCTCCTGCGACGTCCGTTCTTCTTCCGCTCCTCTCCAACAGCAAAATACCCCTCGGGGAGGTCGTCGGTGACACTCTGGAGTAGGCGTATCTCGAGATCACTCCAAATCGCTCCAAATCACCTGAAATACGACAAAAACAACAAATCGTGAAAAGTATCGCAATATCATCGATATATCGTGAAAAACATGATTTGGGCGATCTAAATGGCATGCAAACATGCGGAAAAAAAGTGTAAAATAAGGAGTGATCAACCGTTCCAGAGTAACACAGACCAGGGAAGTCCTCCCAACTCTACACTTGATAGTGAATGCATACTTGAGTGCTTTACCTCTGTCGGCCGGTGTGCTACGGAACAAATCGCTATGGAAACAGATCCCGCAGACATCTGCCACGACGTACCATCGTCTCCTTGCTCATCCTACAATTATGCCAATGAAGAGTTTCCAGCTTCTGAATCAGCCATCGAGGGCGCGTCCTTCTCGCAAGAAAGCGATGATGGGAGTGCAGCGCCCCCTCAGATAGAACTAAAACCCCTTCCTGCTAATTTGAAATATGCCTTTTTGGGAGAGAATTCCACCTACCCCGTCATCGTCAATGCAGCCCTCACCGAGCCACAACTAGAAAGCCTCCTGAAAATCCTTAGAGGCCATAAAAAGATGATAGGGTATAGCATTGCTGATCTAAAAGGCATCAGTGAAACCACATGCACCCATAGGATCCACCTTGAAGATAATGAAGCTATCTCTATTGAGCTTCAAAGGCGATTGAATCCCAACATGAAGGAGGTAGTGAAGAAGGAGGTTTTGAGGCTGCTTGAGGCCGACATTATCTATCCCATTTTCGACAGTAAATGGGTTAGCCCGGTGTAGGTAGTCCCCAAAAAAGGGGGCATGACCGTTGTTAGAAAAGATAAAGATGAACTAATATCCACTAGAACTGTCACTGGTTGGCATATATGTATCGAATATAGGAAGCTCAATAAAGCCACCAGAAAAGACCATTATCATCTACCATTTATTAACCAAATGCTTGAGCGTCTAGCCAAACAAAAATACTTTTGTTACCTAGATGGGTACTCTGGGTTCTTCCAAATCCATTTGCATCAGAAAGACCAAGAAAAGACAACGTTCACATGTCGATATGGCACATTCGCTTACCGAAGAATGTCGTTTGGACTATGTAATGCACATGCTACATTTCAAAGGTGCATGTCGTCTATTTTCTCGGATTTCATCGAGAACATAATGGAAGTTTTCATGGATGATTTCTCTGTTTATGGCACCGAGTTCGATGAATGTCTAGCCAATTTGTTCAAAGTTTTAGAACGGTGTCATGCCAATAACCTGGCCCTAATTTGGAAAAAGTGCCATTTCATGGTGACAGAAGGAGTTGTGCTTGGCCATGTCATCACCGCTAAAGGAATCGAAGTTGATAAAGCCAAGGTCGAAGTCATCAAGAGTCTACCACCTCCCACTAACCTTAAGGGTATCCGTGGTTTCCTAGGGCATGCGAGTTTTTACCGCCGCTTCATAAAGGATTTCTCTAATATTGCTCTCCCTCTCACGGAGCTCCTCGCCAAGGACGATCCTTTTGTGTTTACTGACGCCTGCTTTCTAGCTTTTAACAGGTTAAAGGAAGCTCTCATCTCAGCCCCAATCATACAACCGCCAGAATGGAATCTACCATTTGAGCTGATGTGCGACGCTAGTGACCAGGCAGTGGGAGTCGTCCTTGGCCAAAGAAAAGAAGGAAATCTTCATGTGATATATTACGCTAGTAAGACTCTGGATGATGCTCAAAAGAACTACACCACTACAGAGAAGGAGCTGCTAGCCATGGTCTATTCTATCGAGAAGTTTAGATCGTACCTCTTGGGGTCTAAAGTGTTGGATCTGGATCCTAGCCTAGAGGGGGGATGAATAGACTAATTAAAAAAAGTCTCGTGCAACCCATGAGAAATCACACGCAGTTAAAAGCACGACCAGAGTAAATAAGCGACAATCACAGTGTACGCACAGATATACCCTGGTTCGGTCGCATCAATGACCTATGTCCAGTCCCAAGTAAATACTAGCATTAATAAGTTCCTTCTGTACACCTACAATGGGGTCCTAGCTCCAACTCCACACCTAGACTGTATCACACTCAACAAAGTGCAGAACTCTATCAACCTAGTAAATGCGTATCTTGACTGCACCAACACGTCAAGACCCTCTTGTCTAGCCCCAACCAGACAAATCCAAAATAGTCACAAGATATGGTAAAAGTTTCCCCTATAGAGAACATTACACTAAGACACGAATATAAAGAGTAAAGGGTTTAGAATGCTCAATTCGTATTCGTGTAGTCATCTCTGTTAATCAGCACATCGTAAGCTCCAATCTGACGCAAACGGTGTCTCGATCCGACTCCTGGATCTCAAATAGCACATTGGTCTGTGCGTATAGCAATCGCAGTTCAAATCAAATAATAGGCAGTCTGTGCACAAAGAAACTCCCTTAATTATTCCTGATGATAACGATGAGTCGACTTTGAGGCTTCGACAACGAGGGCACTCCGATGAGCAGCAACGGGTCTTTGAGGCTTGAAGGTTACGGCTAAATATTAACATGCTTGCTGCTTGGAACTTGATCCTTGGAGAACTTGCGCAAGATTGGTTAAACTCCCTTGCTTGCTTATGGCTTGAACAATGAAGAGGATGAAGGATTTTGTGGCAAGGAGATTTTGTTGCTTTGGAAATTTTGTACATGCCCCTAGGGTTTTTGTTGCGTGAATATGTCATTGGAAAAAAACTTTTAGCCGCACACTATTTTTATTTTTGTTGCCCTATGATGTTCTTTCCGCACGCTTTCTCTCTTTGAGATGATGGTTTTTATAGTTAAGTGATGGGAGAGATCAAATCCTAGTATGATCCCATAATAGAGGGAATTTAAAGTTTGAAATATGGTTGTATGGGATTTGATTTGATCTCATTGGAATATGATTTTTGAATTGATCTTCATAGCAATACAAATTGGATATGAAGTTGGAAAAAGATATGTAATGGGATTTGATATAGGATTTGGTAGAGATTTGAATTGGGATTCAATAGGAAAAAGATAATAGCTAATCTCCAATAATTGATTTGTTTCAATCACAATGATATGAATTGGCTCAAATCTCCTTAGTCAATTTGACTTGGTCCACATCTTTTTCATGACTTGACTAAGTATACTTTGCTTTGTGCACACCACTTTCTCCAACTCTTAGCATAACGACTTTGCCATTCTTGAAACACACTTAGCACACAAGTTAAATAATTCTGTCACGCCCCGCTTCCCAAAAACGTGGAGGCGAAGCGTGAGAAGGTCCGCTCAGACTTGAAGCTACAAAGCTGCAAGTCCGATAAGCGTCAATCACTTTAAACTGCAGGTCCTTGCAACGCGAAACGAAACAAAGATAATAATAAGGAAATGAGACAAAAGAATAAATCTCAGAATATCCATAATAATAAATTTCAACATCGCAGAAAAGCCACCAGGCTAAAATAAAAGAGTCTAAAAGAGGCCCCAGCATAGCCAACAGAAGTACAAAGTACGAAAACAAAGTAATGGTGCAAGCACCGACAACTAACAACGACCTAAAGCAAAAGCAACTCAAACAGTCTCTAAGACTGGTCACCGGTGTCCACGAACTCCTCGTCAAACGTAGGCTCAGGCTCAGCGTCAGCAAACACCTCGCCATCAACAACTGTCTCTGGCTCAGGGTCTAACATGTGACATCCAAAAGAGCAAGGGGCACATGTCAGCAAGTCTGAAAGACTTGTGCAAGGAAACTGAAAGTAAAGCAACCTAGCAGTTCTAGTATGATGCAATGACATGGCAGTTAAAGTATGAGTGCAACAAGTAAAGTAAAGTAAGGTACAGCAGGTACAAGAGAACAACTAGCATGGCATGGCAAGAGTAGTAACTACTATCAATCATAAGTCACGTTTTCATGTCGTGCACAGAGTTCACGCCTTACAGCTGAAGAGGCTGTACGGGCACACTTCTACGCTGATTGGTCGCTCAACCCTACCCCTCCACGTGTATCGAGCCAGGGCCTTACCCCCGAACGGGAATGCTCGCTTCTGGATCACGAGCCAGGAAGTGTTTTCATGATGGCATAGGGGTGCACCTAGCCCGGGACAAGCAAGTACAAGTATGTAGCATGTGCTACGAATGCGACATTCAATGCATGGATGACATGACATGGCAAGTAGTAAAGCATACAGGTAAGGAAAGTAAACATGACAGTTTAGTATGCATGATCAACAAGTTAAAGAGTTGGATCTAGCTTCGTTGTCAAGCTAGATCAATTTAAGTGACGGATCTAGTTTCGTTGTCAAACTAGGTCAAGTAGGCGTCTAGCCAGCTATCATTTCACTGACTAGTCTCTTTTACGCTAAAACAAGGAAGTGGCCTAAAAACATGGCCCTACACAAGAGTTGGCAAGTTTCACTTGCCTGCAAGTACAACGTCTGAGCAACACCGTCTAACGAGTCCAAAATCACAATAATCCTACGTGCACAAGTCCACCGGCCTACATCCATTTTATTAATCTTGATTAGTGAATTCTAAAACATTTAAAATACTTTAAAAACGTTGATTTTAGTCTTGATTAGCATGCATTGGGTTGGGGGTCCTAGGGGTGCAAAGCGTTACCTCAACACGACGCGAAAGCTACACTGGCGTCGGGTAGCGACGCCAGGGGTTGGAATAAAAGATCGCGCTCCAAGTCCAGATTCCAATTAGATTCCTCGCTGGAAAGTTCAGAGCAATCAACCGGAGCAACGATTCCAGATTCCAAAGCTAGCACGTGCGACGACGGCCTACGATGTGTCGCAACGTCGTACGCGGCGAATCCTTGAAGAGAAAGCACCTAGGTGGGGCCCACAGTAGTCATAGGGACCAATAGGGGACCCACAATACCTCTGGAGAACTTGGGGGGCCCACGGTGGCAAGTGGTGCGACGGATGCGGGGTTGCGACGAATGGCTCTCGGTCGTACACAGCCAATGCGGGGACTTGGCTCGGTCAGACACAGGGGAACGGGCTTGCACAGCGCAGCGGTCGGTGCGGGCCTTGGTTCTCTCGGTCAGAGCGGGGCAGACCGTCGGTCGGGCGCCTTGGATGCGGGAGAACGGAGCACTGCAACGTTGCAACGGTTGCAACGTTGCGGGCTTCGGTCGGTGCGGGCGACCGGCTCGGTCAGACACGGCGCTGAGCGGGGAAACAAAGCGGGGGTCGGTGCGGGTCGCTATGCGGTGCGGGGATGCGGCGTGAGCGGGGAAATCTCTCGGTCTGACCGAGAGATTCTCTCGGTCGGAGCGGGAGATTCTCTCGGTCGGAGCGGGAGAACGGAGCGGAGCGGTGCAGCGGCTACGGTGCGGGGGCGGCTAGCGGTCTGAGCGGGGGAAACGGGCCTTGTTTTCTCGGTCGGTGCGGGGGATGTTCGTCGCAACGTTGCGACGATTCGTCGTAACGTCAAATTTGGGTTTTGGAAGCGGCTAGGGTTATTTTCTTGCGAAAATAAGTCTTCCTAGAGGTTGTTTATATAGTGTAGATGGGTTGACTAGGTCTAGGGCTAATCCTAATGGGATTAGGAGTTCAAAAATATTTAAAATTCGTATCTCACCCTCTCCAACTCGCACAAGGATTTGATGCGGTCCAAATGAGCTGAGATTCGGCTCAAAAATATTTTGAAGTATTTAAAACGTAATAAAATTTTGTTGGGCCGAAAATAATTTAAAACCTAACTTTTAAAAATATTTTAAACCTTGCTAAAAATATAAAAGTGGTCAAATAAACTCCAAAAATTACAAAATAAATATCGTAGTGATCGTGATGACGAAAGTGAGCTAACTAAGCAGACGGATCTCAATTTTGATGTCGGACGGTGAAACTAAAAATAGAAACGTCTCCCGTCAAAAGTGAAAATCGCAACGTCCCATCGAATGAGATTAAATTGTGGGAAAACGACTCGAGAAATGTCGTTCCAAATTAGTGCCACCATTTAATACTCTCAGAGAAGTTCACAACGGCCTATCACCACAAAGTGTTCACAAACAAACAAAGTCTAAAATAAACACGTGCACGGCCAAAAGCACGTGCACGAACAAAGCACAACAAAAAGTGGTCGTTACATCCTCCCCACCTTAGGAATGATTCCGTCCTCGGAATCAACATCAAGCACTGCTCGGGAAAAGGTGCGGGAAGCGCTCTCTCATCTCATCCTCACGTTCCTAGGTGGACTCACCAGGGGAACCGTGACGCCACTGCACTCGAACCAAGTCGACGGTCTTATTCCTCAGCTGCTTCTGTCGACGATCCAGAATCTCAACGGGCTACTGATCATAAGACAGATCCAGACGAACCGTAATCTCCGAGAAATCCACAGCGTGGGATGGATCACTAACGTATCGACGTAATTGAGATACGTGAAATACGTCGTGAACTCCCACCAGCGACGTGGCAACGCCAAGTGATAAGCCACAGCTCCAACTCTCTCCAGGACATCAAACGGCCCAATGTACCTTGAACTCAGCTTGCCTCTCTTCCCGAATCGAATAACTCCGCGGTTTGGAGAAATCTTCAGACAGACGTGATCGCCAGGCTGAAACTCCAAAGGCCTCCATTTAGCATCGGCCCAATGCTTGAAACGGTCCTGCGCAATCCTCAGCTTCTCCCGGATGTTTCTCACAACATCCACGACCTCCACAATCATCTCCGGTCCTAACATCTCCCGATCTCCAATGTCATCCCAGCTCAGTGGCGATAGACATTTCTTTCCATATAGCGCGGCGAAAGGCGCCATTCCAATACTCGCCTGGTAGCTGTTATTATAGGCAAACTCAACGTGATGGAGATGATCCTCCCAAGATCCCTTAAAGTCCAACATGCATGCTCTCAGCATGTCCTCCAAAATCTGAATCGTCCTCTCGGACTGGCCATCCGTCTGCGGGCGGTACGCCGTGCTGAAACTCAGACTCGTACCCACGCTCTTCTGCAGACTCTGCCAAAACTGAGATGTGAATCTCGTGTCTCTATCCGACACGATACTCATGGGGGCTCCGTGAAGTCGTACGATCTCCTGCACGATTCACGTTACATCACTATCTAATCTAGGAAAAGGAAATAGAACGGAGCGTAAAAGAATTTACCTCCATATATCTCCTCGCTAGCGTCTCAGTAGACTGTCCTACTCGAAAGGGTATAAAGTGCGCGGATTTGGTCAATCGGTCTACGATCACCCAAATTGCGTCATTCTGCTTCGGACTCCGAGGTAGTCCAGTCACGAAATCCATAGTGATGTGCTGCCATTTTCACTCTGGAATCGGAAACGGTTGTAGCAACCCTGCCGTACGCTGATGCTCCGCCTTTACTTGTTGGCAAACCAAACACTTGGCTACGCTACGAGCCACACTCCTCTTCATACCATGCCACCAAAAGTTCAGACGAAGATCCTTGTACATCTTGGTGCCACCAGGATGTACAGAATACGGCGAACTGTGTTCCTCCACCAATAATTCCTCTCTGATATCTCCAGCAGGCACACACAACCTGGCTCCAAATCTCAACGAACCATCCTCGTGAATCAAAAAGTCAGTCCGCAGACCGGCTTCCACCTGCTCCCGAATCTTCACCAGCTTAGCATCTCCAGCCTGTCCAGCCTTGATCCTATCCACGATTGTCGACTATATCTGCATACTCATCAACGAAGAGGTCTCTCCAGGAAGAATAATCTCGATACCAGTCTCGCAAAAATCCTGCTGTAATCTCCACTGCGAGGTCAACATCATCACCGCTGGAAGTCTGCTCAGCGCATCCGGAACCACATTCACCTTGCCAGGGTGATACTGCAAATCAATCTCGTAATCGGCCATGAGC
Source organism: Scilla litardierei (assembly GCA_030789695.1). NCBI lineage: Eukaryota > Viridiplantae > Streptophyta > Magnoliopsida > Asparagales > Asparagaceae > Scilla > Scilla litardierei. The sequence goes on along the minus strand of CM061133.1, from coordinate 62,066,366 downwards.
TCCAACCATCGACGCTGTCGCATGTTGAGCTCCTTCTACGTAAATATATACTTCAAGCTTTTGTGATCAGTGAAGATCTTCACCTTCTCACTCAGCAGGAAGTGCCTCCAAATCTTGAGCGCAAACACGACAGCGGCCAATTCTAAATCATGTGTCGGGTAATTCTTCTCATGAGCCTTGAGCTGATGAGAAGCATACGCAACCACGTGCCCATGCTGGTGCAACACACAACCAAGACCTTTGCCAGAAGCATCGCAAAAGATCTCGAATCCTCCACTCCGGTCAGGCACAGCAAGGACAGGGGCAGTCGTCAACCTCTCCTTCAGAATATCAAAAGCCTTCTCACAATCGTCAGACCAAACATATGGTACATCCTTCCGCGTCAGTCTGGTCATCGGCTCAGCAATCCGGGAAAAGTCCTTAATGAAACGTCGATAATATCCTGCAAGTCCAAGGAAGCTCTGGATCTCAGACGCTGATTGCGGAACGGGCCACTCTCTGATAGCCATAATCTTCTCAGGATCCACAGAAATTCCATCACCAGACACCACATGTCCGAGAAAAGCAACTCTATCCAGCCAAAACTCGCACTTGGAATACTTAGCATACAAACGATGCTTCCTCAAAATCTCCAACACTGTCCTCAAGTGCGAAGCATGCTCTTCCTCCGACTTTGAATAGATCAGAATGTCGTCAATAAAGATAACGACGAGCTTGTCTAGAAAGTCGTAGAAGATCAGATTCATCGGGTTCATAAAAACTGCGGGTGCATTGGTTACACCGAAAGGCATAACCACGAACTCGTAGTGACCGTACTTCGTCCTGAACGCCGTCTTCGGGATGTCCTCTTTCTTCACTTTGAGCTGATGATAACCACTCCTTAGATCCAACTTAGAGAACACCCTCGATCCTTCGAGCTGATCAAAGATGTCATCTATACGAGGCAAGGGATATTTATTCTTGATAGTCACAGCATTCAGCTCCCGGTAATCCACACACATGCGACGCGAACCATCCTTCTTCTTTACCAGCAACACCGGTGCTCCCCACGGAGACACACTAGGATTGATGTAACCTTTCTGCAAAAGCTCATCCAGCTGTCTACGCAACTCTTCCAACTCTGCTGGTGCCATACGATACGGCGCCTTCGAAATAGGCTGCGCTCCCGGATTAAGATCGATCAAAAACTCGAGAGCTCGATCGGGTGGCAGTCCAGACATCTCCTCAGGGAAGACGTCGTCGAATTCACGTACTACAGCTGGTCTACTCTGCTCCATCTGCATAGCGACAATCTCCACTGGCTTGGCCCGAAACCTGACAGGGCCCAGCGAACTGCTACCTCGACTGAACTCAAATACCAGATGCCCAGGGATCTCGAACACCACCTTCTTCCTTTGAAAATCAATCGTAGCATAAAAACTTCCAAGCCAATCCATTCCAAGCACTGCATCGTAGTTGATGATGTCGTGGACAATAAAATCAGCGTAAAGCTCATGTCCACAGACCACCAAAGGGCAAGAATTGCACCCACGATGCACCGAAATCACGCCATTTCCTGTAACGATGTTCCAACTCTTGGGGAGAGGGGATGTCGTCAAGGAATGCTTCTCCACGAAGCTCCGAGAAATAATGCACATTGATACACCTGAGTCAAAGAGGACTCGTGCAGGAAACATGCAAACCAAAATCACACCTATCAAACATTCTAACATTCAAACCCTATTCTAACAAACAATCATATGCAAGCAATCAAACATAATCTATCAACTAGATCTAACTAAGAAGGAAACAACTAGTCAGAGGGTTACCTGCGATAACCTCGTCCACAGCCTCGCTCTCCACTGCAGTCATCAAGTAAGCCTGCCTCCTCGGCTGAACAGCCCGCTGAAACGCCTGCTTCTGTGGAAGAAGAGGCGCTCCACGCCCAGCAGGTACAGGTGCTCTCTGCTGCAACGGCTAGGCTGCAACTGGTCCCCTCTGTAGCTGTGCTCCGTTAGGTCCTCTCCTCAACTGGTTCGCATACTGACAATCCCTCGCACATGAGTAGCGTCTCCACAGATCAGGCACTGCCCCAGAAATTTCCTGCACTGCTCCTTGATGTGGCCAGTCTTGCCGCAGAAATGGCAAGTCTTCACAGTAGGCCCACCTGGCCTCTTGAACTGCACTGGCTGGGTAGGCTTGAACCCAGGCCTAGCCACTCCTCTGGCCTGCTCCATAGGCCTCTTCCCAGCTCCAGAAATCTGCCCTCTCTTCTGCCTCGCAATCAACTCCTGTCTCCTAGCAGATACCAGCAACTTCTGATATGACTCCATGTCTGTCGTAGACATCAGGCTCTGCAAGTCTAGGGAAAGGCCCTGCAGAAACCTCTTAGCCTTCTCCTCAGCATCCTCTACCATCTTCGGTGCAAAGCGACTCAATCTAGTGAACTCCTGGTGGTACTGGTCCACCGTCAGATTTCCATGCTTCAGCTCAATGAATCGCTGCAACATCTCCCTCCTGGCAGCCTTCGGAAAGTACTCCTCATCGAACCTGGACTTGAAAGTAGCCCAAGGTATCGGCGTCGTCAACAACTCCTCTTCTGCATCCCACCAGTTGCGGGCATTATCCTTAATCTGCTTCTTCACCAAATCAACCCATCCAGCCGGGTTGACCTTCGACATCTTTAGATTATCGTCGGTATTTCTGATCCACTCCTCTGCAGCCAACGGTCCTTCAGATCCATCAAAGTAAGTCGGGCCCAGCTCCCGAAACTGCTTTGCTCCCGGCTCGTGGCGAGGAGCACTCTGGGTGTTCTGGAGCATGCCCTGCTGCACCTGCATCATCTGATGCATCATCCTCATGATCTCAACATTGGTGGGCTCTCTATCCGGTACCTCAGCACGATTGGGCCCACTACCAGATCGGGTCTGTCGTCGTCCAGCCATCTAATGACATAGAAACGAACAAACAAATTAGACTCAAAGCTTAATGACTTGGATGTTGCAATTTATTTAATGGACATTCCGTTATTATCGTTGTTCCGTTAATTCACAATTGCAAGACGGACCTGCATGGGCCACCAACAAAACCTGTCACGCCCCGCTTCCCAAAAACGTGGAGGCGAAGCGTGAGAAGGTCCGCTCAGACTTGAAGCTACAAAGCTGCAAGTCCGATAAGCGTCAATCACTTTAAACTGCAGGTCCTTGCAACGCGAAACGAAACAAAGATAATAATAAGGAAATGAGACAAAAGAATAAATCTCATAATATCCATGATAATAAATTTCAACATCGCAGAAAAGCCACCAGGCTAAAATAAAAGAGTCTAAAAGAGGCCCCAGCATGGCCAACAGAAGTACAAAGTACGAAAACAAAGTAATGGTGCAAGCACCGACAACTAACAACGACCTAAAGCAAAAGCAACTCAAACAGTCTCTAAGACTGGTCACCGGGGTCCACGAACTCCTCGTCAAACGTAGGCTCAGGCTCATCGTCAGCAAACACCTCGTCCTCAACAACTGTTTCTGGCTCAGGGTCTAACACATGACATCCAAAAGAGCAAGGGGCACATGTCAGCAAGTCTGAAAGACTTGTGTAGGGAAACTAAAAGTAAAGCAACCTAGCAGTTCTAGTAGGATGCAATGACATGGTAGTTAAAGTATGAGTGCAACAAGTAAAGTAAAGTAAGGTACAGCAGGTACAAGAGAACAACTGGCATGGCATGGCAAGAGTAGTAACTACTATCAATCACAAGTCACGTTTTCATGTCGTGCACAGAGTTCACGCCTTACAGCTGAAGAGGCTGTACGGGCACACTTCTACGCTGATTGGTCGCTCAACCCTACCCCTCCACGTGTATCGAGCCAGGGCCTTACCCCCGAACGGGAATGCTCGCTTCTGGATCACGAGCCAGGAAGTGTTTTCATGATGGCATAGGGGTGCACCTAGCCCGGGACAAGCAAGTACAAGTATGTAGCGTGTGCTACGAATGCGACATTCAATGCATGGATGACATGACATGGCAAGTAGTAAAGCGTACAGGTAAGGAAAGTAAACATGACAGTTTAGTATGCATGATCAACAAGTTAAAGAGTTGGATCTAGCTTCGTTGTCAAGCTAGATCAATTTAGGTGACGGATCTAGTTTCGTTGTCAAACTAGGTCAAGTAGGCATCTAGCCAGCTATCATTTCACTGACTAGTCTCTTTTACGCTAAAACAAGGAAGTGGCCTAAAAACATGGTCCTACACAAGAGTTGGTAAGTTTCACTTGCCTGCAAGTACAACGTCTGAGCAACACCGTCCAATGAGTCCAAAATCACAATAATCCTACGTGCACAAGTCCACCGGCCTACATCCGTTTTATTAATCTTGATTAGTGAATTCTAAAACATTTAAAATACTTTTAAAACGTTTATTTTAGTCTTGATTAGCATGCATTGGGTTGGGGGTCCTAGGGGTGCAAAGCGTTACCTCAACACGACGTGAAAGCTACACTGGCGTCGGGTAGCGACGCCAGGGGTTGGAATAAAAGATCGCACTCCAAGTCCAGATTCCAATTAGATTCCTCGCTGGAAAGTTCAGAGCAATCAACCGGAGCAACGATTCCAGATTCCAAAGCTAGCACGTGCGACGACGGCCTACGACGTGTCGCAACGTTGTACGCAGCGAATCCTTGAAGAGAAAGCACCCAGGTGGGGCCCACAGTAGTCCTAGGGACAAATAGGGGACCCACAATACCTCTGTAGAACTTAGGGGGGCCCACGGTGGCAAGTGGTGCGACGGGGTGCGGGGTTGCGACGTTTGGCTCTCGGTCAGACACAGCCTCGGTGCGGGGGAATCGGCGTCTCGGTCGGGCACGTGCGGATGCGGGCTTCGCGACAGAGAGGGGCGATCGGTGCGGGGCGCTGTGCGGGGCGGGGATGCGGCGTGAGCGGGGAAATCTCTCGGTCTGACCGAGAGATTCTCTCGGTCGGAGAGATTCGGGAGAACGGAGCGGAGCGGTGCAGCGGCTGCGGTGCGGGGGTTGCTAGCGGTCTGAGCGGGGGAACGGGCCTTGTTTCCTCGGTCGGTGCGGGGGATGTTCGTCGCAACGTTGCGACGATTCGTCGCAACGTCAAATTTGAGTTTTGGAAGCGGCTAGGGTTATTTTCTTGCGAAAATAGGTCTTCCTAGAGGTTGTTTATATAGTGTAGATGGGTTGACTAGGTCTAGGGCTAATCCTAATGGGATTAGGAGTTCAAAAATATTTAAAATTCGTATCTCACCCTCTCCAACTCGCACAAGGATTTGATGCGGTCCAAATGAGCTGAGATTCGGCTCAAAAATATTTTGAAGTATTTAAAAAGTAATAAAATTTTGTTGGGCCGAAAATAATTTAAAACCTAACTTTTAAAAATATTTTAAACCTTGCTAAAAATATAAAAGTGGTCAAATAAACTCCAAAAATTATAAAATAAATATCGTGGTGATCGTGATGACGAAAGTGAGCTAACTAAGCAGACGGATCTCAATTTTGACGTCGGACAGCAAAACTAAAAATAGAAATGTCTCCCGTCAAAAGTGAAAATCGCAACGTCCCATCGAATGAGATTAAATTGTGGGAAAACGACTCGAGAAATGTTGTTCCAAATTAGTGCCACCATTTAATACTCTCAGAGACGTTCACAACGGCATATCACCATAAAGTGTTCACAAACAAACAAAGTCTAAAATAAACACGTGCATGGCCAAAAGCACGTGCACGAACCAAGCACAACGAAAAGTGGTCGTTACAAATTCGCACACGTTTGTCATCATCAAACTAAAGATCCTAGATCGTTGCGTCCAACAATCTCCCCCTTTTGATGATGACAACTCAATGAAAGATTTGAGCAAATATGTGGGCGTGTGTGAAGTGTGATGAAGGATGTAATGCAAGCATGCACACAATATAGAAATGGAATAAGCATGCTCCCCCTATCTTCAAGCTCCCCCTTCATTAGATAATACCAGACCATCACAAATAATACCAAATCTCTTTCTTTCCTTTCTCCCCCTTTGTTATCATCAAAAGTGGGCTAATGAAGTCATCAAATATAACATGAAAAAATAAAGGATTATTGAGTATAGTTTGCACTTGCATGTATTTCCTACAAAGTAGACACTTCAAGTTCATGAAAATCATAATTTAGACTTTACCACCAATGTGTAAGTGTGATAATATAAACATTGAAGTACAAAGGGAGATTCAATTTAGAACATCAACCAAAACAATCCACATTTCCCACTTAACATGAATTTCACTAGGATTGATTTTTCCCACCTCATTAAAAATGAGTTCAAGGTACCAAACCCCCAAAACATAGCCTATAAGGACTCTTAGATGCGGGGTGGCATTGCTTGACGAGTAGAATACACCAACGCTAAAGATTAACCATAAAGCATATGTTGGATACTCGTGGGTAGTGCCATGAATTGTATTCATTTTTCATACGGAGCAATTTTCATGTATATTTTTTTCATTTACAATTCTTTTGTGCTCAATTTTTATTCAAGGCAATTCACATCATATCCCTTAGATGATTCAGTTTTTATTCATCCTACATTCAATTTCCAACATTCATCCAAAGAATCTCCAAAAGTACTAAAAGTTTAGTATTCGTGAAAGTGCGTATGTAGGTGTAGAAATCAAATTAATCATTTCATGAAGCATGTCATGGCTACCAAATAGTTTCTAACATGTGCATGTAGCTATAACAATAATACAATGATTTCTACAAAGGATATGAATGCACATTCAAGAAATACCACTTATACTGAATCATAAAGAGGTATTCATTAAGTACATTTTTTTTATTTTTGATTTTTCAATTTTTTTATAAAGGACTAAAACAATCCTAAAAAGCAAATAAACAAGCACAAAAACAAAAATTAAATCAAGCACACACACACACACACACACACACACACACACACACACACACACACACACATAAAACTATGAAGGTATGCAATGAATGCAAAGAGGGAAAAGAAATATACATGTGCGTCACTATTTGACTAAGGAGCTAAAAGAATGAGACTTTCAATTCATTGCTCCTCGTCAAATCACCACCTCACCTACATGAAAGGTGTTAAGTGTGACCTTAGGAATCCAACAAGGTCCATTAGTGTTAGCCATTAAAGATTTAGGAACACACACTTGTTTGAATTTTATGTTTGCGTTCCTAAACTTATAATAGTGTGACCAACACTATTACAAGTAAAGCACTTTGCATGCATATTTTTCACAATAAAGGGTATATTGTGGAATTTCTTGAAGACATGCTTTTTAGCAGTTTTTGAATTAAATCCAAGTCCTCGTCTATTATTGCCAGATAATTGATTCTCTAAAATAGTATCCAACGATTGTTTTCCTATAGAAAACTTCTTAATGGACAATTCAAGACTAGAGACTTTGGATTTTAATAGCACATTTTCATCCACAAGCAAAGTACATTTACTTATAAAACCTCTCTTGTTTTCCTCCTCCTTTTAAAATTCAACCATTTTTCTTTTAAGATCGTTATTTAATATGCACATTTTATCATTAAGCTCTCTAATCATATAATCCTTTTCAGTTTCGAGCTTAATTAAATCATGCTTAAGCAAGCTAATTTCATTCAATAAGGAAGGGCAAGAGAGACACGCAACTTCTTCATTAAAGCATGATTTTTCCTTTTCATTATTGCAATGGTAGAATCACGTTCATCAAGTTTTTCTTTAAGAATGTCAACTTCTTTAGAAATATCACACTTTTCCTTTTGTAATTTAAAGCTGGCATTCCTATAATCAATCACGTGACTTCTAGCTCATTAATCTCATTTTGCATTCCTTTACAAACATCTAACAATTCAGCTTTAGTAAAGGAATTTACCTCATCGCTCTTTGCCATTAGACAGACGACAGCAGAGTGGGCTACCACCTCTTCATCCTCATCCTCAGCTTAGCTGTCCATGTCCCAAGTTAGCATCTTGCTTTTCCTTTATCTTTAGCAACCTAAGTAGTCTCTTGTCTGCAATTCTTCGCGAAGTGTCCCTTTTTTATCCATTTGAAGCATTCAACTCTATTAGCAGAATCTTGTTCAGAAGAATTTTTATCGTAATTAAAAGTGTTAGAGCGAATGAACCTTCTATGCATTTCTGATCTTCCTTGAGGAGTTCTGACGAACTTTCTAAAATTTCTAACCATTAGCGCCATCTCCTCATCATCATCTTCATCTTCGTTAGCTTTCAGAGCAAGTGGCTTTGAAGCTTTTTCCTTCTTCTCAGGTTTCTCTCGTTCTTAATATTTTGCAATTCAAGCACGTGGGACATTAGATTACCTATCAAGTCCTCCACTCTCATCTGTGATAGATCCTTCGCTTCTTGGATGGCAGTGACTTTAGGCCTGAAAGAGCTTGGCAGCGCTCTTAATAATTTCCTCACCTGTTCAAGGCTAGAATATGGCTTACCGAGCGAGCTAGACTTGTAGACGATGTTGGTGAATCTCACAAACATCTCTGATATGGTCTCTGATGGTAGCATGCAAAATCTCTCGTACTCCGTGCTCAGAAGTGCAAGTTTAGACTCCTTCACCTGTGACGTTCCCTCGTGCGTCACCTCCAATGTATGCCATATTTCCTGCGCAGTTAAACAATGTGAGATATAATTAAATTCAGATTTATCTAATGAACAAATAAGAGCATTCATAGCTTTACATTAAGAGAATAAAGCCTCCAATCATTATCATCCCATTTATCATCAGGTTTAAGCATCTCAGTATTTTCAATTTTAATGATAGGTGGTTTATAGCCTTTTTCAACAATTTGCCAAGCTTTATAATCAATAGAAATCAAGTAGATTCTCATACGATTTTTCCAATAAGCATAATCTACTCCATTAAATCTAGGGGACGAGATATGAACTGACCCTCAGTAAAAGCACTATCAATGTGATCCATGGTCAAACTAGGCTAGATCCTAAAACCTGCTCTGATACCACTTGTTGGATCTGGATCCTAGCCTAGAGGGGTGGTGAATAGGCTAATAAAAAAGTCTTGTGCAACCCACGGGAAATCATACGCAGTTAAAAGCACAACCAGAGTAAATAAGCGACAATCGCAGAGTATGCACAGATATACCCTGGTTCGGTCGCATCAACGATCTACGTCCAGCCCCAAGCAAATACTAGCATTAATAAGTTCCTTCTGTACACCTACAATGGGGTCCTAGCTCCAACTCCCCACCTAGACTGTACCACACTCAATAAAGTTCAAAACTCTATTAACATAGTAAATGTGTATCTTGACTGAACCAACACGTCAAGACCCTCTTGTCTAGCCCCAACCACACAAGTCCAAAATAGTCACAAGATATGGTAAAAGTTTCTCCCACAGAGAACATTACACTAAGACACAAATATAAAGAGTAAAGGGTTTAGAAATGCTCAGTTCATGTTTGTGTAGTCGTCTCTGTCAATCAGTACATCGTCAGCTCCAATCTGACACAAACGGTGTCTCGATCCGACTCCTGGATCTCAAATAGCACACTGGTCTGTGCGTATAGCAATCATAGTTCAAATCAAATAATAGGCGGTCTGTGCACAAAGAAACTCCCTTAATTATTATCCACGTCAGCACGTAAATTTCTTCCCTTCGTTTCTCTCGTTTACATGATAGTTCATCCACGTCACCTCATCTCCGATCAAGCGGCGCTCGGAGATCGCTGCTAGGGTTTCATCCTCGTCAGCTAGGTGCCGTTCGCTCGAGTTTTCCTGAGGGAGCTTCTCTCTGACTCTAGTTCAACTATGTGTGGTTCCTCGAAACACCTCGATGGTGTCCCAATCTTCGACTTCGACGACGCTCGGAGTTCACGACGGGTTCGACAGCTTCATCAGCGACAGGAACTTCTCTTCGACGTGGAGCAGCTCCGGTGGCGTGATGATGATGAGAGCGGCAGACCACGACATTGAACGGTGATGATACAGTGGCAGACTTGACTTCGTGCTTCACCGTCCGATGGTGCTTCTTCAGTCTTCCACGGCGGCGGGCACACGACAGCGGCGACGGTCTCCTACGATGACTGCGTCTTCGTCTACGGCGTGCGACAGCTTCTGTGCGGCGTCTTCAATGATGGCAGCAGACTTCGTCGACAAAGCTAGGGCAGCATTCGTGAAGCGACAGCTTCTCTATGGTGTCGACGGCAAGGGCTTCGTGCAGCGACAATGTCGACAGTGACGCGACGGCGGCGACACCTCATGACTCCGGTGGCTTTAGCGTCACCTTCGATGGCAGCGTGTGTTTCGACTTTGACTCGACGGTGACAGTTGATCACTCCACAGTTAACATGAACTCTCCACGCATGCAAGGAGATCATCGACAGTCTCTTGAAGTAGATGGCGCAATGGTAGAAGTACGTCGACGTCATGGTGGTGAACTGAGCGGCGGCGGCTACCTGATGACAACGACGAGTCGACTTTGAGGCTTTGACAACGAGGGCACTCTGATGAGCAGCAATGGTTCTTTAAGTCTTGAAGGTTACGGCTAAATATTAACACGCTTGATGCTTGGAACTTGATCCTTGGAGAACTTGCGCAAGATTGGTTGAACTCCCTTGCTTGCTTATGGCTTGAACAATTAAGAGGATGAAGGATTTTATGGCAAGGAGATTTTGTTGATTTGGAAATTTTGTACAGGCCCCTAAGGTTTTGGTTGTGTGAATATGTCCTTGGAAAAAAACTTTTAGCCGCACACTATTTTTATTTTTGTTTCCCTATGTTGTTCTTTCCGCACGCTTTCTCTCTTTGAGATGATGGTATTTATAGTTAAGAGATGGGAGAGATCAAATCCTAGTATGATCCCATAATAGATGGAATTTGAAGTTTGAAATATGGTTGTATGGGATTTGATTTGATCTCCTTGGAATATGATTTTTGAATTGATCTTCATAGCAATACAAATTGGATATGAAGTTGGAAAAAGATATGTAATGGGATTTGATATAGGATTTGGTAGGGATTTGAATTGGGATTCAATAGGAAAAAGATAATAGCTAATCTCCAATAATTGATTTGTTTCAATCCCAATAGATATGAATTGGCCCAAATATCCTTAGTCAATTTGACTTGGTCCACATCTTTTTCATGACTTGACTAAGTCCACTTTGCTTTGTGCACACCACTTTCTCCAACGCTTAGTATAACGACTTTGCCATTCCTGAAACATACTTAGCACACATGTTAAATAATTCGCACATGTTTGTCATCATCAAACTAAAGATCCTAGATCATTGCGTCCAACATAAAGTAATTATCCACATGGACCACGCAGCACTGAAATACCTATTGAGCAAGAAGGATGCAAAACCGCGCTTGATACGGTGGATCCTCCTCCTCCAAGAGTTTGATATAGAGATCAAGGACAAGAAAGGAGCAGAGAATGTAGTGGCAGACCACCTTTCGCGGTTAATCCAAAAGCACGGGGACTACAGTTTACCGATTGATGATTCCTTCACGGGCGAGCAATTATTTTCAACAAACTCCTCTGAAGCTTCTTGGTACACAGATATAGTGAACTACTTAGTAAGCGACGTAATCCTGCAAGGGTTGGCGACCTACTCAAGGAGGAAATTCTTACATGACACCATGAGTTACTTTTGGGATGACCCAAACCTATTCAGAACATGTGCCGACGGTTTCATCAGATGATGTATCCCAAAAGAAGAGGTGACTTCCATCATATCACATTGCCACGATCAACCATGCGGTGGACACGCAACAGTCACCAAAAACCACAGCAAAAATCCTCCAAAGTGGTTTCTATTGGCCTACCATATTTAGAGATGCGAACGGATACATCAGAAAATGAGATAGGTGCCAAGGGACGGGAAACATCACGAAAAAGAATGAAACACCCCTGTGGGGCATCTTGGAAATAGAACTATTTGATTGTTGGGGCGTCGACTTTATGGGACCCTTTCTGTCAAGTAACGGCAATAGGTACATCTTGGTTGCCGTTGACTACGTCTCGAAGTGGGTGGAGGCCATAGCCACTCCAACGAACGATGCAAGGGTAGTAGCCAAATTCTTCAAGAATACAATCTTTCCCCATTTTGGGGTCCCCAGGACAATCGTAAGCAATGGAGGGAGTCATTTCATCGAGAAGAAGTTCGAGACGATGCTCAAGAAATATGGAGTTTATCACAAGGTCCCCCTTGCTTATCACCCTTAAACAAGTGGCCAAGTGGAAGTGTCCAATAGGGAAATCAAGGGCATCCTGGAGAAGACAGTGAGCGCCTCGAGGAAAGATTGGTCCCACAAGTTGAACGACGCTCTTTGGGCATATCGCACCGCATTCAAAACTCCCATCGGAACAACCCCCTACAGACTAGTATATGGAAAAGCTTGCCACCTTCTGATAGAATTGGAAAACAGAGCATACTGTGCAGTAAAGAAAATGAACTTTGACTACAAGAGTGATGCCACGAGACGAGCCTAGCACAGCAACGAGCTTGACGAAATCCGGCGGTACGCCTATGAGAATGCAAATATATATAAAGAAAGGACCAAAGCTTACCATGACAAGAACATCACGGTGGTTCGCCATGATGTCGGTGACCAAGTACTCCTCTACAATTCGAGATTACGCCTCTTCCCTGGGAAATTAAAATCAAGATGGTCCGACCCCTACAAGATAGTGAGTCTACCTCCGGGGGGTACCGTAGAACTCGAAGGGAAGAATGGTACATTCAAAATAAACGGCCAGAGGATAAAATCGTACAGAGCAGGAGAGCCAATTGGGTGAGAGGAGACATGCTTTCTCGAGGAATGCCCCACTATTTGCTGAAGACATGAAGAGAGTTGAGCTTGTGACTCAAAATGAGCACTTATCGGGAGGCAACCCGACTTTCTATATTCTAGATTTTTTTTCTTTTTCAACTTTTCTTTAGTACTATCTATCCTGGAAAACTAAATAAAAACGCTCTCTATTCCTTAAAAATGCAAAACTATGAAAATCTAGTAGGATCTTCCTTTCTACAGGTTGAACGTTAGGGGAGCCTGCAAATCAATGTTTTGAATGGAAGAGAGCTGGAAGGAGAGCAGAAAAGAGTCACAGGTGACTCGACCGAGCAGCCATTTGCTCGGTCGAGTAGCGCAGGGCACATGAAAAGCAAGTAAAGCGTCGTTCTGTCTACACGGCCCGAGTAGCCGTTACTCGGTCGACTAGTCCCTTACTCGACCAAGTATCCGTCTGCTCGATCAAGCTGAGGAAGGCATATGAAAATATTGGAAAAACGACGTTCTGCCTACACGGCCTGAGTGGACTCTGCTCGGTCCGAGTAGACACCTACTCGACCGAGCAGCCATTTGCTCAACCGAGCTAAGAAAAAGACAGGGAAACAACGAAGAATGGTGTTCTGTCTACACGGCCCAAGCAGCACTTTCTCCGTCGAGTAGTCGCTTACTCGACCGAGTACCCATTTGCTCGACTGAGCTAAAGGGATCATATGAAACAACGGCAATGCCTGCTCGACCCGAGTAGACCTTGCTCGGCCAAGCAGCTGAGGGAGTATTAAACTTGAACCTTAATTTATTTAAGTAACCGGCTCGACCGAGCAATTAGATTGCTCAGCCCAAGTCACAGGCTGCTTGATTTCGGGACCCATTCTAAGACATGTTCGAGCCATTTATTTACCCTAACCCATCCTAAAACTCCTACCCTAAGTACTCATCCCCTAATCATCTCTCGAGTTCTCCTTTCTCCTCTTACTCGATCCGAACAGCTGCCAACCCACCTCCCACCGACGCCGACACCAACGTCACCTGGACCTCTCCACCTACCGGTCAATCTCTCATTAAATTTCTCTCTCTCTCTCTCTCTCTCTCTCTCTCTCTCTCTCTCTCTCTCTCTCTCTCTCTCTCTCTACCCCCCACATCCTCAATCCCCCCCTTTCCAAGTCCCCTCCCCCCCCCCGTCGCCTCTCCATCCCCCCCAAAACCCCCCAGGCCAACCCTATTCACTCGACCGAGCACACTTAGTGCTCGGTCGAGTAAGCTGCTCACCATCCTTACCTAATCGACCGAGAGCATCAATTTTTCTCAGTCGAGATCCGACAAACATCTCCCCTACACATTTATTCTCCTCCCCTGACATCATTTTCTTCTATTTTAGGAACGTTTCGTTTCATCTACATAGGAGGACAAGTCCAGGATCAGCGTGGGAGATACTCCTGATCAGCAGCAGTCACGTGCCCAATCACATCATTCCCTCCGCATCATTCATGTCGGTACACTCTTTCCACTGTATACTTTACATACCGACCCACGTTTTTATACTGCTTGCAAGATGCCACCACGCCGAGCTAGACCCATAAATGCCGACATCGGTGCACCCAACCCTAGGCCAACTCGACGCACTCGTCATACATGCTCACCCACACCTAGCCATATTATTGGAGAATCGTCCACACATGCACCGCTGGCTACCAACACCCCAACCCATCCCGAGCGTCTGTATCTCAACGACTCAGCATATGACGTTAGCTTCCGGGACACTGACCAGGGTGACCAGTTTGTTGCCTTGCTCCTACTCCTAAGTCATGGAGGCAGCACTACTCAGCAGTCCATTTAGCATGACCTCCCTGTTATCTGAAACCTGATTAGCCACTGGCAGGTCCGACCCCCCGGACTCGCCATCTTCACCTGGAGCTTCTGATCTACTGGCCGACCCAGTCGTCGAGCCACAGCCAGATTCCACCGTCTCTGTTCCACGGTAGGGGACCCATCACCACCTCCAAAGGGTGGTGCCTCTGCTGGATGCTGTCCTTCCACCACTTGGTGTCCTTCCCTCACATCTTATTGTGTCCATCTGTCTATTCGGGGCTCTGGTCTTTCACAGCTTAGGGGAGGACCCGCCATGCTTCATTGGGTGCATTTTCATCATCTCCTTATCATTGCATCATATCACGTTTTATTTCTTCTGCACAGTTTTATTTTCTATTCCTTTTCTATCTCCACACCCACCCACCCTAGCATCCTTTCCCGCATACCAGCGATTTCTCAACAGTAAGGACACTGCTGCGTTTAGCTTGGGCGGATGAGCACTATCGCTTAGTTTTCCATTTTCTTTTATATTTTCTTTCATTTTTCACCTTTTTACTTTAGTTTTCCACCCATTTTCCACCTTTTTATCTTTTTTCTCATTGAGCATCACGTTTTTCACTTTTTGCCATGCTCGCATGCCTGTTTTTACTTTTCTTACTTTCTCCACTTTTCTCCTTTTTAGCTAGAATTGTTCTGCATGATGATATCTCTAATAGCCCTCAGTGGCTAATCATGATACTTATATCTGTTGACATGCTATTTAGAGTAGTCTTAGTTTTACTATTTATATGCTGGCATATTCTCTTGCCGATCTTTCTAATTTAATGCCTGATATGAATTGAAATTGAATGTATGAAATAGTATCTAGTACGTCTTTTGTTGGATAATGCACCGATGTTCACGCATCATTAGTACATTTGGAGCACCTGATTGTTATCATATCCACTTTTGTTTGCATGTCTGATATTATTGTGCTTTATACCGCATGTTTTCGATATTTACTGAGATGAATGAAAATATCCTGCTAACTATGAGTTTAGTTATAGTATTATCCCATTGAATCGTTGTGCACCTCTGATGAGTGAACCGAGCGATATATTATTTTCATTCTCCACATATCTTTAAGGTTCTCTACATATCATTTGGTTTAACCCCTACAGCTACTTCTACCGTATATACTTCCCAAAAATCCCAAAAGAAAAAGATAACTTCCAAATAAAATAAAATAAAAAAATGTGAAAATAAAAAAAAGAAAGAGAAGAGAAAAGATGGAAAGAAAATTATTTGCTATCATTTTATTAGAAGCTACTACAAATACTTGGGAAAGGACAAAAATTTTCATATCATATTCCTAGATGTGATGCCTCAAGCTAAGCTTGGGGAGGTGAGCCAATTGATCATATGAGTGAGTATAACATTATAGTGGAGATGGTGCACAACGAGGAGATTCGATAATACTTGAACTTTACAAATTATTTTAGTTTTGAAGATTTTCCATGATTTGAAGTGAATATTTGAATGACATGATCTTTTTCCATTCACTATTGCATGTTGGTGTGATCTCTCTGTGCTCCACTTGTATATATTGATTGAAAAAGTGCATTGCTAACTCTTTTTATACTAGACTCTATAGATTGCATGAAATTGATATGAGTTGATGGCATCATTTTAGAAGATCCCTACTTTTGCCTTTATTACATGCTAGCCATATGATTAGTAAGACTTGAGGATAATATTAGCATGTGTTGTTTTATTCGAAGTATCGTGATATACTGCTGAGGCTTGAGATCTGATTGAACATTCTATCACCCCCTTCCACCTCATACCTCTTTTATTTTCTTTTGTTTATTGCCTGGCATACCTTGTATTCATTTTCCTCTAGGACGAGTAAGGGGTAAGCTTGGGGGATTTTGATGTGTCCATATTTTCTATCTTTTCATAGCATCATTCCATTGCATTTCATGTCATATCCGCATCCAAATCCTGCATTTTCTTAAGATACTGCAATTTTAACACTATATTCGAGTTTCGTAGAGTTTTGTAGATTTTCAGGGATTTTGGAGCAATTCGGGACCACTTTTGGATATGGACACATCCAGCATGCCTGTGAGTCCGTTGGCGATGCTCAACAGGAGTTCGCCGAGGTTTGAAAGCTTACGGGAGGAGTAGAGGAGGATCTGGCAGGAGAGAGGAGCTGTTCTGAATTTTTTCCAGGCGACTCGACCGAGCAGCACAAGCTGCTCGGTCGAGCTGACACACAAAGCAGCAGAACACGCATCCGACTCGACCGAGCAGAGTGTCGACTCGGCCCGAGTCGACATACTTTCGAGCTCCATGTCACCAAACATCCTGCTCGACTAAGCAGGACTTGCTCGACCGAGCCAGCAACATACGCGACCGAGCAAGGCCTATTCGGGCCGAGTAGGCAGAACGACACTTTTTGGAGGAGCTCGATCCATTGACAGACTCGACCGAGCAAGCAGGCTGCTCGACCGAGCAGCCCAAATCCCTTTATCCAAGCCAGGAGAAGTTAATGTGCCTTCTCAACCGAGCAGGCTATACTCGACCGAGTCACTGACTCGGTCGACAACAAGCAGGCGCAGACCCCAGAATTTGAAGCTGATTTTGGTGGGGGGCCCAGACATAGGCTACAGGAGTGGAGTGGGGAGACGAAAATAGGAGAGCTCATTTTATTATGTTTTTGAATTAAGTTTTAGGGAGAGGAGGAGACGACGAGAGATCTAGATCTAGGTTTTTGATAATTGAATTACTTTTGGAGAAAGATCACCTTTTATTATTCTTTGCATCTTGGAATCAGCGGGATCTCTTTGGATCCCTATTGGCTATTGTTCTTTTCATCTTCGGTACGTAAGATATTTATTTCTCGCTCGATTCATTTGCTACAATGTTTTCTTTGATAAAAATCGTATTTTTATTCGTCGTAATCACTATGTGTGAGTAGTTTCCCCTAGGGTTGATGGGGTAGCCCTAAGACTCTAGGAAAGAGGTGTAGAACCGGATCTCTAGGTTGTATTGGGAATAATGGGGAGTATTTCGGTCGATCCATCTGAATCCCTAGGAGAACTCGTACTCAGATCATGTCCACGGTCGGTGGAATTGATGAGCTTAAGGAGTATCTTTGGGTTTTAAATAGGGAATTAGTGGATCCAACCAAGGCTCGTGACCATGCCCGGCTCATGCCTTGAGGGGATCCACCGATAAACTATATCGCTACATTGATGGCTACCGCAATTGCGTCAATGAGAGCCACCGAAATACCTCGAAGCTCTACCCCACGAGAGTGGTATGAGCTGAGAGATCAACCCTTTAAACCACATGCAATGTAAAGATCTCATTCTAACATCAACCTCTGACGGTCTTAGCGGTGATCCCTAAGGCCCTAATTTCCTTTATTATCGAACCAACAACACCATCACAACCAATCTTTCCAAACCTACTGCTATCTCACTCTGAGATCCAAAAATAATCTGAGGCCCCAATACATTGTCACTGTCCCTGTGGGATTCGACAATCTTTTATACTATAATTTGACACCGTCCGCTTACAGATAGAGCCCAGAGCTGACACCTAGGAACCATACTATGCCTAGCGACTGTGACACCGCTAGGTGGAATTTAGGTGTAAGTTCGGGGTGAGTCAGTATCCTTATTAGATAAGGAAGTATACAACTTCATTGTGAAAAATAATGTTATGAACATTTTCAATAACAACTTATCTTTTGGCTTTGGTACTCTATACAATGACATTTTTTTAATGTGAGCACATATGTTAAATGTTAACAAAAGAAAAACTCCAAGTATAAGTGAATCCTATCTTTGGCATTGTAGACTGGGCCATATTAGCGAGAAGTGACTTATAAAATTGCATAAAGAAGGATTCTTGAGTCCTTTCGATTATGAATAGTTTGCAACTTGTAAGTCATGTCTCAAAGGCAAGATGGCCAAAACGCCCTGTGTAGAACAAGGGGAAAGAGTTAATGAACTCTTAGGACTCGTGCATGTAGATGTATGTGGCCCAATGTCTACACACGCTAAAGGAGGATATTCTTACCTCATCATTTTTACTAATGACCTCTTTAGATGTGGATATGTGTTCTTGATGAAATACAAATCTAAGGCTTTTGAAAAGTTCAAAGAGTATAAGTGTGAAGTATAGAAATAGACTGGAAAAGGTATAAAAATTCTTCAATCAAATTGAGGAGGAGAATACTTGAGTCTATAATTCCTTGCATACCTAATAGAGAATGGGATTCTCTCTCAGGTTACTTCTCCTTATACACCAGAACACAATGGTGTGTCGAAGAGAAGGAATCGCATCCTATTGGATATGATGTGATCCATGATGAGTAACGTTGAGTTACATCTTTTTTCTAGGGCTATGCCTTAGAAATGGCCTTACGTATATTGAACATGGTTTCATCCAAAGTCGAGCCTACCACTCCATATGAAGATATGGACTAGTAAAAGACCCAATTTTAAGTTTGTTAAGATAAGGGGTTGTACAACATATGTAAAAAGGCACAATCTCGATAAACTGGAGGCTAGGTCCGTTATGTGTAAGTTTGTGTGAGTATTTTAAGAATTCTCAAGGATATCTTTTCTATCACTCTAAGGAACAAAAGGTGTTTGTTGCCCAACATGACACCTTCCTAAAGAAGGAGTCTTTAAGTGAAGAGACACTATGTAAAGTGATATATCTGGAAGTGGTTCCAGAAACACAAACTTCAACGTGCCAGGAAACAGAACCAGACATCAATGATTTTGTTGATGAACCTCAACCGATTGGAAGATCTGGTATGCATTCACATCCACCAGAGAGATACTACAGTTTTCTTATCAATGGTTAAAGGATAGCAACATGAATGATGATGATCCTACCAGTTTCCAAGAATCCATGTAGAGTAGAGACTTTAGAAGATGGATTGACGTGATGAAATCTAAAATAAATTCCATGCACACAAATAAAGTATGGACTTTAAAGGATGGTCGTGAAGGGATAAAACCCATAGTGAACAAATGGATCTTTAAGAAGAAGATTAGTGCATGTGTGAAGGTAGAGACCTTCAAGGCAAGCTTAGTGGCAAAAGGATATCTTCAAATGCTTGGAATAAACTATGTTGAAACATTTTCACTAGTAACCATGCACAAATCCATTCGGCTCTTCTTGCCATAGCAGCTTATTATAATTATGAAATCTGGCTAATGAATGTAAAGACAGCTCTTCTAAATGGTGATTTAGAAGAATGTGTTTACATAACTCAGCTAGAAATTTCAAAGTTAATGGGAGTGGCGGAAAGGCTTGCAGATTGTTTAAATACATTTATGGATTAAAGTAGACATCAAGGAGCTAGAACATCCGATTCGATGAGATAGTCAAAAGTTTGACTTATCAAGAATGTGGATGATCCATTTGTTTATCAGAAGGTCAGTGGGAGTGCTGTCTCATTCCTCGTATTATACATGGATGATATACTGTTGATTGGTAACAACATTGAGATGTTGGAATCAATCAAAGTATGGTTGTCATAAAACTTCTCCATGAAGGATTTGGGATAGGCATCCTATATACTAGGTATAAAGATCTATAAAGATAGATCAAATAGGATGATGGGATTATCCCAGTCTAGGTACATGGACACTGTGTTAAAGGGGTTTAACATGGAAAACTCCAAGCGTGGAATGGTTCCAGCTTGTCATGGAATAACTCTCTCCAAGATTATGTCTATCAAGTTAGATGAGAAGAAAGCACGGATGAGTAAGATTTCGTACGCCTCGGCTATATGATTTATCATGTATTTAATTCTATGTACTAGACCAGATGTCGCATATGCATTGGGCATAATTAGTCGATATTAATCAAATCCAGGAAATAAACAGTGGACTGCCATAAAGAACATACTAAAGTACTTGAGAAGGACTAAAGATAAGTTCATATTATACGGTGAGAGAAGAAATCTTTCAGTGGAAGGATATGTAGGATCTAAATATGCACTGCACTATTAAGCAACACACACTAGAGGGGGTGAATAATGTAATGTCAAATTTAAAAGCTAATTAATAAATTCTTGCAAAATGCAGAATTATAAAGCAAGACAATTAGCAAACCCACAAATACAACAATAGCAATAGCAAACACATGATATATCATGGTTCGACAATTGACTACTCCAGTCTCACACTCTTTCCAGAGTCTTGTGGAATTTCACTGTCAAGCCTTTTCCAATGCAACCCAATTACAGCACACACTTTTCCAAGTACCACACTCTTTTCTAAGAGCCTATCTTTTTTAAGATAGCACACACAATCTTTCCAAGATTGCAACCCAGATTCCAAGGGTATCACTTCTCTTTTCAGAGAGAACACTTCCACAGCCCGGAAGCTAGGTTTCACAAATAATGAAACGAAATAAGAAATACCATCTTCCTATTGTCTTGATTAGATGTACTTACTAAAGCGAAGTGCAGATGCAATGAAGATTGAATATCCAAGTGCTAGATGTAAGCTTTATACACTTGTGGACTTTCCTTGAGCTTTGGAGTTCAATGCAGCATTCAAGAAGCTCCAAGGGAGAAAGAGAGAATTAAAGAGATAAATCTTTGCACTATTTTTTGGCTCACAAAATGATTCTCTGTGTGTGTATTGGTGCCAAAAACTCCCTCACATTTTGGTATAAATAGTCTCTCAATCGTGCACAAAACCAAAAAAAATTATCCCAAAAATTCGCAATCTAACGGCTATAAACGAGTAGAATTCCTAGTCACCAGATGTCAAAAGAATGGTTACTAGACGGTTCATGAACTGTTCAGTTGTCTGGTCATCCTTCATCAGGCGGCTGAATGATGAGCTAGTTAAGAACAAAATGAAGACCCAACTCCAAGCAAGCAGGCGTCTGCAAAACACTTGTCATACAGCTGATGCACTGTTCAGTCGTTTGGCAAGTCTTCTTCAAACGGCTGGACATAAGTGTTGAGAAAAAATAGAGAGTTTATGAAAACTAACACCACAGTTAATCGTTTACAGTTCACCAGACAGACGTCTGACTAACTGTTCAGACGTCTAGCCAATGAGCTTCAGGCAGCTGAAACATGGCTCCATCTGATGGAATAAATTCAGATACGCAAGACGTCTGGTGACTCTATACTAGATGTCTAATCCTTGTCCAAAAGCACTATCTTCAGTGTTTTGGCCAAGGGATCTATTGGGATGGATTCTTGGATATTCCTATGGATCACTAAGATGGAATATGACATGAATTTGTGTGTGTGTGTGTGTGTGTGTGTGTCCATCTAATCAAGGCATACAAGTATTCTATTAAATAAATAGCAAAATACTTAAAGAATCAAAAATGATTTATAATTAACTTCATGATTCTTCATGGCTTCAATGATCTATTGCTCTATGTCTTGAGTCCATCGTCCTATCACTAATTGTCTTGTCTCCCCTTGATATAAACAATGTTAATTATTTGAGACTAAAACATTTTGAGACATTAGTCCACATAGTATGTTGATCATCATCAAAACTATATCGGGTTTAATGGCCAATTTCCAACATGATATATGATGTGTCCATATTTTCTACTATTTTTATACCATCATTTCATTGCATCCCATGCTATTTTCGCATCTAAATCCCGCATTTTACTACAATATTGCATTTCTGACGATATATTCGAGTTTCGTAGTGTTTTATGAGTTTTCAGGGATTTTGGAGCGATTTGGGACCCCACTTGGGTATAGACATATCTGACGTGCCCGTGAGCTCGTTGGTGGAGCCAAGTTGGAGTTCACCACACTTTTTGGGGCCATTGGAGGAGAAGAGAGAGAGCAGAGGAGAGGGAGGAGCCCTCAGCAGCAATTGGAGGAAGTTTCCCAGACTGCTCGGTCGAGCAGTGCAGATGCTCTGACCAAGCAGTATCAAATGAGAAAGAGGGGGCTGATACGGTCTGGCTCGGACCGAGCAGTTCATCTGCTCGGTCGAGCAACGTCAAAATTCCAAAGCTCAAGCAAAGAAGCGACATGGCCCGAGTAGCTCTTCAGTGACCGAGCTAACCCCTGCTCGGACTGAGCAATGCTGAGTCGCTCCGGGTAGGCAAAGCGACGATTTTGAAGATTCTCGATTCCCTATAGTGCTCGGTCGAGCAACTCATCTGATCGGGCCGAGCAACCGAACGAGCAACGCTCTGCTCGACCGAGCAGCTTACTCGGTCGACAACGCTAGGGCCATTTTTGGGAAGTACTTTTTGAGCCATGGATTGCACGTGTTGGGGACTGAAGCTGGGAGCTCGCGACGGCCAGGGGGGACTCATTCTAGGATTTTTTGGAATAGTTTTTCTTAGGGAGCTTAGGCGATTTTTGTAGGACTTCTGAGATTAATTTTTTGTAAGAGAATTTTGGATCGATATCTCTGGATTGTAGCTGATGTTCTTGATTTTTCTTGCGCTTGGAAACTTGGAATTTTTCTGGATTTATAAATTGCAATTCCTATCTATTTCTCACGGTAAGTCTTTTATCTCTATTCTCTTGATTGCTATAATGTCTTCCTATCTAAAAATGATGTTTTTATCGGCTACTATCGCCATGCGTGAGTAGATCTTTCTAGGGTTGATGGTTTAGCCCTAGGATCCTAGGGGGAAGACGTAGATCTGGATCCCTACATTGAATTTGGGATTTTGGAGAGTATTTCGGTCGATCCTACCGAATCCATAGATAACCCGTACTGCGATCATGCCCACGGTCTGTGGAATTGATGTGCTTAAGGGGTATCTAGGGATTCGATTAAGGAAATTGGTGGATCCAATCGAGGCTCGTGACCATGCCCGGCTCGCGCCTTGAGGGGATCCATCAACAAACTATACCGCTACGTTGACGGCTACTGCTATTGCGTCAACGAGAGCCACCGAAATACCTCGCAATTCTAACCCACGAGAGTGGTACGAATTGGGAGATTTATCCCCTAACCCTAACGCAACGTGAGGATTCTATTCTAACGTCGACCTTCGACGATCTTAGTGGTGATCCCTGATGCCCTAGTCCCTTTTATTAGTAAAACAACAACATCACTCCAAACAAATATTTCACCCTGATAGCTATCTCACTTCGAGATTTAGAAATAAACTAAGACTCCATTTACACTATTACTGTCCCTGTGGGATTCGATATCATTTATACTATAACTCGACACCGTCCGCTTGCGGATTGAGCCCGGAATTGAAGCTTAGGGGCCATACCACGCGTGGCGATCATGACACCGCCAGGTGGAACCTAGGTGTAGGTTTCGGGTGCGTCAAGTTTTTGGCGCCGTTGCCGGGGACGGTAATAGTGTTTACCTCAGTTTATTTTATTTATTTTTGAAGTTTGCTAGCACTCTAATCATTTCCCATCTTTCCACCTTTTTTATTCTCTTTCTATTTTTTCTGCCTTGCTACTAACATCTTCCTCCAGCTAGCGATTATTTCCTTACCAATCAGACATAATGGAGATGGTAATGCAAGTGTAGTGGACCTGTGAGTCTGACAGCGACTCAGAGGAGTTCAGCTTCTCTCCTTATCATTTACACGGCTTCCAAGACTCGCGCATGGACAAGTCCATGGTTGAATGCGCAGCTAGAGAACTAATCGATGCAGTTCGATTTATTGGCTCAGGAACCTATGTTGCAGGTAACGCAAATCAACAACTAGTAATGGATCATATAATGAACCAGGTCTCTGATGCAGGTACCATTGAAGATGATATTCGTGTAAGCTTCGAAGAGAAAGTGATGCTCCTTTAGACTATTGAGGCTCCACCTGTTGATGCATACTTGGGAGAGACTCATCAATTGGAGTCATTGAACAATTCTCAGATGTTGAGATAATAGAGAGCGTGGTAGCTGATGTATGGGCCCATGGCCCAGTTGAATTCCCTACAGACGACCCGGCTACGTAAAAGCTCTCATTCTTCATTGCTAACGCTTTCTATAATGCGGACGCCCTGCATGGTGTCCCCGTCGCTGATGGAATCTATGTGCGACACGAGGGAGATACACTACGCTTTTATAATGACAACCTTCCGCAGATTTTAGCATGTGAAGAATATGCCTATGAGGAGTACACAGATTCATCACCATCGCAAAACTACATCGACCATGGAAGTACTCCAGATTTTATGCTTGATAGCGAACACATACCTGAACACCTTGCCTCTGTTGACAGGTGCACTGCGGGAACGTAATCCGCATATGTCTGCCTTGACGCACCCTTATCTCCCTGCTCCTCCTATGATTTCGCAAACAAAGAGTTTTCACCTTCTGAACCCGAGATTGAGGACGCATCTTTCTCACAGGCGAGAGGTGACGGGGATACAGTGCCCCCTCAAGTAGAACTAAAACCCCTCCCTGCCAATTTGAAATATGCTTTCCTGGGGAAAGATTCCACTTACCCTGTTATTGTGAATGCGGCCCTCACCGAGCCCCAGCTAGAGAGTCTCCTAAAAATACTTATGTCCAATAGAAAAGTGATAGGGTACAACATCTCTGACCTGAAGGGTATCAGCGAGACCGTATGTACCCATAGGATCTATCTAGAGGATAAGGACGCCACCTCCATTGAGCCTCAAAGGCGATTGAATCCCAACATGAAACAGGTGGTGAAAAAGGAGGTCCTGAAGCTTTTAGAGGCCGACATCATTTATCCCATTTCTGATAGTAAATGGGTTAGTCCCGTGCAGGTTGTCCCTAAAAAAGGGGGTATGACAGTCGTAAAAAATGAAAAAGATGAACTAATCTCCACTAGGACTGTCACCGGGTGGCGTATGTGTATCGATTATAGGAAACTGAATAAAGCCACTAGAAAGGACCATTATCCTCTGCCCTTCATAGACCAAATGCTCGAGCGCTTAGCTAAGCACAAATACTTCTGTTACTTAGACGGATATTCTAGATTTTTTCAAATCCCGTTGCATCGGGAAGACCAAGAGAAGACGACGTTCACATGTCCTTACAGCACCTTCGCTTATCGAAGAATGCCGTTTGGGCTATGTAACGCACCGGCCACATTTCAAAGGTGCATGACGTCTATTTTCTCTGACTTCATCGAGAATATCATGGAAGTCTTCATGGACGATTTTTCCGTTTATGGCACTGAGTTTGATGATTGCTTAGCTAATCTATCCAAGGTTTTAGAACGGTGCCAAGACAATAATCTTACTTTGAATTGGGAAAAATGTCATTTCATGGTGACAGAAGGAGTTGTCCTTAGCCATGTCATCACTTCTAAAGGAATTGAGGTCGATAAGGCCAAAGTAGAGGTTATTAAAAGTTTACCGCCACCCACTAACCTCATGGGTATCCATGGCTTTCTAGGGCATGCCGGTTTTTACCGACGCTTTATAAAGGATTTTTCTAATATTGCTCGCCCGCTCACGGAGCTCCTAGCCAAGGACGCTCCTTTTGTGTTTACTGATGCTTGTTTGCTAGCCTTTAACAGGTTGAAGGAAGCTCTCATCTCGGTGCCGATTATACAGCCGCCAGACTGGAATCTGCCATTTGAGCTTATGTGTGATGCTAGTGATCAGGCAGTAGGAGTTGTTCTTGGTCAAAGGAAGGAGGGAAAGCTTCATGCTATATACTACGCTAGCAAGACCTTGGACGACGCCCAAAAGAACTATACCACTACAGAGAAAGAGCTGCTAGCCGTAGTTTATTCTATAGAGGAGTTCAGATCTTACCTCTTGGGGTCCAAGGTGATCATCCACACGGATCACGCGGCGTTAAAATATCTGTTAAGCAAGAAGGATGCTAAACCACGTCTAATACGGTGGATTCTCCTGCTCCAAGAATTTGACATTGAGATCAAAGACAAGAAGGGAGCAGAAAATGTGGTAGCAGACCATTTGTCGCGGTTAATTCAAAGGCACGGGGATAACAGCTTGCCGATTGACGATTCATTCACCGGTGAACAATTATTTGCGACAATTTCCTCCGAAGCCCCCTGGTACGCCGACATAGTGAATTACTTGGTGAGTGGCATAGTTCCACATGGGTTGGTGACTAACCAAGGAGGAAGTTCCTACATGATGCCAAGAGTTACTTCTGGGACTACCCATACCTGTTTAGGACTTGCGCCGACGGGATAATCAGGCGGTGTATCCCAAAGGAAGAGGCGACATCCGTCATATCGCATTGCCACGATCAACCATGTGGTGGACACGCAGCTGTCACTAAAACCACGGCGAAAATTCTCCAAAGCGGCTTCTACTGGCCCACTATATTCAGGGATGCAAATGAATACATAAGGAAGTGCGACAGATGCCAGAGGATGGGGAATATCACGAAGAAGAATGAAACGCCCCTCCACGGCATCTTGGAGATAGAACTATTCGACTGTTGGGGCGTCGATTTCATGGGACCTTTCCCATCGAGTAACGGCAACAAGTACATCTTGGTTGCCGTTGATTATGTCTTGAAGTGGGTGGAAGCCATAGCCACCCCGACAAATGACGCGAGGATAGTAGCCAAGTTTTTCAAGAATACTATCTTCCCTCGCTTCGGAGTCCCCAGACGATCATAAGTGACGGAGAGAGTCATTTCATCGAGAGAAAATTCGAGACGATGCTGAAAAAATATGGAGTTCATCACAAGGTCGCCCTCGCCTATCACCCTCAAACTAGCGGCCAAGTGGAGGTATCAAATAGGAAAATAAAAAGCATCCTGGAAAAAACAGTTAGCGCCTCAAGGAAGGATTGGTCGCACAAGTTGGGCGATGCCCTTTGGGCATTACCGCACTGCCTTCAAAACTCCCATCGGCACAACCCCATACAGACTAGTGTATGGAAAAGCTTGCCACCTTCCGGTAGAATTGGAGCATAGAGCATATTGGACGATAAAGAAAATGAATTTTGATTACCAAAGCGCCGCCACGAGACGAGCCCTTCACAGCAATGAGTTGGACGAAATTCGGCGTCATGCTTATGAAAATGCGAAGATATACAAAGAGAGGACCAAAGCCTATCATGATAGAAATATCACGGTTGTTCGCCATGATGTCGGTGACTAGGTACTTCTATATAACTCAAGACTACGCCTCTTCCCCGGGAAGTTAAAGTCAAGGTGGTCCGACCCCTACAAGATAATAAGCCTATCCCCAGGAGGTGCCGTTGAGCTCGAAGGAAAGAACGAAAACTTCAAGGTTAACGGTCAGAGAATTAAACCTTACAGAGCTGGAGAACCTATAGGACAGGAGGAGACGTACTTCCTTGAGGGATTCCCCGACGACAACTGATAAATTCATGGGAGTCGAGCTCACGACTAAAAACGAGCGCTTATTGGGAGGCAACCCAATTTCTCGAATTTCGGATCTTATCTCTCAATTTCTTACTCTTATTTTATATTTTAAAGATACAATTTTGAAAATCACAGAAAAATTGATGAATGTCTACTTTGTACAGGTTAGATACGAGAGCAGATCATTGGAAGGAATATGAAGGGCAGCAATAAGATTGGGGGAGAAAGCCCAGGAAAATGGGGCAGAAAAGATACAGAAGACTCGACCGAGCAGCTTCACTGCTCGGTCAAGCAGAGCAGACACAAAAAAAGGAAGGAAAGATCGCCATCTCTGCACCGCCCGATTAGCATCCAGCTCGGTCCGAGTAGATATAGACTCGGTCCGAGCACCTCATTACTCGGTCGAGTGCTACAGGCTTTCGAATTTGAGGAGAAAACAGCACTCTGCCAACACGACCAGATTATTATCGGCTCGGCCCGAGAAGTAGGCAACTCGACCGAGCAGCCTACTGCTCGGTCGAGTACTAAAGGCTTTTGGCAATGTCGAAAAAATCGTCACTCTGTCAACCTGGCCCGAGCATTTCTGACTCGGTCCGATCAGTTTTCAACCCGACCGAGTAATATCTTGCTCGACCGTGCAGAGAAGGGAGTATTCCTATGATTTTATCTCATTCTTCCCGCAACTTACTCGACCGAGCAAACATGTTGGTCGGTCCGAGTAATCTTATCCCCTGCTCACTCGGTCGAGCAATCAAGTTGCTCGGTCCGAGTTGTCTGTTGCTCCTTATCGGGCCGCTTCGCATCTGAATCGTGCCCGCATGCGCCCTTCAACGCCGTAACCTAATTTTACTCCACATCTATTCACTCGACCCGACCCTTCCTCCCCACAGCCGTCGCCACCTCTCCATATAGCCTTTCTTTCCCCCCAAGCAGCCGACCACTTCTCGCAAAAATTTCCAACCGAGCCCCCCTAATCCTTCTCAACGACCCTGAAATCCC
Organism: Scilla litardierei; assembly: GCA_030789695.1. Taxonomy (NCBI): domain Eukaryota; kingdom Viridiplantae; phylum Streptophyta; class Magnoliopsida; order Asparagales; family Asparagaceae; genus Scilla; species Scilla litardierei. The sequence goes on along the minus strand of CM061133.1, from coordinate 62,037,511 downwards.
CACCATGCACCCCACACCTACGATGCACTTATTTATGTTTTAATATACTGACGTTCTTCCTATCCCTATTTCAGGCACGATTTTCCAACGTCGGAAGACACTTCTATAAACAGCTTGGGGGATACTTCGGATCAGAGGCATACGACACCATCCACAACTCCATCTCATTCTAGTCGGTAAATTTGTTCCCCTATTTGCTTTACATAATACATCACGATTCTCCTCCGCTTGCACAATGCCTCCATAACGTGCTAGACCCACCACCACGGGCACATCAAACCCTAGGCCTACCCGGCGTACACGTCGTACACGCTCCCCTACTCGAACCAACCCTATTGCCGAATCATCCACCAATACCCCTACGCCACCCCCCGCCCCACTCCCCCTGTACCCCTTTACATAGGCGACGCAGAATACGAGGTTACATTCCGTGACGATGACCAAGCCGACCGGTTCTCCACCATGCTCCTACTAGCATGGTATGATGGTGCGATGACTCAACAGTCGGTCAAGCGTGACCTGCCCTTCCTCCAGAGCCTTATTCGTCACTGGCGAACTGATCCACCTCACGAGTTCCAGCCAGATCTTCCACCTACCACTCCTGGTCCATCGCAGAGGGACCCATCACCACCCCTAGAGGGTGGTGCCTTTGCCTGATGTAGTCCATACCTGCTTCTGCCTCCCCTATTTATATTGAGCCCATCTGTCAGTTCGGGGCCTTACACTTGCATAGCTTGGGGGAGGAGCCACCCATGCATCATATTTCATTCAGCATTGCATCATTCCATGTTTTTATTTTTTTCCTCCTTTTTGCACAGTTATTTTTATTTTCCCCCACCCACCCCACCCCTTTAGGATCGTCTCCCGCTCACGAGCGTTTTCGTAGCAGTGAGGACACTGCTAGGTTTAGCTTGGGGGAAGAGCGCTACCGCTTTTATTTTTGATTTTTTTATTTCACTTTTTCACTGTTTTCTCACGCCTTTTTATTTTTTCTCATTTTTGCATCATATTTTATATTTTCACCATGCATGCATCTCTTTTTCTTTATTTTCCTCTTTTCTCCGCCTTTCTCTCTTTATTTGCTAGGGATGTTCCGCATGATGATATCTCTCGTGGCTTTATTAGTTTTTTACGATGCTCACTTTCGTTGACATGCTATTAGGGTAAATTTCAGTTTTATTATTTATATGCGTGCATTTCTATTGCCGATCTATCTGAGTTAATGCTTAAAATGAATTGAAAATCGAATGCATGAATTAGTATCTATTATGAACTATGTTGGGTAATGCACCAAGGTTCACGCATTACTAGAACATTTGGAGCATCTGTTTTTATCTCAGTCACTTCTTTTTGCATGCTTGCTGATATTGTGCCTAATAATGCATGTCATTTCAGTATTCGTTTAGAGGAATGAAAATATTCATGCTATCTATAAGTTTAGTTAGGGTATTATTTTATCGAACCGTTATGCACCCTCTTATGAGTGAACTGATAGTCTTACTATTTTTCCTTCTCCACATATCTATTTATATCTCTACATATCAGTTGGTTACACCCCCACATCTATCTTTACCGATCTCACTTCCCATACCCAAAAAGAAAAGAGTATAGCTTCTAAATGAAAAAAAAAAGAAAAAAAAATATGTGTATATATTCATATGTGAAAAAGAAAAGAAAAAAAGAAAGAAAATGAATAAATACCATTTTATATCATTTCATTAGAAGCTATCATTTATACTGGGAAGAAAAAGATAAAAAAATTTCAATATCATATTCTTAGATGCGACGCCTTAAGCTAAGCTTAAGGGGTAAACCAACTAATCACATGAGTGAGCATGACATTAGAGTGGAGACGGTGCATAACGGGGAGATTTAATAATACCCAAACTTTACGAAATGCTTTAGTATTTGGAGATTTTTCATGAATCGAGATGAATATTTGAATGGCATGACCTTTTCTATTCTCTATTGCATGTTATGTGATTTCTTTATGCTCCTTGTGTATCTATGATTGAAAAGGGCGTTGCCAACTTCTTTATACTAGACTCTAGGGATTGCATGAGATTGATACGATTTGATGGCGTTATTTCAGTATATCACTATCCTTTGCCTGTATTGCATGCTATTCATATGATTTGTAAAACTAGAAATTGCCAGTAGCATGTATGTTTATCATTCAGAGCATCGTGATATACTATTTAGGCCTGAGATCTGACTGATCATCCTTAGCACTCTCCCCTCACTTCTATTCCCCTCTCCTTTTTACTTTTCATCTCTTCCTATTTTCATTTTCTTATTTATTTTTCGTTTACTCCCGGCATATCGATTATTTGTCTTCCTCGAGGACGAGTAAGAGGTAAGCTTGGGGATTTTGATGTGTCCATATTTTCTACTATTTTTATACCATCATTTCATTGCATCCCATGCTATTTTCGCATCCAAATCCTGCATTTTACTACGATATTGCATTTCTGACGATATATTCGAGTTTCGTAGTGTTTTATGAGTTTTCAGGGATTTTGGAGCGATTTGGGACCCCACTTGGGTATGGACACATCTGACCTGCCCGTGAGCTCGTTGGTGGAACCCGGTAGGAGTTCACCATACTTTTGGGGCCATTGGAGGAGAAGAGAGAGAGCAGAGGAGAGGGAGGAGCCCTCAACAGCAGTTAGAGGAAGTTTCCCAGACTGCTCGGTCGAGCAGTGCCGATGCTTGGACCGAGCAGTATCAAATGAGAAAGAGGGGGCTGATACGGTCTGCCCGAGCAGTTCATCTGCTCGGTCGATCAGCGTCAAAATTCCAAAGCTCAAGCAAAGAATCGACACGGCCCAAGCAGCTCTTCAGTGATCGAGCTAACCCATGCTCGGACCGAGCAATGCTGACTCGGTCTGGGTAGGCAGAGCGACGATTTTGAAGATTCTCGATTCCCTGTAGTGCTCGGTCGAACAGCTCATCTGCTCGGGCCGAGCCACCGAACGAGCAACGCTCTGCTCGATCGAGCAGCTTACTCGGTCGACAATGCTAGGGCCATTTTTGGGAAGTATTTTCTGAGCCGTGGATTGCGCGATTGTTAGGGACTGAAGCTGGGAGCTCACGCAGCCAGGGGGGACTCAAGGATTTTTTGGAATAGTTTTTATGAGGGAGCTTAGGCGATTTTTGTAGGACTTCTGAGATTAATTTTTTGTAAGAGAATTTTGGATCGATATCTCTGGATTGTAGCTGATGTTCTTGATTTTCTTGCGCTTAGTATTCTATTTCTCACTGCTTAATTTCTATAATGTCTTCCTATCTAAAAATGATGTTTTTATCGGCTACTATCGCCATGCGTGAGTAGATCTTTCTAAGGTTGATGGTTTAGCTGTGTTTAAGGGGTATCACAACGTGAGGATTCTATTCTAATGTCGACCCCCGACGATCTTAGTGGTGATCCCTGATGCCCTAGTCCCTTTTATTAGTAAAACAACAACATCACCCCAAACAAATCTTTCACCCCGATAGCTATCTCACTTCGAGATTTAGAAATAAACTGAGACTCCATTTACACTATCACCGTCACTGTGGGATTCGATATCATTTATACTATAACTCGACACGTCCGCTTGCGGATTGAGCCTAGAATTGAAGCCTAGGGGCCATACCACGCCTGACGATCGTGACACCACCAGGTGGAACCTAGGTGTAGGTTTCGGGTGCGTCAATATACTGACTCAAATAGTAGGTCAGTGTCAGGATAAGGATATATTTTAACTCTCAATGGAGGCGCAATGAGTTGGAAAAGTTTCAAGCAAGATGATTCAACGATGGAAGCTGAGTACATCGTAGCAAATGATGCAGCAAAGGAGACAATCTAGATGAAGAAGTTCGTTACGCAACATGATATTGTTCATTCGATTGTTGATCCACTACCTTTGTATTGTGGATAAAATCGGTATGAGATACTATAATAATTGACTGTAAGTGCAAGTGAGCGATGTTTGAGAACGTATGCCCTTAAGACAATTATTTTAATTGCAATGGACATCTTATTCATAATGATAGTATGCTATTTGATAAATATTTATCCGTGTAATCCTTTATATCACCTCTGTAGTCGATTGTATGTTATATGATGCATGTATAAAGTCCCGGGACTTATGTGATGAACATTGGGATCATGTGTACGGCTTGATTTCGATGTGCATGTTTTTTTCGTAACAAGACGATTTCAAACGATTTCAAAAAAAATGAGTAGATTATTTTTTTCTACTTTTTTCGTAACTCAAATCTAAGAATGGACTTCGGTTTCATGATCCTCGCGACGATACGAACCCATAGCATTGTTTTCGTAATTTTTCAGAATCAGATGTGAAAAGTGGTATTTTAATATTAAAATATTAAGAGATTAATGTTCTTACTAATTACCATCCTTAATTACTTTAACTACTTGTTTTTACCTAACTACCTCTATTAATTCGTCGCACAAATTTGGTGAGATCCGAATTTATCGGATCTCAACCCCCAAGATATTGCGAACATTAATATTTAATTACCTTGGTTAATTATTAATTAACGAAAATTAATTACATTTTACCTAAGCCTAATTAACTTCATCGAACCCTGTCGGCAGCCTTGAGGGAAAACATAGGTTTTAAGTTTCCACGCATAGTCCACAAACTAACCCGTGTTTGGCCAGATCCAATCCTCCAAATGACTGTCCATCAGCCAACCTTCACCCAAAGTTTAATTGATCCTACCCCACACCCATCTATACATATTCATCTCCCTCTTTCATTTTATACACAGTACACAAACTCATAAACACATGGATCATTTTAATCTTAGCTCCCCTCTAATCCTCTCCCACTTACAACCAGCAACACACACACCCCTCCATGTTCTCTTTTTCTCTCGTTCTTCCACCTCCCAACTTCGGCAACCGGACGGCCAACCACCGCTCACCGTCGGTGAGTTCCGGCACTTCGATCGCCTTCGCTATGCAACCACCAAGGCCTTGTCTCCTTCCTCGCTTCACAATGCCCTCCGTCGAAACTGTAGCAAGGTCGAAGCCAAGCTTTGCCACCCAGTCCTCCTCTTTCTTCTTCTAAGCCTTCTCTTCTCTCCTTTTCTCTCTCCCCCCTCTACATGAAACGGGTTGTTAGATCCAAGTTTTTAAAAAATACAGAGAGGAAAACTAAAATTTCTTCTATTAAACACCACCTCCTCTCACACCACTCTCCCTTGTGCATATTCCCCTGCCGACCTTCCATGCCGAGGACTGCAATCACATATCCTGACCCCAAGCCATCCAGTGGGATCTTCTCTCCTCCCATGCTCTTTCCAAAGCTCCATTGCCCTCCCCGTCAAGCTCAGCGGCTGTAAACAGACCTCACAACAACCCATGTTGCCAAGCTCCAATGAGCTCACCGAGTCACCTCCACCATCTCTGACTGAGCCTCACCTCCCTCGCCGGGCCATGCCTCGCCACCGCCCGTTCCTCCTCTACCCAGTTGCCCTCTTCCGCGCCACCAAAAAGCCTGCAGCCCTCGTCGAAGGCCCCTCAACCAAGCCACCTCAAGTCCGAAGCTGCCGCTAGCCTTCCTGTCGATGTGCACGCCTCCTCCAACCGGTGGCCCCCGCTGTGCGCCGCCCCCTGTCGGCCACCCTCCAGATGCCTCCCTCCCTCGCTGCAACGTGCGCGCGTAAGCAAGAAAGCACAGGATATCACTCTAAACTAGTAAGTCACTCTAATTCTAACTTTAGAAATCTAAACAAGTGTACTAATATGAACCATAGGATATCACATGAACATAGGATAGAGATGACTATTTTGAACATATAACATTGCCAACTAGAGACCTAATTAAATAGGAAACTAATCAACTACAGAACGACTATTCACTTAAACAAATAATTTGGTATTCCATGTTTGCTGGACTTGTCTTTATCCTCAAATGTTTTAGCATCCGCTTTGCTTTGACCCAATCGATCTTTGGATACACTTGTTGTACGATTGCTCACATTTAAATAGTTATAACACCTGCTACATTATATCTATGACGTTGTGAATGCTAATGAATTATCTAATGGAATATCATGTGGAATATCATGTGGAATATCTTGTGAAATATCATGTGGAACCTCCCGTAAGAAACATATACTTGATACACTTCACACATCACTGGGGTTTGTGGTAACTCATTGTAGAGTGTGTGTGGGAGCTACACCCGGAGTCACCTCTCATGTCCAGTCCAGTCCAGTTTTCAAAAGTATTCTCCCGTCCAGTTTTCAAAAGTATGCTATATGTAGCAGCACGAGATTATCTCCCCGTTACGAAAGTGGGTGACCCATGGTTGCATATCATACTCTCATACGTGAGTCACATAGTTTAGCTAATTACTGCTAGCACAACAATAACCATTTCGTGTAATGAATTTCTTGTTCTGTACCTTTATGTTTACTATTATTACAGTTCATGCTAACTAAATTTACTATAGATATCACCATGGTTGCTCTTGTACGTTACTTATTGTACTTGCATAGTCACCTTTTTATAGTACTTGTATGCATGACTGCATTTACTTTACTTGTCATACTTTTTTATAGCTACTTCTTTAGCATGTTTCCTTACTTAGCATGTTCTATACTTGTGCACTGCTTTTATTTCTATTTTTCGAATTGTTGTGACTTACCTATGGTTCCATACTCCTTGGCATCGTAAACGACGCACATGATGGCTAGATGTTCCTGAGTCAGAAGAGCTAGAGTTCGATTCAGTGGCCGCAGGATTTTATACTTAGAGTCATGACGTATTTCCATATGTACTTTTTTCTTTCATGTAACTTTGTTGGAACGTATTGCACAGTATTGATTGTAATAAATGGACACTTGTTTGAGTATTTTTGTACATCTCTGTATCGTTGCTATGTTGTTTTCACTGATTAACTACAGACCTGCGAGTATATCAAATAATTAATGGCCCTCTGAGAGTAGGTCGTTACAAGTTTGGTGGCCTACGCAGGTCTGCGCTACTACCTCGTGAACAATATAGTAAGATTAGGATGCACATTATGAAATACTCAAATTGAGCACGAGTATAGCATGTCTCACGTTTTCACCTGTATAAGACGTACCAGTAGAGTGTCCTTATTACCCATGTTCCTTGATCCTCACTACCTACTTTAAACTCTTTGACCATCATCCAAGAACTTGTGTTCCAATATTTGGATATATTGTCGTAACCATCTTCGTCGACAATCAGAGGGATCTTCCACAGGCCTGATCATCTTCATCACCGTCACCTTTCATTTAACTTGATGGCCTTTCGATCGTCCTTCTTATTCTTAGAATGTTTCTAGTTGTTCTTAGTTCATCCTAACCCTAGCTACATCCTTTTGTAAGGAGGGTAGTGTTGAGTATTGATTCCCCGGATTTGGTTTTGATGATGAACAAACATAAATATCGTGAACTAACTCTTTGTGAGCGCAGTTATGGAGATCGTCGCCAAATTTCTATGAACATCCAAAGCGACGTCTCGAGACTTCTCAAAGCGCGTGAACGTGTGTTTGAAGCTTCGTTGAAGCTCAAGGACCATTATTGAAGTCATGAAGATTCGATTGAAGCTTTTGAAGACGGTTCGTCAAGTTTATTTTATGTCTTCTAGCTTCTTTTCGTAGATTGTTAAGCCTTGAGTAGGTCTTACATTTTAATCTTCATAACGCTCATATCTTAGAGCTAGGATCTTAGTAGAAGCCCATACGATCTTTCCCGAAGCCTCGCGCTTCGATTCGCGGCTTCTTGTGCATGTTAGTTGGTTCAAGAAGAAGAACCAACCGACTAGATGGCAATCTAGTCGGTCGGCAAAGCTTCTTGAACCGACTAGAATGCCTTCTCAATTTCTAGCTCACTTATTGTTTACAGTTAGTCGGTCTAAGAATGTTCACCGACCGACTAGTTGTGAAACTAGTCGGTTAGGAATCCTTCTTAGACCGACTAGTTCTGTGTACAGTTTTTCGCCTGAGCTACAGTTTATCGTTAGTCGGTCAAAGTACATTTGTCGACCGACTAGTTGATGAACTAGTCGGTTAGACTTTGTTCTTAGACCGACTAATTCATCTTGTGTTCAGCCTTCTCTATTTCACCTGTTAGTCGGTCAAAGTTGACTCATCGACCGACTAGTTGTGAAACTAGTCGGTTGTCAAGTCTTCTTTGACCGACTAGTTATTCATTCCCTGAACTTCTTCTTTTGGCTGTTCACCTCTTAGTCGGTTCATATTGTTTCACGGACCGACTAGTTGATGAACTAGTCGGTCAGTGATCCTTCTTTGACCGACAAGTCTGCTTCAGAATATAGCCGTTGGAGCATTAATTGCCACGAATTTTGCTCTCTCTTTGCTCTATCCTATATATATACTTGGAGTGCTGCATTCATTGCACTCAAGGCTGATATTAATTGATCTTTAGAGAATCAAAGAGAAGCATTTAATCCTTATTCAAAGCTCTTTCATTTCTCACTTGAATCTCTCTCTCACTCTTATTTCAAAAGAGAGATTCATTGATTGTGAGCCTTCCAAGCCAAGAGCTTGATCCAAGGTCACCAACTTCTTCCTAGGCCTCCATAGCTGATCTACATCTTGGAGCTAGGGTTTGATGCCTTCATCTTCCCCAAAATCCTTCTTGCCCTAAAATCGTAAGTTTTACTCAAGGCATAGGATTTTGTCGGTAAGTTCGTATTTCATTATATTTGATATAACAAGTGTTTTACTCTCGGTTGTGAGAGTTGGTTTGTGATCCCGGTTTGTGGGAGTCACAATTTCATTTGTGTATGATTTGACCTTGTAGAGGTTTTCTACAAGTATTTCATAGTGCAAATTTGAGTTAGAGGTTTCTAACTTAAGTAGTCGGAGGGGATCCGGGTGTTTGGGACGTAGGATCACCGGGAACAAGTCGGGGAGACTTGGGTGGATCCGAACCCGTTATATCGTGTGTTTGCGATTGCATTTATTTGTTGTCTTTATTTACATTTTCGCATTTCCGCATTGTTGGTTGAAGTTTGCAAGATAATTAGGAATTATCTTCTTAATTATTTTAAAGTACTATTCACCCCCCTCTAGTACTTGTGCAGTAGCTACGTAGGGCATTACATTTGGTATCAGAGCCAAGTACCTAGCTATGTCTTCCAACGACAACAAAACCGTACGTCCACCTTCAGACTACAGCACCTTCAGGAACCGTAAAGGAGCGTCTTCGGTGATGGAAGGACACTCCTCGACTAGGCCTCCTTTCTTCAACGGTACCAACTACGGGTACTGGAAATGCCGGATGGAAACTTTCCTCCGGAGTGCTTCATTGTGGAGGGCCATGTTGACGGAGTACGTCGAGCCCGAAGAAGAAGATTTCTCGAAGTGGACTACCGCGGAGGTAAGCAATGCCAAGGCAATGAATGCCTTGCAATGCGCTTTGGAGCCCGATGACTTCAATAAGATATGCACATGTAAGAGTGCATATCAAATCTGGAACTCCCTCCTCATCTTGCATGAAGGAACGAGTAGGGTAAGAGACTCCAAACTCGTTGTTGTTAATAAAGATTTCGAATTATTTCATATGCAACAGGGTGAGAAGATGAAGGAGTATTATGCTCGCTTCGTCGACATCACCAACGAGTTGGAGGCTCTTGGTAAAACCTACACCCAAAAGGAGAAAGTCTCGAAGATCATCGATGGACTTCCTTCTTGTTGGGAGAAGCGTACCTTTGCCATCGAGGAAGGTAATGACATGAGTAAGTATACCGTTATTCAACTAATGGGTACCTTAATGTCTTATGAGGTACGTAAGGATAGCAAACTTAAGTTGCAGGACAAGATGAAGTCATACTTGAAGCAAGACGAGCCAAAGAAAAAGGCAATTGCGTTCAAGGCCGCTCCATCCACATCCACATCTACCGATGATGAAGAATCGGAAGAACAGTTGGACTTGGAATCCATTGCCCTCATGGCAAAGAAGTCAACCGGTTCTTCCGGAAAGGTAATTTCAAGAACAAATCAAAGTTTAGTTCTTCTAACGCCTCCACTCCTTTGTGCTTTAAATGCAACAAGCCAGGACACATCAAAGTGGATTGTCCTCAAAACAAGCAAAAGGAGAAGTGGAAGGCGCCAAAGTTCGACAAGTCCAAGAAGTATAAGAAAGGGTACAAGAAGGGACTTGTCGGGACATTCACCGACTCCGAGGATTCGTCAAGTGGAGAGTCGGATGATGAGCAAGTAGAACAAGCACACATGTGCTTCATGGCTAGAGAGGAGCAAGATAAAGATTCCTCCTCCGATGATAGCGACAATGAAGGCGATGAGGTAACAATGGATGACCTTAGAAATGCTAATGAGCAAATATGGTCTAAATACACTAAATTAGTAAATAGATATACTAAGGTAAAAGATGATTTAGCTAGCATCCAAACCTCGCCTAAACCGATCATCACCAACAACGACACCGTTGTTGAAGAGTTGAGAAATGAGATTGTAAATCTAAAATCTCAACTTGAACATGTTCATATTGAGGAATCGGATGAACATGAGAAAGCGGATTTGACTTCTCGGAACTCAACTTTGAGTATCGAGAATGAGAATCTCAAATCTCGTGTTTATGCACTCACATCGCAAGTATCCACTTTGGATGCTTCGATGCATTCTCTCACCGAGAAGTATGAGTGCACATTAGGCCGAATTAATAAATTCAATAAGGGTAAGGACCATTTGGATAAAATCCTAAATGACTTAATTCTGGCCAATCACCACATTGGCTTGGGGTATAATATGGGAAGTTCATCCAAATCGGCCACTACCTTTGTTAGGCCAACTTCTGGTGACTCAACGAGTGGGAGCAAACACTCTATTGGTAGTTCATCTACTAATGGTGCTTTCACCTCGTACACACCCTCATTTGGAAAGAAACCCACTTTGGGTGGACCTCCAAAGAAGGGTCATGCTTATATGTACACAAATACCATGCCACGTAGGAACACACGTCCTACTCCACATGTTCACACATATGATGATTTTTATGCACCACATCCACGGGCACGTGCACACCATGTGAGACACCCTCACGCACGTGTTCCTCCACATGCATATGTTCACTCACATCATCATATGAATAAATATCATCATGCACCATTTCATCATTTGCCTTATGCCTATCCACGACATGCATCACGTAGAAATCAACAACGCATGCATGCTCCCAATAGGAATAGGGCTCCCAAAATCTTCACTATTTGGAGCCCAAAGGACACAAGCATGAATGAAAAACAAGCTTACATGAATTCGTATTTTATGAATGTCGTGCATAGTGATAATTATGTGGGGAAGTCTAAGTCCAATTGGACTTGGCTTCCAAAGGTCTAATCTTTTTGGACCCAATGACCTTGGGTACCATGATACGATATTTTCTATCTATAGGTACTCAAGAGAAAGAAATGGAGCAACAAATCCAAATTTGGCTCCAAGAATAATTGGATACTCAATAGCGGGTGATCAAAACACAAGACGGGTGACGCTCAATTGCTCTCCAGAGTGGTGCCCATTGCAAATGAAAACCGGGTAGTCTTTGGAGGCAACGAGAGCGGAACCATCATAGGTATTGGCAAAGTGGGTAATCCTTCTAAACCACTAATAAGTGATGTTTACCTTGTTAAAGGATTAAACCACAATCTTATTTCAATAAGCCAACTTTGTGACAAAGGTTACAAAGTTAGCTTTGCGAAAGGAATGTGCCATATTTTAAGAAAAGATAATGATGATTTATTGTTTTCCGGCACACGCCATAAGGATATATATATCCTAGATCTTCCAAGATCACATGAACAATGTCTCATTGCCAACACAAGTGAACAACACTTATGGCATCGACGTTTTGGTCATGTGAACTTTGGAACACTCTTTAAGCTTTCCAAGTTAAATTCTATTAAAGGATTTCCTAAGATTTTCTTTCAAAAGAAAAGCTTTTGTGACTCGTGTCAACGAGACAAGCTTCCAAAATCGTCTTTTAAACCTAAGAAAAGCATTTCTTCTAAGCGGCCTCTAGAGATATTACATCTAGATCTTTTTGGGCCAACTAGAGTTGCTTCATTAGGAAATGCACGATATGGACTTGTCATCGTTGATGACTTTTCTAGATTTACTTGGGTATTTTCCTTAAGTAATAAAAAAGATGCTTTTGAAAACTTCACAATTTTTGTTAAGAAAGTACAAAATCTCATTGGAACCACCATTGTCACTATTCGTAGTGATCATGGAGGGGAATTTGAGAATGAGTCTTTCTCAACGTTTTGTGATGAAGTTGGTATTACTCACACTTTTTCTTTCCCTCGCGCACCCCCTCAAAATGGTGTTGTTGAGAGGAAGAATAGGACGCTAGTGGAATGTGCTCGCACTATGCTTGATGATAGCCAACTTGACTATCAATTTTGGGCGGAAGCGGTACATACCGCTTGCTATGTGTTTAATAGAATACTTTTGAGGCCCGACACCAAACAAACTTGTTATGAATTATTGTTTGGTAGATTGCCTCAAGTTAAACATTTTCGTGTTTTCGGTGCAAAATGTTTTATTAAAAACACGTATGGTAGTTTGGACAAATTCGATCCAAGATCCTATGAGGGGATATTTGTTGGATATTCCTCCCGTAGTAAAGCCTATCGGATATACAACAAACGAACCTCAACGATCGAGGAATCACTTCATGTTTCATTTAATGAAGGCTTTGTCCCTACTAGAATTACTAATGATGATGACTCCATGGATGTCTTATGTGATTCTATTGGTAATTATAATTCTATTGATTCTATTGAGACTAACCCCACTAATGAATCTTTTGAGAATGTTCCTAGTAATCAGGGAATTCCCAAACGGCTTCATTCAGTTCGTGACCATCCCCATGAGCAAGTCATTGGCAACATCCTTGATAGTGTCAAGACGAGATCTCAAGTCAACTACTTCGCTCATTGTGCCTTTTCCTCCTCAATAGAGCCAAAGAATATTAACGAAGCGTGCGAAGATAGTGCTTGGATCCTTGCCATGGAGGAGGAACTCATTCAATTCGAGAGGAATGAGGTTTGGGAGCTTGTTCCATTGCCTTCGAAGAACCACACCGTTATAGGAACGAAGTGGATTTTCAAGAACAAGACCGACGAAAACCAAATCGTCGTCCGGAACAAAGCTCGGTTAGTTGCTCAAGGCTACCGTCAAGAGGAAGGTATAGATTTCGAAGAATCCTTCGCTCCGGTAGCTAGATTAGAATCTATTAGATTATTATTGTCTTTTGCATGCCATAAAGATTTTAAACTCTTTCAAATGGATGTAAAAAGTGTGTTTTTAAACGGAGATGTTGTTGAGGAGTTTACGTTTCTCAACCTCCGGGTTTTATAAATGAAAAATTTCCAAATCACGTTTTCAAACTTAAGAAAGCATTTTACGGTTTGAGACAAGCTCCTCGAGCTTGCTATGACCGTCTAAAGAACTTTCTTTTGGATTTGGGTTTTAAAATGGGAGAAGTTGATTCTACATTTGTAACGACCTGTATTTTTCGTAAACATTTAAACTAAATATTTAAAGTAAATTCATTTTAAAAGACATTTTGTAATGGTCGATCAGGAGTTTTAAACGGATTTCAAAAATTCTTGTAAAAATATTTTGAAACACTAGACTTATTATAAATTATTTCAGCAATTTCAGATTTCCTCAAATACTCAAAATATTTCTGTTAAAATTCATCTTCCAAAATTACCGTTTTGATTCGACGAATTTATTTTCTATTCAAACACTTTCAAAACATTTTCAAACTCATGCAGTAGCATCCTATGATCATTTAGGGCCTCCCACATTAATTTCATAATTTTCGGATATCATTTTAGTAGAGAACCCGCAAACCCGCTTTCCAAACGTTTTGGCCAAAAACTAGTATTCACGTAGCCCAAACACTGAAACGGACTTCGTAATCGCCATCCTCGCGACGATACGATCCCGTGGGTATGTTTTCGTAATTTTTCGGACACGTTTACTAGTAGGGGCAAAATCGTAATTTTGTATTTTTGACATTTTCGACTAATTACGTTTTAACCTTTTTACTTAACTACTAATTACTTTTAACCCAAAACGCTTAACACGTTTTCACGTTTCAAAACTTTTTCTAAACTTAGTCTAAAGTTTTCATTTAATGCCCTCCTAATCTCATTTATTAACTTTGACTAAATGATAATTTAATTAATACTTTGTATTCTATTTAATCATCTCTCCCCCTGCATTTCGAACCCAAGCTCACATCAGCACAACACAAACCCGCAGGGGCCCACTCTCTCTTTGTTTTTGAAATAAGCCAACCCACAACACTCTTATCTCCCGCTCTCCCTCAGCCTCTCCCTCTCCCCCGCTCTCACAGTCTCGCTCTCTCTCCCCTCGCTCCGGCCATCCGCCGGCCCCGACTCCCGCCTTCCACCGGTGAGCCCCCGCTCCGCTCGCCCCTGCCTCCTCTCCCGACAGCCCGCCGCGACTCCCCTCCCTCTCTCGCACACCTCCCCCGCCCCGAGCAGCGCCGCAGCCTCTCCCCACGGCGACGAGCGCCTCCGACCCTTCCGCCGTCGCCCGAAGCGCCCGAGGCGCCGCTGAGCCTCCGCCCGAGCTCCCCACTCCGGCGCAGCAACCCCCGCCGCTAGCACCGTCCCCCCGCCACCGTCCGGAGCAGCCCGATCCCGCCTCGATCGCCGCTCGGCCTCGAAGTCTCCCCGTGCCTCGTATCCGCCGTGCCGCCTTGATCGCCCACCGGCAGCCGCCCGATCCGTCGCTCAGCCCGCGTCCCCGTCGATCCCCGCCGCCGCCTCCGTCGCCCCCTCTCGCCGTCACCCCCTCTCGCCGTCAACGGCGTCCGACGCCGGAGCTCCGCCCGCCGCTCGCCTCCCCCACGTCGCCGCCTTCGCCCCTCGACCACCGCCGCGAGAAACAGCCCCCCCGTCGTCGTTTGATTAAGAAGCAACGGTAATAACGTAATGGCAAACTCGTAAATATTGAGAAATTCGTAATTTTCGTGATTTTAAATGATTAATAATTGGGTTTTAGGGTTTTTAATCTATAACTAATTATACAGGGGTCAGAAAAATGTGTGGATAGCCCCAGAAAATCAGAAACGACATTTCGGATCCAATGGCGCTAGTCTCACTATGATCAGATGTCTAATTTTTCCGGAATGATTTTTCAAACTTAAAGATTAAATAGGTATAAATCGTTCTAAAAATCGTAATTCACTGATTTTACGTACACTAAAAGGTGATAAAATTATATGTGATAATAGACTTCGAGACGGTCATTTTGACTGTTCACTCAAGTCATTCCGACTTGTATTGCTCCCGTAAGAAATTACGGAAGATACGCGTAACTTAAATAATCTGGGATTTAAAACTATTTTGAGTTTCTAAAAAATTATAAAAATTACTATGGACTTCAGAAAAATATTCCTTCCTGCAATAAAACTATTTTTGTCCTATATAGCCTATATAAAATTTAGAACGGTTTTCGATACCGTTTCAACAGTTTTAAAAATCAAAACGACCAAGTTAAATAAATAAGAAATAGTGTATTCTCTAACTAGTTGTTCTTGTGTTTGCAGGCATCGAATCTCGTGCATCCGCACTAGATCCAGTCTCGGTCCACTACCATCATCTCGAAGATTGTAAGTCACAGTAAATTCTAACTTTAGAAATCTAGATAGTGTACTTATTGGAAACACCGTACTTATTGGAAACACCGTACTTATTGGAAACACCGCATGCTCAAAGCATGGATCGGCACCTTAGTTGTTGGACTTCAAACATTGCTCAGGACTGACATTCTCTCTTGAGGTTTCTGCCTTGACTTTTCAACAAGCAAAGATCTTTAGAGTATCGTTAACGCGTATGAACCTAGTCTCGGAACAGTTATTGTCCTGAACAGATTGACATGCTTGATAGAAAGATTGTAACTGGATATGTGAGAACAGTAAATGACTCGTAAAACTGCAAAGAACGGTAACCTGCACAGACACTTGGGGTTTTGGGGTAACTTATAATTGCGGAAGTGCGGGAGCGACTAGTCCAGACTTTGTTGTTACCGTGCGGGTTCTAGCAACCCATAACAGTGCCGGTGACAACCATCACAGATCACAGATCACAGATTATTGCACAGTACTCAGAGAATTGGTTCGCCCGGGTAGCACCCGCGGCAAGAGTTGGCCTCTTGGTTGCTCACTGTACTTCCCGTTATAAGTCACGAACTAGAATAGGTACACGTACTCTCACTATTGCAAATGTCATTGCTAGCGTCATTGCTATCGTCATTACTAGTTGTACTTGCTCAGTCACCTTTACTTTACTTGTCACCCTTGCATGCTTGACTTGATGTACTTTACTTATCGCACTTGCATGCTTGTCTGTCCTTACTTTATCCTTACTTTACTTTCAGCACTTGTTTACCATAGCCTACTCCATATTTGTGCACTCCTCTTTTTCTATCGCTAGAATTGTTGTGACTTACCTTCGGTTCCATTTATGGCACCGGCAGACGAAGATCTGATCGAGGAGATTGCCCCAGAGTTCGTGAAGCCTACACTTGACCCTGAAGCTGCAGAGTTTTATTTACTTTACTGTTGGTGTGTGGTACTGTGTATTTACTTTTCCGCACTTCTTTTCAGAAAGTGTGCTGGTGGTTGTTGTACTTTAATTTGGACTGTAATAACGTCTGTACGCTGGTTTTGAGTATTGTGATGCATCTCTGAGTTGTGGCTATGCTGAATTCACTGGTAAACTGCGGAACCTGCAAATATCAAATAAGTAACGGGCCCCCGTGAGCGGGTCGTTACAACATTATTTGTTAAGTATTCGAATAATGATATTATTTTAGTTCAAATTTATGTTGATGATATCATTTTCAGTGCTACTAACTTCACTCTTTGCGAAGAGTTTTCTAATGTGATGAAGGATCAATTTGAGATGAGCCACATGGGTGAGCTCAAATATTTCTTAGGTCTCCAAATTCGCCAAATGAACGATGCAATCTTCATCCACCAAACCAAGTACATGGTGGAGTTGCTTAAGCGATTTGGAATGGAGAATGTCTCTGGGAAGAAGACTCCAATGAGCACGACTACGCATCTTGATAAGGATTCGGGCGGTAAAGATGTGGACATTCGTCTATATCGAGGTATGATAGGTAGTTTATTGTATCTCACTGCTAGTAGGCCCGATATTATGTTTGCAGTATGTGTATGTGCTCGTTATCAGTCTCAACCTAAGGAATCTCACTTAGTAGCGGTAAAACGAATTTTCCGTTATTTAAGTTACACACTCGATTTTGGATTACTTTATCCAAAATCTAGCACATATGAGTTAATCTCATATAGTGACGCAGATTATGCAGGATGCAAATCCGACAGGAAAAGTACTAGTGACACTTGCCATTTTATAGGAAATTCTCTTGTCTCTTAGTTTTCCAAGAAGCAGAATTCCGTATCACTTTCAACCACCGAGGCGGAATATATTGCCGCCGGTGCCGCGTGTGCTCAGGTTCTTTGGATGAGACACACTCTTAAAGACTTTGGTATAAACTGTGATACTTGCCCTATCATGGTGGACAACCAAAGTGCAATATGTCTCTCTAAGAATCCGGTACACCATTCATGTTCTAAACACATAGATGTCCGTCACCATTTCTTAGATGATCATGTTGCTAAAAAGGACATCATTTTAGTGTACGTTGAAACCCAGAAGCAAATCGCCGATATTTTCACGAAACCACTCAAGGAAGATTCCTTTGTGCGGTTGCGTCGAGAATTGGGGATTATGGGTGAATCCGAGATTTAGGATTCATATTTTGTTCAATAATCTTGCATGCTATTAAATTTCGATATATTTGCTCATGCTAGATTAATTGAAATTTTCTGGATTTTTGTGTAAATTTTTGGAATTTATGCTCGATTTATTCATGAACGTCAAATTTAAAATTTTCGATGTTTAATGGTGTAGTATAATGATTAATGAGAGTTTTACGATGTTTCGTCCAAGTGCGATTAGGAGAGAACTCAAAATTTTCAATTTTCAAATTTTTGGACTCTCTTAGTCGGTCCAAGTTCATTGGCCGACCGACTAGATTCAGTTCTAGTCGATCAGTGAATGAGCTTAGACCAACTAATTCTTGCTCCGAATTTTGGCTTCAGTTACTGTTTGCACTTAGTCGGTTCAAGCTCATTGGCTGACCGACTAGATCATCATCTAGTCGGTCAGCGCTTGAACTGTGACCGACTAAGTGCATCGAGGACTGCTTGGTCTTTTCGACTTCCGATCGACTTAAACTCTATCTAACCGACTTATTCCCATTCTAGTCGGTGCGATTTCCTCTCCCAGCTCAAAAACCCCCGAAAACCCTTCGTCTTTCTCCTCTCCCTCTGTCGATTCCGGCCGCTTTCCGACCATCTCTGGCCGTGGATCTCTCCCATCTTCCTCCTAGGATAACTTCTCTCTCCTCTCGTGCGCTTAGGGTTTCCATCTAGGTCATTTTTTCCGTCGATTTCAGTTCGGCTTCTAGGGTTAGATTATTTCGATTTCAGCGTTTCTAGGGTTCGACCTAGGGTTTCAGATTTTCGATTTGTGTCGATCTCGTTTCATTGCGTGTGTCTCGTCCCGATTATGGCGAAGACACGCATCCCGATCGAACCCTCGCGTCCGTCACACATGACCGTCGAATCTCCATCTACGGACCCCGCGCAACCCAAATGCCGTTCCAAGACCACCCATCCTTCGTCGTCTTTGCCTCCTCTTAAGAAGAAGAGGACGGCGATCACCAAGCCTAGATCTCAGCCCAAGCCTAGGAAACAGACGTTTCTCCAGCTTCATTCCGTGCTCCCACTCCTCCAGCTGACTCTGATTCCGACACGGAATATATCCCTGAGACCGAGCATACCGCTCGGGATCCTACTCCTCCACCTCGTTCTAGCACTCGTCAGCCTAAGGGGAAGGCTCCCATGCCAGTTGGCAGTGTCGATATATCATTATGTTATGATGACCCGTTGTGTCTCGCGGCATATAATCGTATCGAACAATGTCCACTGTTATTGGAGCATTTCGTACAATTCTCTGACTTCCCACATCTAGCCGATCTTCTTTCTTATTCCGGCCTTATCGTTTATCTTCGCCATGACCCTAAGGCGAATCCACACCCTTACCCCCGCCTAGTCAAACTATTATATGTGAACCGTGTCCGGGGTCAGTACAACGAGACCCACTCCATTGAGACGACTGTCTTGGGGACACTGATTGTCCTCACGGCAGAAATCTTATGGGAGTTGATTGGTGTCTCCTCGTCTGGCCTCCTTCCAGCTGATATCTCTGTCGATGACATTTCTACTCTTGACCAGGTCATGCTTTCCAAGATCTTCCATGTCATCCCTCCCGCCATGATTGGTGTCCCATCCAAATCTTTCAAGCCCAACGCTTGGGTCTTGAATCTCATTCTGAAGTCGTGCCTCCTTCCGAAGTACGACTCTTCGAGCTTGCCATCCCAGCCAATTCTTAAGCTGATCTACGCTCTCTTCATGGGGAGCGACATCAATTGGGCTAGGATTATTCTTGACAAGATGGATTCTTTCGAGTGTATCCGAAAATCCACAAAATCAGCTCATATTCCATACCCTTGCCTTCTGACCCTCGTCTTCCGTCATTTCAAGGTCCTTGTCCCTCCTGATGACGAGCGTCCCCTTGGTCCTCCTCTGAATGCGACGGTCGTCAAGAAGTCTCTTGCGACGCTTTGTCACGTTCAGAAGACGACCCCTTCAGCTTCTGCTTCAGCTTCAGCCCCTCCTCCTACTCCTACACTTGCTGAGTTTGCTCTTCCCTTCGTCGTGTGGAGTCTCATGTTGCTCGGTCTGAGGAGATGCTCTCTCGCATCTGCCGTCACCTTGGCATTGAGGTTCCTTCGTCTGTTTCTGACGACGAGGAGATGGATGAGGATGAGCTCCAGGAGCTCGTTGGATCTGCTGCTCGTGCCCCTGAGGGTCTGTCAGCTGTTGCTGCTGCTACTTCTGCCGGTGCCCCCGAGAGCACACCTGTTGCCACCATTCCTCCGATGGATGCTTCTTCGTCTGGTGCTCCTGAGGCCACTCCAATAGTGACACTTCCTTCTGTGGACACTTCTGCTGATCCAGTGGCCACCACCCCTCCTGCAGAGCCTGCTGCTGCTGCTGACCCTGCCTCTGCCTCCTGAGCTTGCTTGGAGGACTCTCCCGATGCACTTTGGATAAGATATCTAGTAGCGAGAGTTTGGGTAGGATAGATTGGGTGGTTCTGGACGTTTTGATGTATTTTGGATGGACGTCTGTATGTTTTTGAGATACTTCGATATATGTTCTGATATATTGTTGTATGATGTGCCCCGATCTGAGGATCGCTATTTTGTATGTTGGCGGATGTATACATTTTGTTGTATCATGTTTGATATATATATATATACATTGTTTTGCCTTTTACTTCTTGTGTGCACATTAAATTATTGTCTCTGATGTTGACTTCGTCGCTCGACGAATTTCATGATTTAATAGAAATTATTTCTATGGAAACATAGAATTGTTTTCCAGGCACTTAATTCATCAAGAATGTTGATATTGGAGAGTATATTCCATAACTCAATTCGTGCAATTAATTTGAGTTTTGATGATTTTATTTTTTCGATTATCGACTTCGGTCGCATTGGCACACTTTGATTTAATTCGTATTTTACTTTGGTGTCATTTGGACCGTGGCCGTATTCTACGACTCCCGTGCTTTTATTTGAAGCCATTGTTGTTGTCGTTGTTCTCCTCCCACTCTTTTTGCTAATGCCAAAGGGGGAGAGAATTAATAATGACGATGTGCTGAATGATAATTTAAAGCATTTTCCAAGAATCTAATTTGATATGTTAGTTTCAGGGGGAGTTAAGATATAAAAATGGATTTCAAATCCTAAATTTCGATAATTGGATTCACATTTTATACTTTACTCGTCTGCTTGATGCTTATGATTATTATTGAATATGGAATTAACATGTCATCAATGCAGGGGGAGTAAGTAAATTACATTTGAATCATTATTTTTTATTATTATTTATGTTGGTTTGTCATCACCAAAAAGGGGGAGAATGTTGAGTATTGATTCCCCGGATTTGGTTTTGATGATGAACAAACATAAATATCGTGAACTAACTCTTTGTGAGCGTAATTATGGAGATCATCGCCAAATTTCTATGAACATCCAAAGCGACGTCTCGAGACTTCTCAAAGCACGTGAACGTGTACTTGAAGCTTCGTTGAAGCTCAAGGACCATTATTGAAGTTATGAAGATTCGATTGAAGATTTTGAAGACGGTTCGTCAAGTTTATTTTATGTCTTCTAGCTTCTTTTCGTAGAATGTTAAGCCTTGAGTAGGTCTTACGTTTTAATCTTCATAACGCTCATATCTTAGAGCTAGGATCTTAGTAGAAGCCCATACGATCTTTCCCGAAGTCTCGCGCTTCGATTCGCGGCGTCTTGTGCATGTTAGTTGGTTCAAGAAGAAGAACCAACCGACTAGATGGCAATCTAGTCGGTCGACAAAGCTTCTTGAGCCGACTAGAATGCCTTCTCAATTTCTAGCTCACTTACTGTTTACAGTTAGTCGGTCTAAGAATGTTCACCGACCGACTAGTTGTGAAACTAGTCGGTTAGGAATCCTTCTTAGACCAACTAGTTCTGTGTACAGTTTTTCGCCTGAGCTACTGTTTATCGTTAGTCGGTCAAAGTACATTTGTCGACCGACTAGTTGATGAACTAGTCGGTTAGACTTTGTTCTTAGACCGACTAATTCATCATGTGTTCAGCCTTCTCTATTTCACCTGTTAGTCGGTCAAAGTTGACTCACCGATCGGCTAGTTGTGAAACTAGTCGGTTGTCAAGTCTTCTTGGACCGACTAGTTATTCATTCCCTGAACTTCTTCTTTTGGCTCTTCACCTCTTAGTTGGTTCATGTTGTTTCACCGACCGACTAGTTGATGAACTGGTCGATCAATGATCCTTCTTTGACCGACTAGTCTGCTTCAGAATAGAGCCGTTGGAGCATTAATTGCCACGAATTTTGCTCTCTCTTTCCTCTATCCTATATATACTTGGAGTGCTGCATTCATTGCACTCAAGGCTAATTGATCTTTAGAGAATCAAAGAGAAGCATTTAATCCTCATTCAAAGCTCTTTCATTTCTCACTTGAATCTCTCCCTCACTCTTATTTCAAAAGAGAGATTCATTGATTGTGAGCCTTCCAAGCCAAGAGCTTGATCCAAGGTCACCAACTTCTTCCTAGGCCTCCATTGCTAATCTACATCTTGGAGCTAGGGTTTAGTGCCTTCATCTTCCCCAAAATCCTTCTTGCCCTAAAATCGTAAGTTTTACTCAAGGCATAGGATTTTGTCGGTAAGTTCGTATTTCATTATATTTGATATAACAAGTGTTTTACTCTCGGTTGTGAGAGCTGGTTTGTAATCCCGGTTTGTGGGAGTCACAATTTCATTTGTATATGATTTGACTTTGTAGAGGTTTTCTACAAGTATTTCATAGTGCAAATTTGAGTTAGAGGTTTCTAACTCAAGTAGCCGGAGGGGATCCGGGTGTTTGGGACGTAGGATCACCGGGAACAAGTCGGAAAGACTTGGGTGGATCCGAACCCGTTATATCGTGTGTTTGCGATTGCATTTATTTGTTGTCTTTATTTACATTTCCGCATTTCCACATTGTTGGTTGAAGTTTGCAAGATAATTAGGAATTATCTTCTTAATTATTTTAAAGTTCTATTCACCCCCCCCCCCCCCCCTCTAGTACTTGTGCAGTAGCTACGTAGGGCATTACAGGTAGCGTTCGAAATTTTCGACCGTCTGAAGTTCGAGTCCGATAACATGAGCATATCAAGAAGAACCAATAGAGGTCAGAGTCAGATTAAAAGAGGCAATTGATAAGCTCATATTTTACACTTTATTTCACATTTTTGCATGCCATTTCGATTGCTCATATCACGATTTTCACGATTATACGATGATTTCACGATGCTTTTTACTATTTCTCTGTTTCGTCTAATTTCAGGAGATATGGAGTAATCGGAAGCAATTTGGAGCCAAGAACACTTACACGCGTGCCGGAGCTTCACCCACGATGATATCGGAGAGCTAACGACGCTGGAGGATGAGTGGAAGAGGAAGGGAGTCGAAGGAATCGACGAGAAAGCGAGGAGAAGAAGAAAATAATACTGAAACAGGCTACTCAGCAGAGTGAAGCGGCTCACTGGACCGAGTGAAGCGGCTCACTCGACCAAGTGAAGCGGCTCACTCGACCGAGTGAACCTGACATGATGAATCAAGCTTGAGGATGAGCTGAGATGTACTCGGCCGAGTGGGAATTTCTACTCGACCGAGTGAGAATTCCACTCGACCGAGTGGAGCAAAATTTTGTGAAGGAAATCTTCGACACTTCTCTGTTTTTTGGAGGATCTACGGAAGACCCCACTCAACCGAGTAGAATTCCACTCGACCGAGTGAGAAGACTACTCGGCCGAGTGGTCCAAGGAGACCAGAATGCTGATTTTCCTATTCCGAAGCGGATTACTCACTCAGCCGAGTGAGATGTTCACTCGACCAAGTAGCGTCGCCGACCCAGTCTTGAAAACTAAGGTTTGCAATAGTCTAGGGGCAGAATTGTCAGGATTTTTTGGTTCTTTTGGGCATGTATATATACCCAGTTTTATCTCCAGTCGAAGGAGAGACTCCATACTATTATTTTCATGGTTTTAATTTTAGTTTAGAGGATTCTTTTGACGAGAGATTGAAGAATTGGATCTTGATTTTATTATTGAAGCTTGTAATCGACATTGGTATCTCTAAAACTCTTGCAAGTTTATATTTTTATGATATATTTATTCTTAAATCGGAGTTTTGCAATGAAATCTCTTGTTAATCTTATTTCTATTGTGATTTTCGTGATGATTTGTGAGTAATTCCTTTGCTCTAGGGCAAAGGGATGAACCATATGGATCAAAAGTAAGATTTGTGATATTTGTTGAATTTCAATGTTCCTAGAATTGCTAAAGTTAGATTATGATTGGATTACTATTGATAGTTAGGGATTTCTATTGGATCTTGAGAACTTGAGAGATGATCTTGATCTATGGAAAGCCATAGATATTCAATTTAGATATATACTCGAGATTCACTAGATTTGGTACACGAGAGCGACCAAAGCCAGCATCTTTATTATATTTCTATACTTATATTCGTTTGCACGACGGTGAAACGAGTATGAACTATCATGATCTAGATCCAAACTTAAGTTGTGCGAGAGCGAGCTTGAGTTGGGATTGGATGTAACTATCGATATTAATGCTAGTATTTTGAGCTAGGCTTGTGAGAGAGCGAGGCTCTAGTTTGGATTGCTATAGACTTATGTAGCACGAGAGCGTGCGTTGGTTCTATATTTAGTTACGACAAATTCACCTTAAACCCAAGTCTAGTAATATTGAGATTCATAATTTGCTTTGATTGCTTAAGATCTATGATGGGGATTCCCAAGCACTAGACATCTTTATATATTGAATTTACATCGGTATTTGAACGATTGTGACATTAACTCTTTCAAATCTAATTTTCCACCAATAGCTTAGTAAATCATATAGATTACTGTCATTAGTTCTTCCCTGTGATCGATACCCGCTTACCACTTAACCATGGGCTTGCGGTAAAACTACATTGTTTTTGGAGTTGTATTCCGAGACGACCAAGTTTTGGTGCCGTTGTTGTGGAGGCTACGGTTTTCTACATCTTTACTTAGCTATTTATTTTTCATTTTCTTTATTTTCTTTTTATTCATCTATTGTGCTAACAATAATCTCTTTTTCTGTGCAAGTGCACACGATCGAGGGCGACTGAGGAGGATATATTATTTGATCCTGAGATCAAGCACACGACAAGGAGATTAAGAGCAGAAAAGAGACAAATTCTAGAGGAATATCAAATGGCGGAGAAGAATGTTTGCCAAAGGCCCATTAGGTATATTTCCATCCAAGATAGGCTTACTCCAACCAACTCGGCTACTACATCTTCCATACTCATGCCGGAGTTGCCACCAGATAAGAATTTCGAGCTGAAAATGGGGCTTGTTGTGCTGATGCAACAAGACCCCTTCCATGGAAATGCGCATGAAAATCCGCATTACCATCCCCAGATGTTCTTGGCGAAGTGTGACACTTTTTATATCTCCAATGTACCGAAGGACGCCATCCGTCTGCACCTTTCCCCTTCACTCTCTGAGATAAGATCAATATTGGTTGAGGACGCAAAAACATGGCATCTTCACTACTTGGGACGAGCTAGCAAGCGCATTCGTCAACAAGTTCTATCCGTCGTCGAAGACAGTGAAGATAAGAAATTCCTTGATGTCTTTTAAGCAGGGGCCCCAAGAATCTTTATATGAGGCATGTGAGCACTTCAAAGATCTACAACACCAATGCCCCCACCATAGCATCGATGATTGGGAGCTCGTACACAGTTTTTACAATGGATTGAGGGCAGATACAAAGATGTTCATCGACACCACTGCCAATGGAGCTATATTGTCATAGATGCCAGAGAATGCTACTGTGGTATTAAAGGAGATGGCCTCTAACAATCAGTAGTGGGCTGATAAGAGGGGCCAAACATCATCATCCGTGAAGCTGGCAAACATCTATGAAGCAAAGGCAGTGGCGGAGTTAGCAACGAAGTTTGACTCTCTATCTAGAGTGGTAGAGAGACTTGAGAAGAAGATATGCGAGCCTCATGTTGCACCTGGCACTTTTACATCTAATGATTGGCAAGGCCAAGTTATGTATGTTGGCGGCGAGGCTAGTGAGGAAGCTATGGAGCAAGTTCAGTATGTTCAAGATGGAGCTAATAATGGATCTTGGGTGAATCCAGCTTGGAAGAGTCACCCCGGATTTTTATATGCTAACAATAGTGGAGCCTTAACCCCTCAACAACAACAACAACAACAAGCCCAGCCGCAACCTCAACAACAACCATACCAATAAAGGCCATCGCAACAACAACAATTCCAGCAGAGGCAACAACCGGGCCCTTATAGACCCCGCGGATTCAATCAATGATGGAGGCCCTAAAATCCACCGTCAGTACCACAGAGGTCAGAGCATGCGACTAGAGTTGAAGAATTTATGGCCGAGCAAAAGAAGATCAATGCCAAATTGACGGCTGGTTAAGATAGTCTCAGCACAATCGTGGTGCAATTAGTGGAACAGATTACCTTGCTTAATAAGGCTCAACATCAATTGTCGGCTTAACCAGAGCCAAATCCTAGGAGCAACACCGGCCACATCAATGCAGTAGTGGCGGTTACTACTAGAGACGGGAAGGACAACACTCCCGTCATGGTCCAAATTAGAAGCTCAAGGGATGAGGCCCTGATTGAGAAAGAGGGAAGTAATGAAGAAAAGGAGCCAACGACGAAAACAAGCAATGAAGAAAAATCTGAAATTGATGAGCCTCCGAAGGAGTGAACATATATGCCACCGATACCATTTCCTCAACGGTTGGCAAAGTCCAAATTGGAGAAGAAGTTCGCGAAATTTCTGGAGTACTTGAGAGGTATTAGCTTGAACATCCCGTTCCTTGGTGCAATTATCGAAATCCCAACATATGCGAAGTTTCTCAAAGATATGATCATAGGAAGAAAAAGAACGGAGAAGATCATGCTCGTCGAACAAGTAGTTGGTTCATTAATGAAGAAAAGTTGCCGAAGAAGCTAAAGGATCCCGGAAGTTTTAGGATTCCATGCACTCTCGGTGGAGTCCCTTTACAAAAAGATTTGGTAGATTTGGGTGTGAGTGTGTGCCTCATGCCTCTTACCATGTTCAAGAAGCTCAATACGGGGACTAACCTCAAGGCCACGAATATGAAGATTCAACTCGCAGATGGACGGATTACTAGGCCGGTGGGGATCGCCGAGAACGTGCCATTGCAAATACCAGGAGGACTATGCATACCATGTGATTTTGTCATTATGAACGTGAAAGAAGAGGATGATACATCTCTTATACTTGGGTGCCCCTTCTTAGCTACAGCTGGAGTTATTGTTGACATGAGGAAGGGAATGTTGTCACTCAACGTTGGTAATATTGAAGTCGAGTTCTACCTCCCACGAGCCATGAAGAATAGATCCTTGCTAGAGGAAGGCGACTATGTGGACCTGCTTGATGAGGTCATCGATGAAGCCATGCCACATGTCATTGGAGCTTTGCACACTGATAGCCTTGATGGAGTGCCAATTTCTGAAAATGGCGCTCCAATTGGAGATACACCGGATCCTCTCACTGAGGAAGAGGAGAACGGCGCTGATATCGTAAGAATTAGAGAGCTCTGCAAGCTCTCTGCGGTGAAGCAAAGAAAGAAAGTGTCATCGACGAACACATCTTCACCACTAGGAAAGCCAAAGGAAGCCAAGAACAAAAGCTTGGGAGAGTCATCCCCCACCATCATTAGAGAGGAGGCACATTCAAAGGAGGCCAAAGAAGAACAAGCACAATAACTGAACCCTCACGGCCTCCCCGAGAAGTTTAACATGTGTATCTCATATGCACCGAGCATCACGTGCTAAACGAATAAATCTTAAGGGGTCGAGCTCAAGACCTTAAACGAGCGCTTATCGGGAGGCAACCCAATATTCTATCTTAGTTCTTTTAGTTGAATTTTAGTTTTCATTTTCGTTTTAAATTTTTAAAGATTAGAGAGTTAAGAGTCTAATAAAATCTAACAACGAGCAACGTTTTTCATTGCAGGAAGAAGATACGAGGAAACAATTCAATGAAGGGTAGCCATGGCGATGGAAAGCAGCTCTAAGGACTCGCTTAAATGCCAAAGAAATAAGAAACTAAGGGAGAGGAAGAATCAGAAACTGGAGAAAAACAGAGAGTTTGGAGCTGAAAAGAGCAGCCCACTCGGCCGAGTGAAATTCCCACTCGGCCGAGTGAAGATGTCACTCGACCGAGTGGGATACTGTACATGGAAGCCTCAAAACCCCCTCTCTGAAAATTATATGCCACTTAGCCGAGTGACTTTTCACTCGACCGAGTGAATTCTATCTTGAATAGCTCTATAAAATGCTCTGTGAGGCATGTTTACTCTGCCGAGTAGATTAGTTCAATCGACCGAGTGACTATTTCTACTCGACTGAGCAGGAGACTGTAGCAAAATTTTTGAAAATCCACACTCTGTTTCTATTTGCCACTCGACCGAGTGGAACTTGCCACTCGTCTGAGTGACTCGAACCACTCAGCCAAGTCACTCGACTCAGCCGAAGCTCTCAGATTCGAAAATTTTAAGATTAAGCCACTCGACCGAGTGACGATCATCACGCAGTCGAGTGAGTTAAAGCGGGCTGCCCTATAAAAACCCCAAACTCGACAGCTCGGCCCCAAATTCCCAAATTCGATCGATCGCTCCCTCTTCCCTTCGACTCCACCGAACCGAGCCGCCCACTCGCCTGAGTCCCTCTGCCCACTTGCCCGAGGCCACGGCCCCCACTTGTTGGTGGCACCCTCTCTGATGACCCTCAGGTGACCGAGCTCCGGTGATCTCCGCCCCATCTCGTCCTATTTTGCCCCTTTCTTCTCCTACCCTATTTGTAAGCCCAATTCAACCCCATTTTAAAATCAACCCTATTTTTTGCCTATTACTCTTGATTATCCCCACAATTTGATGAATTTTAATGCTAATTAATCTTCTTTATGCTTCAGGATAGCTTGGGGGAGATCATACGCTGATTTGGAGCTTAGGTGAGGTGCATCTCGCCCACTTGCTTGTGTGGAGTCGCATCGTGCTTAGTACACTCGTTCCTTATTTTATTTTGAGCACTTTGTGACTTCTGCATGTCTCACAGCATTTACTCATGCTCCATGCACCCCACCTCACACTAGGTCTAGCTCGCGGGAGCCCGCTGCCAAGCGGAAGAAGACCGTTGACCCCGGCTCTTCTTCCTCTTGAGCGGAGTCCCCGCCATATAGCGATCCACCTCCCACGCTCCCATCTTCCACTGCAGCTATTCCACCCCCACTAGTACAGCATGCCCATGTGATCGACATGCTTGTGATCACCTTCAGAGATGACACACACCGCGTCAAATTTGAGGGGCTCTCCAAGCGTCAAATCATACCGACCAGGTTTGCACATATCGACACACTCGAGAGCCTGGAGTGCAGGGCCTGCTCTAGTTGTATGACAACGTAGGGTGGCACGACTTTTTGTCGGTGTCGGCGGACACCTTCGTCCAACCGACCCTCGAGTTCTTGAGTTCTATTCGTAGAGCTCCTAGGGGATATTCTTTTAGGCTTATGGATCGTGAGTGCGAGATTTTGCATGACATGCTTCAAGCCTACTTTCACTGGCCCCCTTGTCCCAGACCCCGACCAAGCATACGGTCCCATGCACCACACCCCTATATCTTTGCTTCTGATGCTTTCTGGGACACGATCACTGGCACGCACCGCTTCGACCCTAGCCGGGCCAAGGCCTCTTCCATAGTCCACCCTTGCCTGCAAATTGCACAACACATTTTGGCGACTACCATTTTAGCCAGGCCAGAGGTTGGGACAGTGTCCACGCCTGAGCTCTTCATGCTCTACGCGATCACCCGGAAGAGAGCCTTAGAGGGCAATGGGGACGTCTTAGTCCCCGCCATTTCTATATATGTAGCTAAGTGGTATTTAGACCGCATATTTGTTGGATCCTGCGGATGGCAAAGAGAACACTAGAGGGTGTGAATAGTGTTTTTCGCAAATTAAAACTCCTCTAGAATTCTCCCTAGAAGTAATAAAGAGTTACATATTATTAATCCTACTCAACACAAAATAATACTTGCAATAATACAGTTAAGCAGCGGAATGTAAATGCAAGTGAATAAACTACAATTGCAAACACACAGATTTTTATCCTTATTCCCCACAACCTGGGTATGTCCAGTCCCCCGAAACTCTTGTCGGGCTTTAATCCACTATTATCGGTAAATAGTACAAACCACCTCCCGCCAAGAGGATTTACAACTACCTTGCCTACAACAAGGATTTTCCCTTGACTTACAACCCGATGACTTTTCCTTTCCTCACAATCCGAGGACTTTCACAAACTCCTTGCCTATAACAAGGATTTGCAACACCCTTATCACCAAGGGACTCAAAGTAAGATCAGATCCAATACACCACAATGAATTAGTGGAGATTGGTTTACACCCAATAATTCTATAGCCAAGATTAAATTTGCAATTGTGTTTAACATGGCTAAAAGAATTTAAATTCGTTCATAGATCACACAAAGACTATGAAATAATTCAATGTGATCTAGAATCTTGATGTGTGCTTAGATCACACAAAGAATATGAAATTATTCAATGTGATCTAGAATTTAGATGTTTTAAAAATCCTTTTAAGAATATTAAAAACAAAAAGATGATTTTGAAAACCAATTTGCAATACCCAAAAATAATATGATCTTAAAAACAATTTATAGACAAATATAAACAATAAGATCAAAGAATGAAAAAACCGTTTTGGCTACGAAGAGCTTTGAGAGCAATGAGAACGATGAGAACTTTAAGAGAACTATAGCTTTAGCTCAAGAATGAATTGGTGAGGAAAATGTTCTCATAGGGTCTCTATTTATAGCGCCAAATGAGAATTCAAAATGATTCAAAATGGGTTTGACTTCTGCCCAAAAATCAAGAGAGAATTAAATGATAGAGGCAATCAAGGAAGTCAACACGTACTGCTGGTAGTCGACTCCCAGAGTAGTTTCTAAGAAAATTAGTTACAGCTGGTAGTCGACTCCCTAATATTGGTAGTCGACTCCCAGAGTATATTTTCAGGGAGAAGGCAGAAATCAGAGTAGTGAACTAGTGGGTGTTTGTAGTTGACTACAAGTTAAAACTTAGCTTCTATGAAAAGTATGCTCTCAAATAAATTTAAAACAAGTTCAAAAAAAATTTAAAAAATCATTTTATGTGTGTGCATATTTTTTCTTGGCTTCGACATAATCCTAAGAAAATGAAAAACAACTCACACACTAAACTTTATGAAGAACTTGAAGCCATGAATGAGCTTGAGCTAGTTGCATATGCTTCGCTTGAATTTGAGCTCCTCTTTAGCATTGCTTGAGCACATTCTTTGAGCTTCATCTTTGAACTCTTCTTGTGCTTGAGCTTTGGAATTGCGATCTAAATTTATCTTCATCTTCTATGAGTGTGGTTGAAGTTCTTCTTCTCAGAGTATGCTTTGAGCTTCACTTAGCTCATTTGCACAACCTACACACTTAAGTAGTATGATTAGTAAAGTAACAACATTTGTGTGATCATCATCAAAACAAACCACTTGGGGTGGGACTAGATTCACATCACTCTCCCCCTTTTGATGATGACACCCAAATGAAAAACATATGAATAATATGAAATAAAAACTGATGAGTAAATATACTTACTCCCCCTGCGTAGATACGGTTAATATTCATTCATGTTTTTGCTTGCTTGTTGTCACTTTTTCTCCCCCTTTTCATCACAAAAAAATATAATAGTATACATACCAAGTGAGAAAATTTTTACCTATTCTCCCCTTCAAAGTTTGCATCATTTAAGTTGGGTCTCCCCCTTAATTCATGCATGTAACTTGAGATTTATTAGGAGTGTTGGATATAAGGAGCTCCTCTACTAATCCCTTACCATTTTGGTACCTGAAAATCAAAAATATAATTTTGGTACCCTTTCTTTGTGGGTCTGTGGGATTAGTCTTACATAATAATATAATTATTAACCAAGAGGGAACCAAACCAATTTGGGTTGAGATTTCCGATAAGTAAATCTATAATCTCTACAAAAATGAACCTTGTTCATAAAACTAGAAATGTATTTGTCTTTTATTTGGACAGTTCCAATTTTGGGAATCCAAATTTTGACACATCCATTTTCAGTTTTAGGAACGCTGGCTTGATGATGAGAATTCCTAGCATTTTGATTGGTCACCTTATAACCTAAGCCATGTTTGCTGGTTGTTGTTCTTTGTGAACTAATCAAGCTATCTAATTTTTCTTTACCTTTATTGAACCTAGCAACATTAATAACCAAGTCATCATGCTTTGCCTTAATGGTGGTCATGTTCTTTTCTAAGTCTCTAAACCTTTTTCCTAAGTCTTTGAGTTCTACATTGAGCAACCTATTTTTTCAATTAAATCCTTATTGTTGCTAATCAATTTTAGGTTTTCTTCTCTAATCTTTTCTAGCTCTTGAATAGTAGGATTAGAACCACAATATTTATGCATCTTTTTGAGAGTTACTCTTTAAGTTGGACCTCATATAAAGCATAAATTTTATGAAATTCCTCATCATAGTCAAGTTCCTCATCATCACTACTATCGCTATCATTAGAGTTATGGTAGGAATTTACCTTGGGGTCTTCCCATGCCACGAAGCACATGTAGTTCCGCTCATTCCTTTTTCTTAGTTCTCCTTCACTTTTGGATGATGATGAGCTATCAGAATCCTCTTCATCATCGCTTTTCTCCCAAGCCGTAAAAGATTTTCTGTTTGGCCTTTGGCCTTTTGCCTTTGTACGACTTCATTCTATTATCTCTATTTTTCTTTAGGGGACACTCCTTCATATGACCTGGCATATTACATTCATAACAAATAACATCATTAGTGGAATTAAACGTATGGTTGTAGGACTTACGTGCATTTAGGATTTTCTTGAATCCTTTGGAGATGAGTGCCATTTGTTTTTCCATTTCATCAATGAATTCATCATCAGACTCCTCCATATCCGATGTGGCTTTTAATGCAAGGTTCTTCTTCTTTTCACCGTGTTCCTTGGTCTTTCGCTCTTGCAGTTGGAGTTCATACGCCATTAGATTACCGATGAGCTCCTCCAAGGTTAGATTTGAAGTGTCGTTGCCTTCTTCAATGGCCGTAGCTTTGGATGGCCATTCGGGAGTGAGGGATCTAAGGATCTTGCATATGTGATCCTATTGTGTGTACTTCTTTCCCAATCCCGCAAGTGTGTTAATGATTTCCGAAAATCTCGTGTACATCTTCGTTATGTTCTCGCCTTTCTCCATCATAAATTGTTCATACCTGCCAACATAAAGAGAAGATTTTGATGATTTAATTTTTTGGTTACCTTCATGCGTTACCTCAAGGAGTTTCCATATTTGGTGTGCAGAGGTAGCAATGGAGATGCGATTGTACTCTGTTGTGTCAAGTCCACAATATAGAATAGACATTGCCTTGGCATTTAGAGACACTTTGTCCGTCTCCTTCTTGATCCACTGTTCTTCCTCATGAGTGGGTGCTTCATAAGGGTTCTCCACCATTTTCCATAGCTCGTAGGAAATAGAGAAGGTACATTTGCATCCGATTCTTCAAAGATCCATAGTTTGATCCGTTGAGAAGTGGTGGTCGGGTGGAAGATTGTCCTTCAGGGAATTGATTGGTTGACGCCGTCTATAAACTCTCTCTGATACCAAGTGTTGGATCCTGTGGATGGTAAAGAGAACACTGGATGGGGGTTAATCGTGTTTTTCGCAAATTAAAATTCCTCTAGAATTTTCCCTAGAAATAATAAAGAGGTACCTATTATTAATCTTAATCAACACAAAATAATACTTGCAATAATATAGTTAAGTAGCGGAATGTAAATGCAAGCGAATAAACTACAATCGCAAACACACAAATTTTTATCCTGATTCCCCACAACCTGGGTACGTCCAGTCCCCGAAACTCTTATCGGGCTTTAATCCACTATTATCGGTAAATAGTACAAACCACCTCCCGCCAAGATACAACAAGGATTTTCCCTTATCTCATAAACCGAGGACTTTTCCTTGCCTCACAATCCGAGGACTTTCACAAACTCCTTGCCTACAACAAGGATTTACAACACCCTTATCACCAAGGGACTCAAAGTAAGATCAGATCCAATACACCACAATGAATTAGTGGAGATTGGTTTACACCCAATAATTCTGTAGCCAAGATTAAATTTGCAATTGTGCTTAACATGGCTAAAAGAATTTAAATCGTTTGTAGATTACACAAAGAATATGAAATAATTCAATGTTATCTAGAATCTAAATGTGTTCTTTGATCACACAAAGAATATAAAATTATTCAATGTGATCTAGAATCTAGATGTTTTAAAAATCCTTTTAAGAATAATAAAACCGAAGAGAGGATTTTGAAAACCAATTTGCAATAGCCAAAAATAATATGATCTTAAAAAGAATTTATAGACAAATATAAACAATAAGATCACAGAATGAAAGAAACCATTTTGGCTACGAAGAGCTTTGAGAGCAATGGGAACGATGAGAACTTTGAGAGAATTATAACTTTAGCTCAAGAATGAATTGGTGAGGAAAATGTTCTCATAGGGTCTCTATTTATAGAGCCAAAGGAGAATTCAAAATGATTCAAAATGGGTTTGACTACTGCCCAAAAATCAAGTGAGAATTAAATGATGGATGCAATCAAGGAAGTCAACACGTACAGCTGGTAGTCGACTCCCTAAGGTTGGTAATCGACTCCCAGAGTAGTTTCTGAGAAAATTAGTTACAGCTGGTAGTCGACTCTCTAATATTGGTAGTCGACTCCCAGAGTATCTTTTCAGGGAGAAGGCAGAAATCAGGGTAGTGAACTACTGGGTGTTTGTAGTTGACTACAAGTTGAAACTTAGCTTCTATGAAAAGTATGCTCTCAAATAAGTTTAAAACAAATTTAAAAACATTTTAGAAAATCATTTTGTGTGTGTGCATATTCTTTCTTGGCTTTGACATAATCCTAAGAAAATGAAAAACAACTCACACACTAGACTTTATGAAGAACTTGAAGCCATGAATGAGCTTGAGCTAGTTGCATATGCTTCGCTTAAATTTGAGCTCTTCTTTAGCTTGAGCACATTCTTTGAGCTTCATCTTTGAACTCTTCTTGTGCTTGAGCTTTGGAATTGCGAGCTAAGTTCATCTTCATCTTCTATGAGTGTGGTTGAAGTTCTTCTCCGAGTATGCTTTGAGCTTCACTTAGCTCATTTGCACAACCTATACACTTAAGTAGTATGATTAGTAAAGTAATTACATTTGGTGTGATCATCATCAAAACAAACCACTTGGGGTGGGAGTAGATTCTCAGCAATATTTTCCACGGTCGCCTCTAGGAAGGCGATATGTTGTGGTAGCCTGATTACCCTCCTAGCTCCCATTCTTGGGATTGAGCTTCCTACCGGTTTGCGACGTCCTACGTGCCACACTTCACTATCCCTCGATGTATTGGCCCGTATGAATATGATCCGCCACCATGGTCAGCGACATTGGGTCTGGCTACAGGGTCCGTTTTCAGCTGATTACATGGTGCTTCCGAGTCCCACTCGGACCCACATTGGACCCGCAGGTGGGGAGTGGAGGCCCGCGATGGACCTCCTCATCCCAGGCCTGATCATCGTCGTAACCATCTTCGTCGACGATCAGAGGGATCTTCCACAGGCCTGATCATCTTCATCATCATCACCTTTCATTTAACTTGATGGCCTTTCGATCGTTCTTCTTATTCTTAGAATGTTTCTAGTTGTTCTTAGTTCATCATAACCCTAGCTACATCCTTTTGTAAGGAGGGTAGTGTTGGATTTGTATCCTAGCCTAGAGGGGGATGAATAGGCTAATAAAAAATTTTCGTGCAACCCACGAGAAATCACACGCAGTTAAAAACACAAGCATGGTAAATAAAATGCAAGCACAGAATACGCAGCAGATTTACCCTGGTTCGGTCGCAGCAACTACCACTCCAACCCCCAAGCAAATACTAGCATTAATAAGTTCCTTCTGTACGCCTAAAATGGGGTACAAGCTCCAACTCCCCACCTAGACTGTACCACACTCTACAAAGAACCCTATCAACCTAGTAAATGTGTATCTTGACTGCTACAACGTGTCAAGACCCTCTTGTCTAGCCCCAACCAGACAAGTCCCCAAAAGAGCACAAAAACTGGTAAAGTTTCCCATACAGAGATCATTACTACTACACACAAATAATAGTAAACGAGTTTAGAAAAATCTCAGTGTGTAGGCATAGTCGTCTCTGTCAATCGGCACGGACCAGCTCTTGCCTGGCAAGATGTAGTCATCTCGTCTCACGTCTCCTCAGCAATTCAATGATGCGTCAGCAAACTCTCTGAACATTGCAGCCTTTGGTCCCTAAACTATTGCGGCATGCACAAGAATAATGCGGCAATCAACTTCTTAGCACTATGCAACTTCCTTTTGTTTTTGATGTTAGGCTTTGTTGCAGATGTAGGCATATGTAGATGTGAAGGTCCTGCAAACAAACAAAAGAGTAGTTAATTTAGCATCAAGTCAAAAAGTAAGAAGAGACAAATATGCTTAGAATTCGTTTCCCTTCATTCATTAATTGGGCTCGGTTTGTTCCCTGTGAGATCAAAACAAATGAAGGTTTGAACAATTTAATACTCAATATATTTCATCTCTCTCTCCAGCACTTATATTAGCTTTTGTCCCTACACATGCAAAGATGACATGCAGACAATCCAAACAAAGTTAAATGATTAAGATGCATGCGTGACTTGAAGAGACAAAGGCACATGTTAAGCAAAAGGAAATTTTGTTTTTGGCCGACTGTTTTTTTTTTTGATCAGCCGCACCCTCTCTCTCTCTCATTGGATGTTGGTTTAAATAGGATAGGCTAGGGTATGTGCGGCAATGGAGGCAAGGGAAGTCGGCTAAGATCAAATCCCCTTGAAGATAGGAGTGCTAATTGAATTGGGATTTAATTTGAAGATGAATAGGAATTGGGTAGCAACAAATCTCCATAATTGATTTGATCAAATATCAAATTGATTTGAATCAATCCAATGTCCTTTTGACCAAGTGATATTGCTTTGTAAACAATACTTCATATCTCTCCCAAATTTCTATATGAATAGCAATTCCTCCAACGTAATGAACTACGACTTTGCCATTCTGAAACACACTTAGTACACACGTTAATAGCTTCACATTATCATCAAACTAGAATCCTAGATCGTTGCTTCCAACAGGTAGCGTTCGAAATTTTCGACCATCCGAAGTTCGAGTCCGATAACAGGTTCATATCAAGAAGATCCAATGGACATCAGAGTCAGATTAATAGAGGCAGTTGATATGCTCATATTTTACACTTTATTTCTGCATATTTGCTTGCCATTTCGATTACTCATATTGTGATTTTCACGATTATACGGCGATTTCGCGATGCTTTTAACTATTTCTCTGTTTCGTCTAATTTCAAGAGATATGGAGCAATCGGGAGCAATTTGGAGCCAAGAGCACTTACACGTGTGCCAGAGCATCACCCACGATGATATCGGAGAGCTAACGACGCTGAAGGATGAGTAGAACAGGAAGAGAGTCAAAGGAATCGACGAGGAAGCGAGGAGGAGAAGAAAAGGTGCTGAAACAGGCTAATCAGCCGAGTGACGCAGCTCACTCGACCGAGTGAAGCTGATACGACGAATCAAGCCTGAAGATGAGCAGAAATGTACTCGGCTGAGTGGGAATTTCTACTCGATCGAGTGAGAATTCCACTAGATCGAGTGGAGCAAAATTTTGTGAAGGAAATCTTCGACACTTCTCTGTTTTTTTGGAGGATCTGCAGAAGACTCCACTCGACCGAGTAGAAATTCCACTCGACCGAGTGAGAAGACTACTCGGCCGAGTGGTCTGAGGAGCCCAAAACGCTGATTTTCCTATTCCGAAGCGGATTCCTCACTCGACCAGTAAGATGTTCACTCGGCCGAGTAGTACGGCCGACACAGTCTTGAAAACTTGGGTTTGCATCAGTCTGGGGGCAGAATTGTCAGGATTTTTTGGTTATTTTGGGCATGTATAAATACCCAATTTTATCTCCAGCCCAAGGAGAGACTCCATACTATTATTTTCATAGTTTTAATTTTAGTTTAGAGGTTTCTTTTGACGAGAGATTGAAGACGTGGATCTTGATTTTATTATTGAAGCTTGTAATCGACATTGGTATCTCTAAAACTCTTGCAAGTTTATATTTTTATGATATATATTTTCTTAAATCGGAGTTTTGCAATGAATTCTCTTGTCATTCTTATTTCTTTTATGATTTTCGTGATGATTTATGAGTAATTCCTTTGCTCTTGGGCAAAGGGATGAACCGTATGGATCAAAAGTAAGATTTGTGATATTTGTTGAATTTCAATGTTGCTAGAATTGCTAAAGGTTGGATTGTGATTGGATTACTACGGATAGCTAGGGATTTCTATTGGATTTTAAGAACTCGAGAGAGAATCTTGATCTATGGGAAGCCCTAGATATTCGATTTAGATCTATAATCGAGATTCACTAGATTTGGTGCCCGAGAACGACCAAAGCTAGCATCTTTATTATATTTCTATACTTATATTCGTTTACACGACAGTGAAACGAGTACGAACTATCACGATCTAGATCCGAACTTAAGTTGCACGAGAGCGATCTTGAGTTGGGATTGGATGTAATTGTCGATCTTAATGCTAGTATTTTGAACTAGGCTTGTGAGAGAGCGAGGCTCTAATTTGGACTGCTATAGACTTGCGTAGCGTGAGAGCGTGCGTTGGTTCTATATTTAGTTACGACAAATTCACCTTAAACCCAAGTCTAGTAATATAGCGATTCATAATTTGCATTGATTGTTTGATATCTATAGTGGGGATTCCCAAGCACTAGACATCTTTATATATTGAATTTACATCGGTACTTGATTGATTGTGACGTTAACTCTTTCAAAGTAATTTTCCTCCAATTGATTAGTAAATCATATAGATTATCGTTATTAGTTCCTCCATGTGATCGATACCCGCTTACCACTTAACTGTGCGCTTGCGGTAAAACTACATTATTTTCGGAGTTGTATTCCGAGACGACCAGCAGTGACTACTGCGATAGAAGTTGATCCAGACGTGATTCGAGAACTCATGGACGTATTTTCAAATGATCTCCTAGGATTATTTCGGATCGCATAGAGTTGTCAAATGATCTGGTGCCAGGCACTCGACCAATATCGAAGGCACTTTACGCACAATGCCAACTGAGTTTCGTGCCCAGGTGGATGATTGTTGCAAAACGATTGGATATGACTTAACGTGTCATCTTAGAATGCTCATGTGTTATCTGAAGAATGGATCTTGGCGCAAGAGTGTCGACCATCGATCGCTACAAAAAACAAACATCGTCATCATCGCATTGATTAACTTGGAGGATCAAGTAAAATTGGATTTAAGAAGAGGATATCACCAATGGAAGGTTAACGTCTCAAAGACTACTTTCCAGACCAAGTATATATGTTATGAATACTTGAAGCTGCCATTGGTGTGGTCAACCCACCACTTGTATTCATGAGTCTCTTAAACCAAGTATTCTCTGAGTACATGGGCGTATTTTAGTAGTCCTCATCGACGACATCTTGATGTATAAGCCAAAGGACACCTAGAAGCATGCCAGGATGATGCTAGAGAATTGGAGACGAGCCAAACCGAGACATGCAAGCGTATGCAGTTACATCTCCTTCATTTTTCTTGAGCTCATATTCTTTTTCTATCCACAGCTTTCATCTTGTACCCAATTTCACATGAGTTGAATCCTTTTTCCCACCCACCGTCTTCCCCCTCTTTATTATCGTTTGTCTACATTCTCTCCTCGAGCCCTGGCCCGGACCTCTCTACCCCACCTCGTCAACGAATTCGGCACCCCATTTACTCCCCTCTTCTCTTCCCTCACCAAACCCATCCCGTGGCTTCTCCTACGCCACAATGACACCCACTCCTTCACCCTATATCTCTCCTCACAAGCCCAACCCATCTCACCTCAAGCTCCTCCAGCCTCCCCGGAGAGCTCTGCCATGCCACCCATCGCCACCAAGTAACCACAGTCGCCGCACGACATGGATCGAAAACAGTCGATGGCCCTCCGACGTTATGGATTTTTGGAATTTTTGGGCTTAGCAACGACTCTCTTTGCCACCCTCATTGTCGCAGTGTGGTTGAGATCTTGGGAAGTTGCAATTCTTGGGCTTCTTTAGAGCTTCTTGCCCGGGACCTTGCCTCTATTAGTGTCCCGTTTGGGCATCTCCTTAGGTCTACTCCTTCAGGTTTGTTGGACCGTGGGTTTTTGGTTGTTGGCTTGTCTAGGATTAATGATGAGGGCTGTGGATGTCAACCATTGGTGTTGCCAAGTGGTGTCGTTGGCAATAAGTACTGGCATGCTGTTGGCCTTATGTGTTGAGGTTGGATGTAGGTTTTGTGCTTGGCTTTGGATGATAGCATGGGTGTTGGCTTGTTGTTGGACATTTATGGAATTGATGGAAGGAGTACTGGCGATAAGTTTTGTCTTTGTATGTTGGCCTTGTACTTGTCTTTGGGTGTTCTTTTGGACGTTGGCTGGTGGTTGGGCATTATGGGAATTGTTGGCATTGGTGCTTGGCTGGTGATGTCTAAAAGCACGAATGCTTATGGATTAGTCGATACCCCTTTGTCTGCTATATTATGAATGACTTTCTTGGCTAGGCCTCGTTAATCAAAATTAGCACGAGTAGAAACTCTAAACTTTATGATCTTCATTTGGGTATGGTTTAATTAGCTTGCTACTAACTTATCATCTCAAGTTCTAAGATCGAACAGATGTTATCATAATAGTTATCATTTTCATGTAACGCCAATAGCTCATATTACCTTTGGCTACTTGAGAAGTCAAGATAGCTATTGTGATGATACTAGTCTCTATACTAATTACAGAAGCTATGATGATGTTAATAGTAAATAATTATTAATAACATCTCTTGTTTTCTTGATGCTATGATATCGCATTATATTTCATGATATTTACAACTTATTTTACTAGATCGTTATCATTCATCAAGTCTTCCATTTGATCGTTTAATTGCTTAGTCAATGATCGGTCTGTTAAATTCCGAGGACGGAATTTTTA
Source organism: Scilla litardierei (assembly GCA_030789695.1). Lineage (NCBI taxonomy): Eukaryota > Viridiplantae > Streptophyta > Magnoliopsida > Asparagales > Asparagaceae > Scilla > Scilla litardierei. The sequence goes on along the minus strand of CM061133.1, from coordinate 61,996,421 downwards.
TAAGGAGGGCAGAATGTAACGGCCTGATTTCGATGTGCACGTTTTTTGTAACAAGACGATTTCAAACAATTTCAAAAAAATGAGTAAACGATTTTTTTCTATTTTTTCGTAACTCAAATCTAAGAATGGACTTCGTTTTCATGATCCTCGCGACGATACGAACATGTGGCATTGTTTTTGTAATTTTTTGGAATCAGATGTGAAAAGTGGTATTTTAATATTAAAATATTAAGAGATTAACATTTTTACTAATTACCATCCTTAATTACTTTAACCTACTTTATTAAGAGATTACCACGTTATCAGCACGCTCACAGCTGAGCCGAACCTCTGCCGACGGACGAATCGCGACGCGAAAAGGCTTCCTTCACCAAACATCGCTAGATCCGACGGGTAGGATCTAGAGTAAATCATTTATCCCCTAGATCTAAAATTTTCATGTGCATGATAATGGATCTATGATTTTCTTTAATTAGATCTATTTCTTTTACTTAGAGCTGGATGAAAAATCACATTTTTATATAGATCTCTATTCAAAAAAAGAGTTTTTATATCTTTTTTGGGATGAAAATCAATTTTTTTCACGCTAAAAATCAAAATTTTACGATAAAAACGTTGATTCAAAGATTAAAAATTGTATTTTACAATAAAAATCGATTTTTTCCTCTGAAATTTGTGTATCTAGAGGTCTTGGCATCCCTCACCACGCACGCACCTGAAGCGCGCCCCACCGTGCACGCACCAACGCCGACGCGCGTGCCTGACGCATGCACACCACGCCGCCATGTGCCCCGGCGCCGTCTGATGCATGTGTGCGCTCTGCCCCAATGTGCGCGTGACGCACGCGAACCGCCACCCTGCGCGCTCCGCCCCGACTTGCTCCTGACGCGCGCGCCCCGCCGCCCCTCGCGCCTAACACACGCGCCCCGTCGCCCCGCGTGCCTGACGCGGGTGTGTGCTTTGCCTTGACGCGCGCCTGACATGGACGCTTCGCCTCAAATGCGCGCCTGCAGTGCGCCTCCCACGCACACGCCTCACGCGTGCATGCCTCCCACGTGCCTCGTCGCATGCACTCCCCGCATGCACCGCAGCGACCAGAAGTCGCCCCACGCGCACGGCCGTTCGCGACCGTCGCAATGAAACCCTAACTAGGGTTTTTTCCGAAATCTTTTTTAACAGAGGCTATTTTCAGACATTAATTAGGATTTCCTGATCAAAAATTTTTCCTAAATAATTCCGATTCATCATATGTGTAAATCATCACTAATCGCATTTTCTTGGATTAATTGATTATTTTTTACGTTTAATAATTATGAGGATCCTGAGACCGCTCTTCCGTTAGTCAGCTAACCTAACGGGGTATGACGTTTCCACGTGGTACGATTAATTATTAAACAAAAATATTTTATTCCGTTATAAATGCCTGGGATGTTGTATATTTTCATTACCGGTAGCATGAAATTGCGTTTACACATACTACATGCCTGTGATGAATAATTAAATGTCTGCTGCATTGTTGATGTCTCTGTGACAAATGTTAATATTTGCTTGTGGTTTTGGATCGGCTATTTGTCACCATTTATTTTCCTCGCATTGTTTTTTTCCTTTTGAGAGAAATTGTAGTGAGGATTAAATTGTATAATTTCCGAAGTCCGACGCACGTCCCACGGTGATGAAGATCTACTTCCAATAGAAGAGGGGCCCCATGGGGTTCCCGAGGTGTATTTTATTTTTAAATGGGACTATAAATGGACTTTATTTTGTACTTTAAAATGGTGACTAGCCGATCCACACAATAAATATCTGTGTCTGAAATGCATAATTATTTATTTTCAAATATTTAATTATTGCATGTTTGACATGCTTAGATAAATGGCGAAGATAGCGAGCGTCGACTTCGACGTATTAGACGCAACAGGCAAGAACTACTTGAGCTGGCAGTTGGATATCAAATTCCACCTGCGCTCATAAGGATTGAGGCATGCCATTGCTATTGGCGATACGGTTTTTGACATAGATAAGGCGAAAGCAATTATCTATATCAGACGCCATATCGATCGGACCCTGGAGGCTGAGTACCTCACAGTGGAAGACTCATACGAGTTATGGACCGCCCTCGAGGATCGATACAAACATCAAAAAGATGATATCCTTCCTCGAGCGCGATATGACTGGGAGAACCTCCGTCTACAGGACTTCAAGTCCATTACCGAGTACAACTCGGCACTATTAAGCATCACATTACGCCTGAAGTTGTGTGGTGAAAAGTGATGGAGGAACGCATGCTGGAGAAAACTTATACATCTTTCCACGAGAAGGATGTTATCTTCATGCAACAGTATCGTGAACGGAAATTCACGAAATACTCTGAACTTATCTCATGCCTTGTGATGGCAGAACAGAATAGAGACCTCTTACTGGCCGCCCATAACTTGCGCCCTGTTGGCACTACACCTATGCCTAAAGCGCACAATATCTCCTCCCAGAAGAAGAAGAATAAATTCAAAGGCAAACCCAAGAAGGGAAATGCATTGAAGAAGCAGGCTAGAGGACCCCCTCCAAAGACCAGCAATGAGGGGAAGAGGAAAAATGTGTGGAAGAGGAAAGACAATGGCCATACATCTGCCTCCAAGAAAGATTGGAAAGACAAATGCCACAGACGTGGCTTGTCTAGACACTGGTCCAGAAACTGTCGTACTCCACGCCACCTCCAGGATTTGTTCTAAGCTAGCCAGAAGTCTGCAGAAACAAACCTAGTGGAAAAAGAAGACCTGGCTCCAATTAGGTACATCGCCGAGGACTTCTCGACTGATGACCTGCTAGACTGATGCCTTATCTAATTCTGCAATTTGTTGTAGTTGAAAAATAATTTCATTTCTGGTTGTTTATTTCTATCAAGCATGTTAGTTCAATTTTCAGACTTTGAATGACAGTTACTTATTTTGTGCCTTACACTGCTATGCTTTTTCTTTCTTGCTATAGATGAATAATAAATGCCTAGTGGACAGTGTTTCTACGCACACGATCTTTCAAGATATTTGCTTCTTTCAAAGCATCAACCGATACGATGGCACCGTAAATACTATTTACGGTCCATCATGTATAATAAAAGGATCGGGGAAAGCAAACTTTTTGCTCCCCAATAAAACACAAATTTTAATAAAAGATGCTCTTTCTCTCCAAGCTCGTACAGAAACTTACTAAGTTTCAGAGACATCCATTTAAACGGATACCACCTAGAAACGGTGAACAAACATGACAAAGAATACTTGTATGTAACAGATCTTTAAACGATACTAAAACCATCGTTAAGCATTTCGAGGGACTCCCGTCGGGTCTCTACCATACAACAATACGAGCAATGGAAGTCAATACATTGAGCACCAAAAGTACAAAAATCAACCAGAATTCCAACTCTGGCATAATAGACTCGGACACCCCGGATCGGCAATGATGCAACACATCATATCCCAATCCCATGGAATTAATTTGAAGAACATGAAGTTACTTCGAAAGGGTGATTTTCCTTGTCCCACTTGTTCAAAAGGCAAATTGATTAAGAGACCATCTCCACCTAAAGTGGACTCAGAGTCTCCCAGCTTCCTAGAGAGAATATATGGAGACATTGTGGGCCTATTCACCCCTCAAGTGGCACATTCTGGTTCTTTATGGTACTGATAGATGCATCTTTTAAATGGTCATATGTGTGCTTATTGTCCACCCGCAACGTAGCCTTTGCAAAGCTACTGGCACAAATCATTAAGCTGTGGACACATTTCCTAGATAACCAGATTAAGAAATTACGTCTGGATAACGCTAGGAAATTTACATCATAAGTCTTTCTAGACTACTGCCAAGCAACTGGCATTGAAGTTGACATCCTGTAGCACATGTTCACACCCAGAATGGGTTAGCTGAATCTCTTATAAAGAGACTACAATGGATCGCTCATCCATTGTTAATGCAATCCCAGTTGCCTGTAACTGCATGGGGACATGCAATCTTGCATGCTGCATCGCTAATAAGATTATGACCATCTGGTAGTCAAACTTATTTACCGATGCAACTTGCATATGGAACTCCACCAAATATCTCTCACTTGAGGATATTTGGATGCGCAGTCTATGTCCCCATCACACCACCACAGAGGACCAAGATGGGTCCCCAACGTCGCCTAGGTATCTATATAAGGTTCGACTCACCATCGATCATTAGATACATGGAACCCCCAACGGGAGACGCTTTTGAGGCACGTCTAGAAGACTGTGAGTTTGACAAAAATAACTTTCCTAAACTAGGCATGAACGCTAAGAAGCCTAAAGCTTTAAAAACCATTTCATGGGAAACCAAAACTTTATCCCACTTTGATCCGCGTACAAACCAATATGAAGATGAGATCCTGAAGATCCTCCAAATACAAAGTACGGTTCACATACTACCGGACAAATTCACTAACACTCAGAAGGTTGTCAGATCACACGTCCCTGCTGCAAACACGCCAGCTAGGATTGACATATCCAAAGATGGATGCAATCCACCAACAACAGAAGCGGCCGTACCTCAATAAAAAAGAGGACGATCCCCCAGGCTCCAAGGATAAACTTCCTCGAAAGAGGAAAACTCCTGGAGAAATTAAAACGATACCACCACAGGATGCTGAGCTCAGCCCAGACACCTCTCCCCTCCTAAAAACCCCTGAAGAGGAAAATGTAGGAGAAATATCACTAAATTATGTACGTACTGGGGAGGTACTGGACAGAAAAAGCACAATCATCGATGACGAATTCACGTTCGTTATTGCTAATCACGTCATTGAATATAACGATGATATCGATCCACGCTCTCTAGCAGAATGTAAACATATAGAGGATTGGCCAAAATGAAACGAGGCAATAGCAGTAGAGTTGGACTCACTCTCGAAACGCAAAGTTTTTAGACCTGTAGTCCCAACACCAAAGGGTGTAAAACCTGTGGGATATAAATAGGTATTCGTAAAAAAGAGAAACGAAAATAATAAGATCGCATGCTACAAAGCGCGCCTTGCTGCACAAGGTTTTTTCCAACGACCAGGAATATATTATGATGATACATACTCTCCAGTCATGGATGCGATCACTTTCCGATTTATAATTAGCTAAACAGCTACGGAAGGCCTAGATATGCAGTTCATGGACGTTGTGACTGCATACCTATATGGTAATATAATTAAGGAAATCTATATGAGACTTCCGGATGGGTATAAACTACCAACAAAATTGTCAGATAGACATCGGGACGTCTATTTTGTCAAACTTCAAAGATCACTGTATGGTCTAAAACAATCGGAAAGCATGTGGTATAACAGACTCAGTGAATTCCTCGTGCAACAAGGATTCACAAATAATGAAGTCTGCTTTTGCATCTTTATAAGAGCAAAGGGAACATGATTCGTAATAATTGCCGTCTATGTAGACGATTTAAATCTCATTGGATCTCCTGAAGAGATAGCTGAGATATCCAAAAGCCTTACACAGACTTTTGAGATGAAAGACCTTGGCAAAACAAAATACTGCCTTGGCTTACAAATTGAACACCTCAGCGAAGGAATCCTGTTACATCAATCCACTTACACAAGGAAATTACTGAAAAATTTCCAAATGGACAAATGTCACCCGCTGAGTACACCAATGGTCGTCAGATCATTGAATGTTGATTAAGACCCCTTCCGTCTGCTGGAAGAGGGGGAGGAAGCACTTGATCCTGAAGTACCTTACCTTAGTGCCGTTGGAGCACTCCTCTATCTGGCAAACTACACGCGTCCCGATATAGCGTTTGCAGTTAACCTACTAGACAGAGACAGTTCGGCACCCACAAAGCGCCACTGAAACGGAGTGAAGCACCTTCTGCGCTGCCTCTAAGGGTCAGTAGACCTGACTATACTACCAGAAAGGCATATCCTCAACTTAGTTGGTTTTGCAGATGCAGAATACAGATCTGATCCTCACACCGCAAAGTCACAGACTGGTTTCGTATTCACCTACAGTGGAACAACCATATCATAGAGATCTGTGAAGCAGACCTCGACAGCAACCTCATCCAACCACTTCGAACTCATTGCGATACATGAAGCTAGCAGAGAATGCTTTTGGCTACGTTCAGTTATTCACCACATCCTGGTGACGACCGGCCTGAAGACGGGCGACCTTCAACCAACCACCATCTACAAAGACAATGCAGCCTACATAGCTCAACTACGAGGTGGCTACATCAAAGGTGACTGGGAAGCACATTACCCCCAAGCTTTTCTGGACGCATGAACTACAAGCAGACCGACAGATCGACATCAAGAAGATCTAGTCTTGTAACAACATGGCCGATCTATTTACTAAAGCACTACCTCGCTGTACCTTTAGAAAACTTGTATTAGGATTTTGGATGAGACAGTTGAAAGATTTACGAACCTAAGGCTTGTACACAACAGGGGGGTTAATGTTGTGTTGTACTCTTTTTCCTTAGCTATTGGTTTTTCCCACTGGGTTTTCCATAGCCAAAGGTAAACGAGGCAACCACATCAACTCTGGATCTAGTAGCATCCACCACTGGTAATATCCACCGATCAGGGGAAGTTAAGGAGACTTGCACTCTTTTCCCTTAGCTATTGGTTTTTCCCACTGTGTTTTCCATAGCCAAAGGTTTTAACGAGGCAAGACCTCCTAACTAAGGATCCAGAAGTATCCATATCCTCATGACCTGATAAGCTCTATGAATCCCGAAGCATTCATATACCAAGCTTACAACAATGGATGGATAAGGGGAAGTGTTATGAACGGGCTTTTGTAGGCCCAAGTGGAGCCCAATAGGGTTTATGATATCCATCCATTATGTAATTGTTTTCTATAAATAGAGGGCTACGGGTTCAGTAGTCGGCACTCTCATAACATGACTAACTTTTTTGAATTTTAAATAATTAATGATTTGTTGTGAAGGGATAATACCGAGTTGGTTAGTCGGTTGGGATCACGGCTTATCTTATAGATAAGACCGTATCTATTGTACCTTATCTATATACGCTCCTCTATATGCTATAAATAAAGAGCTAGTGGTTCCTCCCCCAAATGATGATTCATAACATGTTATCAGTATGAGCATCTAAACAAATATTCCACACAAAATCGATCATTGCAAAAGCGAAGAAAGGCGGGAGATCCACGCACGCGGCGTCAAACTTCATCAAACGAGCGTTGTCATCCGCGTAGGCTTCGTTCAACCGTCGCTATATCCGGAGGATGGATATAGAGGTAAATCTCGCTAAAAATGTCGTTTTATCATACGTATGATAGTATTTTCCATAGATCTCGTAAGATCGAAGTAGAATCTGGGATAATCGTCCAAAAATCATGTTTTAATATGTTTTAAATTCTGAAAATAAGAGAAAAATATGGTTTTTACCCTACCCTAGCCTCGTCGGCGTCCTTGCCGCCGCCCCCCGTCGTTTTTACGCCGCAGATCGCCCCCCGAAGGGGGCGCCGTCATCCCCCCGAATGGGGGGGTAGCGCTTTTAGGCTGCCAATCGCCCCCTAAGGGGGAGCGCCGTCTCCCCCCCGAAGGGGGGGCGACGCTTTTAGGCTGCCGATCTCCCCCTCGAAGGGGGGTTGGGGGCTGTGCTTTTCGGCTGTCGATCTCCCCCGAAGGGGGCGCCGTCGTCTTCCTCCCCCAAAGAGGGGGGGTTTCAGGCCGCCGGTTAAACCCCCCCGAGGGGGCCGCCGCCACCGTGACTTGTGCCCCTCGCCTGAAGCGAGTGCGGCCATCGCTGGAATCCCCCCGAAGGGTGGCTGCCGATTCCACCGCCCCCTGCTCCGACCGGGGGGGGGGGCTGCCCCTTGTCGTCGCACGACGACAGCACACTGAGGGGCGGCGGCTTGGGTTAGCCGCCGTCCCTCAAACCCTAGTTCCTTTCTATCGGGCCTGAAGCCCATAGGAAATTTTTTTGAAAGCCTAGAGGGCCTCAGGACTGCATGCCTATTATTCACAAAAAAATTACTGCGGGCTTTAGGCCCGCAGACCAGTTTTTGTTTCGAAAAAAGGAGGGAGCGGGCTAAAATAAGCTTTATGTTAGAGAATTTCTAGGAGAGAACTAACCATGGCAACTAGCCATGGTGATTTATTTATAAATTCATATGGGTATTCCAAGAGCCTTAGAGCATACCAAAGGTCTCCACCACATTAAGAGTGGTGGAATAATGGGGGGATAAATGGCGGGGAGGCCAAAAGCCTCCTCCACTCACAACACTCCCCCTTATCCATCCATTACTTTGGTCTTAGCGTATAAGGCTAAAGGGGGTGGATACTTCTGGATCCTGAGTAATCGTGTTTGCCTCGTTAAAACCTTAGCTGCAGAAAACCCAGTGGGAAAAACCAACAGCTTAAGGGAAAAGAGTGCAACACACAGGTTACTCCCTCTCATCCGTACAAGCTTCAGGCTTGTAGGTCTTTCAGTTGTCTCATACCGATTCCTTTTACAAGTTTTACAAAATACATTTTGGTAAAGATTTGGTAAAAAGATCAGCTAAGTTGTTGCAGGACTGGATCTGCTGAACTTCAATCTGCTTGTCCTCCTTTAGCTCTTGTGTCCAGAAAAACTTGGGAGATATGTGCTTCGTCCTGTCAGCCTTGATGTAGCCCTTTTGAAGTTGAGCAATGCACGCAGCGTTGGCTTCAAAAAGAACAGTAGGCTCCAAATCACCGGTCTTCAGGCCAGTGGATTGAAGAATGTGGTGGACGACGGATCGTAGCCAATAACACTCTCTACTTGCTTCATGGATCGCAATGAGCTCTGAATGGTTGGATGACGTAGCTGTTGTGGTTTGCTTTACCGATCTCCAGGAGATAGCAGTAACTCCGTAGGTAAACACAAAACCTGTCTGGGATTTTGCCGTGTGCGGATCTGAGAGATAACATGCATCAGCATAACCAAATAATTGGGGGGAGGCACCTCTCTTGTAGTAAAGTCCCAGATCTATTGAACCCTGGATGTATCGCAGAAGATGCTTTACTCCGTTCCAGTGGTGCTTCGTAGGATCTGCACTGTATCTGGCTAGGAGATTAACTGTAAACGCTATATCGGGACGTGTACAGTTAGCCAGATATAGAAGTGCTCCAATGGCACTGAGGTAGGGTACTTCAGGACCCAGTATTTCCTCCTCCTCTTCCAGAGGCCGGAAGGGATCCTTATGTATATCTAGTGATCTTACGACCATAGGAGTACATAAAGGATGACATTTATCCATATGAAACTTACGTAGAAGTTTCTTTGTATAATTAGATTGGTGTAATAGGATTCCACCTCTTAGGTGTTCAATCTGTAAGCCAAGAAAATACTTTGTTTTGCCTAGGTCTTTCATTTCAAAAGTATTTTTAAGGCTTTCAGATATCTCATTGATCTCTGCAGGAGATCCTATGAGATTTAAGTCATCACATATACTGCTATGATGACGAATCATGTTCCCATTCTCTTAATAAAGATGCACGGGCAGACTTCATTATTCGTGAATCCTTGTTGTGCAAGGAAATCACTAAGTCTGTTATACCGCATCTTGCCCGATTGCTTTAGACTATATAATGATCTTTGCAGCCTTACAGAGAATACATCTTGAGGTATCTCTTTCATCTCTGGGGGTAGTTTAAACCCATCAGGAAGTCTCATATAGATATTTTTATCTATATCGCTATATAGATATGCAGTCACAACGTCCATGAGCTGCATTTCTAGGCTTTCCAGAGAAGTTAGGCTTATTAAAAATCGGTATGTGATCGAATCCATGACCGGGGAATACGTATCTTCGTAATCAATCCCCGGTATTTGGGAAAACCCTGGGCTACAAGGCGTACCTTGTAGCGAACGATCACATTATTTTCATCTCTTTTCCTTATGAAAACCCACTTATATCCCACAGGCTTTACACCTACTGGTGTTTGGACTAGTGGTCCAAAGACTTTGCGTTTCAAGAGTGAGTCCAGCTCTACTCTTATTGCCTCGTCCCACTTTGGCCAATCATCTCTGCGTTTACATTCCGCTAGAGATCGTGGTTCGACGTCATCGTCATATTCGGTGACGTGAACGGCAATATCGAACGCAAAATCTTCGTCGACGACCGTGCTATGTCTGTCCAGTACCTCTCCAGTACGTATAAAATTTAATGATGTTTCTCCTATTGTTTCCTCTGCAGGAGAAATAAGGAGGGGAGAAGTAGCTGGTCTGAGCTCAGCATCCTGTGGAGGGATAATCTTATTATCTCCAGGAGTCTTCCTCTTTCGAGGAACTTTATCTTTTGAACCTGGTGGGCGTCCTCTTTTCAATTGAGGTACAGCCAATTCTGCTGCTGGTGGATTGCATCCATCTATGGGGATGTCAATCCTAGCTGGCATATTAGCAGCAGGGACGTGTGAACGGACAAACTTCTGGTTGTCCGTGAACTTATCCGGTAAAAGATGTACTGTATTATGAATGTGAAGGATCTTCAGGATCTCATCTTCACACAGATTAGTACGCGGATCATATAGGGACAAAGACTTCTGGTCCCAACTAATGGTCTCAGTAGCTTCAGGCTTCTTAGACTATGTGCCTAGTTTAGGAAAAATTTTCTCATTAAATTCACAGTCAGCGAAACGTGCATTGAATGCGTCCCCTGTTAGGGATTCAAGGTATCTGATAATAGAGGGCGAATCAAACCCAATATAGATACCTAGACGACACTGATGACCCATTTTGGTCCTCTGAGGTGGTGCTATTGGGACATATACCGCACAACCAAACACTCTCAAATGAGAGATATCCGGAGATGCGCCATATGCGAGTTGCATCAGGGATAATATATGACCTCCAGAGGGTCTTATCCTAATAAGTGATGCGGCATGTAAAATAGCATGTCCCAAGCATCCACCGGCAACTGGGATTGCATAAGCAATGGACGTGCAATCCATTGGAGTCTCTTTATAAGGGACTCAGCTAATCCGTTCTGGGTGTGACCATGTGCTACAGGATGTTCAACTTCAATACCCGTTGCCCGGCAATAGTCTTCGAAGACTTGTGAAGTAAATCCGCCCGCATTATCATAACGTAGTTTCTTGATATGGTTATCGGGGAAATGAGTACGCAACCTTATTATTTGTGCCAATAGCTTTGGAAAAGCTAGGTTGCGGGTGGACAAGAGGCATACATAAGACCATTTAGTCGATGCATCAATCAGTACCATGAAGTACCGAAATGGCCCACTTGCGGGTTGAATAGGCCCGCAAATGTCGCCATGAATTCTCTCAAGGAAGCCAGGAGACTCTAATCCCACTTTCAGGAGGGAGTGTCTCGTTATAAGTTTTCCCTTGAAACAAGGGGGACAAGGAAATTCACCCTTATGAAGAATCTTCAGGTTCTTCAATTTATGTCCACAAGATTCAGTGATGATGCGTCGCATCATTGCTGATCCAAGGTGACCAAGTCTGTTGTGCCAGAGTTGGAACTCTGGCAGTGATTGGCACGTCTGGTGCTCAGTCATATTGGCTTCTATTGGTTGAATGTATGTATGGTAAAGACCCGACGGGAGTCCCTTGAATCGCTCGCAGATGATCTTCTGGTCATCTTTTTGACGAGTTACATACAAATATTCAACCTTATCTTCATCTCTGGTTTCTAAGTGATTTCTGTTTAAATGGAAGTCCTTGAAACTTATGAGATTCCTATTTGATTTAGGAGAGAATAATGCATTTTTTATTTGAAGTCTTGTGTTATTAGGAAGCAATATAATTGCTTCACCAGATCCTTCGATTATTTGGGACAGTCCTGAAATTGTGATAACCGGACCGTCACATTTATTTATGCTATTAAAATAGTAATGTTCGCGAAGGATTGTGTGCGTCGATGCACTGTCCACTAGGCACTCATACTTCATCTATATAAGCAAAAGCCAAATTTTATTTGCGTAAAAGTAAATGACATTCATAAATAAAAGTTCGAACTAAAGCCAACAAAAGATGAAGATACATGGAATTTTAAATGCATAGATAAAGGATTAAGCTTAATCGATCAGGTCATCGTTCTCGAAGTCTTTTGCAGTAAACATCGTTGGCGGTTGAACAGCCACCAAGTTTGTTTCAGGTAGAGACTTCTGGCTCGCCTGATATAGATCCTGGAGGTGGCGAGGAGTGCGACAGTTTCTGGACCAATAGCCAGTCATGCCGCATCTATGGCATTTATCCTCCCAGTTCTTCTTAGGAAGTGACACTTGGTCGGTGTTCTTTCGCTTCCATGTGAAGTTTCTCTTTCCCTTATTGTTTTTGTTTGTCTGGGGTGCTGCACCTCTTGGTTGCTTCATTACAGCTTTCCATTATTTATTTTTAGCCTTTTTCTTGTTTTTTCACTTCTGGGGAGAAACGTGGCGGGCTTCAGGGATAGGGGAAGTGCCAGCTGGACGTAAATTATGAGTGGCGAGCAGTAAGTCTCGATTCTGCTCTGCCCTAAGTAGGCATGAGATCAGATCAGAGAATTTCGTGAAGTTGCGTTCACGATACTGCTGCATGAGGATTGCATCTTTCTCGTGAAACGAGGTAAATGTCTTTTCCAACATGCGTTGTTTTGTCACTTCTTCACCGCACAACTTCAGGCGTGAGGTGATGTTAAGAAGTGCAGAATTATACTCAGCGACGGACTTATAGTCTTGAAGTCTGAGGTTTTCTCACTCATAACTGGCACGCGGTAATATTACATCAATTTGATGTTTATACCGTACTTCCAGCGCTGTCCACAGCTCCATTGGGTCCTCTACCGTTACGTATTCGGCCTTTAATGTCCGATCTATATGTTTCCTAATGTAGATTATGGCTTTCGCCTTATCCACATCGGAGACAGTGGTAGGAGTGCTACTGCTAGATGTAGCAGAAGAATCGGCCGCTCCTGGGGCCGATGAAGGAGCTAAAATGGAGCCAAGGAGGGCCATCGAATGCAAGTGGAACTTCAGGTCCACTCGCCAACTCAGGTAATTTTTCCTTACAGAATCAAGGACCTCGAAATCGACGCTTGCCAATTTTTCCATTTATCTACGCAATTTAAAATAAGCATGAATTAATTAAAATTGAAATTCATGCATAAATAATAAAATAAGTAAAATGTGGGGATCGGCCAGATACCCAAAAATGTACAAAGTCCAAAGTCCGAATATACAGTCCATAAAGAAAAGAAAAATACAACTTGGAAACCCAGAATGGGTCCCTATATTTTCCAATTTACGCATCCGTCTTCATTTGTCGGTACACCGGTCTTTGGAATAAATACATATAATCCTCACCTACAAATTCTCTCAAAAAGAAAATAAAATTGCAAGGAATATAAAGAGTATCAAATTGGCCGATCCCAAAAATCACATTTTAGCTTATATCAACATCCACACAGTTTATAAATGCGACAGGCACAAAATAAACAATCACGCATGTATATAACACATGCATATATTAAATGGAAAAATAGGTTAGAAAATATAATAATCTCTCGGACCACGGGGCGACGTCATACACCGTTAGGTTAGTTTACCAACGGCAGAGCGGTCGCATGATCCTTAAGATAATCATATTTTGAAAAAAATCCTAATATTCCATAATTTAAAATAATGCAATAGTGTTATAAGTTAAGCAATATGACGGGACAAGCCCATAACAAAGAAATAAAATAAATTAATAATTTGAATGGGGCTGCAGGCCCATAAATATTAATCTGTGTAATATTTCATTTATATTTGGGCTGCAGGCCCATTTGCCAAAAATCAACAAAGTAAATATTGCAACAAAATCTACTAGGCTTCTGGCCATAAGAAGTCAAATTTTTTTAAAAAAATTGTTAACATTTGGGCTGCAGGCCCAGTGTCAAAATTTTAATTAACACATTGAAGATTGCAATAGGTATTACTGGGCTTCATGCCCGTATTTGGTAGGCAAAAATATATTAAGTACACAAAATTTACTGGGCTTCTGTCCCATAGAATGTATATGCATTTGTGACAGATGGGCTTCAGGCCTAACAAAAAGGATAAAGATTTTATTTTAATTTAAACAGAATTAGCCTTTAAACCCATTTTTGGGTTGTGTAATGCCAAAAACCCCAAAACCAGAGGATGACCCCTCAACTTCAAAAAATAACCCAACCCCCGTCAAAAACCCCACCCCCACTCCACTCTGTTACTGTGATTGGCACATGCGGACAGAAATCGGGGGGGGGGGGGGGGGGGGGGGGGGGGGGCAAAGGGCAGAAACTACGGTTTGGGGTTTTTTTTGGTGTATATATATATATATTTCATTTATTTTTTATATTTAAAGATAATACAATAGCAGATTTCAAAATGTCTCTAGATAGACTATTGTAAAATCATAGCTAAATTAAAAATTTATTTGTAGCTATCTACGGGATCGACGGATATTACCTCTAGATTAAAAATATAGAGACGATCGAAAAATGAGAAGATCCGTAGAGAGAAAATTCCTCGCTCCGAATACGCACAAGAGTAAATCCGCAACGTACAGCCGCAACCGGATATTCCTTCGCGCGTCACAAATTAGGAGAGCGTAACAAGTTTGGGGATGGATTTTTGAGGGGAGAAAAGCTCAAAATGAAGGAGCCAAAGTGCTGATAACGTGTTAAAGAATTTCTAGGAGAGAAGTAACCATGGCAACTAGCCATGGTGATATATTTATAAATTCATATGGCTATTCCAAGAGCCTTAGAGCTTACCAAAGGTCTCCACCACATTAAGAGTGGTGGAGTAATGTGGGGATAAATGGTGGGGAGCACAAAAGCCTCCTCCACTCACAACACTTTAAAAGCTTTTTGGGGCTAAAAATCGATTTAAAAATGGTATTTTGGGGCTTATGTTGAAGGATTTTAGAGAAGAGAGTAAACAATCTCTCATGAGGAGTAGCCATGGCACAAGCCATGGCTATCTATATATTCAATTTAGAGAAAATAGGAGTCCAAGGGACTCCCCACTAACTTAGTGGGGAGTAATGGTGAGATGTTGAGGGGGGAGGCCAAAGGCCTCCTCAAGTCAACTCACAACAGCTTAAAAATTATCACGATAAAATGGTGGACATTAGGGGGAACAGTCCGACTCGGGTCGGGTCCGGGCATATCGGGTGACCCTTCGACGTATTAACTAGTCCCTAGGACCTGAGACCCCTCCCTAAATTCGACATGCTTTGTTCCCTCCCCCTGCCTCGCTTTCGTCTCTCTTCCCCCTCGCTCATCAAAAGATTCGAGCTTTTTTGATCCAGTTTTGAGACAAAAATCACAATGAGGAAGCTCAAATTTCATGAGAAGAAGCTCTTGAAGAAGGTAAACTTCATCGAGTACAAGAGCGAGGGAGGCCATCGAGAAGCGCTCGTCACGCGCCGATACCATCTCACCGAAAGAGACGATTACAAGAAGTAGATTCTTCTATTTTTCTTCGATTTTTCGATTTTTTTTGTTATGGTTTTAGTTTACCGAGCTGATGTTAGGTATTCGAGCATATGCAAGATGGTTCAGAAGCTAGTCAGCACTTTAAAGCGGATCGATCCGAGAGATCCTTATCGTATTGAGATGACGGATATGCTGCTCGAAAAGCTGTAAGTTTAGATTTTGAGTCGTAATTCATTTTCAATTTTGCTGTCATTTTGGTTTAGATAGAGAGAGAGAATGAATCCATGCAATTTACATTAAACTGGCATATTTCCTTCATCATTTGCATAGAACTTCTTAATGTTCGGATTGACTCTTGACAATTTGAAGGATGCTTGGTGATTATGTGGTTCATATGGGGTTTAAGAAAAATAAGTTTCAAAACTGATTCGTGGCATACCCGGTTTAATTAAACGTCTATTCACTTGTTAGAACCTGGTTCAATATGTATCTAAAGTGTCTCCGATGGCCCCAAATCAAATTCATTTTTAGATTTTGATTCTTCTCTGAAAGATGTATAGCAAAAGCTATTGTGACGTCATATGTCTCCATATAGCTGGAGTACTTTGGGTTCTATTCGGAAGATAAGATATCGTGCTCTTGATACGACCTGTATATGGCTTCATGCTCATGTCCTAAATCCTTAATGCATTTGACTCAAGAGGCCTGCCTTGTTTTGCTTCCTGTTGAAATAGCCTTGTGAGCCTTGTGAATCTTGTTGAAATAGCGGTGAGAACAAACTAATTGGGGATGTATAATTATGGCAATAATACATATCAGTCAGCTTCTCTTATTGTCGTTTTTTTAAAAAAAATTACTTTTGGTGGTAGAACATGTTGATTGACATTTTTTATAAATACCTTTATACATACTGTCGATTTTTCACTCAATTTTAGGGGAAATCTAAAAGAGTTGACACGATGTGAACATATTCACCAAGTACAATGCATATCACCGGCATTATCAGATTACATTAAATTCTTAAGCACTTCATCTTAGTACACTCCTTTTTATTGGTTTAGACCCATAGCTGAGGTTTCAAGTGGATTGTTAAATAGGGTTAAATCGAACACATGTATTTACTCCTTTGGTGTTGATATCAGACCTCATTAATCATCCTCAATGATCAAATTTAAAATTGTTTTTATTAATTTTTAACTTCGCCACCATAAGGTAGTTTAACAATTAAAAACCATATTTATTTTAGAAATTACTGTTGCCTCAACTATTGGATTATCCACTTATTGGGCGACATTTGATTTAATTTAAACCAGTTTTTTTAAAAAACACAACAGACTCAATATTGCCAATTGTCTTTAGTGCTTTTTTAAATTTAAAATAAACTTTTACCGATCCAACATTGTGACAATTCTGATGTAAAGCTTCATAAATCACTCCCGATTTAGACACCAAAATTGACAAATCAAAACCATGTATATACTTAACCTTAATACGCTCCGAGCCATTCGGAACAAGTCTAATTGTTCATATCTTTTAATAATTCAGCTTGCCCTCTTCATCACCACCAATCCAAGGGTTTGCCACAGAAAAAAATAGAAAGGGTTAACAAATACTTGATTATTCAACTGGACAGGTATGATGCCAATTTATAAATACTTCATGCAGAATATGTAGTTTGTGGCTGAATATGGAAGAATTCTTTAGGCGGGAAATATTTCTGCAGGAGGATGTTCTATATGAAGTTGGTATTATGGATATGGCGGAGCATGATATGGAGCTATTAGGGTTCAGTTATATTAAAAAGAAAGAGAGATATAGCCATTACGTAGAGGTTGAAGAGGAGTATAAAGGTATATGTCATCTCCATGTTAAGATATAATGGAACTGTCTGGGAAATTGAACTGACTGATGACCTGAGAATTCCTTTTCACATGGTAAGTCTATCTGGCTTTCTTACCGGAAAAAACCAGTTCAGCTTTTATAGAGTCAAGTGCAACAGGTAGGAATGCATACATGTTTGCAATGTGTAGACTAGTTATAGTAGATTTCTGAGGGCATTTGGATATGCCATTGTGGTCCTCATTTGTTTTATGTCTCATTTATGATTTTCATCATTGCCTCATGCCTCACATTTACAGTCATAGGACAAAGTAACCGATCAACTGTCAAGATTTTAAGTGTGGATGCACCAGGCTGAAGCCTAAACCAGGCATTTAAACATTGGGTTTATCAGGTTGAAACTATATAAACACAAAATCTTGTGGATGCATGAGGGCTTGGTGAAATTTTTAAGTCATCTATAGAACCTTCTGCTTTAGCAATTGTAGGAGAAGTTGATAACTTCATGAATGGCTTAAGATGTCAACACTGGAAATTGTGTTTTAATACTTGATTTTAGGAAACGTTTAATGGCTGCAAAGGACAAAGCTGGAAATTGTGTTTTGCAATACTGGATATCAGGAAACATGACAAATTTTGTTCTTTTAAAAGCTTTGCAAAGAGATATATAGATACGGCAGTGGAGAAATCTGTGTGATCTGCACAGACAGAAAATAGTGCAAGTCATTACACAAGCTTAAAGAGCAATGTGCATTGATATGAGGAAACGAAAATGGGTGAACATATGTACACACTCACAAATACAAAAAATGGAGATATCTGCATGATCTGCAGAGATAAATAAACTACTTCAAGCCATTGAATTAGCTTAGATCATGCATTAGATTGAAGAGTGGTAGGAGGAGGACACGATGGAAAAGAAAATCGGTGAAAATATGCCGCGAAGACAAATGAGTGGGAGCTGGGGAAACGGTCATAAGAACATACCCCTCCTACACCTCAAAACCTACCCCATTTGGTTGCATACTAAAACCTGTTGTTGGGATGGGGACACTAACGTTATATTTGTTATGGAAAACAAAAAGATTAACTAAATTCCCACCCTTCACCTATAGCGGTTAGTACGGTATGAAGTGGTAAAATTTAAAATAAATTGATAAATAATAATATACGATATTACTGTATATGCTTAAATATATAAAATGATACTAATGGATCACAAATCACAATATAAGCAAATTAACATTTCAACACAAACAAAATGTGTCTGTACACACACATTTATGCATTAACAAATGCACATCCACACTATTGCAGGAAGGCAGTGTGTTTATATATGCATGCATGTGCACATACATGCATAATACTACAGACATACATGCATCCATCAGGAACTATTTAGAGCGACATTCTTTCTGTTCAAATTTAAAGGTAGGAACTTCAAATAGGAAGTCCACTCTATTAAAGCCGAACCACATTATGCCGAGTGTTTAAAAAAGCAAAACCAATTGAATGACCGAAGTATCCGATAAGATTTGCAATAGATTTGGGGATAAACATTAGGGTAGTTTATTGTAGATAGTGGAACAAAGATACAGCCTCCAATTCGAAAGAAAGGCCAACTCTTCCAACTAAACTAGGGTTCTACACTAATCTCTATTAATTCTATCCAAAATCAACAAAAGAAACTAATTACCCTAGCCCCTCATTTACATGATAAACTTATTTCACTATAATTAAGAAAATGCCTATGGTTTTCAAAATTACAGATCTATCACTGGTTTGGCCACCCCTTGCCCTTGCTATTGTACTGTCCATTGCCCTTGCTGCTTTTTCGCCACTTACCCTAGCTTTTGCCGTCGCCTCCTAAGGTTATGATACTATCATTACTCCCCCCAAAGAACCAATTTTCCCTTAAGGTGGAATTTTGAAATACATTGGGGAGGGGGGCTACTCCAAGTGTGGGTGCTCGCCCCCTAACGGATCTTCCTTCTTAGCTGCTATGCCCTCGCCTTCATCACCATTGATAATCAAAATCTGGAGAGTGCGATCCTAGCAACGATGTCCCGAGCCAACTTCTCATCACATCGAAAATATAATCCCTTGACCCGTTCATTTTGGATCTCTGTCTTTGTGAGGCACTTGAACTTGTTGTCGGGTCGGGGCTCGCTGTTCTTGACTTGATTTGTCTGAACCCATCCTGGCTGGGACTTCTGTTGTAGTATCCTGTAGAGGGCAATCAATACTAGAAGGGGGTTGAATAGTGTTGCTGAAAAACAATATCTTAATAATTTTTTTAGTAAAGACTAAATCTCATGCGGATGTTACTCCACTATGTACTTAATCAACTACTCGATATTACTTGCAATAGAATGAAAAAGTGCAACAAAAATTAAACAACTCAGCAAGTAATAAGAGATGAGATATGAGAGACAATACCAATCGCAAACACAGAGAGATTTATACTGGTTCACTTACCCCCGGCTACCTTTAGTATCAAGCCAACTGACTTGGATTTCCACTATCCAACTCTCAAGCGAGAGCTACATTGCCTCAAATTATAGGGCTTCTTTCAACCGCGCATCTTCTCCAATAAGAGGGCTTCTACAACCAACCAACAAAATAACCTCACCAAGTGAGGACATCACGCATGAGCCTTTCCACAATACAACACGAGCTTAACACCACATCCTTGTGTGGGTTTACAAATCACCAAGCAATTTACGACAAAGAACTTACTACATTATCATTGTTTTGATGGAGTACAATGTTCTTATAGCCAAAATTGAAGCTTTTGTGAAGTGAATGTGGCTAAGAAAAACTCTTTTGATCTCAATAATTTTAAAAATAAAAACAATGGAGATCAAATAAAAAATTGATTCAATTTCAAAATAATAGAGATGACTATCTATGAGATTGAAATTAATATTAGCAAGTTAACAAAAATGCTTAAAAGTTTTAAAAAAAACTTTGAAAATAATTTGCCTTGAAAAAAATGGAGTGCTAAGAGAGTTTTAAAATAACTGCAAAATTCTTAGAAACTGTTTAATGATTCTTGTGAAACTTATACACCATCTCTTTATAAATAGAGGAGTGTCTTACATAAAACAGCTTCCCAAAATCGTCTCCCAGCAAATAGAAATGGACAAGATTACGTCAATCAAGGAAGCAATCAATTTTCGATCATTGGGGCTTGAGAGTTGACTCAGGCACATCAGGGAGTCGACTCCTGAGTTTGGGGTCGACTCTCCTGGAAACATGAGTCGACTACTGTCAACTTCCAATAAGTCACTAGAGCAGGTGACAGAGAGCTAGTTGACTACTAGTCAAAGACTAGTCGACCTAGTCACTAATCGACTAGTATATAGGCACGGGTTGACTAGTCAGGCTCAGTTGACTTCAGAACTTGTTGAAACTCAACTGATATCTTGGCATGCCTAAGATATGGTATGATACATCATGGGTTGGCTCTAGAACTAATGAAAATGAGTTTTTGAAAGAGTTTAAAACATTTTAAAACATTTAAAGTCATTTTCCTAAGTGTGTGTGCAAGCTTCAAATAGTGGCTTTAACAGTCTAAGATAAGTATAAAAATATAAAATACATCACTCAAACTACTATGATTCTTGATGCATTTTCCTTGGCTTTTGACTTGGCTTGAGAAGCTTTGCACTCGACAAATCCTTGGATGAGCTTCAAGTCTTCATCGTTGAGCTCCAATCCAATTTGCTCTCCATTCATCAAGCTTTAACTTCATGTCATAATTGTATTTGAGCTTGAGTTTACTATTGTTGATTTTGATTCCTACGCTCACAAATCATTTCATAAAACATCATTAATAACACTGATTGTTTGCTTGTCATCAAAAAACCTAGCGGTGAGGCAATAACCAACATTCTTTACCTCCATTGCAGCAATAGTGTGGGATGTGGCCACGTTTAATGCTCCCCTGACAGCCCGCTCTGTAGTGTTTCTGTCCTCAACCATCTTAGCCAGCTATATCGTCTCTCCTAGCCGCATCAACATTAGTAGACGTAGCTCTGCTCGGATATTTGTTTTAAGTCCTTGCATAAAATTTCCTACCAGAAACTGTTTCAAACATTGTTCTTACTCGGCCTGAAAGAAACTCAGACATTTTCCTATATTTCCGGATCGTTTTCTCTTGCTTGAGTGCAAGAAGCTGCTCATGTAGATCACTGCCTTGCGTATCACGAAAACAGGCCAATATGCAATCCTTAAACTTCTCCCACGAGTGAACATGCTATTTCTGCTCCCTCCATTGGAACCAAGCCAATTCCTTTCCTTCAAAACATAGACCCGTCGACGTTATTTTCCATTCCTCTGTCAGACGGTTCATGGCAAAGTACCTCTTTGTACGGTAAACCCATCCATGTACGGTAAATCCATCCATGAAGGCCATCCCTCTTGAAAATTGGTATCTTCAGCTTTTAGATCCTGTTGTCAACGCCAAAATGCATTGTCTTGCTCTTCAACTGGGTTTTCCGTAGTGGAACTGCTGAAATGCATTCTGTTGTGTAGCTTGTAACCTTTAATTTTCCCAAACGGGACTCCTGCTACGCTGTTGTCTCTCCATACATCGTCAAACCAATCTGGGTCTTCACCACTATCATTAAAGCCCGATAGGTGTCACAGATATTGTTGAAGCCCATAAAAGTGCCGCCACCCACTGGGGCATGTCATCATTCCCCAGTGGGCCCCCACCTGAACCCCATGAGTCACGAGGCCACTGGTAGCGTGCCTAGGGGTCGCCGGGCCTAAGGCGATCTACCCAGGGGTCGTCGGCCCCCGGATTACCTGACTAGGGGCCGCGGGGCCCCTGGGCAGCCTGCCCCAGGGCTGCTGCCCCTGGGGGTTGATGCAGGCTCGGGTGACCTGTCCTTTGTCCTTGTTCGCTCGCCCCTTGATCGGGGCCGTGTTCTCAGCCCATGTGCTCCAGTCGTCGCTAGGATGGATCTCCTGGAAGGTGATGACTTTTCTCTTATCCTTGTTAAAAGACATTGCCTTTTGCATCTGCTCTTCGCTGATGTCTTTGTCTTTGTTCAGATTTGTCTTTGTAGTCCATCTCAGTCGAAGGGTGCCTATTCAACTCTGATATTTGTTTTATTAGAGTTTCCATCGACGATTTCATCAAGGATTCCATCGACGATTTCATCTATGTTTTCATTGACGAAAATCTTTCCTCCATCGATTTCTGAAGGCCCTCAACTTTGCTTTCAAGTTTCTCCTCCAAAGCTTCAATTTTTCTTGTCACCATCAGGATCAGGATTGGTCGCTCTGATTCCAATTGGTAAGATTTGCAATAGATTTGGGGGTAAAAATTATTGTTTTTATTGATAGACAGTGGAACTAATAAAGATACGGCCTCCAATTCGAGAGGAATACCAACTCTCCTAAATAAACTAGGGTTCTACATTAATCTCCACTAATTTTCGCGAAAATCAACATAAGAAACTAATTACCCTTGCCCCACATATATAATAAACTGATTTCATCATAATTACAAAAATGCCTCCGTTGCCCAATATTACAGACTGCCATTGGTTTGGCCGCTGTTGCCCTAGCTGTTTGGCCGCCCTTGCCGGAGCTTCTACTGCCTCCTAAGATTATGATCCCATCAGTATCATTGCCAAGCATAACACAAAGTGGGCAGTCAAAAAGCATAACACAAAGTGGGCAGTCAAATTGATAGCACGATGCTAAAATCTATAGTTCAGTATATTAGGTGTACACATTCTTGTGGCAAACCTTTAATTATTATCTAAACATTGAAAACCGTTATGAATCTGTAAGATTTCAGATTATCTTGGCTATTAAATTGACCGACTTACTATACTTGACACTCTTTTTGTTCCTATTTGTTGCATTGGCAAAAAAGATCCAAGCCAGGGTAATTTTTGGTTCTTTTTTTTTGTTCTTAGGCACTTTAAAGAATGTTAATTGATTTTGGCATGGAAATTAAATTTGATTTTCCTCTCAACATCATTTTGCATGTAATGGTTTGCTTCTAAATCCTTTTTGAAGGAGGCAGGCCTATTTATGCATATTCATTAGAATTAGCTTACGATGAATCCTGTTATTTGATAGCAGAATTGTATTATGTAGTTTAAAATTTCGTTGTCAATAGACACATTTTTGCATAATTAAAGACAATCAAATTGATCAAAAGCATAAAATTCAGGGTAACGCTTCCATATGTTATAAGTAGAAACAGATTATACCTGAAGAGATTATTGGTATGAATAATGCGAAGTAAGTCAGGCTGAAATCACTTTAAATATGTCAATGACGTAGGAAAGAAGAGGGAAATTTCGGTAGTGAATTTGGGGATAGAAGAAAATTAAGAATTTGATAAATTTCATGTTTCATATATGAGAATATGATGATCAAGACCCCACAAAACTCGCACGTGGAGTTTTTTGAACCTCACGCTTTAGTAATCAAGCTCACTTTTGCACTCCAATGCACATGGTTTATATTTAAGAGACACAGTTTGCATCACATTTTTTAAAATCTATTCAACTCTAGAAAATAAAATAATTTAAGGTCTTTATATAAGCTGACACTTTGACTCTTATCCTAACACATCTGATGTGTGACTAAAAGATGAAAATAACTTATGGATTCAAATTAACTGAAGGACTTAAAAGGACTGATAGGAATTTCTAGGATTTGGTAGAATAAAAATCTCGAATTGAGGCCAACTATCATTATATTCATCTAATTATTTATAAAAATATTATTTTTATAAATAATAAGAGGAACATAATTATTATTCCTCTAATTATTTATAAAAATCTTATTTTTATAAATAATAAGAGTAATATAATGATAGCTGGCCTCAATTCGAGAGGATGACCGCTCTTCTAGCTTTTGATTCCGAGATAAAAGCATAACTCTCTCAAGATCTAGTCTAATCTACTCCTGATATCTTCTCTTCTTAATAATCTTCTCCAAACTCAACATAAGAAAAATAGCCCTAGTCCCCTCATATATATAATGGACTAATTTTGTCTAGAATTACAAAATATCCCCCAATGCCTAAAATTACAAGTTTGCCACCCGCATCCCAATTTTAACATTACTATACCCCAAATAACCATCTTTTTCTCAAGGTGATGTCATGAAATCCGTGATTACGGAACTCCAGATGTGGATGCTGGTCCTCTCCTGGCTCTTCCTATCTAGCTCCTGCACCTTCACACTCTTCGACGACCAATACCTATTAAGTACGATCTCGGCAATAATGTCCCTGCCCGAACCCTTGCCACATCGGAAGCATAATTCTTTGTATAATACTCCTTATTTTCGTGTAAAGATTCTAGAAATTAAATTACAAAATTATTTTCATTTTAATCCCCTTCACTTCTTCCTCTCTTCTTTGATTTTTTTCTTCTCTTTTTATTTTTACTCTGTTCCCCTTGACCCAAGCCCCAAGCCCAACACGCCTAGCCCACACACCCCTTCCCTCATCTTTTCTCTCTTTCTTTTCTTCCCCCAAAAACCCAAGCCCCAAGCACAACACGCCTAGCCCACACACCCTTCCCTCATCTTTTCTCTCTTTCTTTTCTTCCCCCAAAAACCCAAACCCCAGCAAAGCCCGCAAGCCCCCAACCCAACTCCCCTATCTTCTACTCCATTCTCTATTTTTAACCCAAAGCCCAACCAAGCCTAGCCCAAGTCACTCTTTTCTATCTCATCTCTTTATTTTCACGAGCCCAACCCCAACTCAACCCCAACCCCAACACACCAATCTATATCTCTCTTTTTCTCGGCGAGACCCACGTGCCCCGACCCCCTTTCTTTCTTTGTCAAGCGGAATCTCTTATGCTTCGCTCTGCCCATCCAGATCCATATCAATCGGCGAAAATTTCCCGCCCTATGTCCCTACACGTCGTCGCCTTAACTTCCCTAGCCCCTCCAATCACCTCTTCAACCAGAAATCGACACCAATTACTTTGATTTGGCGGAATTATAACTACTCCCTACTGTCGCCGTTAAGATGAGTCCGTTTCTCTTCCATCTTGCAGTCTATTCAAACCACTCCCCCTCCGAGGGTTTCCATGCAAAAGATTTGTGTTCTTCCTCTCTCAAAATGTTTTTCCGACTTGATTTTGGGTTTTTGACATAATTTTGGGCTAGATTTGGTTTTGTGGCTGTCTCCCTCTCGGTTGTCGCTCCTTCCCTCCACGACAAAGCCGCTGCCGCCCGACGGTTTGGTGTCATGGCTCGGGACTACGACGATCGCCGACTTGGTTTTTAGTAAATTTACATTAACTCGAAGATTTTGGTTTGGTTTCATTCTTTTCTTGCAATGACGTGTGCTAATCATGAAGGGTATTTTTCCCTTGGGTTTTGGGGCTTGGCGACGACTCCCGCCGACGCCCCTGACGCCCCCTACAGCTGCAACCCTTATGGGGTTTCCCTTGCCACGTTGACTTGCAGTTATGCTTTCTGCCCTAGTTGGTTACATCGGGGTTTGCCCTTGCAGTTGGGCTCTTTCCCATATCCTTGCTCCCGGGCTTTTGCATTGTCACGTTTCTCTTGGGCTTTTGCCTGTGCGGTTGTTATTGGGCTTTGCCCAGCCGATTTATTTTGGGTGTTGGCTATGGGTTTGTGCCTTGGTGTTGGTGTTTGGTGTGGATGTTGGCAGTGGGTTTGCTCTTTGGTGTTGGTGTTGGCAGTTGGTTTGCCCCTTGGGGTTGGTGTTGGCCATGAGCTTTGTCCCTTGGTGTTAGTGTTGGCCGTGGGTTTGCCCTTTGATGTTGGTGTTTGGTGAGGATGTTGGCTATGGGCTTTGCCCTTGGAGTTGATATTGGTTATGTGTTTTGCCCATTGATGTTGGTGTTGGATTGAGCCTTGTCACTTGATGTTGATATGGGCTTGCCCTTGGTTTTCGATATTGGCTTATCACCTGGAATATCTCCGGTCCTTACATATGCTAGATTTGTCAGGAAATTTGTCTCTTGATGATACTGGTGGTTGGAGGAATGGAAAGCATGTATAAAATGGATTTGACCCTTAAATATGATCGATGATGAGACTTCTCTGAGATCATTCCGTTGACCCTCCTATTTTAAAGTATTATGAAAATTACCTTGATGCATGCACATGAATTGGTAATATTCTCTTGGATTGGTGAGGTAAGTTTTTATTTCCCATGCATAGTTTATTGCTGGCTTAATAGTTTTGTTAGCAATTGATATCAATTTACGTATGTCATATTGTTAGACCTGTTAAATATTGATGTCACTTTACTTGGCATATCATTGGACTTGTGGGGTTTTGTTATTAGACTTCTTCTGGGTGTTGTTGGACTTAGTGTTGGGTGTTGTCGGACTTAATGTTGGGTGTTGTCGTTGGGCTTGGTGTTGGATGCTGTTGTTGGATATGACATTGGGTGTTTGATATTGGTTTGGTGTTGGACATTGGTGTTTGGTTTGGGCGATAGACTTGGGTTTGGTGTTTGGCTTTGGACTTGGGCCTTGCCTAATCGTGTTGAACTTGGTATTGAGTTTGGTTATTGGGTGTTAGTGATGTACTTGGGTGTTGGCTTTGTTAATGGTGATGGACTTGGGTGTTGGCTTTGCTAATGGTGTTGGACATGGATGATTATTAACAGATGAAATACCTATTTTGCTTGGATGTTTATTTCTTATTTTCTTCCAATATATTCTTGTTGCAGGTAGAATCCGCTTACAATGAATTTATATTGATGTGGGGGGAACCAAGAGCACGATGGTTACAAGTATTTGTGGGTGATAGCGAGGCTAATTACGAGTTGAGCACGATTTGAGATGAGGATCTCAAGGTCGTCCGTTAAACGGAGCAGGTCGCCCGCTGGTTGATGAGGGTCGCACAACTGTTGGAAGAGAACGCCGCGGGTCGCACGTCCACCGGTAGCTGGGACGAACTTCCTACAAGAAGAGCAACTCGTCAGAAAGCTGGGCCGACTGTCAGCCCGTAGCCCCTCCGATGCCTAAGTCAGTTGATGACTGATGTGAGAATGTTGGACACGAAGGACGATCTTAGAGGCAGATCGGCGCTTGCGTGGCGAACTAGTATGGAAGGCGCGAATATTTGGAGGATATTCGACCTTGAATGTAAATTGATGTATTAGGAGTTTGTTACCGATTCATCCAACCAACCCCTTTCTCGCTTGGAGGTGAGGGGGTATTTATAGGCTGCTGGAGTCGGTTGCTTTTGCTGAGCTGGCGGTGCCAAGGTGTCAGGAATCCGACCGTTGATGTCAGGGCTGAACGTGTCAGGCGTGCTTTTGTCAGGCGGTCAGAGTCGTAAATGTCAGGTGGTGCTTTTGTCAGGCTGTCTGGCGGTGAAATGGCTAGGTGCGCTTTTGTCAGAGTTGTCTGTAGTGAAACTGGCTGTGATACTAGTGGCGTGTCGTCTTCCTCTGTGGGCGGACTTCGTCTGAATGGAGAGGTAGGCGAGCTGCATCTGGGCAAGCTTCCTATGGGGCGAGCTGGTGTAGATCGTATGCGATCAACCGGATGGCTCTTCTCTTTGATTCGAATGGCGAGCTTGCCGCTCTGCTTGGACGAGCTTCCTTGAGACTCGGCGAGCTTCTCCATGCTTCGGTGAACTAGGTCTCGTTATGGAGATTCGACGGGCCATGACTTGAGCTTTGAACATGTAGGCCTAGATCGACTGGGCCGATCTTGAGGTCCTAACTATTGCCTCCGTCATTCGAGTTCGAAACGGGAAGTCCGGATCGGCTCGGATGACGCACTTCACTCTATTGGATGACAGCTGTAGCATTAAATGCGAGTCGATCGTTGAATCTCTGAAGCCATCATGACGATTCGGTAGCGGGAGATATCGAGGCGCCCCCGCCACTCGGAGCACGACACGTGTCGCGTACGGCTCTGGGGAGAAGCTGAGGCGACGCCTCCGCTACAGATCTTGCCACGTGGCACACCTTCGACGGTCGAGATCAACCGACGCCCTTTATAAAACAAGGAGAGGGGGAAACAGTGGAAGGTTCCTGCTTTCGAATTTCAAAAGGCTTCTCTTCTTCTCTTTGCTCTTCGAGAGTTCTCGCCGTTGGTCATCTCTTCGTCGGAGCTCCGTTGATCTTCTTCTTTTCTAGGTAACTTCTTGATCTATCAATGGCTTCTGGTTCTTCAGCTTTCAATCTGAACGCAGAGGGGTGCTCTAGGGAGCCTGAAAGTGGGAGTGTTGCGGCAGCGTAGGAGACGATGGTGTGGCCGGAGGAGTAGGAAGCACATCCTGCTGTTCCTTCATCGTTGACGGCGCGGGGGGAGCCTAGGAGGAGAGAGCGAGGGCTCGGATCAGGCTTCGGCAGAGCCAGGGGCACGGTTCCGACGGAGATCATGGCTATCCAGTGTAGAACGAACACCATCAATCTCCCCGAGATCCGCTCCAACTACATTCGGCCACCATGTACAGTTCGTCTTCCCGAACCCAGTGAGAGGGTTTACTCGCCAAGGGATAACGAAGTCGGAGTCTACTTCCCGACCTTCGAACTCGGCTTGTGGTTTCCGCTCAACCCTACCTCCTTCACTTGCTGAACCTCCTCGAGCTTCCCTCTTCCAACTAATGTCGGACTCAATCGGCTCAATGGTTGGCTTCGTTGTCCTCTGCACTATCAGCGGGATATGTCCGAGCATATCGCTGTTCCAGCATTACTTTGAGACGAAGAAGATGGGATGTATCATTGTGTAAGTGCAAGGAGGAGCCGACATATCATCCTTGAGATGCCGAGCGAGGTGAGAGAATGGATGGAGAGCTTTGTCTTTGTCTTTGTCTCTGTCTTTGTCTCGATGCCAGTTGACTCGTTGTTGAGGTCGAACTGGGGGGACGCTGAATCCATTAGTGAATAAAGGGGTGACCCTGGCGAGGCAAGACCTGGAGAGCTCCAAGATCTTGGAGGAGATCTCCGAAGCGATCAGGAAGCACGCGAACTTGATCAAGGGCGACCAATTCACCCAGACTTTCTGGCCCGAAGGTAGTGCAATTTTGGCGACCTTCTCCATATACGCTCACCCTGATCTTTCTTCTTTCTGCAGGTGCAGACATGATTCTCTCACGGGAGGAGTTGAGGCGGGCTAGGGAGCCGGCGACCTCGGAGCCGACGGCCAAGAAGCCTTCTGCCCAGGAGAAAGACAAAGGGTGGCGACAAAGAACTTGGCGAGAAAGTCGGGGCAGAAGAGGGACTCCAGGGTTGTTATTGGGGCCGAGAGGGGCGAGCGCGACAAGAGGGCATGTGAGACGCTTGCGACGACCGTTCATACCCGTACTGTCCATGCGGCGGCGCAGGGCGGCTCTGTTGACCTTGGCGCTGGTAAGAGAGAGGTGACGCCCCGGAGCTCGGCGACTTAGGACGCCCCTGCGGCATGGACCGACAGTGTTCCGATCGAGTGCTGGCCTTATGGATGTCCTCCTTGGGAGCAGGGGGGCCGGGGCATCCGAGCTGTGAACCAATGCTCGCCCGCTTCAAGGCGACAAAGGCCGATGTTCACGCCATCCCGAAGGAGGAACTCTTCGCGTCGAGCTACCCGGTAGGCAACATGGAGTCAGTGTTTAGTGTTTGATGAGGCCGGCGTTGCAGCTCGCCTGGCAGAGAACAGTCTGTTGCCGAGGGATCGTGTGTCCCTCGCCGGGGTTGGTCCAGAGCGCCTTTGTGATACGGCGACTTGGCACACTATGCAGGTTTGCAGCTCTCCCTTCTCCATATAGCCGGTCTTCTTTCTTCCATGGGTACTTATGTTTTCTGTTCTTCCGATAGGCTGTCGCGCCATGGTGTCCTTGCAGCGTCACACTGTCGTGAATATGCTCAAGCCGAGCCATAAGAAGACCAAGGCTGACCTCTAGACAGCCACTGGTAAGCTGCGGGCGATAGATGCCCAATTCGAGGTCGCCGGGAGGCTGCAGGATAGGGAGGACTGGCTGGAGCAGCTCCAGGGGTGGTATGCGACCCAAAAGACGGAGACCGGGAGGTTGAACAAGATCGCGGCGGGGCTGGAGTGGCAGCTTCGGGAGGAGGAGGATCGAAGGGTCGTCGCCATGAACGCCCATTCCACGGAAATGGAGGCCAAGGGGGGTGTAGATCGCCGAGCTGAAGCGACGGGTGGCAGCGTTGGGGAAGATAGGTCTGGAGGCCGAGAGGGTCGGGTCCATCCGTCGGTATCAGGAGGAGGAGTACCTCCCCATGATGAGGTCGATGAGGGCGGAGGGCGTTGAGGAAGGGCTGTAGGTGGGCTTCAGGAGGGTGGAGACGAGGTTGGGGAAGCTATACCCTACCTTGGAGGTCGACTTCTCCAAGCTGACTATGGCTTCCAATGAAAAAGAAGAGATCGATGATCAAGGGGAGACGACGCTGCGTAGTCTTCGGAGGGGGGTTGCATATGTAGGGCCGGTCTTTGGGCCATGCATAAGACCCAGTGTAGAAAGTTTAATGTAAATGCATTAACTTTAACTTCAATGAAATATACCTTATACTATTCGCCGTGTTTATCTTTTGTGCATGTGTTGCCACTTTTTGCCTTAGTGTGTATGCCCCTAACTTTCTGTATGGAAGTGGCTAAGGCCCAGGAGAAGCGGAATGTTGTGGAATCGGGGCGCCTATTGAGGGCGAAGCTCGTAAGTTTGCCCCGGAGTTTGAGAAGTCTATCGAGGGCGAAGTTCATAAGCTTGCCCCGGAGTTGAGGGATGTGAGGGTGCGAACCGTAGCTCGGTCCTTAAACCACCCGGTGCCTATCGAGGGCGAAGCTCGTAAGCTTGCTTCGGAGTTGAGGGAGGGGAGGGTGCAAGCTAATCGCTCCATATTTTACACCTTTTTTCTGCATTTTTTCACGCCATTTCGATTGCTCATATTGCGATTTTCACGAGTATTCGACGATATCGCGTTACTTTTCACTATTTCTTGTTTTTGTCGGATTTCAGGGAATATGGAGCAATCGGGAGCAAAAATGAGCTTAAATGACTTGCACATGTACCGGAGCATCGCCTATGGCCCTATCAAGAAGCTAACTGTGTTGGATGATGAGTGGAAGAAGAAAGAAATCGATAGAATCGATGAAGAGGTGAGGAGAAGAAGAGTTGACTCCAGAAACAGGCCACTCGGCCGAGTAACACAGCCCACTCGGCCGAGTAAAGAAGCGTATTCGGCCGAGTACAACTGATATAAAGAGACCCTGTGCCACAATGCACTCGGCCGAGTGGTTACATCCACTCGGCTGAGTAGAGATCGCCACTCGCCTGAGTGAGTCAGGACTTCTGAAAGAAATCAAAGCTGACTCTCTGGAATTCTGGGGAGAACATTAGAAGACCCTACTCGACCGAGTAGAGAAGTCCACTCGCTTGAGTGAAGAATCCCACTCGGCCGAGTGATGTCGATGACACGAGCGCCTAGATTTTCAGACAGCCTTCCACTATTTTGAAATCTGCTATCATTCCATTGGTCAAAGTATTTTTCTCATATTTTTTATGGATAGTAGACTTCATGACGGTTCCAACGCCGCCAAGAACGCGCCAATCAGAGGTCGAATGAAATCTGGAAAATTCCTGCAAGTTGATGCCACAGTGCTGGAATTCGCGTATCAGTGTCACTCGGCTGAGTGAAAGTGAGCTTTCCACTCGGCAGAGTGACCAGTTTTTGACAGAGTGCTGCTTTCTGGAGTTTCTGCAGGAATTCTCACTCGGCCGAGTGAGCTTTCCACTAGGCCGAGTCGCTGCCAGCCCAGAACTTAAATTACACGCGGATCTGATTTTGGGCGCGGGTTTCGGAGGATTTTTAGGGGTTATTTGCTAGGGTTTTGGGGGGCTAATTAAGAGGTTTGTAGCCGTCATTAGAGGGGAGTTCCATGATGTTTTCTTAGTGATTATTTTAGAGGTTAGGCCATGCCCTAGGTCCCCTATTGGATCTAAAAGCTTGTAATTGGATTGAAGTTCTTCATCAAAGTTAAGTATCCTTGTTCTTGTTGTTTGAATCTTTGATTTGATATCTTTTTACATGCAAGCAATGTCGTTTATTGATCTCTATATCGTTATTGCTATGCTTGAGTAGATTTGATGTTCTAGGGCATGGGGATGAACCCTATAGATCTAATTTCAAATTTGTGATGAATGAATTTCTAAGTTGCTAGAATTGCTAGGAGGTTAGGTTGTGATTGATTTATCCCGGATTGCTAGGAATTTCCATCGATTTGGGGTTTGCAAGAGATTGGATTCCTATCGATGGGAAGGTCTAGATATTCGAATTAGGTTTATAATCGAAATTCTCTAGATTTGGTTTGCAAGAGATTGGACCAATGCTAGGATTTTTATTATAAATCTATACCCATATTCGTTTGCAAGAGATGGACGAATACGAACTATCACAACCTAGATCGTAACTCGAGTTTGCACGAGAGTGGGCTCGATGAGCGATTGGACGATGATGTCGATCTTCATGCAGTGGCTTAGGTTAGGGTTTGCACGAGAGTGGGCTCTAATCTATGTTTGCTATAGACCGGCAATAGCGCGAGAGCGTGAGCTTGGTTCTACATTAAGTTGCGACTAGTTCACCTCAACACAAGTCTAGTAATATTGAGATTCACTATTTACAATGATGTATGACGATCCGTAGTGGGAATTCCCTGGCCCTAGACACTTTTATTATATTGTATTTGAATCGATATTTGACCAACATCTCTATCACCGGCACGACATCCATCACCATTGTCATTACATCATACCATACCCATCTCCACCAATAAAACATTCGTAGTCGAGTCAACCTAGGATAGATTGGAACCAACACCACCTCCTCGTGTTCGATACCCGCTCGCCACTTGACCGTGCGCTTGCGGTAAAACTACAAGTCGTTTTTCGGGTGCACATCCGGACGCAATCAAGTTTTTGGCGCCGTTGCCAGGGAGGTGTTTCCCGTTGGATGCCAATTGGTCACAATTAGGTTGATTAGACTACGAATTTTTTTTTAACAAAAGGGAATTTTCACCCCGCCGCCATTATTATCATTTCTATATTCTTTTGTGCCACTGATATTTTTCTCCAGGTATTTATCTTTGTTGATCAGGTGCTACGGATTATACTACGTGGACCACAGATTTTGATCGGAGTGCTCAGATGGGAGAATACTATTTTGATCAGAGTGCTCAGATGGGAGAATACTATTATGATCAGAGTGCTCAGATGGGAGAATACTATTTTGATCAGAGTGCTCAGACAGGAGAATACTTTTTTGATTAAATGCATGCACACCAAGTTGAAATACAAGCCAGGCTTGATAAGGGCGACCTTCAATTGAAATGGGTGAAGAGGGAACTTGAAATGAATGCGCTCATGCTTAAGGTTGCAGGGATTTCCAAAGAAATCAGTTCTGCTTCTTCATATTATGGCTAAGAAACATCTCTAGACATGCTACCAGAGCCAGAATGTACCGTGGTCGATCTCACATCCTACGATACATCTATTGCATATGAAGAGTGGAGGAAGCAGAAATTGAGTCATATGCGCAGCCAGAGGAGGACACATTTCAGAGATTATTGGAGGGCCTCTTGGAGTCAGTGAGGTTCGCCGGTTCAGAGAGCATTACAGTAGGTGATGCATTTGATCTACGATTTGCAGATTTTGTTATGAACCGTGTTTCAGCTGCAGGAACAATTGAGGAGGACATCCATGTCAGTCTTGAGGGGGATAGACTATATTTTTGGATTGCTTGCGGGCATTCCCCTCCATGTGATACATCCCCACAAGTTGACACACATGAGCATCCATCATCACCATTCCAGAGAGAGCCTACTTTGATAGTTGATGAGAAGGCAAAAGAGCACACTGTCGAGCCAGAGCATATAGACGAGGAGGCCTCACATGCGGAGCCAGAGCATGCTTTTAAGAAGGCCTTACATATAGAGCCAGAACTTATCACCGAGAAGGTCGTACATCGGGATGAGGACACATCCATTCATAAGAATCCCGAGCACTACCCTCCTTCATTGGAGCTCCCGCAGCCACCTCATCCTTCCACTGACGCTGAGGACTATCCTGCAGAGCTTACTGCTCCCACTCAGGGAGATATTTTTACACATCCCATTTCTGAATCATGTATTCCATTTGATATTTACTTCGATTCAGATATTTTTGACACGTCGTACCTTTTGCAGTGCATGTACGATTATGGATCGGAGGTATGCTTGGACGTGTCACAGTTTGACGAGCCTATCGAGGATGTCCACACCTATGATCCAGAATTACCTGAGCAGCTGAGAGAGGACACAACGGAGACAACTATCACATCACCGGAGGATATTGGATTATTTCCAGGGAAGTATCGTCCACCATTATTTATTCCATATATTTCTATAGACTATCCTCTTCGGGATACTTTTATTATGAGGGTGAATTTTTTGCAGCGAACTGATGCATCCTATTCTCTGCAGGGTACATGTGGAGTCCTTGTGGGAATGCTGGAGGATGCATTGCTGGAGTTTGCTGGTGTTCGTGGACATATGCGCCTGGCGGAGCCACAGAAAGAGCAATTGGAGCAGTTGCCTGCACCGGCAAAAATACTGGATCCGCCTTTTGCTATTGGTGATATCAATCCAGTAGTTTAGCAATAGCATAAAATTTTATGCTTTCAATAAACATGAATCCTCTCGACAGCGAGAGGACCGTATAGATTTGCTTGAATAAATATCACCTCATATGACGACAACAAAATTTTTTACACCCCAAACCCATTATATATATTAATTTCCCTCTTCATATTTTGATGTGTCACATCCTTTTTGCTCACCACCCATCGAGCATTTTTTTCAAGTGCATACTCACATTCTTATTCGTTTGACTCAATCTTGCTTAGCAAAGCCGTGACATTTTTTGATCGAGTCATTTGAATAGGATTGTTTGGCATAAGCTTGGGGGAAAGCACTCTCATGCATCATTGCATGTGCATGTAGTTGCATTAGGATTTCATGTCATTCATTTCATCATTTTTCATTCACCCCCTTATTATTATCATTGTCCCTCATATTCTTCCATTATGATCACATTGAGAACAATGTGAAGTATAAGCTTGGGGGAGTGCATTTCCATGCCATTTAGATGCATTAGTTGCATTTTTACTTTATTTTAGGGTTTTTAAAATTTTTTCAAAATTTTTGCATCATCTTTTTGATTTTTCCATCTTATGTTCCTTTTATGTGTGTTCATGCATCATGTTGTGTGATTGTTTTCTTTCTTTTCTTTCCTCTCTTTTATTTTTATATCTTTATTTTATGTTCCTCCTTTTGCTAGATTTGTTCCTTATGATGATATATCTTATTGCTTTAGTAGCCATCACGATGCTTATTATTCCATGCCATGCTACTTAGAGTATTCCATAGTCTTGCTATTCAAATGTGCTTGCAAATCAATTTCTCTTGATGATTCCTCTATATGAATGCATGATATTAATTGAAGTTGAATGTATGGATTAGTGTTTAGTATGTTTTTGTTGGAAGTGCACCAAGATTCACACATCAATTGTATAACGGAAGCATCTGCCTTATTGTCTTATTCGCCTCCTGTTGCATGCTTGATATGATTGTGCGCTTTACTGCTTGACTTCACTTTTTATTGAGATGATTGAGAATATCCATGCTTACATATGAGTTTTAGTTGAAGTATTATTTTATTGAACCGTTCGTGCACATCTTAGAGTTACATTATTTCTTTCTCCACATATATCTTTTTATTCTCTACATGTTACTTGAGTTCACCTCCTAAAGCTACTTATATCGCATCTATTTCCCAAAAATCCCTACAAAAGAAAAAGTTAGATCTAAAAAGTCCAAAAGCCAAAAAGGAGCCAAAATCCAAAAATACAAATCTTATAGCTCCTACAAAATCCAAAAGAAAAAAATGAGAAACAAAAAGTTCAAAAAGAAAAAGAAAAATATTTCTCTATCTCATTATTGGAGCCACAAAATACTTGGGAAAACCCAAGGCAAGAATCCCATTTTCCACTATCATATTCCTTTAGATGCGATACCTCAAGCTAAGCTGGGGGGAGGGTGAATTCACTTGACCATATGGGTGAGTGCGACATTAGAGTGGAGAGGTGCACGAATGGGGAAGTTTGATAATACTGAGACTTAGCGAATTACTTTAGCAGGGAGATTTCTTATGAATTGATATGAAAATGTGAATGACATGTCTCTTATTCCATTCTCTATTGCATGCTTGGTGTGATTCTTATATGCTTCTATTATAACTCTTGATTGAAAAGTGCATCGCCAACATTTGTATATTAGATTCTATGAAATGCGTGATGTGGATATGAATTGATTGTATGAATTTAGAGAGTCCCTTTTGTTGTTCTTAAAAGCTTTCAAGTATCATGTCTAAGTAAGATTTGAAATCCTTATAGCATGTGATTCGTATTTTTCAAGTTATCGTGATGTGTAGCTTATGGCTTGAGATTTGAGAGAATAATCTAGCGACCCCTTCCACCTCGTGTTCTTTCTTTTTCATTTCATTTTCTTTGTTTTCATCTCCCGAGTTCGTCTCTCTATTTAGCTTCCTCGAGGACGAGTAAGAGGTAAGCTTGGGGGATTTTGATCGCTCCATATTTTACACCTTTTTTCTGCATGTTTTCATGCCATTTCAATTGCTCATATTGCGATTTTCATGAATATTCTACGATATCACGTTACTTTTCACTATTTCTTGTTTTTGTCGGATTTCAGGGAATATGGAGCTTTCAGGAGCAAAAATGAGCTTAAAGGACTTGCACATGTACCGGAGCATCGCTTATGGCCCTATCAAGAAGCTAACTGTGTTGGATGATGAGTGGAAGAAGAAGGAAATCGATAGAATCGATGAAGAGGCGAGGAGAAGAAGAGTTGACTCCAGAAACAGGCGACTCGGCCGAGTAACACATCCCACTCGGCCGAGTGAAGAAGCGTATTCGGCCGAGTACAACTGATACGAAGAGACCCTGTGCCACAATGCACTCGGCCGAGTGGTTACATCCACTCGGCCGAGTAGAGATCGCCACTCGCCCGAGTGAGTCAGGACTTCTGAAAGAAATCAAAGCCGACT
Organism: Scilla litardierei; assembly: GCA_030789695.1. Classification (NCBI taxonomy): domain Eukaryota; kingdom Viridiplantae; phylum Streptophyta; class Magnoliopsida; order Asparagales; family Asparagaceae; genus Scilla; species Scilla litardierei. The sequence goes on along the minus strand of CM061133.1, from coordinate 61,959,088 downwards.
CTCTGGAATTCTGGGGAGAACATTAGAAGACCCTACTCGACCGAGTAGAGAAGTCCACTTGCCCGAGTGAAGAATCCCACTCGGCCGAGTGATGCCGATGGCACGAGCGCCCAGATTTTCAGACAGCCTTCCACTATTTTGAAATCTGCTATCATTCCATTGGTCAAAGTATTTTTCTCATATTTTTTATGGATAGTAGACTTCATGACGGTTCCAACGCCGCTAAGAACGCGCCAATCGGAGGTCGGATGAAATCTGGAGAATTTCTGCAAGTTGATGCCGCAGTGCTGAAATTCGCGTATCAGTGTCACTCGGCCGAGTGACACTTTCACTCGGCCGAGTGAGCTTTCTACTTGGCCGAGTGACCAATTTTTGACAGTTTTTGACAGAGTGCTGTTTTCTGGAGTTTCTGCATGAATTCTCACTCGGCCGAGTGAGCTTTCCACTCTGCCGAGTCGCTGCCAGCCCAAAACTTAAATTACACGCGGATCTGATTTTGGGCGCGGGTTTCGGAGGATTTTTAGGGGTTATTTGCTAGGGTTTTGGGGGGCTATTTAAGAGGTTTGTAGCCGTCATTAGAGGGGAGTTCCATGATGTTTTCTTAGTGATTATTTTAGAGGTTAGGCCATGCCCTAGGTCCCCTATTGGATCTAAAAGCTTGTAATTGGATTGAAGTTCTTCATCAAAGCTAAGTATCCTTGTTCTTGTTGTTTGAATCTTTGATTTGATATCTTTTTACATGCAAGCAATGTCGTTTATTGATCTCTATATCGTTATTGCTATGCTTGAGTAGATTTGATGTTCTAGGGCATGGGGATGAACCCTATGGATCTAATTTGAAATTTGTGATGAATGAATTTCTAAGTTGCTAAAATTGCTAGGAGGTTACGGTGTGATTGATTTATCACGGATTGCTAGGAATTTCCATCGATTTGGGGTTTGCAAGAGATTGGATTCCTATCGATGGGAAATCCTAGATATTCGAATTAGGTTTATAATCGAAATTCTCTCGACTTGGTTTGCAAGAGATTGGACCAAAGCTAGGATTTTTATTATAAATCTATATCCATATTCGTTTGCAAGAGATTGGACGAATACGAACTATCACAACCTAGATCATAACTCGAGTTTGCACGAGAGTGGGCTCGAGGAGCGATTGGACGATAATGTCGATTTTCATGCTAGTGGCTTAGGTTAGGGTTTGCACGAGAGTGGGCTCTAATCTAGGTTTGCTATAGACCGGCAATAGCGAGAGAGCGTGAGCTTGGTTCTACATTAAGTTGCGACTAGTTCACCTCAACACAAGTCTAGTAATATTGAGATTCACTATTTACAATGATGTATGACGATCCGTAGTGGGAATTCCCTGGCCATGGACACTTTTATTATATTGTATTTGAATCGATATTTGACCAACATCTCTATCACCGACACCGACATCCATCACCATTGTCATTACATCATACCATACCCATCTCCACCAATACAACATTCGTAGTCGAGCCAACCTAGGATAGATTGGAACCAACATCACCTTCTCGTGTTCGATACCCGCTCACCACTTGATCGTGCACTTGCGGTAAAACTACAAGTCGTTTTTCGGGTGCACATCCGGACGTGATCACAAGCCGTAGCTCGGTCCTTAACCCACCCGACGCCTATCGAGAGCAAAGCTCGTAAGCTTGCCCCGAAGTTGAGGGAGGGGAGGGTGCAAGCCGTCGATCGTTTCTTAACCCACCAGCGACACTATCGAGGGCGAAGCTGTTAAGCTTGCCCCGGAGATGAGGGAGGGGAGGGTGTGAGCTGTCGCTCGTTCCTTAACCCACTGTCGATCTATCGAGGGCGAAGCTCGTCAGCCTGCCCCGGAGTTGAGGGAGAGGAGGGTGCGAGCCGTAGCTCGGTCCTTAACCCACCCGGCGCCTATCGAGGACAGCTCGTAAGCTTGTCCCGGAGTTGAGGGAGGGGAGCGAGCCGTCGCTCGTTTCTTAACCCACCGGCGACACTATCGAAGGCGAAGCTGTCAAGCGTGCCCTGAAGTTGAAGGAGGGGAGGGTGCGAGCCGTAACTCGTTACTTAACCCACCGGCGATCTATCGAGGGCAAAGCTCATCAGCCTGCCCCGGAGTTGAGGGAGGGAAGGGTGCGAGCCATAGCTCGGTCCTTAATACACCCGGCGCCTATCGATAGCGAAGCTCGTAAGCTTGCCCCGGAGTTGAGGGAGGGGAGGGTGCAAGCCGTAGCTCGGTCCTTAACCCACCTGGCGCCTATCGATGACGAAGCTCGTAAGCTTGCCCCGGAGTTGAGGGATAGGAGGGTGCGAGCCGTCGCTCGTTCCTTAACCCACCGGCGACATTATCGAGGGCGAAGCTGTCAAGCTTGCTCCGGAGTTGAGGGAGTGAAGGGTGCGAGCCGTAACTTGTTCTTTAACCCACCGGCGATCTATCGAGGGCAAAGCTCGTCAGTCTGTCCCGGAGTTTGAGAATATTTGAGGGGAGCTGAAATTTTCAAATGGAGATGACAATATTTGAGAGTTTGCATAGTAAATGATAGTTATATGTACAAAGCTATTGATAACTGAGTAAATGTTCATCATTCCTGGGGCTAGCTAGCTTGCCGCCTTCCGTGGTTGATTGCCAAAGTCCTGATTGTTGCCGAGTTTGACCAGCTGGGCTTACGCAGGCGCTTGTGTTTGGTGGAGCTGACGTAGCAGCTCCGAGACAGTCTTTGGCTCCTTCGTGCTTGTCCAACCCCCTGCGAAGTCCGGAACTTGATCATTTGGTACAAGAGTGAGGGGAGAGCTTAATAGCGGTCATGTAAGGCTGCCCGATGATGCCGTTGGACGCCGACGCGATGTCGACGACAACGAATTGTGTCATGTGAGTGATGATTCTCGGCTCTTCCCCCAAAGATATCGGCATGGTGATGACTCCGATGATGGGAACCGAGTGGCCGGTTAAGCCGACAATCGGACCCGTGCATGGCCTCAGATCTGCTTGCCTCAGCCCCATCTTCTCGACCGTCGACATATGAGCTCCCGATGTCGATCAAGAGAGGGTTGACTATGGCCGTTCCAATCTGGGCTTCGATGACGATGGCGTCATCATATGTTAGTTCGACCCCTCTAAGTCGTCATTTGAGAATGAGATAGGAGGATGGGCTACTCTTCTCTGCTTTGCTTCGTCGCTTACACCCGTCGTCATCACTTGTTGAGCATACGCCTTTCTGGCCGAGGTTGACGTGCCACCTGAGGATGGCCCACCGCATATCACATCTATGCACATGACTACTCTGGGCTGGCGAGGGACGTCTTGCTCGGCATTCTGGGGTTGGTTCGACCGCTGCGCTACCGGGGGCGCTCTCTCATCGCGAGCCTGTCTCCTCCCCTCAACGAAGCCTTGGAGATGGCCCGCCTGGATCAGCCGTTCGATATCACTCTTCAGAGTAAAACACTCGTCGGTATCATGACCGTGAACACGGTGATACCGACAGTATTTTTGCTGATTCCTCGTGGTTAGGATCGTCCTCTTCTTCTGAGGCGGGTCTCGGAGAAGTCTGGCTCTCGTTGCTGCGGCCAATACTTCGATCATGAGGGCGTTGAGCTGCGTGTACTGGGCCTGGTGCCGCCCTTCGGGCCTGCTCACCGCCGGCAGGGGCTCTCTAGGTGTGGCGAACCATCGCGCTGGTCCGGGGCGATCTTGTGGTCGATGGCCTCCTTGGTTGCGCCTCTGGTTGCCGAGTTGGTCGCGCCCTTTGTGACGGTCTTTTTGCCTTGATAGAAAATCGGGCCATCGCTCGTTGCGGGATGTCCCAACTGGGGCGGCCACCTTCTTCACTCCCAGAGCATCCTCGTTCAGCATGAACCTCTCCGCCCAGGAGAAGAGTGCATCCAGATCGACGGGCGGATCTTGAAGGAGCGACTTGTGCAGGCTCCGATTGGTCAGCCCTTTTTTGAAGGCCGCCATGGCGAGCTCGTCTCCGCAGCACGCCACGCCAAGTCTCTCCTCCTGGAAACGATGCAAAAACTTTCGGATCGTTTCTCCTTCTTTCTGGACTATCGAAAATAGATAGTCTGCTGGTTTCTTCCTCATCCGTCCCGTCTTGAAATGCTAGCATAACTTGTGGGATAGGTCGTCGAAGACTTCGACGGAGCGGACGGGCAAGCCGTCGTACCACTCTAATGCCGACATCTTCAGAGTCATTTGGAAGCCTCGGCACATGAGTGGGTCATCTGCACATTGAATCTCTATTGCCCCTCTGTACCGCTGCACGTGTTCGAGGGGATCGCCCGTGCCATCATACAGTTCAAGCTGAGGAAGCTTGATTACAAGGTATCAGGGCCACAGTTACTTGTCTGGCCAGGAGGTTAGCCACTTCTGGGTGAGTTGGTCGCGCAGGCGTCCTGAGAGGGCGCGAAGGCAATTTTCGGGGGTTGATACAGCCGTCTCGACCGCCTCATCCATCACTGGAGTCGCCAGATGAGCCTCGGCGCTCAGCGGCGTCCCTTCCCCGCCTCAGGGGAGTCCTGCTCCGATCGCGGCTTCGGCGTCGACGATCGTCGCGCCTGGGAGATTGGCGGGCCGACCTGCAGATGCTCTCTCCGCTTGGCAAGATATCTATCGGCGGAGGGCTACGAGCTTGCCATCGGTTCAGTGTTGACTCCTCCGGGATCCTGCGGCTCTCATTCCGGAGCCTCTCTCGTGCGACTATGATGAATCACAACTGTCGACGTGCAATTTCTTCATCGACCCATATTTGTTGAGCGGCGGCCTCCGCCTCTGTCAAGTTGCCTCGGTTGAACATCAGCTTCTTCCTCGAGACGCCTCTGACGAGCGGCCTCCATTTCCGCATCGAGATGTCTCTGCTGGGCCGCTATCTCTTCATTGAGCCCCCTCCATCGGGCGGCTTCTTCTTCTTCGATCTGGGGATGAAGGCTGCGCCTCACGTTCAAGGGTGTAGGGGGGATGGTGGACGTCCCAGCCCCACCCGCGCCCCAATCATTCATCTTTGTAAAGGCTTCAAAGCCTTGGTGAACAGCACGGGCCGAGGCGTGAATAACCTACGTCGTCCCCTCAGGGGGTACATCTGCTAGGAAAGTTCATCCGAGAGGCCATAGCTCGTCCTCCATGGGCTGTTTGCCCCTGTTAGGACTGGGATTGATAGGTATGGGATTAGACATGGGTGTGAACCTAAGTTTCCACAGACGACACCAATTATTACGGGGTAGAATCTGCTCACAATGAATTTATATTGATGCGGGAGGAACCAAAGGCACGATGATTACAAGTATTTGGGGGTGATGGCGAGGCTAATCATGAGTTGATGATGATTTGAAGATGAGGATCTCAAGGTTGTCCGTCAAATAGATTAGGTTGCCCGCTGGTTCATGAGGGTCACATGACTGTTGGAGGAGAACGCTGTGGGTCGCACGCTCGCCGGCAGTTGGGGGCAAACTTCATACAAGAAGAGCAACTCGTCAGAAAGGCTGGGCCGGCTGTCAGCCAGCAGCCCCTCCAATGCCTAAGTCAGTTGATGACTGATGAGAGAATGTCGGACACGAAAAGCGATCTTAAAGGCAGATCGGTGCTTGCGTGTCGAACTATTGTAGAAGGCTCGAATATGTGGAGGATATTCGACCTTGAATGTAAATTGATGTATTAGGAGTTTGTTACCGATTCATCCAACCAACCCCTTTCTCGCTTGGAGGTGAGTGGGTATTTATAGGCTGCTGGAGTCGGTTGCTTTTGCTGAGCTGGCGGTGCCAAGGTGTTAGGGATCCGACTGTTGATGTCAGGACCGAACGTGTTAGGCGTGCTTTAGTTATGCGGTCAGAGCCGTAAATGTCAGGTGGCGCTTTTGTTAGGCTGTCTGGCGGTGAAACGGCTAGGTGCGCTTTTGTCAGACTTGTCTGTAGTGAAACTGGCTGTGATACTAGTGGCGTGTCGTCTTCCTCTGTGGACGGACTTCGTCTGGATGGAGATGTAAGCGAGTTGCATCTGGGCGAGCTTATGGGTGAGCTGGTATAGATCGTACGCGATCAACCGGAGGGCTCTTCTCTTTGATTCGGATGTCGAGCTTGCTGCTCCGCTTGGGAGAGCTTCCCTGAGACTTGGCAAGCTTCTCCATGCTTCGGTAAAGTAGGTCTCGTTGTGGAGATCGGCGGGTCATGACTTGGGTTTGAACATGTGGGCCTAGATCGACTGGGCCGATCTTGAGGTCGTAACAATTCCATAACCTCCGGATGTACTCCAAGAATAAGGGGTGGGGCCAAGGGGCAACTAGCCACTTAAGTTTTTATTAAATTATTAAAAGTAGCAGGAGGGGTGTGGGAGGGGTTCCACGGTTGAACCGAAAACCGAAACCGACGGGTCAGGGTCAATTCTTCCTTAACCGAACCTTTGAGTCCCGGTTCCCGTTTCTGAACTGGACATACAGTTTGATTCGGTTCCAATACATTTAGATTTAGGTTTGGTTTCATGGTTCGAATTGAACCGTGGTCGGGTCTAGACAAGAGCTTTCGAGGCCTTGAAGAGGACCATGACCAGTATACATGTGCTAGCTCTTTCAGACTAGTAGAGACAGATGCTTTCGGTTATGGGTTGGGTGTCGTGGTGATGCATGATCATCAGCCAATGACTTATTTTAGCCAGGTGTTGACGGCGAGGGCTCGACTCAAGTTTATTTATGAGCGCGAGTTGATGACCATTATTCTTGTAGTGTAGAAGTGAATGACCTAATTATTCAGGAGACATTTCATAGTGCTAACAGATCAGAGAAGCTTCAAATATCTGTTGGAGCAACAGATGGTTATTGAGGAGCATCAGAGGTGGATAACCAAGCTATTAAGATATGATTTTGAGAATCAGTATATTCCAGGGTTGGAGACATGGTAGCATTTGCCTTGTCCCGACGAGATGTGGATGCACAATTGACAGTTTTGTCCATTCCAGTGATACTTGACTAGAAGCCATTGTTGTGCGAGATTGAGGCTGATGAGGGGTTGGCAACGGTACGGGCTGCCTTGCTACAGTGGTTGACAGAGTATCCGGTTAATTCCTAGGATGGGCAGCGGTTGGTGTACCATGTACGCCTTGTTTTGTCGAGGGCTTCTGCTCACATCTCGATTATCTTTCAGGAGTTCCACGGTAGTGCAGTTGGGGGACAATCGTGAGTGCAGACTTACCGATGAATAATGACGAGGGTGCTATATTGGGCAATGATGACGATGGATATGAAGAGAATAGTGGCCCATTGTGATGTTTGTCAGCGTCACAAGTATCTAGCGATAGCTCCAGGAGACTACTACAGCCATTGTCTTTTCCAGAACGGGTTTAAGAGGAGGTCACGATGGACTTTATTGAGGGTTGCCTAAGTCAGATAGGCATTGAGTCATTCTTGTTGTGGTGGACCGTCCCAACAAGTATGTGTATTTTATGGCATTCTGACATCCATATACCGCAAAGACTGTATTCATTTGGGTGGTGGTGCGATTACACGGGATTTCGGAGTCCATAGTATCATATCAGGATCGAGTGTTTTCCTGAGCTATTTTGAAGGGCAGGATGCAAGGGACTGTCCTGAAACGGATCTCATCTTACCACTCACAGACTGACAGCCAGGCTGAGGTCGTCAATAGGAGTATAGAGACTTACTGCGATGTTTTATTCTCGAGGCTCTTAAATAGCGGACAAAGTAGTTGGCATGGGCTAAATACTGGTACAGCATGTATTTTCAGGCATCCGCTCAGACCATGACCTTTAAAATTTAATATGAGCGTGATCCTTCACACTTGTTACACTACGGCCACAGTATTACACTGGTGTCGCATGTTGAGCAGTACCCTCGAGAGGGACATGGTTCTAGAGGAGTTAAAGCGACACTTAGCCAGAGCCCAACAGATTATGGAGGCAAATGGTCATCAAATAGAGGTACAATTTGCAGGAAGCGACAGAGTTTACTTGAAGCTGCGACATACCGCTAGAGATTCCCGTCCCACAGGCAAAATGAGAAGCTGACGGCCTGGCAATTTGGGCCATATGAGATTGAGGCTAAGATTGGATAAATTGTCTATAAATTGAAACTACCAACGACATCAACTGTACATCCAGTTTTTCATGTCTAATAGCTTCATCAGGCTATTGGAGACCAAACACAGTCATCATCGCCACCACCTACTTTGACCGAGGACATGGATGTGATATTGGAGCCATTGGAGCTGAAGGGGTCCGTCAGGGAGACACATGGACCAAGGAGTTGTTGATCCAGTGGAAATGACTTCCTGACCATGACTCTACATAGGATACTTTCGTTGTCATCCAGCAGCAGACTTCCACCATGAGGACAATGTGGCTTTTTTGGAGGAGTAATGCTGTCATGATATTAAAAAAAATAGCAGAGGGTAGACTTACAAGGTTGTATATGAGGCCTACTCCCATATGTATATGATACCTATTTTTCTCATACACAGATGGCCATACACACACATGGCCCGTAAGTGTCTGGTATGCGTTTTTTAAATTTTATTTAATGTAGACACAGCTTGAACACGCAATGTTTTTGGATTTTTAAAGTTGGAGATAGATTTGGAGTGTCTTATACGTGTTGGCCAAGTATCGGGCAAGTGTTGGTGTCCGACAAGGACACTGCACCCATTTTGATGCCTCCATGATTCGTAGGGACAGAACTTTAAGTGCTGTGCATTATGTTTTTCTGGAGAAAAGAGATGCATATTGAATGGCATAACATGCCCCATGAGTGGCTCTTTTTCTAGCTGTAAGGGCACAACAACACAACAAAAACAACAGAAGCAATAATGGCAACACTACTAAAATCATTTTGCTAGATTGTTGGGCGATTCATGTACATAGATATCTGACCAGATTTGTGCAAATGCAACTCTCTTCATTTGTATGTGTTTCTTGACTTAACATGAATAAAGCAAGCTCAATTTTACAGTTGTATGGTGTTCAATAAAGTAGTTTTCTTAATTTCTTTTTGGAAAAATATAGGGAAAATTCACATGTGATGGTGAGCCAAATAATTTCTTAAAGAATTCAGTAATATATTTCAAATACTGACAGGAATGTTTTGCTAATGTCTTGCAGCTTATTATCAAAATTTATTTCTTTATGTAGTTTTCCCCTCAGAAAATTAGTATTACTATTACATACTTCTGAGAAACAAACCATGCATCCCTCCGTATAATTTGAATTTTAGGCCTTCCCATTTGTCTCTCGCTCCCTATAACACTTAATTGACACACACACGCACACACGCACACTCACTCTCTCTCCCCCCTCCCCCCAATGCCATTCTTTTAACTTAACCTCTTATTTTTGACCTTAGCCGAAGACTTATAATTATGAAAAAACTGTAAATATATATTTATGATTCATCCAGAACTTCTACCAAATGTTGTTTGTATTTTATGTAAATTTCTTGATTCCTGAACTTTTGACATTAACCCCACTATTTTCGGTTGGTGGACTCGTGATTGTGTTATGGGGTCTTGCAATTTGACTTCTCTGTCATTGAAAAAAGTTCTACCTCTTTTTTTCCTTTTTATTCTTGTAAATCATCGTCCCGTCTCTTGGTTAATTTCACTTCACCTTGATATTTAAGGCCTCTTTTCACCGCTGGAGTTGGTGCATTGATCCTTTATTCCATTAAAGTTGCTTGTATGTCCAGAGAAAAATTCAAAAGGCTACAAAAACTGAAAGATGATGTTAAGTACTGGGTTTCAGAGAGTTGCTTGTATGTCCAGAGAAAAAAATTCAAAAGGCTACAAAAACTGAAAGATGATGGTAATTACTGGGTTTCAGAGAGTTGGCTCCTAATGAAAGTGCTCAATTCCTCCTAGTGCCCACTTTGGTCCTGATGATACTCCATGTGAACTGCATATATATTTTGGAAATATCATTTTACTTTGAAAGGTACTTTGATCCCTTTTTGTCTTTAAATCTTTGCCCATTAATTAAACTTTTAGACTCAGTAGACATCTTCGATTTACCTGGGTAGACTGTCTTTATGTATATTCTACAATTAAATCTTCATTGTGAGATGTTTGTCCCAGCTTCTTGTAGATGTTCACTCGAATAGCCAAACTTGTGGGCAGCAAGAGGATCCCAAACAGCAAGCTACAGGAGCAAGGCAAGCGGTGGGAATAGCTGCTGCTTTTGGAACAAAGGGGGTTGATAATCAAGCAAGCTACAGAAGCAAGACAAGTGGTAGGAATAGCGGCAGCTTATGGAACAAATGGGGTTGCTAATTGAGCAAGTAGTGAGTCTAGGCAACGAGAGGTAAATAAGCTGCTCTATGGCTGATATCCTGTGTCACGTCAGATACAAACAATAGCGGCGGTTTTTTTTTGTTTTTTTTTTTGGGGGGGGGGGAGGTGGTGGTCCAATAAAACACAACGTTAGATGGAAGGTTTAAAACCTGCTCATGGTCTAGGAAAACCTCTCAAAGGTTCATTGACAAGTAGAGTTGAGGAAGTAAAGTTGAGGGACTGACATGGTTTGTGATAGGAAAATCTAGGGTTTACGAAGAGAAATTTCAGATTTGTATTGGTAGGAAAATATTGTATGATACAATTGATTTCATTCGAGAGGAAATCACTCTACCAGCCTTAATCTAGGAGACAAGGCTTAATCTCTCTTCTTTAGGGTTCTACTCTCTACTCCTATGGTTTTCTTCTCAATTCTTTCATGGAAAATCTCTCTTATCTCCTCAAATACATATATAGGACAGATTTGTCCACAATTACAAACAACCCCACTGAAAACCCCAAAATTCCAAAAATGCCCAAAACTTTACAAAAACTCCCCCGAGCTAGTTGGTCACTCCATGCTCCGCTCTGTGCCGCCTCCTTTGATATGTTATGATCTCATCATCACTTCCATCAAAAGATCTACATTGTCCTCAAGGTTGATGTTAAGAAATCGCTGCGCAATAACTCCAAATGACTCTCCAAGTGGTCTCGTGGTCCGGAAGGCCCTTCCACTGGATCAACACCTCTCGCATCCCTGTGCCTCCTGCAGACCCCCTTCAGCTTTGTCGGCTCCAAAGCCACCTCCATCTCATCGATCAGTGTTATTGGTAACGAATTGGAAGGGGTGTCGTCCCCAATGACTTGGCGAAGCTACGCTACATGGAAAACATGATGTATGACAGACTCCGATGGCAGCTTTAACTTGTAGGCGCCGAACTTAGCCTTTATCTCATAAGGCCTGTAGTAGCGAGACGACAACTTCTCGTTTCTTTCGTGCACCAACGAGCGCTGTCGGTAGGGCCGCAGCTTAAAATATACCATGTCCACTATTGCTAAATGCACCTCACGCTTGTGTCTATTGGCATATTCTTCATGATTAATTGGGCTCTCGTTAGGTGGCGTTTCAACTCCAGCACTCTGTCCATCTCCTCCAAATACTACTCCACCTATGAAACTGGTGAACTGTGGCCGTAGTGAAGTAGATGTGGAGGGTCACATCCATATATGACTCTAAAGGGCATGGTTTGAGCGGCCGTGTGGCAAGAGGTGTTGTACCAATATTCTGTCCAAGCTAGCCACGTCGCCCATTGCTTCGGAGCCTCAGATACAAAACAACACAAGTCTTTATGCTCCTGTTGACGACCTCAGTCTGGCTGTCTGTCTGGGGATATGTACTGCTCCTCTTCAAGACTGTTCCCTGCATCCTGAATAGCTCCTTCTAGAAATGGCTCATGAAAGCTCGATCGCGATAGGATATAATAGACCTCGAAACTCCGTGCAACCTCACCACCTCACGTATAAATGCCGTCTCCACTGTCACCACGATGTAAGAATGACGGAGTGCCACAAAGTGTGCATACTTACTGAGTTGACCTACTACCACCAAGATAACCGAGTATCCATCGGATCTCAAGAGATCGTATATAAAATCCATTATTACCTCCTTCCAGACGAGATCTGGCAAGGATAGAGGCTGTCGCAATCCACTAGAGGCCATCGTTATGTATTTGTGATGTTGACAAATGTCACACTTTGGCACAATCTTTGTGACATCCTTTCTCATACCCTCCTAAAACTCCTGCTGGATACTCAAAATATGCGCAAAGGTCCTAGACATGACCAATTGCCCCTGGTATAAGAGACGTTGTCCCTCCAATGAGTACCCTAGATAGTCTGTCGAACCATGCAGAAGGGCAGACCGAATCTTCGCCAATCCATCATCCTTGATCTCCCGCTGCAGGGGCTCTCTATCAAGAACCAAATGTGCCGATAAGGTGGCCAACTACGAATCTTTCTCCCATTGTGACAAAGCATCTGCTGCCTTGTTATTCAGCTCTGACATGTATTGAATCTCAAATTTATATCCCAGTAGCTTGGTCAACCACCTCTGATACTTCTCAGTCACAATTCGCTGTTCCAGGAGGTATTTGAGGCTCCTCTGATTTGTATGTACCATGAAATGACGACCAAATAGATATAATCTCCACTTATGTACTGCCAGGACAATGGCCATTAACTTACGCTCATAGACGGATTTGAGCCGAGCTCTCGCGGTCAACACCTGGCTAAAGTAAGCCATTAGTCTCTGGTCCTGCATCAGCATGACACCCATTCCAAAGCATGCGTCTGTCTTCACCACAAACGGTCGGCTGAAATCTAGAAGGGCTAGCACTAGAACGCTCGTCATGGACCTTTTTAGGGCCGCAAAAGCTCTAGTGGCCTCCTCACCATACTGAAAGTTGTCCTTGAACTGCTCCGTGAGTGGCCAGGCGATGATATTATATCCATTGCTGAACTTCATATAGTAGTCCGTTGGTCTCAAAAACCTCTCAACCCCCGCAGAGTGGTAGGGCACGGCCAATTAACTATGGCTGCAATCTTCAACCTATCCGTCGACACGCCTTCACAAATACCACGTGACATATGTACTCCATGCTTTGCTGCCTGAACATGCACTTCTTCCAGTTGCATAAAGCTAATGGTTCTGGTAGTACAGTCGTCAAGTGCTCCAATGTGCCTCCATGAACGTGCTGTACACCAAGATATCATCAGAGAATTCCAAAGCGACTTTTCTCAAATAGGAACAGAACATCTTGTTCATCAGGGCCTGGACGGTGGCATGTGCGTTGATCAAGCTAAATGGCATGACTAGAAACTCATAGTGGCCTTCGTGCGTCCTAAAGGCTGTTTTTGCTACATTCTCATCTCTCATCTGGATCTGTGATATCTGGATTTCAAGTCAATCTTCGAAAAGACAATGGCTCCATGCTTCCAAGAGCTTGTCGATCACGGTAATATGGAATTTGTTGGACACCGTCTCCTTATTCAAAGCCATGTAATCGACGGAAAACCTCCAACTCCCATCTGTTTTCTTTTATCAGTAGGACCAGGCTCGAGAATAGGATCACGCTATGCTGTATCACCCTACCTGGTTCATCTCTACCAATATCCTCTCAATTTCTCCGTTCTGCATCTGGGATAGCTGTAAGGTCTCACGCTGATAGGCGAGACACTCTCACGAAGTACAATGGCATGCTTGGTCCTGTGGGGGATGGAGTCCACGAGGTGTCTTAAACATCCCCTCGAACTGAACCGGGATCCATTGCAACTCTGGAGGAATGCCCTGCTCCCGCTCTGCACCGCCGCCTCTGCTATGTTATGATCTCATCAGTTTGCATATTGTTTCTATGAGGTACACAAATCATCGAATGAGGTACACAAATCATCGAATGAAGCCAAGAATCAGATTTTCTTCTTTTTGTACAGGGCGTTGTGCTGATATATTCCAACTTGATAATATTTCCAAAGGCTTAGATGCTACGAAATGTATTATTCATGGGCAAATGCTGCTCTGCTTCTCTCAGGACTTTAGAAGTACAATTAAAACTAAAAAAACTTATGCTATAAGATCTCTCTTCGACAAGATGCATTTTATTGAAACATGAGTTTTACTATTTTTCTTTTTTCTCTACTTTGTGCGTTGTGATATTTCATGATCTATAGTTCATGATTGCATAAGTTTAATTCTTTAGTGATATTCAATCCTTTTCCCCTTTTTACACCTGATTAAATTTCATGCTTCCAGGTATAATATGGGGGTGATACCGACAAAGAGCAGTTTGGTTACCTGTGAGAAATTGTCAGTGAGTTCATTCTGCCGGTAAGCATGTCCCCTATGCTAATTTCCATTGTTCTATCCTTTTTGTCCTCTCCAAATTGTGATGCATTCTCATCTTTTTCTTTTGTTGTAGAATTCTTCTCTTTGCTGTTTTTTCTTGAATGTTTGCCACTGCTTAGGATATGTTTTTCGTACGCATGTGTTGGGTTTGCACTGACTAATCAAATACAGTAATAATAATCAGTGTGGTGGGTTTGCATTCAACATGGATAACAATAGTACCAATATAATGCGGTTTTAAAATAAAAAACACTAAGAAAGAGATGGAAAAGTATCACATACAAAAGGGACAATATTAATGAAATGGAAAATTTTACCAGATACAAGATTCATGTCCACCTGGTTGCCATTTACAGATCTTCAGATATAATGGAAGTGAAATGGCCGAAACTTCTGAAACTTGGTGACCATGGACCATCAGCTGATATGATTGCCTGGACGCTAATAAAACTTGTTGTCTATTAATGTAGAAGTTTGTTTTAGACCAAATTAAACTGTAATTATTTTGTCTGATGCAGCCGAGAACTCGCCAATTTCCACGACTAGCATGTTTTTTGTCCAGCCCAGAAGTTAACCTCAGTTTAATTTGCATGCAACATTAAACTCCAAGTAACATGTATATGCATACATTTATGTTAATATGTTTTGCTTTCAGCTTTTGTTTCCCTTTGAGCTATGACTGAGAAATGCTGTGTGGCCTCGGGAGTTGAAAATTCTCGCAATGAAGCCTGTCAGAAGGGAGGGTCTAATTTCTTTCGAACAACGCAGATCAGATGACACTGTTGAATACATTTGGGTGCAGGCGAAGACTATCGTCAGTTTTGGTGAGTCTCAAGTATGCGGAGCACTTGAAGGAGGCGGTGACATACATCGAGCAGGGGCATGTACGGGTGGGCCCTGATTCAATCACAGATCCAGCTTTCCTAGTGACGAGAAACATAGAGGATTTCGTTACTTGGGTTGATTCATCCAAGATCAAGAGAAAGGTTATGGAGTACAACGAGAGGTTGGACGACTATGATATGATGAACTGAGATTATGATCCACCAAAGTTTGTATGGTGTTATTAGATCTTGAGAGCAAATGAACCTAAATCAAAATTTTGGTGCTCCCTTGTGTTTTTAGTTTAGCAAAATATTTACTACTTGAAGCATGCACATATTTTGTTTGATTAAGGTCATCCCATGATGATGCTTTTATCTGTGAGTAATTTCTTTGTTTCATTTGCCAATTGAGCCATAGCGGCCATTGAGAAGGGAGAAGATAGTCATGTCTCAACGTTCAGGTTTGGCTAGCTAAACATCAGATGTTTTTGTTTTCCCATATTGGAGTATCTGGATAGAGTAAATGTTAACTTGAATCACTCTGGAAGTGGGAAGATACTTTTATAACAAATACATTCATAGTTGGATTTGCATAGGGATTTTACTAAGTAGTTTGGTCAATCAATAAAAGATGGCCAATGATGTGAACATCTGGATTACATGGTATACTGGTGGACAAATCAAAGTCTGCATAACATATGTTGTCGTCGAGAATAGGCCGATTTTCACAAAACTATCTTTATCTTTTATGGTTGTCTCATAAGGCTTCTGCCGCTTGACCATGCTAGAGGAGGATTTTTCTAGAGGGGGATTGAAAAAGAAGTGAATTATATTGTAGTATTATGTAATTTAAGGGTTTAAGGGTTATATTATGGGAAAACATTGAAATATAAATGTTAGTTTTGTGAAAATCGGCCTTGAAAATATACAAATTGACCCGCTAACAAACGTTGGCTTTGAATAATCTGTGAACAAAATAAATAAAAATTAAAACAAGATTCACAATGCATGCTATCGGAAATGAAATTGAATATTCATTAGGATTATACCGAAATTTATACATGAAAATTTACATGGAATAATCCAATAAGACCGACACATATTGAATCCAATAGACTCTAAAACTACTTGTCTGGTGGACCTCTCTGAGTTGTAACCATCCTTTTATTTCTAGAGCAGTTTCTTATTTGACAGAGGTTACGAAGTTGTTAGATAGACGTTTCTAGGGATAGACGATAAGGCCGAAGAGGCACGCAGAAACAAAAGCAAGAACACAAACAAGTGTTGGAGTTCATATGGCACCCAATCCAAACAAGAAAAGAAAATTGCCCAGTGCAAATCCTTCGCCAAGATCCCTGCCTTCAGCACAGATGCCACTGAAAGGTGTGTGAAATATAACGAGAGCCATTAGAGGGGCAGCTAAAAGATCGGAGAGCTAGGATTGTTGTTCACAGCACCTTGGATTTATAGCCACCTTGTGAATGCTTATACTGAGCTCAAAAACACTGCAGGTCTCCATCTCCATCAATAGAGGCATGTGAACATTCTGACACCACTGGTGATGGTTTCTGAAATCCCTGCAATCTTCACGTGAATCCTGCATAATTTCTGAAAACAAAGACTGGTTAAAGGTCTGGCCAAAAAGTTGCTTGTGCTCATCCTGCAAAAATTCGGGTTAGCAGCGCAATGTGGAACTTAGCGGCAGTATAAGTTGCAGATACTAAAAGTATTCCAATACATGAATTCGATGGTCGTATAATTTACTACTGAGATATCCTGGAATACAACAGAATTACTAGCAACCAAAAAGTGCCGATAAGCTGCCGATAAGTCTTATCCTATTTTTCAGAGGATCGGAATCGTTCAGTTTGATCTCTACGTATTCCAAAACCTCAAAACACCAAATATCAGGTGAATTGAAGAGGTTTTGCACATTCATCCACCCGTCGCAAAAGTTCTATTCATGCTCTACTGTTAAATCCGCGACGGGTGCATGATACACATTGGTTTTTCTTGATATTCGGTGTTTTGGGGTCTTGGAATACGTAGATCAAAATGAATGATTCCGATCCCTCAGAAGAAAAAAATAACCGAGGCCGAGTTTTGAAGGCTTATATGAGTGATATGATACCAGTTACTCTCAGTATATACCAAACCGCACTCGGCAACCAATAAATCCACAATCAGACGCAATCAAAAGAGAAGATCCAATCGAGAACTCAGCTCCTAATCTCAGCTCCTAATCTTGCTCGAGTATTTTGCCCCAGGTGCATTGAACTAATTGGAAGAGATCTCACTTGCTCGAACATTTTCCCGCGGGGCCTTGACCTTGTTGGAAGATAATGCCGGACCTTTGTGTGGGGGTGTCACGTTGGCTATTTGCATCAATGCTTTTATTTCCAAGAGTCATCTCATGTTTGGCCGAGGTTACAACGTTGTTGTTGTTAGAGAGACGTTTCTAGGAATGGAAGAAGAAATTCAGTACGAAGAGATTACTCAATCAAACATAATGATTAAACACAAAACCAAGCAACGACACGCAAAACTTGGTAACGCAGTTCGGTGCGCACACCTACATCTGCGGGGCCACCCCTAGAAAAATCAGATTACTCCACTAAAAATATCAATGAATACAATCACTAATACCGGATTTCTTATTAGGAGGAACAAACTCCACCTCAATACAAATCGTGTTGGATGGTCTCTACCAAACCCATGGAGAAATCTATGCAAGCTTCCCTTGCATGCAAGATCCCCTTGCTCAATTGACTAGAGTCAACTCCCTTGATTCCTACCTCGGTAGCCGTCAGACTCCCTCCCGGAGTTCGATCAACTTTCACAAAACCCTTAACCCTAGGTGCAAAACTGCACGCCCTTAGATACTCCGCTCCCCCTCAATCACGGAGTAGATCGCTCGACAAGTCCCATGCAGATCGACAGCCCGCAAGTTTGGGAACCACTTCAGGTATGTGGTTCCGCAATATCTTCTGAGATCTTACAACCACTATTTGCGGGCTAATATCTCTCTAACAGATTCTTCAAACAAATCTAGGAGATAACACCTTCCACAAGTATCTTCAACGATTCTTCAGCATAATAGCATATACCAGAATACTTTGAAGAGGTTACAAAAGGATATGTAATAACCCACATTTAATAATACAAATGAACGTCATCCTTGTCAAGGCATCCGACACAGCATGTTGGACCTCATGCTGCAACATGACATTCAACACGTCATTCAACATGGCCAATAGACACGATCTCTCATTCCAAGATAATTAAAAGCTACAGAGATACAAAATCGATGCCACTAATGACAACACAGTCACACCCCGAATGACATTATAGACGCTACGGAGGAAGAGACACAGAAACAAAATAAAAGAACACAAACAAGTGTTGGAGTTCCTATGGCACCCAATCCAAACAAGAAAAGAAAATTGTCTAGTGCAAATCCTTTGCCAAGATCCCTCCTGCCTTCAGCACAGATGCCACTGGAAGGAGCGTGAATTATAATGAGAGTCATTCTGACACCCCTGGTGACGGTTTCTGAACTCTCTGCAATCTTCACGTGAATCCTGCATAATTTCTGAAAACAAAGATTGGTTAAAGGTCTGGCCCAAAAGTTGCTTGTGCTCCTCCTGCAAAGAATGTAGGTACTCCGCGGCAAAAAGCTGAGTGGTATATCGTGCATGAAAAAAAATTTAGAGCTTGATTAAATAATTAGGAACTGGAGTTAAAGTCCAGCAATTTTGGATTTTATATTTACCTCAAAAAAGAAATTGGATTGTTATCAGGCGACAACCATTTCAACCATTTCTTTTTGTCTGTATATCCTGTAATTCTTTTTGAGCCGAGTGATATTAAGCAGATCAAGCTTTAGAAGTACTCATATAAAATTAACTGTGCTGTTTTTGAATTTCAAGAACTATGCATATCAATTATAACTGGTATAGAATAGCAAAGGAAAAGAAGAAGAGAGAATTCTATTTGTTCCTTTCCTACGATTTTATGAGCCAAGAGTGCTCCACATTCTCCATATATGTTTATATTAAACCAATATCAAAGAATGAGTACTAAGTTATGAGACCTTAGTGTGTCAGTGTGTCAATGCATAACAAAGATTCAAAATAAACGATCTTTTTTGTTTCCTTCCAAGTCTAGAGAATGATACCAATGGAATAAATACTGATACTTGTTAAAATAAGTTAATTATTGGTTAAGGGTAGAATAATCTTTTTGTTATTTGTAGAACTATATAAACTCTTTTTTTGTATTTTTATTATTCAATGCAATCTATGAGAAACTCTAGTTTGTTTTCTCAATTTTTACAAGACTGTCATCCATGGAGGACGAAGGACGATTTAATTTCTAGTACAAATTAGCATTTAGTGATGGTATAATTTGCAGCAACTAAAAGTATCCTTATACATAAATTCATTAATGGTAGTATAATTTACAATTAAATGCCCTTAAAATATGGGCAATTGTACAAATGACTTCGGAATTACTAACAGTGAAAAGTGCTGGTAAGTTTCCGATAAATCATATTACGAAAATTACATATTCATATAATGACAGGAAAAATGTCTACTTATATACCAACTATATTTTTAGGGAATTTAAATCCTCGACGCAACATGCTAGGAATTTTTTTCGGATTTACTAGTGTATTTTGTCCAGCTAAGTAATATATTTTTATTTTTATGCTTTATTAACATAAAAAAACAACCCTAGCGTGTTCGTTGACAATCCCAACACTCGATTAAGGAGGAGTGTTGTGTGGTAAGCCTATGATCGCTAGCGTATTACTAAATCGCATTCTTATGATCATGGACTTAAATATAAATTTTGTTGGCGTGCACTTTCTTAAGCGATGCGTTGTACCAAAGAAAAGGGATGCAATGCACTAAGAAGTAAAAGTAACAGAATTGTGTACACGTTAAATTGATGCTAGGAGAGGAGATAATGAATATTGTTAGCACTTATGCACCACAAACATGATTGGATAATACAAATAAATAACAATTTTGGATGGATATTATGGTGGCTGTGGTGTAAAGGATACATGTGGAGAAAAACTTTTTATTGAGAGTGACCTTAATAGTCATGTAAGCTCAAGTATGATGAGTTTTGAGTGTGTGCATGGCGGCTTTGGTTTCAGAAAAGAAATGTGATGTGAGACTCTTTTTTGGACTTTTCCCTTGCTTGACTTAGTGTTAACCAGTACCTAATTCTGCAAAAGATATTCACACTTGGTAACCTTTAAAAGAGGAGTGAATACTAGTCAAAAAGATTTTTTTGAGTAGAAAGCTATATAAAAAATATTGTAAAGATTGTAAGATAGTGTAAGGACAAACTGTACCTACCCAATATAGAATCTTGATCCTAGTTATGCATTTTAAATAATGGAAAAAATAACTGTAAAACTAAGATAGATCCTAAGATTTAATGATGGAAATCATAGGAAGATACACACGAGAGCTTCAAAGAAAAGTGTTCTCAAGGAGGTTGATAGTAGTTCAAAGGGAACACATATGATATGGGGATGAAGATGACATATTATATTAGAATGATAGCCATATAATAAATAACTTGGTATATAATCAAGTAAGGAGATATCATGGTGGAATGAGAGAGTGAATGTTACTGCTAGAGCTAAACATGATAGTTATAGAAACCTCATGAGATGAGATGTAAAGATGATGATATCTTAAAGAAATATAAATTAGCTAAAAAGGAGGCTAAAATGTTATTCAAGAGGTTAGTGTAAGCAAGGTTAAGACATAAAGCGGAACATTAATTAATTACAGGAACTTAGATATTTATAATCTTCACCTGGGTTGGAAGACATTATGTCACTTAGTTAATAAACAGGTTTCTCTTCCTTGATCCCTGTAAACTTACGTACACAAATGTGATGGATTGTAGTGTGTATAAAGGGATAGGGAGAGGACCTATTTATAGATTCCCAAAATCAATCTGGTGCGTCCATCAAGCACTAGATCTAAAGGATGAGATTGATTGGGAAGTTATAACTCCTAGGAAGTTATAACCATCATGCCATAACCGAAAAACGGTTATTATAATAATAAATTAATTATTATTAAATGTTTTTCCAACATTCTCCCACTTGGCCTGATAATTCTTTAACATATTACATTATATGCATCCTCATAATTTACAAATATATGATTGAAATAATAAGTGTGGGTTATGGCGGTTGTACATCTATCATGAAAGACATACTTCCTTCCATATACCACAAACACTATCACTTCATCATATTAGGTCTATTCTTTATATATAAGTTTCATAATGGTCCACAATAGTGTTTTTGAAAACACGTAAATTTCATAAATACATAAATGAGCTCAAAATGTTAAACATTATTGCATCATCATTTATCATACTAAATACAACCAAGACCCATTCTATGTACATGTTCCCTAAATGTCTTAGGTTGTAATCCTTTAGTTAAAGGATCGGCAATCATGAGATCCGTCCTTGTAACGGTCCGGATTTTTTCAATATAACTATTCACGTAATTTCAATTTTTAAACTATTTTATAATGGTTTGTCAGGAGTTTTACGATTTCAAAAATTTCTTATAAAAATATTTTGAAGTACCAGACTAGTTATGGAGTATTTTAGTAAGATCGGATTTCAACAAATACTCGAAACATTTCTGATAAAATTCATTTTCAGTTATTACCGTTTTGATTCGACGAATTTATTTTCTATACAAACATCTTCAAAACGATTTCAAACTTTTACGGTAACATCCTATGATCATTTAGGG
Source organism: Scilla litardierei (assembly GCA_030789695.1). NCBI lineage: Eukaryota > Viridiplantae > Streptophyta > Magnoliopsida > Asparagales > Asparagaceae > Scilla > Scilla litardierei. The sequence goes on along the minus strand of CM061133.1, from coordinate 61,937,295 downwards.
ATTCTCACATTTATTTCGTAATTTTCTGAAGTCAAATCAATAGGGAACCCGCAAACTCGCTTCCTAAACGTTTTGTCCAAAAACCCGTATCTCCGTAGCTCAAACCCTGAAACGGTCTTCGTATTCACGGTCCACGCAACGATACGATCCCGTGGGTATGTTTTCGTAATTTTTCAGACACGTTTGACTCCAGGGGCAAAATCGTAATTTCGTTTTTGTAATTTACTAAATACTTTCACTAATGGGGGTTTTACTTTTTACTAATTACTTTTTAACCTATCCTAATTACCTAACCCTACCGTAAGCACCCACGAGGAAAACACCAATTCCTTTTTCTACACTTAGTCTAAGCTAACACCTAACACTACCTAACCTATTAAATAGTTGACTAAGTTTTAATTAACTTATTATTATATTATTAACCACTCAGTATTTAAACCCCTCAATCCCTCACCCCTTTCCTTTATCTTGTTCGTTTTTGAACCCAAGTGAACCCAACTCGAGGACTCAACCCTTGCTGCCACCAAGCTTCCCCTTGCCGCTACTCTCTCCGCCGCCGCACCCGCCTAGCCTCCACCACCTCGGAACCCTCCTCAGAGCTTCGACAAGCCCGAACTCGCCCCCGAAGCCCCAGTCGCCCTCCCCGGTGGTGCTCCACCACAGACCCCCATCCGCCGCCTCTCCGGCGGCCTTGATGTCGCCTCGACAACCCCCAGGCCATCGGAGACCCGCCAGCAACCCCGCCGCACGCCGGCCTCCTCCTCCTCCTTCGCTCCACTCTCGCCTCCGACCCCTGCCCCTGCCTCGACGCCTTGAACCCCCGCAGCGTCGCCCCCGCCGTCAGCGAACGCCGTCCGCCGCTCGGGCCTCGACAGCACGCTGCCGACGCTCCCTCCTCGTCGCCGTCAAGCCTCCGCCCCTCCCTCCGGGCTTCGCCCGCCGTCCGACGAGCTCCCCGCCCCGCTTCCCTGCCGCTCAGCGCCGCTTCGGAGAACCCCCCTCGCCCCGCTCCCTCGCCTGAGACCCCGACCCCCTCGAGCTCGCCGTCGACCGCCGCTCCCCCGCCGAAGCTTCTCGTCGTCGGTCTCCGCTCCCGCCGCCGTTCAAGCGCACGAGCCCCGCCCCCAGCATCGCCGTTCCCCTGTCAACGAGAGAGCGTAAGCGAGGGCGAGATCTCGATGGCAATTTCGTAATATACGAAAAGTATTTTCGTATTTTCGTATTTAATTAATTAATAATAGGGTTTTAGGGTATTAAATCTATAACTAATTATACAGGGCCTAGAAAAATGTGTGGATAGCATCAGAAAATCAGAAACGATATTTCGGATCCAATGACGCTAGTCTCACTGCGAGCAGACGCCTATTTTTTTCAGAATAAATTTTTGAACTTGAAAATTAAATACGTATAAAACATTCTAAAAATCATAACTCGCTGTTTTCACTCACAATAATATGTGATAAAATTATATGTGATAATAGACTTCGAGACGGTCATTTTGACTGTTCATTCAAGCAATTCCGACTAGGATTGCTCCCGGAACAATTTACGGAAAATACACGTCACTTAGGTATTTTAGGGGTTTTAAGCTATTTTCGAGTTTCTTAAAATTATAAAAAATTACAGAAGCTTCTGAAAATTCTCCCCTCTTGCAGTAAAATCTAAATAATTATTTTAGGTTTATATAAAAATTTTAAATATTTTCCGACATCGTTTTAACGAGTTTAAACATCAAACTAACCTAATTATTAAATAGGAAAAAGTCGTGTTTTTCTAAAATAAGTATTTTGTGTTGCAGGTACAGACTCTGGTGTACCAACTTCTGAGGAAGCCCTAGATCCTCTTCCGGCTTACTACAACGGTATTAATTTTGGTAAGTCACGATAGGTTCTAACCTTAGAAATCTAGCCACTGTGCTCGTACGAACTTGTAGCACCGCACTACTACGTGCTCGAAGCACGGAAACATACGCCACTTTCTTGTGTTGGACTTGACTTGGAACATCCTGTGAAACGATCATGTAAAGAACTTGTACTTGACACATCACCGGGTTTTGGGGTAACTCATAGTTTGCGAGAGTACGGGAGTGACTAGAGTTTGGTCTACCTGTCCTGTCGCCTGTGTTTCGGCGCCCTGTCCTGCTGCCTGCGTTTCGGCAAACCATACTGCTGCCTGGGTACCGGCATTCGTCTGGGTAGCACCCAGGCAAGAGACGAACTGAACAGTCACATATTGTACTCTCCGACTTGAGTCACGTAATTTTAGCAGAGCTTGCACAGTTACTTCTTTACAGTCATGCACTTTACTTTCTGCACTTGTAGCACTTTACTTTCTGCACTTGTACAGACACTACACCGTACTTTACTTCTGCTTGTCATACTTGTACAGTACTCCTTTTCTTTGTTTAGATCTTTGTGACTTACCTTCGGTTCCACTTATGGCACCGGCAGACGAAGATCAGATTGAGGAGATTGCTCCAGAGTATGAGGAGACTGCATACGAACCGGAGGCCACAGAGTTTTAGTTACTTTTCTGTCGGAGTGTGTATTGTACTATGTATTTCCTTTTCTGCATTTCCTTTCAGTATTTCCTTTCATGTATTGGTGTGAGAGAGTGTTGGTTGTTGTTGTACTTTAACTTGGACTGTAATAACGTCTGTAAGCTGGTTTGAGTGTTGTTGGTACATCTCTGCGTTGTGACTATGCTGATTTCACTGGTAAACTGCGGAACCTGCGAATAAACCAAATAAGTAACGGGCCCCCGAGAGCGGGTCGTTACAGGTTTGGCGGCCCATGCAGGTCCATGCAAAATACCTCGTGAACAGTGTAGTAAAACCAGGATGTATCGTATACGATACTCAACTAAGCTGACATTTCTATGGATGCAGGTTTGACACTCGAAAGACGAACGGGAACATCTCGGAGAGCCCCAATGGAGTTGACCTACCTAGCCTCAATGGAGTTGACCTATCTGGCCTTAATAAAAAGTTATTAACAAAATTTTGATAGGATTAATAAAAAAAATCCTTCTGTGTCGGTGGCACTCATATGAATGATGATCTTCCTTCAATGGACCATGATACCGGTCAATGTGCTTGACTAAAGTCTGTTGGATCAACCTAGCTAGACTGGGTACAAGTGATCCTAGCTTAGTCACTTCCCTGGCCGTGTCCGCTGGACCGCAAGGACGTGAATCATGATTATGTGACGTCATCGATCTTATCCACTATCAACCTTCCTTTATCTGGGTGACCTTTCTAAAATCTTTCTACCTCTAGTTTGCTTGAACTCTAGCTACGTTTATTTTAAGGAGGGTAGCGTTCGAGTTTTTGATCATCAGAAGTTCGAACTCCTCAGCGGATGCAGATCGAAGGACGTTCAGAAGTATTCGAGGATGATGCTGGAGATTTTAAGACGCGCAAAACGTGACGTGCACATATACGATGTTGCGTTTTTGCTTCCTTCTGGAACTCGTATTTCTTTTCTACCCTACTCTCATCTTGTACCCGATTTTTTTTTCCACGCCTACCACCTCCCCTCATTATTGCCTTTGTCCTCATCCTCGCCTCGAGCTTCGTTCCCGCTTACCGTACACTACCTACCAATGACTTTCGGCCCCCTCTTTATTTCTTTTGTCCACTTTCCCCACCTCGATCCCCGTTCCCGCCTAACACCGATGAATTTCGGTGCCCCCCTTCTCTTTTAACCCCTCTTCTCCTTCCTTCCCAAGCCACCCCGTGGTTCCCTTTTCGCTCAGACATCGCCCCTCCTCCTCCCGGCCTCTTCCCCAAGCGAGCTCGTCATCTCACCCGAAGCCCCGCCAGCTTCCGCTCCACTCCATCGGAAGTCCCTGCCATGGATCGTCAACCAGCCGCAGCTCTCATCGCCGAGGACCCGCAACCACCAATGGCCCTTCGACGTTTTGTTTTGGGATTTTTGGCATTGGCGACAACCCTCGTCGCCACCCTCGCTACCTCCGTGTGGCTGAAATCTTGGGAAGCCGTGATCCTTGGGCTTCTCTTGAGCTCTCTGCCCTGGGTCTCACCTGGGCTGAGATCCCGTCTAAGCTTCCTCTTGCGTCTACTTCTTTTGGTTTGCGGAAAAGCGTGTTTTGGTTGTTCATTTGTTGGGTGATGTTGGGTGTTGCGAATGTCAAGTATTGGTCTACGGAAGGAGTGATGGCGATGATTATTGGCATGATATTGGCCTTGGGTGTTGAAGTTGGATGTAGGCCTTGTGCTTGGCTCTGGATGAGAGCTTGGATCCTGCCTTATTGTGGGATAGTATGGAGATTGACGGAAGGAATGCTAGCAGGGAGTACTGACTTAAAGTGTTGGCCTTGTACTTACCTTTGGGCGGTGATTTGGACGTTAGCATGTGGTTGAGCATTATGGAAATTGATGTTGTTGGTACCTGTGGATTAGTCGATACATGCTATACATCTTTGGCTAGACCCAGTTAAGTCACCAGTAGCACGAATAAACTTTATGGTCTTCCGTTTTAATGGCTTGCTCCTGACTTATCACCTCAGGTTCCAAGTTCGAACAGAGGTTGTCATCATAATAGCCCTCATTTTCATGTGATGTTATTATCTCATGTTAATTTTGGGCTACTTGAGAAGTCAGAGTAACTATTGTGATGATACTGGTCTCAGGAATTGTTACGGAAGCTATGGTGATGTCAATAGTATATTCATAACATCTCTTGTTTTCTTGATGCTATGATATCACATTATATTTCATGCTATTAACAACTTATTTTTCCTATATCGAGATCGTTCATCAAGCCTTCCTTTCGATCGTTTAAATTGCTTAGGCAATGAACGGTCTTCTTAATTCCGAGGACGGAATTATTTTAAGGAGGGTAGAATGTAACGGTCCGGATTTTTTCAATATAACTATTCACGTAATTTCAATTTTTAAACTATTTTATAATGGTTTGTCAGGAGTTTTACGATTTCAAAAATTTCTTATAAAAATATTTTGAAGTACCAGACTAGTTATGGAGTATTTTAGTAAGATCGGATTTCAACAAATACTCGAAACATTTCTGATAAAATTCATTTTCAGTTATTACCGTTTAGATTCGACGAATTTATTTTCTATACAAACATCTTCAAAACGATTTCAAACTTTTATGGTAACATCCTATGATCATTTAGGGATTCCCACATTTATTTCGTAATTTTCTGAAGTCAAATCAATAGGGAACCCACAAACTCGCTTCCTAAACGTTTTGGCCAAAAACCCGTATCTCCGTAGCTCAAACCCTGAAACGGTCTTCGTATTCACGGTCCACGCAACGATACGATCCCGTGGGTATGTTTTCGTAATTTTTCAGACACGTTTGACTCCAGGGGCAAAATCGTAATTTCGTTTTTGTAATTTACTAAATACTTTCACTAATGGGGGTTTTACTTTTTACTAATTACTTTTTAACCTATCCTAATTACCTAACCCTACCGTAAGCACCCACGAGGAAAACACCAATTCCTTTTTCTACACTTAGTCTAAGCTAACACCTAACACTACCTAACCTATTAAATAGTTGACTAAGTTTTAATTAACTTATTATTATATTATTAACCACTCAGTATTTAAACCCCTCAATCCCTCACCCCTTTCCTTTATCTTGTTCGTTTTTGAACCCAAGTGAACCCAACTCGAGGACTCAACCCTTGCTGCCACCAAGCTTCCCCTTGCCGCTACTCTCTCCGCCGCCGCACCCGCCTAGCCTCCACCACCTCGGAACCCTCCTCAGAGCTTCGACAAGCCCGAACTCGCCCCCGAAGCCCCAGTCGCCCTCCCCGGTGGTGCTCCACCACAGACCCCCATCCGCCGCCTCTCCGGCGGCCTTGATGTCGCCTCGACAACCCCCAGGCCATCGGAGACCCGCCAGCAACCCCGCCGCACGCCGGCCTCCTCCTCCTCCTTCGCTCCACTCTCGCCTCCGACCCCTGCCCCTGCCTCGACGCCTTGAACCCCCGCAGCGTCGCCCCCGCCGTCAGCGAACGCCGTCCGCCGCTCGGGCCTCGACAGCACGCTGCCGACGCTCCCTCCTCGTCGCCATCAAGCCTCCGCCCCTCCCTCCGGGCTTCGCCCGCCGTCCGACGAGCTCCCCGCCCCGCTTCCCTGCCGCTCAGCGCCGCTTCGGAGAACCCCCCTCGCCCCACTCCCTCGCCTGAGACCCCGACCCCCTCGAGCTCGCCGTCGACCGCCGCTCCCCCGCCGAAGCTTCTCGCCGTCGGTCTCCGCTCCCGCCGCCGTTCAAGCGCACGAGCCCCGCCCACAGCATCGCCGTTCCCCTGTCAACGAGAGAGCGTAAGCGAGGGTGAGATCCCAATGGCAATTTCGTAATATACGAAAAGTATTTTCGTATTTTCGTATTTAATTAATTAATAATAGGGTTTTAGGGTATTAAATCTATAACTAATTATACATGGCCTAGAAAAATGTGTGGATAGCCCCAGAAAATCAGAAACGATATTTCGGATCCAATGGCGCTAGTCTCACTGCGAGCAGACGCCTATTTTTTTCAGAATAAATTTTTGAACTTGAAAATTAAATACGTATAAAACATTCTAAAAATCATAACTCGCTGTTTTCACTCACAATAATATGTGATAAAATTATATGTGATAATAGACTTCGAGACGGTCATTTTGACTGTTCATTCAAGCAATTCCGACTAGGATTGCTCCCGGAACAATTTACGGAAAATACACGTCACTTAGGTATTTTAGGGGTTTTAAGCTATTTTCGAGTTTCTTAAAATTATAAAAAATTACAGAAGCTTCTGAAAATTCTCCCCTCTTGCAGTAAAATCTAAATAATTATTTTAGGTTTATATAAAAATTTTAAATATTTTCCGACATCGTTTTAACGAGTTTAAAAATCAAACTAACCTAATTATTAAATAGGAAAAAGTCGTGGTTTTCTAAAATAAGTATTTTGTGTTGCAGGTACAGACTCTGGTGTACCAACTTCTGAGGAAGCCCTAGATCCTCTTCCGGCTTACTACAACGGTATTAATTTTGGTAAGTCACGATAGGTTCTAACCTTAGAAATCTAGCCACTGTGCTCGTACGAACTTGTAGCACCGCACTACTACGTGCTCGAAGCACGAAAACATATGCCACTTTCTTGTGTTGGACTTGACTTGGAACATCCCGTGGAACGATCATGTAAAGAACTTGTACTTGACACATCACCGGGTTTTGGGGTAACTCATAGTTTGCGAGAGTACGGGAGTGACTAGAGTTTGGTCTACCTGTCCTGTCACCTGTGTTTCGGCACCTTGTCCTGCTGCCTGCGTTTCGGCAAACCATACTGCTGCCTGGGTACCGGCATTCGTCTGGGTAGCACCCAGGCAAGAGACGAACTGAACGGTCACATATTGTACTCTCCGACTTGAGTCACGTAATTTTAGCAGAGCTTGCACAGTTACTTCTTTACAGTCATGCACTTTACTTTCTGCACTTGTAGCACTTTACTTTCTGCACTTGTACAGACACTACACCGTACTTTACTTCTGCTTGTCATACTTGTACAGTACTCCTTTTCTTTGTTTAGAATCTTTGTGACTTATCTTCGGTTCCACTTATGGCATCGGCAGACGAAGATCAGATTGAGGAGATTGCTCCAGAGTATGAGGAGACTGCATACGACCCGGAGGCCACAGAGTTTTAGTTACTTTTCTGTCGGAGTGTGTATTGTACTATGTATTTCCTTTTCTGCATTTCCTTTCAGTATTTCCTTTCATGTATTGGTGTGAGAGAGTGTTGGTTGTTGTTGTACTTTAACTTGGACTGTAATAACGTCTGTAAGCTGGTTTGAGTGTTGTTGGTACATCTCTGCGTTGTGACTATGCTGATTTCACTGGTAAACTGCGGAACCTGCGAATAAACCAAATAAGTAACGGGCCCCCGAGAGCGGGTCGTTACAGTCCTAATATGCTCAATAATTATTCTATTTTTCTTAACTTCATCCTTAACAGCAAAGTACATCAATTCCCTATGCTTGGCGCCTCGTGAGTACTTGTCATTTTTAGAGATAAATACTGCTGCGGTGTTGTCACAATAAATTTTCAGTGGCTTATTAATAGTATCAACTATCTCAAGCCCTGAAATAAAGTTTCGTAGCCATAATGCTTGAATTGTGGCTTCAAAACATGCCACAAATTCAGCTTCCATAGTGGATGAAGCAATAATGGATTCCTTAGAACTTTTCCATGATATAGCTCCTTCTCCAAGTAAGAATAAGTAACCAAAAGTTGACTTCCTACTATCAAGGCATCCAGCAAAGTCTGAGTCAGAATACCCAATTGCTTCCAAGTGGTTGTATCTTCTGTACATGAGCATGTAATCTTTTGTTCCTTGAAGATATCGCAAGACTTTCTTTGCAGCCTTCCAATGATCAATTCCAGGGTTACTTTGGTAATGACCCAGCATTCCAACCGCAAAACTGATGTCTGGTCTTGTGCAAGTTTGCACATACATGAGACTTCCTACAACAGAACTATATGGAATAGATTCCATTTGCTTTCGTTCTAAGTCATTCTTTGGGCATTGCATAAGACTAAACTTATCCCCTTTTTGAATTGGAACAACTCCAGCAGAACAATCTTTCATTCTGAATTTCTCCAAAACTCTTTCGATATAGCCTTTTTGAGATAATCCTAATACTCCTTGTGATCTATCCCGGAATATTTCTATTCCTATCACATAGGATGCCTCACCCATATCTTTCATCTCAAAATTTCTCGAGAGATAAGTTTTCGTATCGCGCATCATACCTAAATTATTTGTTGCTAGCAAGATGTCATCAACATATAGGACTCAAAACATAACTTTACTCCCACTGATCTTTCGGTATATACAGCGATCGGCTTTATTTTCTTCAAAACCGAAAGATGTAATGGTATCATTGAACTTAATGTGCCATTGTCTAGAAGCTTGTTTAAGTCCATATATGGATTTCTTAAGTTTACACACTTTATGACCTTCTTCTTTAAATGGAAAACCTTCTGGTTGGTCCATATAAACTTCTTCTTCAAGATCTCCATTTAGAAAGGCAGTTTTGACGTCCATTTGGTGTAACTCCAAGTCAAAATGAGCCACCAAAGCTAAAATTATACGTAACGAGTCCTTCTTAGAGATAGGTGAAAATGTCTCTTTATAGTCTATGCCATCCTTTTGAGTAAAACCTTTGGCAACAAGTCTTGCTTTGTATCGTTCAATATTACCATTAGAGTCACGCTTGGTCTTGAAACCCCACTTACAGCCGACTTGCTTCACACCCTTTGGTAAATCAACGATATCCCAGACTTGATTATCGTCCATAGACTTTAACTCATCTTTCATGGCATCAATCCATTTTTCGGACTCGTTACTTTCAATTGCTTCCGTAAATGAAACTGGATCATTATTGATTCCAATGTCTGTTTCTTACAAATATATTTCATAATCATTAAGAATAGTAGGTTTCCTTATTATTTGAGATCTTCTCAAAGGTATATTTGTTTCAGACATTTGTGGGTTACTTTCTTCCATATGTGTATCATCATTATAGTGTTGTTCATTATTGCCAAGACTTGATGCAATATTTGGAATAACACTTGAAACAACTATAGAAGATGGAACACTTACGATCATAGGTGAAGGGACATTTACTAATAAAAGAATGTTCATCTTAATTTCCTTTACGTCCATATCATGTTGTTCCATGCTCCCACTAAACCTTTCATTCTCAAGGAATTTTGCAACACCAGTTTCCATAATTCTAGGATTATGATTAGGACAATAAAATATATACCATTTTGATTTCTCTGGGTAATCAATAAAGTACCCACTAATCGTTCGAGAATCTAACTTCTTTATATGTGGATTATTGATTCTTGCTTCTGTTGGACAACCCCAAACATGTAGGTGCCTTAAACTAGGTTTCCTACCTGTCCATAACTCAAAAGGAGTTGTCGGAACAGCTTTACTAGGAATCCAATTTAGCAGATACATTGCTGTTTTCAATGCGTACATCCACAAGAATTTGGGTAAAGAATAGTTACTTATCATACTTCTAACCATATCCATCAATGTTCGGTTACGCCTTTCAGCCACACCATTTTGTTGTGGTGTGTATGGCATAGTGTATTGTGCACAAATACCAGGTTCTTGAAGAAATTTTGCAAATGGACCAGGACATTGACCCATTTCACCATGTTTTCCATAATATTCACCACCTCTATCAGATCTTACGATTTTCACTTTCATGTCTAATTGCCTTTCAACTTCATTTATATATTTCTCAAAAGCATCAATTGCTTGAGATTTTTCCTTTAGTAAGTAGACATAACCATAACGTGAAAAATCATCAAAAAATGATAAAATATTTCTCTCCACCAAAAGATGGAGCATCAAAAGGTCCACATATGTCAGTATGTATTACTTCAAGGAGCTTAGTACTTCTTGTGGCTACTTTCTTGTTATGCTTAGTTTGCTTCCCCTTAATGCAATCTATGCATAATTCAAAATCCGTAAAGTTTAGATTGGGAAGAATTTCACTCCTTACCAATCTCTGTAGTCTTTCCTTAGATATATGACCTAATCGTTTATGCCACAAGAATGCAGAATTTTCATTATGCATTCTACTCTTAATATTCATAATATGATTTACATTTAACAAGGATTCAGAAAATTCATTATTAAGCTTCAACTTATACAATCCATCAATAAGTACACTTGAACCAACAAGTTTAAATTGATTGTACAAGTCAAAACATCCATGTTCAAATTTACATTTATAACCACATAAATCCAACTTAGGAAGGGAAACAAGGTTCCTTGTAATTGTATGAACATAAAGCGTCATGCTTAAGTCCAATTGATAGCCAGTATCAAGGACTAGACGATAAGTTCCTATGCCTTCAATAGGAGCCTTCATGCGATTCCCCATAAAGAGATAGTTCTTACTGAGGTTTGTGGTTTGGATCGAAAGGAATCCCTGCATCATATTGCATACATGAGTAGTAGCTCCAGAATCAAGCCACCAAGAATTAGAAGGAACATTAATCAAATTAGATTCAAAAGTACATACATAACGTTCTAATGTACCTTTCTTTTCAAACCATGCCTTACGTTTCAGGCAGTCCTTATGCCAATGTCCTTCCTTTTTGTAGAAATGACACCTATTTGCATAATGTTCCTTCTTTCCAGAATGATCCTTCTTTCCAGAGTGTTCACCTTTAAAAAATTCTTTTTTCTTGAATTTCTTACCTTTTGGCTTGAGCAACTTTGTAGTTCCATGAGTGGTTAGGTTAATGGAGTGTCCTCCCAAGTTCTTTAACCTATTTTCCTCCTGAATGAGTTTTCCTGTTAATTCATTAATATCCCACTTATCCTTATAGTGTTATAATTAATTTGGAAAGCTCCATACTCAGAAGGTAATGAGTTCAGTATAAACTGAACAAGGAAGGAATCATCCACTTGCATACCCAACGACTTAAGTCTTGCTGCTATGTTTGTCATTTCAATGATATGTTCTTGCATGCTCTTAGTCCCATTGAATTTCATGGACATAAGTTGAGACATTAATGCACCAGCAAGAGACTTATCCACAGAACGAAAGCGTTCTTCCACAAGCTTAAGATATTCGCTTGCTTTTTCAGTTTGTGGGATTGTGGTTTTAATGTTATTTGCCACGGTCATTTGCATAAACATCAAGCTTAACCTATTAGATCGTTCCCAACATTTCATCTTGAACTCCTCATCCTCAGTGCTATCATCTGTGATAACAGCAGGTTTTTCCTCTAGTAAAGCTAAGTCAAGATCCAAGACACCTAAGTGAAACTTGACTTGCTCACTCCATTCGGAAAAGTTCAAGCCATTAAATATTGTTACGGATGAGGCTTGCGAATGAAGGGTAACAACTGCGAAAATTATCATAAAAAAATTTGAGATAAACATATATTCCAATATGTTGTAGTTTTTCTTTGGAAAATTCTACAACATACAATTACAATTAAATGCCATAAATTTACTCATACGAAATTGATCATCTCAAAGAAACATACATGATATCTTTGGATAAAAATGTATTTAATTCAAGAAGTTCAATTTTCATTCTTATGTTCATTGATCAGAGAAAATTTAATTTCCTTTGGGAAATTTTAAACTCTAACAATCAATGAATTGTCGTAAATTAAAAAACTTATTATGCATTCATTAGTGGCATGAATAAAAAATTATAAAATAACCATATTGAATTTTGGTCAATTTAGTGTTCCTAAATTCTTTAAACATAAGACAAAATAATTATATATATAGAGGAGGGATCAAATGACCCCCAAAATAACCCCCAAAATGACCCCCTATCAAAAATCCTATGCCCCCCATTTTTTCAGAAGATCCGAACCGTTCATCTTGATCTCCACCCTCTAAATACCTTACCCACCAATTTTCAACCCGATCCCATGTGTTTTGTCCGTTCATCCATCCGACCCAAATTTAACGGTTTCACATGAATAGAACTTTTGCGAATGGTTGATGAACGGGCAAAACACATGGGATCGGGTTGAAAATTGGTGGGTAAGGTATTTTGATGGTGGAGATCAAGATGAACGGTTCGGATCTTCTGAAAAAATGGGGGGCATAGGATTTTTGATAGGGGGTCATTTTTGGGGGTTATTTTTGGGGGTCATTTGATCCCTCCTCATATATATATATACTAGTCATTACCCGTGCCCATAGGGCACGGTTTATTTAATGGCTGAGTTTTTCTCCCCCACAAATTTCAAGTTCCCCCAAATTTCAAGTTTTCCCACAAAATTTCAAGTTTCCCCCCAAATTTAAGTTTTCCCCCAAAATTTAAGTCCCCCCAAAATTGTCATTACCACCAAGGACAAACTTGCCACGTAGGACAAAGCTTTGTCCTAGTAGGATAAGATTCAAAATCTTCATAGAACTGGAAAAAAATGTCCGGAAGGGGTGAGAATAAAAAGTGTGGGTGCGTGTGTGGGGACGGTCCATAGGCAAAAATATAAAAACCGGGGTTGTATATGCAAAATTCCCCACCTCCTCTTTTATCCCTCAAAATCTCATCTCTTATATTTTCTCTTATTCAATTTCCCTGTTTTATATAATAGATATCCAAATTCTCTTATCCAATTTCTCATGTCCAAATTCTCTTATCAATTTCTCTTGATAACATCCGTCTTTTATATAATAGATATCCCTTATCCAATTTCTCTTGTCCAATATCTCTTATCCAATTTCTCTTGATAACATCTCTCGTTTGTAATATAGATATCTCTTATCCAATTTCTCTTGATAACATCACTCTTATCCAATTTCTATTGTCCAATATCTCTTATTCAATTTCTCTTGATAACATTCCTCTTTTATAATATAGATATCTCTTATCCAATTTATCTTGTCCAATATCTCTAATCCAATTTCTCTTGATAACATCCCTCTTTTATAATATAGATATCTCTGATCCAATTTCTTATGTCCAATATCTCTTATCCAATTTCTCTTGATAACATCCCTCTTTTATAATATAGATATCTCTTATCCAATTTCTCTTTTTCAATATCTCTTATCCAATTTCTCTTGATAACATCCCTCTTTTATAATATAGATATCTCTTATCCAATCTCTCTTGATAACATCCCTCTCTTATAATATAGATATCTCTTATCCAATTTCTCTTGTCCAATATCTCTTATCCAATTTCTCTTGATAACATCCCTCTTTTATAATATAGATATCTCTTATCCAATTTCTCTTGATAACATCCCTCTTTTATAATATAGATATCTCTTATCCAATTTCTCTTTTCCAATATCTCTTATCCAATTTCTCTTGATAACATCCCTCTTTTATAATATAGATATCTCTTATCCAATTTCTCTTGGCCAATATCTCTTATCCAATTTCTCTTGATAACATCCCTCTTTTATAATATAGATATCTCTTATCCAATTTCTCATGTCCAATATCTCTTATCCAATTTCTCTTGATAACATCCCCCTCTTATAATATAGATATCTCTTATCCAATTTCTCTTGTCCAATATCTCTTATCCAATTTCTCTTGTCCAATATCTCTTATCCAATTTCTCTTGATAACATCCCTCTTTTATAATATAGATATCTCTTATCCAATTTCTCATGTCCAATATCTCTTATCCAATTTCTCTTGATAACATCCCTCTCTTATAATATAGATATCTCTTATCCAATTTCTCTTGTCCAATATCTCTTATCCAATTTCTCTAGATAACAACCCTCTTTTATAATATAGATATCTCTTATCCAATTTCTCTTTTCCAATATCTCTTATCCAATTTCTCTTGATAACATCCCTCTCTTATAATATAGATATCTCTTATCCAATTTCTCTTTTCCAATATCTCTTATCCAATTTCTCTTGATAACAACCCTCTTTTATAATATAGATATCTCTTATCCAATTTCTCTTGTCCAATATCTCTTATCCAATTTCTCTTGATAACAACCCTCTTTTATAATATAGATATATATATATATATATATATATATATATATATATATATATATATATATATATGGTAAAGGGATCTTAGATCCCCTTTTTCCATATATATATATATATATAAAGATTAGAACTTTCCTAAATATTATCATATCAGGCAAAGAGCCAGCGGGCCTTGAATAATAGTGACAGTAAAAATCTGAGTCTAATTCGGCCCATAGTGCTTATATCTGAAACAAATCTGAAATAAACAACTATGAAACATTAATATGGCTCCGTATCACATTAATATGGCTCCGTATCAGATATAAGTAATTCTGTGATGAAAGATCACAAGGACGTTCAATATTACTTAATTTTGTGAACATGTATATAAAACCCTAACCTAATTATTTACGTATTCTAACCTAAGACTATTTGTTTTTAGGGATGAAATCTTTTTTAAGCAAACCAGGTCCTAACTAACCTATATTGTGTTCAATAAGGCTTTCGTATTTAAAACAAATTCTTAACTAAATTTATTTTAATAATCCTAACTAATTGCTTATTGTTATGAATGAGGGAGGCTTTTGGCCTCCCCTCCTTCATTACCCATTCATTAGGCCCCCATTACTTAGAGTAATGGGGACCCTTGGTCTCCTAGAGGATTTTGGCCTCCCCACTATGAGATATATAAATAGAGCACCATGGCTCTTAGCTATGGTGAATTATTCTTAGCAATGAAATTCTCTCTCACTCTCTCTTGAGTTCATTATCATATAACACGTTATCAGCACTTACGCTCTTCTCTTTTGAGCTTTTCTTCCCGTCTCCTTCCAAAAATCAAACCCCTACGAGCGAAAGAATCTGTTGTTGCGGCAATCCGGAGCGGAACTATCTATATTATATAGTATGTTGTTGCGGCCATTATATAGTATGCGAAAGAATCTGTTCTTTGGAGCGTATCGGGAGCGGAACTATCTACGGATCTCAATTTTTACGATCGTCCCTAGATTTTTAATCTAGAGGTAACATCTATCGATCCCGTAGATAGCTACAAACAAAATTTTTTTAGCTACGATTTTACATAGCCCATTTTTGGGCTTGATTAAATCTGCTATACTCTTGTACAACATCAAAATTAAAACAAATAATAAGGATAATGAAAAAAAAACTTCTCGCCCAACCGTTCGGCTTCCCCCTCCCCCGAAGGGGGTTTTTCCTGTGCGCCGACCCTTCCCGTCCTTCATTGCTTTGTTTTATTCGGATGTTAAGTTTAAAGGCGTAGGGTACTCCAATTCTTGCTCAGATTAGGATTTAATCATATTTTTCCATTTAATTGGACCTTTATGCTTTCATCATTTAAATTCGAAATATTTTTCAGAATTTCACTTTAGGAATGAGAACTAGCAAGAATTTATCGGATTCGAGTCCACAGGTTCATCATGGGCAAGTACCGGCTTAATTTCGTCCAAGTGTCCATCATGGATAAATTCATGCTATTACAAGTTCTGTACATTCTGGAATGTCCAAAATCCAAAATTTGCATTAGCGTGCTGAACTGAGATTTTTTTTCCCCAGACACTTGAATCTACATTTTATTCTCAGTTTGCCAACCTGGGAGCTTAGTGATTTTTCTGAAAATTTGAAGCTTGTGTGTAGAAATTTTAACATGCCTGCTCTTTGCCCCCGCCCCCCCCAATGAGGGGGGACTCTCTGTGTGTCGCCGCGTGAGAAGGGGGAGAACGAGATCTGTAAAATTCTGGGTTTTGGAGCCTTTTCATATTCCATTACAAATATCCTAAAAATTTGTTTTAGGGCTTTGTTCAATTAAATTTTTGAAGATTACATCACATGGGCCTGCAGCCAAATCTTAATAATAAATTAGATGGGATGTTTATTGGGCTCCCTATTCATGAAGGCAAGAATTATTTATAGCAGGCAGACATGTTAATTACCACATGATATCATGCTGGTACATGGTCAATATTTAGGGTTCTTGAGGATTATTTGTATTCCCTAATCCAATATTAGACTTAATTTAATTAAAATTAAGAGTTGGGCCTGCAGCCCATTTGTGACTATCAAATATTTTAATTGGGCCTGCAGCCCCTATTACCTAACGGTATATATTTTAGCATACTATATAATGGCCTTATGCCGATTCCTTAACGGGACTCTCCCCTAAGTAAAATCAAAAATAATTTATATATTCCATGTTGACAAATTGTTTTAAACATCCCTCTTGCATATTATAATCTATGGTTTACTAGGACTCTATTTTTCAAAATATAATTATCTTAAAGATCCTGAGACCGCTCTGCCATTAGTCAACTAACCTAACGGTGTATGACGTTTCCACGTGGTCTACAAGATATTTATATTTTCTAGTTTCCCTTACCATATGTTTTGCTTGAGATATATGCGTGTTTGTTTACTTTTATGCCCGTAGCATATTTAGAACTGCGTGGATGTTTAAATCAGTAAAAATGTGTTTTTCGGGATCGGCCATTGTATACCTATTTACTTTCCTTGTACTTTTATTTTCTTTTGAGAGAATTTGTAAGTGAGGAAATTTGTATTTTAAAGCCAAAGCTCGATGCAACAGCACATAGAATTGATGAAAACTCCTTCAATGGATCATGATGTCGGTCAATGTGCTTGGCTAAGTTTGCTGGACCAACCTAGCTTGACTGGGTAACAAGTGGTCCTGGCTTAGTCAATTCCCTGGCCGCGTCCGCTGGACCGCAATGAGTCGATTCATGACTGTGTAAGCCAAAGCTCGATGCAACATCATATGAAGACGGAGATATAGGGACCCAGTTCAGTTTGGGTTTCCAAAGTTGTATTATTTTTTTTTCTATTATGGACTTTAAACGAACTTTGGACTGTGTACTATTTTGGGTATCTGGCCGATCCCCGCATTTTTACTTGTTTATTTCTTTATGCATGAATTTTTGAATTTTAATTAATTCGTGCTCATTTTAAAATACGTAGATAAATGGCAAAATTGGCAAGCGTCGATTTCGAGGTCCTCGATTCTGCAGGGACAAATTACCTGAGTTGGCGAGTGGACCTGAAGTTCCACTTGCGTTCAATGGCCCTCCTTGGGTCCATTTTGACTCCTTCCTCGGCCCCAGCAGCGGCCGAAGTTTCTGCTACAGCTAGCAACAGCCCCACAACCACTGTATCCGATGTAGATAAGGCGAAAGCCATAATCTACATTAGGAAGCATATAGATCGGACCTTAAAGGCCGAATACTTAACGGTTGAGGACCCGAAGGACCTGTGGACAGCACTGGAAGCACGGTATAAACATCAAATTGATGTTATATTACCACGTGCCAGTTATGAGTGGGAAAACCTCAGACTTCAGGACTATAAGTCCGTCGCTGAGTATAATTCTGCACTTCATAACATCACCTCACGCCTGAAGTTGTGCGGTGAAGAAGTGACAGAACAGCGCATGTTGGAAAAAACATTTACCTCGTTTCACGAGAAAGATGCAATCCTCATGCAGCAGTATCGTGAACGCAACTTCACGAGATTCTCCGATCTGATCTCATGCCTACTTAGAGCAGAGCAGAATCGAGATTTACTGCTAGCAACTCATAACTTACGTCCAGCTGGCACTGCCCCTATCCCTGAAGCCCACCACGTTTCTCCCCAGAAGTGGAAAAACAAGAGGAAGACTAAAAATACTAAAGGGAAAGCGGTAATGAAGCAACCATGAGGTGCAGCTCCCCAGACAAACAAAAACAATAAAGGGAAAAGAAACTTCACTTGGAAGCGAAAGGACACCAAGCACGTGTCACTTCCAAAGAAGACCTGGGAGGACAAATGCCATAGATGCGGCATGACTGGCCATTGGTCCAGAAACTGCCGCACTCCTCGCCACCTATAGGATCTATACCAGGCGAGCCAGAAGTCTCGACCTGAAACAAACTTGGCAGGTGTACAGCCGCCAACAGTCTTTACTGCTAAAGACTTCGAGAACGACGATCTGCTAGATTGAGCATCATCATTTATATTGCTCCCAAATAATCGAAGGAACTGGTGAAGCAATTATATTGCTCCCAAATAACACAAGACTTCAAATTAATAATGCATTATTCTCTCCTATATCAAACAGAAATCTCGTAAGTTTCAAGGATTTCCGTTTAAACGGATATCACTTAGAGACCATGGATAAAAATAAGGTTGAATATCTAATTGTAACTCGTCAAAAAGATGACCGGAAGATCATCTGCGAGCGATTCAAGGGACTCCCATCGGGTCTATACCAAACATACATTCAACCAGTAGAAGCCAATATGATTGAACACCAGACGTGCCAATCACTACCAGAATTCCAACTCTGGCACAATAGACTTGGTCACCCTGAAACAGCAATGATGCGCCGCATCATCACTGAATCCTGTGGACACAAATTGAAGAACCTGAAGATTCTTCAAAAAGGTGAATTTCCATGTCTCCCTTGTTTTAAGGGAAAACTAATAACGAGACCATCCCTCCTGAAAGTGGGATTAGAGTCTCCTGGCTTCCTTGAGAGAATTCATGGTGACATTTGCGGGCCTATTCACCCCGCAAGTGGCCCATTTCGGTACTTCATGGTACTGATTGATGCATCAACCAAATGGTCTTATGTGTGCCTCTTGTCCACCCGCAACCTAGCTTTTCCAAAGCTATTGGCACAAATAATAAGGTTGCGTGCTCATTTCCCCGATAACCATATCAAGAAACTACGTCTTAATAATGCGGGAGAATTTACTTCACAAGTCTTCGAAGACTATTGCCGGGCAACAGGTATTGAAGTTGAACATCCGGTAGCACATGTTCACACCCAAAACGGATTAGCTGAGGCTCTTATAAAGAGACTCCAATGGATTGCACGTCCATTGCTTATGCAATCCCAGTTGCCTGTGGATGCTTGGGGGCATGCTATTTTACATGCCTCATCACTTATTAGGATAAGACCCTCTGGAGGTCACACTTTATCCCCGATGCAACTAGCATACGGCGCACCTCCGGATATCTCTCATTTGAGAGTGTTTGGTTGTGCGGTATATGTCCCAATAGCACCACCGCAGAGGACCAAAATGGGTCCTCAGCGTCGTCTAGGTATATATATTGGGTTTGATTCGCCCTCTATTATCAGATACCTTGAACCCCTGACGGGTGACGCATTCAAGGCACGTTTTGCAGACTGTGAATTTAATGAGAAATTTTTTCCAAAACTGGGCACACAGTCTAAGAAGCCAGAAGCTTCTGAGACCATTAGTTGGGACCAGAAGTCTTTGTCCCTATATGATCCGCGTTCTAATCTGTGTGAAGATGAGATCCTGAAGATCCTTCACATCCAGAATACAGTACATCTTTTACCGGATAAATTCACGGACAACCAG
This sequence comes from Scilla litardierei, assembly GCA_030789695.1. Classification (NCBI taxonomy): domain Eukaryota; kingdom Viridiplantae; phylum Streptophyta; class Magnoliopsida; order Asparagales; family Asparagaceae; genus Scilla; species Scilla litardierei. The sequence goes on along the minus strand of CM061133.1, from coordinate 61,917,403 downwards.
AAGATTGTCCGTTCACACGTCCCTGCTGCCAATACGCCAGCTAGGATTGACATCCCCATAGATGGATGCAGCCCACCGGCAGCAGAATTGGTTGTACCTCAAATGAAAAGAGGACGCCCACCAGGTTCAAAAGATAAAGTTCCTCGAAAGAGGAAGACTCCTGGCGATACTAAGATTATCCCTTCACAGGATGCTGAGCTCAGACCAGCTACTTCTCCCCTCCTGATTTCCCCAGCAGAGGAAACAATAGGAGAAACATCATTAAATTTTGTACGTACTGGAGAAGTACTGGACAGAAATAGCATAGTTGTCGACGACGATTTTGCGTTCGATATTGCCGTTCACGTCACTGAATATGACGATGACGTCGAACCACAATCTCTAGCGGAATGTAAACGCAGAGATGATTGGCCAAAGTGGGACGAGGCAATAAGAGTAGAGCTGGACTCACTTTTGAAACGCAAAGTTTTTGGACCAGTAGTCCAAACACCAGTAGGTGTAAAACCTGTGGGATATAAGTGGGTTTTCATAAGAAAAAGAGATGAAAATAATGTGATCGTTCGCTATAAGGCACGCCTTGTAGCCCAGGGATTTTCCCAAAGACCGGGGATTGGTTACGAAGATACGTATTCCCCTGTCATGGATTCGATCACCTTCCGATTTTTAATCAGCCTAACTTCTCTGGAAAGCCTAGAAATGCAGCTCATGGACGTTGTGACTGCATATCTATATGGCGATATAGATAAAAATATCTATATGAGACTTCCTGATGGGTTTAATCTACCCCCAGAGATGAAAGAGATACCTCGGGACGTATTCTCTGTAAGGCTACATAGATCATTATATGGTCTAAAACAATCGGGCAAGATGTGGTATAACAGACTAAGTGATTTTCTTGCACAACAAGATTCACGAATAACGAAGTCTGCCCGTGTATCTTTATCAAAAGAACGGGAACAGGATTTGTCATCATAGCTGTATATGTAGATGACTTAAATCTCATAGGATCTCCTGCAGAGATCAAAGAGATATCTGAAAGCCTTAAACATACTTTTGAAATGAAAGACCTAGGCAAAACAAAGTATTGTCTTGGCTTACAGATAGAACACCTAAGAGGTAGAATCCTATTACACCAATCTAATTATACAAAGAAACTTCTACGCAAGTTTCATATGGATAAATGTCATCCTTTAGGTACTCCTATGGTCGTAAGATCACTAGATGTACATAAGGACCCCTTCCGGCCACTGGAAGAGGGGGAGGAGATACTGGGTCCTGAAGTACCCTACCTCAGTGCCATTGGAGCACTTCTATATCTGGCTAACTGTATGCGTCCCGATATAGCGTTTACAGTTAATCTACTAGCCAGACACAGTGCTGCGCCCACAAAGCGCCATTGGAACGGAGTAAAGCATCTTCTGCGATACCTTCAGGGTTCCATTGATCTTGGACTTTACTACCAGAGAGGTGCCTCCCCCAAATTGTTTGGTTATGCTGATGCAGGTTATCTCTCTGATCCGCACACGGCAAAATCTCAAACAGGTTTTGTATTTACCTACGGAGGTACTGCTATCTCTTGGAGATCGGTAAAACAAACCACTACTGCTACATCTTCCAACCATGCAGAGCTCATCGCGATCCATGAGGCGAGCAGAGAATGTTTTTGGCTACGCTCCGTCGTCCAACACATCCTCCAATCCACTGGCCTGAAGACCAGTGATCTGGAGCCTACTGCCCTATTCGAAGACAACGCCGCATGCATTGCTCAGCTTCAGAAGGGCTACATCAAAGGCGACAGGACAAAACACATTTCTCCCAAGTTTTTCTGGACGCACGAGCAGAAGAACGACAAGCAGATTGAAGTTCGACAGATCCAGTCATGCAACAACTTAGCTGATCTTTTTACTAAGGTATTGCCTAAATGTACTTTTGTAAAGCTTGTAAAGAACATTGGTATGCGACAATTGAAAGACCTGCAAGCCTGAAGCTTGTACGGATCAGGGGGAGTAACATGTGGGTTGCACTCTTTTTCCTTAAGCTGTTGGGTTTTCCCACTGGGTTTTCCACAGCTAAGGTTTTAACGAGACAAACACACTTACTCTGGATCCAGAAGTATCCACCCCTTGCCTCAGTAGCTGAGACCGAAGTGATGAATGTGTAAGGGGGAGTGTTATGAATGAGGGAGGCTTTTGGCCTCCCCTCCTTCATTACCTATTCATTAGGCCCCCATTACTTAGAGTAATGGGGACCCTTGGTCTCCTAGAGGCTTTTGGCCTCCCCACTATGAGATATATAAATAGAGCACCATGGCTCTTAGCTATGGTGAATTATTCTTAGCAATGAAATTCTCTCTCACTCTCTCTTGAGTTCATTATCATATAACACTTATTACCAACTCCTAACCTAATAACAAATAATATGTTGTTATCCTAGTATCCTACCTAACCTCAACCACCCACGTGGCCTTTCCCCACTATTGAAACCAGCCATGTTCTCTATGCGTGGGCCCCATCTCCCATGAAATTACGTTCTCTCTTCCCCTCACTTTCAAAAAAAACATGCTGAGAGGACACTGTTCTCTTCACCTTTGTTACAAACCCGTGAGCTCACTTTCTCCCATCCACAAACCCCCTCGCCATGGATCTCCCTACTCTTTCCGAAGACCACACAAAGCCCAACCCAGCTCGCTCTCCTCCGAGCTCCTCCCAGCCCAAGTCCTCCGACCAACTTGCCCTCCTCCGGTGACGCCGCATTCCCCATTGTCGGAGCCACAATCACCTCCTCCAACCCAGCACACCCCCAAGCTCCCTCTCCCTCGACTTCAAACCAATGCCGGTAGTCTCGCCGTACCCCTTCCCCATCCCCACGATCCACAGGTGCCCCCGTTACCTCCTACACCACAGCCGCTCCCCACAACCCCAAAGGCCTCCGTCTCTCAACGCCCTCAGTGTTGCCATGCAACACCGCCTGCAACCATCTCCTCTCCGCCACGAACACAGCCGTTCACACTACAAACCCCCTCCCCGTTCGAAACCTCCTCCTTGCGGCCACCGTTCTCCATGCACCGAGAATCCTCAGGCGCACTACTCCGACGAACACAGCCTTTTCCTTTCTTCCTTCGCACTACTCCGACGCCGCCATCCACCACCTTCGAAAGCCGCCCGAAGCCCTGTCACCTTCACCTCCTCCCCCTTCCATTCGACGTACGATCACCCTACCACCGGCAATCAACCCGCACGGCAACTTCGCCCGCTCCCCGATCTCCGTTCATCACCCACGCCCCAGCACCGCACAACCCGACCTTCCCTCCGATCACCAGACCTCCAGTCCGAACCCCCGACTTCACTCGACGCCTGCACCCAGCACTGCCCTTCACTTCCTCGCCGATACGACCACCTTTTTCCGACATCCTTCCTGCCACCTCGCCTCGCAGCTGAGTCACCCATCCGACTTCTGAGAGCTCATCTTCAAACCTTCGCTCCGCCAAGCCGCACGTCGCTTTCTCCTCGCTCCACCGCAACCCCCTCATGCCCCTCACGTCGGCAACCCTCGGCAGTGCTGAACGCCGGAGCACAACTCGTCGTGGCCTCTGCAACTGCAAGCAACAAGAGCGGAACCCATCACTTTAAATCAGTGAGTAAAAACTTTTCAATGTGATGAACAGTGACTTGTTATAGGATGTCACAGTACCTATATTGGGTAGCATGTACGTATCACCTAAGAACAATAATTTATAATGCAATGAACAAGTATTCAAATATGTTAATGAACAGGACTTGTATATCTATATGTAAATTATATAGTTCATACGTAGTACACTATTAATTAAGCCTTATAATCATATGTTTATATGAGTTGGTGTATGTTATAAGCTTGGCCATGTTATGTTAGTTCACAGAATATTATATATTAGTTGTAATATTATTTTATGGTTGTAAGTTATATAGATATTATAGGTGACACGGTTTAATTCCTTATACATGTAATAGTGCTAGCTAAGGATAGTTTTATTATTATTTCTTTAAGGGTTGATGGCTTAATGTCACACATTTGGATGACGCAGCGCATCTTTTTTTGCGAAACACTTGGGTTTTTTCAAATCTGTCCTTTGCTACGCAAAATAGCCCGGTTCTTCGCCGCCGGCAGTTGCTCCGGCCATCCCACAGGTTAGCACGACCCCCCTTCGACCTCCTCCAATCCCTGGCAGCCCCGCACGTCGAGGAGTCCACGCACGCCACAGATCTCGCAAGCTTTCCGACGTCGTAGCCGCCGCCGTGACGCTTCGTTGCGCTACCCGTAATCGGAGAGATCCGACGCCGTACCCGCTGTTCCGACGCTTCCCACTCGCTGTTCTTGACTTCCGCTCGCTGTCCATACGTGACTCACTGTGCTACACGTGGCCGAGATGTTGCTGACGACGCAGATCCATCGTCGTTCAGACCCGATGTCCGCTCTACGATCAAACGCCGAAAAGGTTAGTCACCTAACGCGTAGTAAGAACCCACGCCGTAGTGAATCTAAAAACTAATCTAAAAGTCATTAATGATAACTAAATTTACATTTCTGCTCCTTTAAAATGTTGTTCAACATTAGACATCGACGAACGGACTTGAATATCTGTGCACATAGGATAGTCGTCGATTAGGCGAAACGAATCAAAAGATGTGACTTTTGACTGTTAGGGTAGTCCCAAACTTAGAAACTTACCATAATACGATTGATGAAAACGCGATCTGACATCGCCGTTGTCCCGTTTCAGATGGACCCTCGCCGACGTGCCGCTTCGACGAGACGCTCCTGACCGACGACACACTTGCCTTCGCAGGCAAGTGTTTCTCACTTGCGTACTTTCGGCCACATTTAGGCCATCTATCCTTAAACTGTAAAAGTGCGACTAAAAGAGAACTGGACGTAAAATGATAGCATCCGGGACCCCCCTTGACCGCTTAGACTTAACGACGAAGTCTAAGCACAACAACAACAACTGACACCCTAGGTTCTATCTGTGTGTGCATGCGTGTGGACCCCCTAGAATGAACAACTCCTTGCTACTGTCGTGTCATGGTCCATGTTACAAAAAGTCTATGTGTGTTTCAGATGCTCTCCATGCGAGAGTGATCTCTGTGTTACACAAATCCTGCGGGCGTTTTAGATGCTCTCCACTCGAGGGTGATCTCCGTGTTACAAAAAGCATGCGGGCGTTTCAGATGCTCTCCACGGGAGAGTGATCTCCGTGTTATAAAAAGCCTTCGGACGTTTTCGATGCTATCCACGCGAGGGTGATCTCTGTGTTACAAAAAGCCTTCAGGCGTTTTAGCTACTCTCCATACGAGGGTGATCTCTAGTTGTCTTGTCTTGAGCACTTGGGTTTGGGGAAGGGTTGAGCGGTCGCTCGGGAAGAGGGTCTAGCCACCCTCAAACCGTAAGGCGTGAACCCTTCGTGACACACAGGGTATGTCTTGTCTTGTCCTGTCCTGTCTAGCTTAGTCCCGTAGCCGGTAGCACACGCTACGGCTACTGCCTGTCGCGTTTTACTTTCCTGCACCTCTTTACTTCTTGCATAATATAACTATCATGTCATAACCACAGCATGTTAATCAACCAGTAAAATGTTGCTCTTAATTACCTTACACTTGCAGTAGAGTCTAACCCTTCCTTGTAGACTTTACTTGACGTACAATTCCTTTTCTCTTGGGTGCTGTACGTCAGGTGTTGAGCCAGAGTACGTGGACGAGCTGGATACACCTGAGTACGTGGAGCCAGAGGACGCTGATCCGGAGTACGCACCTGACGAGGACCAGGCCTAGAGGTCCCTCACCATTGCTGATCCAGAGATTTACTGCCTTCTAGTTCGGGTGCGTAGCACCGTTTAATTTTCTGTCTAGGTTGGGTGCTTGCACCATTAGTTTTCTTTTTATTGTTGTTACCTTGCTAGGCATTACTTTCCTATTTAGACTTGTCACATGCTGGCTATTATCTCTTTTGAATTTAATGAATGCATCTTTCTTTCAGTACCTTCTGTTGTTACGAAATTTTTATAAATGAAGAACATGTAATCTAAAAATGGTACCTACAGACGCTTATTGGGTCTGAGACTCATAGCTCTGGCCCATGCGGACCTTAGTCACGTTTCACTTCCGTCGTTTTGGGAAGCGGGGTGTGACAGTAACCTCAGCTTCCGCGGCTGTCATGGTGAGTGCTTGACACTTCAGTTGGGTCTGCCTTATATTTAACTCCTTTAGGGTGAAAATGTATCTCAAACTTTTACGATTAGTGAAGATTTTCACTTGCTCACTTAGTAAGAATTGTCTCTATAAGATGACATTGGCCAGTTCCAAGTCTTGAGTCGGATAAGTCTTCTCATGAATCGTCAACTGCCGAGAAGCATAAGCGACCACGTGACCTTGCTAGTACAGGACACATCTAAGACCTTTACCTGTTGCATCACAGAAGATCCCAAAATCCTCCAGTCCTATCTGGTAAAACCAGGACTGGTGCGGACATCAGTCTTGCTTTCATTATTCCAAATGCCTCCTCGCAAGAGTTTGACTATATAAACATGACGTCCTTCCTCATCAATCGAGTCATGGGCTCGGCTATCTTCGAGAAATCCTTGATGAATCATCGGTAGTGACCCGCAAATTCTCGAAAACTCTTGAAGTCTGATGCTGACCGAGGGGTGGGCCAATTTTTGACCGATGCAACCGTCTCTAGGTCGACAGAGATGCCTCTGCCTGATACCACATATCCAAGAAATACAGTTCGGTCCATCCAGAATTTGCACTTGCTGTACTTGGCATACAACTGATGATGATGAAACATCTCTAACACAATCCACAAATGCTCGGTGTGCTCATCCTCGCTCTTCGAAAGGACTAATATGTCATCAATGAATATCACTACGAATTTATCTAGAAACTCGTAGAATATGAGATTCATGAGATTCATGAATACTGCAGTGGCATTGGTCACACCAAATAACATGACAACCGAATAACATTACATATTATACTGCTTAGAGAATGAGTTGTGGACATTGGTTTCATTTCTGTGAACTTAGTATATTGCATGATAAACTATGATATGATATAACTCTACTCTCATTTTATAACTTATCAAGTTCATTACATTTATCGAAATCCACGTTATTTTAATTTGAGCGAGATTTAAATATTTGTTGTGTATAAGTGTTCTAATTTCATATCGACGTGTGTTCACGAGATCTTGCATACCATGGGTTCTTGTATTTTCTGAATTTAAGATTGAACCCCTTGTCTCCATTACACGCCACCACCTCACATCTCCATTGTATCCCTCTTCCCTGTTCGCTTCTTACTAGTCTTTCTCGAGGACGAGTAAGAGGTAAGCTTAGGGGATTTTGATGTGTCATTATATTTCACGTTTTATCTATATGATTACATGTTAAAATGATTGCTCAATTACATATTTCATACGCTTTTACGCTCATAATTGGAACTATTATACTTTAAGAGCGTTTGGTTGCATCTCAGGGAATATCGAGCAATTTGGAGTATATTGGAGGAGAGAGTGCGTGCTTCGACACCGGAACTCCTGAGGCGCCTCGTTCGGTGACTCAAAGTTGCTGGGGAGCAAGGAAGGGGCAAGAGAGAAGGAGAAAAGAAGAGGAGAATGAAGAAAGCATGGTTCTATAGTACCATAACCCATGGATTCTGGGTCGCTCGATCGAGCTATGATGCGGTGAAGGAATCGAGCGACCTGAAGTGATGGAAATAGGATAGCTGTGCACTCCTTTCAACTCTGCTATCACCTGAGATTTTTTAGTATTTTTCTGATATTTTTCTCAGATAGTAGACTTCACGACGGTTCTAACGCCACCAAGAACGCATCAATCGGAGGTTGGATGAGCTCTAGAAAATTTCTGTAAGCTGATGCTGCAGTGCTAAAATTTGTTCTTAACCTCCTACTCGACCGAGCAACCACCTACTCGACCGAGCAACCACCTACTCGACCGAGCAGAGTGACAAATGCTGCTGAAATCTGTTTTCGACCTTCTACTCGACCAAGCAACCTCCTACTCGACCGAGCAATCACCTACTCGACCGAGCAGAGTGACAAATGCATCTGAAAGCTGTTTTCGACCTCCTACTCGACCGAGAAACCACCTACTCGACCGAGCAGGACCCTACTCGGTCCGAGCAAGCAGACCAATGTTTTGGGCAATGAATCCAGACTTCTGACGACTCGAAAGAGCCGCACTTACTCGATCGAGCAGCTACATACTCAGTCCGAGCAGACCCTACTCGGTCCGAGCATGCAGAGCGACATTTTGGGCAATGATTCCAGACTTTTGACAACTCGACCGAGCTGCTACCTACTCGACCCGAGTCGCAGCCGACCCAAAACTTAAGTTGTGTCCAGATTGGGTTTTGGGCACGATTTTGAGGGAGATTTTTGGTCTATTTTCTAGGGTTTTGGGGGGGACTATTTATACGATTTGTAGTCGTCATTGGAGGGAGACTTTTTGGAGACTTTTTTGGGGGGGGGGCCTTTTTTGGAGCTTAGATCTTTTTAGAGAGTTTTGGAGACAATCTTTTGGGAGTTAGGCTATGCCCTAGGTGATGTGCGTTTATATTTTATATATTCACGCATGTCTTCTTCATGATTTCCCGTTGTTTTCCGTCGTTTCATATCCGTTCTTTCGTGTTTTTTTGTATCTTTTCACTTTCCCCATGTTTTTGTGCAAATGCAGGAGTTTCCATTGTTGGGGACATACAAAGCTGATATCACGAGTCCCCAGAGAAACTGGAGGTGTCACGCGTGATCCTGAGGGCTAAACATCAAAGATTGCTATATTTCAGCCCTCAACCGATCGGGTGGACAAAGCCACCCGATCGGTTGATACACGCGTATCCGACCAGGACAGGAGCTGAAGAGAAGGCAGCTCACCCGATCGGTTCAGTGATCGGGTGAGATCGATAGAGCTCTCTGTCTTTTTGAGCTTAATTCCAATCGATCGGGTGATATCTCACCCGATCGGTTCATCTGAAGCTGAAGACCAACAATTCACGACCCAGTCACGCCACCCGCTCGCCTCAGCGACCAGTTGAAGCTTCTGAAGCCCAATTGCCAAAGCCACCCGATCGGTTGACTTCTCAACCGATCGGGTCATCTCCCCAGGACATTTTGGGGAAGAACTCACCCGACCGGTTGACATTTCAACCGATCGGGTGTCCTTTTCTTCCCCTTTCGTGCACTGCTGCTCATTCATTGAAGATCTGCTATCATTCCAGAGGGATTTTACGTGATCTCTTATTTTTCTAGCGTTGGCATCGTCGTTAGCTTTCCAACTATAGGTTGCATGCCCAAATCCGATTTTTCTACGTTTTTCTGGAATTTTCTGAGTGCAGCTGGGTGCTAAAATTGGCAGCAGTCTGAAATTTAATTTCACCCGATCGGTTGGTGTCCAGGTGGCCGTCCGGTTGAGCCCAGTTTTCAGCAGTTTAGTCTTTGTTTCATTCCACCCGATCGGGTGAACTTCCACCCGATCGGGTGGGCCTGTTTTGGCAGTTTTGCTAGGTTTTCTGGACCCGAACCGTTGGGTTTTGAGGAGGTTTATTTATAGGGGTTTGGGCACGACTTGAGGACTATTCATCCCCATTTTTTCTGCAGTTTTCCTCCCCTTTCTTGGTAGTTTTAGGTTAGGTTAGATTAGGGTTTTCTCTCCCAATAATTCTTGTTATGGATTGATGGGTTCAATTGCAAGCTAAGTATTTCTTTCTCTTATTTTTCATTACTTTGTGTTATTTTCATTTTGCTCGATGGTGAATGTGTGTTTGTCACTTTTATTGTTTTCTATTATGTTCTTCACTATTGAGCAGTGTTTGATGAACCCTAATACGGGTTAGGGTAGGATTGATGATTGGAAATTTACATTTGACTTGATTGCATGGTATGTGTTCGATGGAATGTGTCAATGGGGATTTCTAGCAATCTTAGTCCAATTCGTACGGCAACACACTAGATGTGTTGGGGATTGGGGTCCGGTGTCTTGTCCAGTCAAGATCTTTTTTGATGTATTTCTAGAAATCACATTCGACCTATTTGGCCATTAGGGTTACATGGGAGCATTTTATTGTCATTGGCGGGAGAAAGGCCGCCTCCGACCATCGGGCCAAGGGGGAATAAACTTGGCGGTTGACTCCCTAGCCACAGCTCACACCCCTAGCGTAGACAATGAATCCTCGCGCGTGGGAACGGCTTGGATGAAATGTTGGGAGTTGTCATTGTGGCCTTAATGTTCCCGGTTGCGGAATGTGTTAATGGACATGGGAATACCCACCGTCCGAAACCGGGTAGATCTAGCATACTGGGCATCGACCGGAATATCGGGCCCATGGACGTTAGGTATCACCTTTAGGGGCAATGTCTCACCCTGGGTCAAGTCAAATGCCAAGTGTCATGAGTGCTCTAGCCCGTGTTAGCGGGGATTCATTTCTTGGTTTTTTACTTCTTTCTTTTATTTCTACACTTCTACCCATATTATCCGCGTAGCTACCACACAACCTAGGCGAGGCTAGTAGCCATTCAAGCCATCCACCTCTCTGAGTTCGATAAACCCGCACCCTACACTAACCGCGCACTTGCGGTAAAACGACACCGCGCCCAAACCGTAAACGGGGCACCGGCCAAGTTTTTGGCGCCGTTGCCGGGGAGGCGTTCGGTTTGATATTAGCTTAGCTTGGGTTCGTTAGACTACGCAAAAAATACAATAATCAAGAAATTTTTCCCCACCATTATATTATCCTTTTGTCATTCTCTTGTACTATTGACGCTCCTCTCTAGTTATCTTATTTTTGTTGTCCAGGTATCTTTGATATAACCATGTGGAGATCAAATTTCGATGCTCAGATGGGAGGATACGATCCTTATTCAGTTGTGGTTTGTGTGACTTGTGGGATGGTAGGGCACATGTATTATGATTGCCCACTTACGCTTGAGAGCCTCCCCCTACCCCAAGGCCAAACATTTTCCCACAACCTTAGCCCAAACACCTCCCATCCATTTCCTCAACCTTATATCCCTCCACAAACACAAGAAGAATCAAGCCTTGTGTCTCTCCTTGAAAGTGCCATGTTTAACCAAGGCCAAATATTACAAAACTCGATGGTACCAATCACCGAGCCTACACCAAGGAGAGGGGATGAAGGAGAGGATATACCCACTTTCATGGTTGAGACCACCATCTCATCGGCCACCATAGACACATCTCAAGCCGATACCCCATTTTTCCAACACTACCACTTGGATGACGAAGCATTTTTTGATGATGATAATGAGGATGGGGTGATTTCTAAAGGATCTGTGGGAGAGACTTCTCGTCTTGATTTGGATACCCCACATGAGTCCTATGAGATCACCGAGGAGTTTACAGAGCTTATACATACCAGCGAGGAGGATGTGCGTGAGGACGAGGACACCGCGACCACATACGAGGGGTCCGCTCCACATTCACCTCACAGCCATCTCTGTCACAGCTTCCTCTTTGGTCTGTGGTCAACCACGAGGATGTCATTCAGGACATCGGGCAGATGGTGGAGTATGAGCATATCGTTGAGGAGAATGTGCATGAGGGCTTGGATACGATGGTCCACTCCATGGAGCCCGAGTCACATCTACCTTTACCGTCGCTCTCCACTTCTATGGCTGAGCATCTACTTGAGCATATTGCCCCTATTCAGGGAGATTTTCATACTCACTCTCACTCCAATTTTGAGTCTCGCTTTTCACTTCCTATTTCTTTAGACTCGTATATATTTTACACACCATATCTCTCGCAGGACATATGATCTACTTCCCTTGGGTTAAGCTGCGGTGTGTCACCACCTGGAGAGCCACTTCTCATGGAGAGCGAGGATTTGGTCGTCGCTAGTACAGAGGATAGCGACCCATTCTCAAGGAGTATTCGTCACCATTTTATTATTTTTCCAATCTTATGTTGACGATTATCTCTAGGATACATTTATTTTGGGAAATAATTTCTTGCCATGGACTAATGCACCTCGTCCTTTGCAGGTCACAGGTGGACACCTACGAGGGATGCTTGGAGGTGCATTGCTTGGGTCCATTGGCACACGTGGCACAGTGCTTCTGGCGGAGCCACAGAAGGATAATCCAGTAGTGTATCCTAATCCAGTAGTGTAAAAATTTACAGCTTTCTAGTTTAGATTTGAATAATCTCGTCTCCTCTCATTAGCAAGGGGAGCGTTTCTAGGATTTGCTTTTGCATCATAATAACCCATCATGTCGTGCCCTTCTATCACTTCTCCCGCCCACACCCCACATCCTCTACCGAGGAGGATGAGGACACTTCCTCTTCTGCATTCTGACTTCTTTCTGTTCCGATTTTCCCCCTAGCATATTTCTGCACCACATTGATCATGTCATATTGCTAGCTTTGTCATGTCTAGCTCGGGGGAAATCGGCTTTTGTGTGTTTTGTCGTGTGATGTCATTGTGTGTCTATTTATATGTGTTGTTTGGATGTGCTTTTGTTTCTTTTATTTATGTGTTTCTTTTTATTTTTCTTTATTTTTCAGTTTTGTTCGTGTGTTTTTCCTGTTTTTCATTTTCTTGTGTCGGTGCGTACCCCCCCATTTTCGTTGCCCTCCCGTATTTACTTCTATTGCATTGAGGGCAATGCAAGTTTCAGCTTGGGGGAGTCGCACTTCGTGCATCATTTGTGTCTTTTTCTTCGTTTTTGAGTCGTTTTCATCGTGTTTTTCTTTTTTCTTCTCATCTTTTGTTCTCTCTCTCCTAGAGATGATCACATATGATGAATTGCCACAGAAACACACACACACACACACACACACACACACACACACACACACACACACACACACACCTAGCATAGCCTCGATTATCACATTCACTAACCCTAGGAAGCCGAGTCCCATTGCATTTCACGCTTCGTGGGTCCACTAAGCTTTTATGTGAGTCGTGTGTCGTGACCAGCTAGGTGGTATGCTTCTACTTTGTGATGTTGATTTATATACCTATCCTTGGTTGACCCCTTGATTATCATGCTTCAATTTGAATATGCGGTATTTGCTTCTACTGTCTGCTTCTATATGCATGTTATATGTTTATATCGTATGCTTCAATTCGCATGTGTCGGGATTCAACAAACAAGGACTAGGATAAGCTATTTAGCCTATGCTCTGATTTGCGAGAAATATCTCCTTTGCCCAAGTGTTTAGAATCCGATTTCTTTTTTATTTTACTTGGCGCAAATCCCTTCGTCGTGTACCGTTCTCCCACTTGGGAGAGTACACATGTATATATCCCAATATCCAAAAATCCAAAAAAGAGAGAGAAAAGAAAATACCAAAAAAGAAAAGAAAAGAGAAAAGAAAAAAATATGTATAGCCAAAAATCCAAAAAAAAATACAAATACCCAAAACCCAAAAATTTCCAGTGTAAATATTCTTCCTATCTACCGAGAATAAAGGGAAGGCGAGAATTTGCACCTAGTGTTCTACTCCACATCTTCTCAACCTCCATCGTTTTCGAACACACTTGGCATAGGAATTTTCTAGTGATTATCTAGGCAATAGTGTGGTGATTTCCTAGTCCCTAGCTGTGGAGTCACCGATGCATGATACACTTCTATTCTTATACTTTTCTCATGCATGCTTGAGCTACTATTCACCGCAATTTCAAATTGAATCGATATTTGGGTCTTCCCTTGGGTATGTGTATATGGATCTTTATTGCACAATGTAGATAGTAACACCATCTGCTAGCATACGACCACACTCACTCGCATTTCACTGTGTGGGCCCACGACACTTGTTTGGACTCATATTCCTTGGTTTAGTGTTTTGTTTTGTCACATGCTTGCTTATGTGTGGCGTGTTTGGTTTTGTTGGTTCTGATAGGCGATCTAGGATTTTTCTTTCTCTTTCTGTCTCTCTCTCCATTTTTCCCTCCGAGCTCCTACTCTCACTCGTCTTCCTCGAGGACGAGGAAGGGTTCAGCTTGGGGGATTTTGACGTGTGTTTATATTTTATATATTCACGCACGTCTTCTTCATGATTTCCTGTTGTTTTCCGTCAATTCATATCCGTTCTTTCGTGTTTTTTGTATCTTTTCACTTTTCTCGTGTTTTTGTGTAAATGCAGGAGTTTCCAGTGTTGGGGACATACAAAGCTGATATCACGAGTACCCGGAGCAACGGGAGGTGTCACACGCGATCCCGAGGGCTAAAGGTCAAAGATTGCAATATTTCAGCCCTCAACCAATCGGGTGGACAAAGCCACCCGATCGGTTGATATACGCGTATCCGACATGGACAGGAGCTGAAGAGAAGAGCAGCTCACCCGATCGGTTCACTGATCGGGTGAGATCGACAGAGCTCTCTGTCTTTTTGAGCTTAATTCCAACCGATCGGGTAATATCTCACCCGATCAGTTCATCTGAAGTTGAAGACCAACAATTCACGACCTGGTCACGCCACCCGCTCGCCTCAGCGCCCGTTGAAGCTTCTGAAGCCCGATTACCAAAGCCACCCGATCGGTTGACTTCTCAACCGATCGGGTCATCTCCCCGGGTCATTTTGGGGAACAACTCACCTGACCGGTTGAGTCAACCGATCGGGTCATCTCCCCGGGTCATTTTGGGGAAGAACTCACCCGACCGGTTGACATTTCAACCGATCGGGTGGCCTTTTCTTCCCCTTTCGCGCACTATTGCTCATTCATTGAAGATCTGCTATCATTCCAGAGGGAGTTTGGGTGATCTCTAATTTTTCTAGCGTCGGCATCGTCGTTAGATTTCCAACGATAGGTCGCATGCCCAAATACGATTTTTCTACATTTTTCTGGAGTTTTCCGAGTGCAGCTGGGTGCTAAAATTGGCAGCAGTCTGAAATTTAATTTCACCCGATTGGTTGGTGTCCGGGTGGCCGTTCGGTTGAGCCCAGTTTTCAGCAGTTTAGTCTCTATTTCATTCCACCTGATCGGGTGAACTTCCACCCGATCGGGTGGGCCTGTTTTGGCAGTTTTGCTGGGTTTTCTGGACCCGAACAGTTGGGTTTTGAGGGGGTTTATTTATTGGGGTTTGGGCACGACTTGAGGATTATTCTTCCCCATTTTTTCAGCAGTTTTCCTCCCCTTTCTTGGGAGTTTTAGGTTAGCTAAGATTAGGGTTTTTTTCTTCCAATAATTCTTGTAATGGATTGATGGGCTCAATTGCAAGCTAAATATTTCTTTCTCTTGTTTTCCATTACTTTGTGTTATTTTCATTTTGCTCGATGGTGAATGTGTGTTTGTCACTTTTATTGTTTTCTATTATGTTCTTCACCATTGAGTAATGTTTAATGAACCCAAATACGGGTTAGGGTAGGATTGATGCTTGGAAATTTATATGTGACTTGATTGCATTGTATGTGTTCGATGGAATGTGTCAATGTGGATTTCTAGCAATCTGAGTCCAATTCGTGCGGCAACACACTAGATGTGTTGGGGATTGGTGTCCGGTGTCTTGTCCAGTCAAGATCCGCTTTGATGTATTGCTAGAAATCACATTCACCTATTTGGCCATTAGGGTTACGCGGGGGCGTTTTATTTTCATTGGCGGGAGAAAGACCGCCTCTGACCGTCGGGCCAAGGGGGAATAAACTTGGCGGTTAACTCCCTAGCCACAGCTCACACCCCTAGCGTAGACATTGAATCCTCGCGTGTGGAAACGGCTTAGATGAAATGTTGGGAGTTATCATTTTGGTCTTAATGCTCCCGGTTGCAGAAGGTGTTAATGGACATGGGAATGCCCACCGTCTGAAACCGGGTAGATCTAGCGTACTGGGCATCGACCGAAATATCGGGCCCATGGACGCTAGGTACCACCTTTAGGGGCAATGTCTCACCCTGGGTCAAGTCAAATGCCAAGTGTCATGAGTGATCTAGACCGTGTTTGCGGGGATTCATTTCTTGTCTTTTTTACTTCTTTCTTTTATTTCTACACTTCCACCCATATTATCCGCGTAGCTAGCACATAACCTAGGCAAGGCTAGTAGCCATTCAAGCCATCCACCTCCCTGAGTTCAATAAACCCGCACCCTACACTAACGGTGCACTTGCGGTAAAACGACACCGCGTCCAAACCGTAAACGGGGCACCGGTCACTAGGTCACTCCCTTGTATCAAGATAAGTACTTTTGTCCTCTTTAATTCCATTATTATTTTCTTCGTAATTTCTTATTGAATATATTTTTGATGCATGCTATGATGAGTTCTCTTGCTATTATTGAATCTTCTATTGCTTTTCCTACGATGCATGAGTAATTCCATTTAGGGCTAAGTGATTAGCCTATAGATCTTAGGATTTAGATGTAAAGTTGGGATTTTTTATGATGCGTTGGATATAAAAGGGGTTGTATTCTGGTTGATCAAGGAAAATCCCTAGGAGAACTCGTACTGAGATCGTGCCCACGGTCAGTGGAATCGATTAGCTTAAGGAGTATCCTACGGATTTAATTAGGGAGTTAGTGGGTTCAACCAAGGCTCGTGACCATGCCCGGCTCGTGCCTTGATGGGATCCACCGACAAACTATATCACTAATTGACGGATACCGCCATTGCATTAATAAGAGCCACCAACATACCTCGAGGCTCTAACCCATGAGAGTGGTATGAGTTGAGAGAATTCGAACCACGAGAGTGGTGAGATTATTGTAGATCCTTAATGCACGTATCGTATGTGCCTATCGTGAGAGCGGGGTTAATATGGTACGTTAGATTCATAATGCCCAGATGCATGAATTCACTTCCTAGATGCTACAACCCCCAATTAAACCAATGCAACGTAGAAGTCTCAACTGAGCATCGACGTCTGATGGCCCTATCGGCGAGTCCTAAAGCCCTAATCTTTTATATTCTATTTCTTTCTTTCTTTGTGTGGAATCTCTTGTTTGCGACGTTGAGTGACACAACCTTCGCATCCATCACCATTACGACCCTCCATACTCCACATCTACCAACAAACCCACAAGTCTAACTCAACCTAAGAGTATATATGTAGTATAGCACCGCTTCCCCGTGTTCGATACCCGCTTGCCACTATACAGTGCGCTTGCGGTTAGACGACATCGTTTCGAAGTAAGTTCCGGCTCGATCAGTATGTCGGGGAGACAAACCAGGATAAATATCCTTTTGTTTGCGATTAGCTTATCTGGTTTTCTTGTCTCAGAACTTATTTACTTATTGCGATCTATTGTATTATTAGTTATTCTGCTGTAATTAAATTTGAGATTGTTATGAATCACCTACTGGGGGAGGAACCCCCAGCCCTTTATTTATTGGCAGTATAGAAGAGTTATAAGATAAGATACATAAATATGGGTGTATCTCTAAGATACACACAATCCTTACCAACTCTGGTTCATATCCATTCACAACACTCCCACTTATCCAGCCATAGGTGTGGACTCTGCTCATGAATACTTCAGGATTCTGAGCATAGTAAGAGTCTCAATGGGGTGGATACTTCAGGATCCAGAGTTGGTGTGATTTGCCTCGTTAAAACATTTGGCTATGAAAAACCCAGTGGGAAAAACCATAGTTAAGGAAAAATAGTGCAGACACTCCCAACTCCCCCTGATCTGTACAAGCACTCAGGCTTTCAGATCTCTTAGGTGCCTCATCCTAATTTTCTGTACAAAATTCATAAAAGTAGCAGTAGGAAGAGCTTTAGTGAACAAGTTTGCCAGGTTGTCACATGTTGTACTTGTCTGACATCGATCACTCCATCTCTCTGAAGCTCATGCGTCTAGAAGAATTTGGGGGAAATGTGCTTCGTTCTGTCGCCTTTGATGTAGCCACCCCGTAGCTGAGCTATGCAAGCAGCGTTGTCCTCGAACATAGTAGTAGGTTCAAGATCCCCAGACTTCAATCCGGTCGTCACCAGGATGTGATTTACAACTGACCGTAGCCAGACACACTCGCTGCTTGCTTCATGGATGGCAATGATCTCTAAGTGATTGGATGAGGTAGCTACCATGGTGTGCTTAACGGATCTCCAGGAAATGGATGTTCCACCATGGGTAAACACGTACCCAGTCTGTGACTTTGCATTATGGGGGTCAGACTTGTAACCTGCATCAGCATAACCAACAAGTGTGGCGGATAATTCAGTTTTATAAAAGAGTCCCAAGTCTGTAGACCTTGGAGGTAGCGCAGAAGGTGCTTTACCCCGGTCTAGTGGCGCTGCGTAGGCGCTGCACTGTATCTGGCTAGTAAATTTACTGCGAATGCTATATCGGGACGTGTGCAGTTGGCCAGATATAGAAGTGCTCCAATAGCACTCAAATAAGGGACTTCTGGACCAAGTATATCCTCTCTCTCTTCCAAAGGCCGGAAGGGGTCTTTATGTTCATCCAAAGATCGTACCACCATAGGTGTACTAAGTGTATGACATTGGTCCATATGAAATCTTTGTAACATTTTCTTCGTATATGTGGTTTGGTGTAATATGATTCCATCTTTTAGATGTTCAATCTGTAAGCCAAGGCAGAATTTCGTTTTTCCTAGGTCTTTCATTTCGAATTCTTTTGTCAGGCTTACATATATCTTAGCGCTATTATGACGAATCCTTTCCCTTTTGCTCTTATGAAGATGCAAGGGCAGACTTCATTATTGTTGAATCTTTACAAGGAATTCACTTAGTCTGTTATACCACATCCGTCCTGATTGTTTAAGATCGTACAATGATCTTTGGAGCTTAACCGAGTAGACGTCCCGATGTCTATCTTTAAGTTCGGCAGGTAATGAAAAGCCGTCAGGAAGTTTCATGTATATCTCCTTGTCGAGATTACCGTATAGATATGCAGTCATAACATCCATTAGTGCATATCTAAACCTTCCTTTGCTGTTAAGCTTATCAGGAATCAGAAAGTGATCGCATCCATGACCGGGGAGTATGTTTCGTCATAGGCAATACCCGGTCTTTGGGAACATCCTTGCGCTACAAGCCTTGCTTTGTAGCGTGCGATCTCATTATTTTCATTTCTTTTTCTCACGTATACCCATTTGTATCCCACAGGTTTGACACCAGTAGGTGTCTGGACTATTTGCCCAAAGACTTTGCGTTTCTGAAGCGAGTCTAGCTCGGCTTCTATTGCCAGATTCCACTTTGGCCAATCATTTCTATGTTTGCATTCAGCAATGGAATGTGGATCATGATCATCGTCGCTTCCGGTGACGTGAATAGCAATGTGAAATGCGAAGTCATCGCCAATGACTATACTCTTTCTGTCCAACACCTCCCATGTACGTAAATAATTTAATGATATTTCAGTTTCTCCCGGTAGTTCCTCTGTAGTGGATTTCGAGAGGGGTGATGGTATGGACATAAGCTCATTTCTCTGTGGGGGTATCGTCCCAAGGTCTCCTGATATTTTTCTTTTTCTTGGATTTTTATCCTTGGAGCCTGGTGGTCTGCCTCTTTTCTTTTGAGGTGCGGTCACTTCTGCTGCTGGTGGATTGCATCCATTCTCGGGGATATCAATCCTAGCTGGAGTATTTGCAGCATGGATGTGTGATTTGACAATCTTCTGGTTGTCAGTAAATGAGTCCGGTAATCGGTGGACTGTGTCCTGAATGTGGAGGATCTTCAAGATCTCATCTTCACATTGTTTCGTTACCGGATCATAGTGGGTCAAGCTTTTTGTATCCCACGTAATGATGTGCTTTGCACCAGATTTCTCAGTTTCTGTGCCCATTTTGGGGAAAACGGTCTCATCAAATTCACAGTCTTCAAGACGTGCCTTAAAAGTATCCCCCGTTTGGGGTTCTATGTATCTTATAATTGAGGGTGATTCAAACCCTACATAGATACTTAGGCGATGTTGATGACCCATCTTTGTCCTCTGTGGTGATGCACTGGGGATGTAGACTGCGCAGCCGAAGATTCTCAGATGGGAAATGTTCGGTGGCCTTCCATTTGCAAGTTGCATTGGAGAGAGACTCAGACCTACAGAGGGTCTAATTTTTATTAACGATGCAACATGCAGAATTGCATGTCCCCATGCATCCACCGGCAACTGAGATTTCATTAGCAATGGACGTGCAATCTATTGGAGTCTTTTTATCAGTGATTTTGCCAACACATTTTGGGTATGAACATGAGGCACTAGATGTTCAATTTCTATTACTGTTGCCTGGCAGTACTATTGAAATGACCGGGAGGTAAATTTCCTAGCATTATCCAGATGGTCTAATTTTCTTTATATGGTTGTCTGGAAAATGCGCCCGTAACTTTATTATTTGTGCCAGTAGCTTTGGAAAAGCTAAGTTGCGAGTTGAAAGTAGAAACACATACGAATATTTTGAAGATGCATCGATCAGTACCGTGAAGTACCGAAAAGGCCCACTAGGGGGTGGATAGGTCCACATATGTCTCTATGTATTCTTTCGAGGAAGCTTGGAGATTCGCTATCCACTTTTAGTGGTGATGGCCTTGTTATTAATTTCTCATTGCAGCAGAAGATGCAAGGGAATTCTCCCTTCTTAAGAATCTTCTGGTTCTTTAGGTTGTGCCTATGGGATTGTGTTAGGATGCGGTGCATTATCACAGATCCAGGGTGGACAAGTCTGTCATGCCAAAGTAAAAACTTGGCTGTTGTCGGGCACTTCAGGTGCTCCGTCAAGTTAGCTTCCTCTCTCCGAATCTTTGTATGATAGAGGCCTGATGAAAGGCTATCAAAGCGTTCAAGTATGGATTTTACTCCATTTTCTTGAGACGTTACATACAATAATTCTTTTTCATTTACATTTGCTGTTTCCAAATGGAGTCCGTTTAAGCGGATATCCTTGAAACTTAGTAAGTTTCGTTTGGAGTTCGGACAGAATAGTGCATCTTTTATTTTAATTTATGTTCCATTAGGGAGCAACAAGGTTGCATTCCCAGAACCTTCAATAATATTCGATGGCCTTGAAATAGTATTTACAGGGCTTTTATATGGTATAATGCTATGAAAATTGCACTTATACTGAAGGATTGTATGTGTCGAAGCACTGTCTACCAAGCAGTCATGAGAGCGATCCATCTAAAAAAGATGAATAAAACATTTGCATTTCAGGAACATAAAACTTTATTTATTCGAATTCAAATTACATAATATGAAGGCTCTCATAACATAAAAATGTTCTAAACAACATGCTAAGATAAAAGTAGAAAAGCTAATCCAGCAGGTCATCAGTTTCGACGTCATTAGCTAAGAACTTGACTGGAGCATCAGACGTAACCAGGTTTATTTCAGCTTTCTTTTTCTTGTTTTCTTTGTACAATTCCTGGAGATGCTGCAGAGTTTGGCACACTCAAGACCAATGGTCTTTCATGCCACAACTATGGCAGTGGTCTTCTAAATCCCTTTTTGGTGGGGGTGCATCATTCTTTCTGTTGTCATTTCTGCGCCAGGTGAACTTGCCATTTCCTTCATTTCTTCGTTACTGGACTGAGCCCCTAGCCCTTTTGTTCTGTCACCCTTTCTGTGGTCTTTCTTTTCTTTTGTTGGCTCTCTTCTTTCAAGAAGAAGAGGCGTTATGAGCTTCTGGGAGGGGGGCAGTGCCAGGGGGCGCATATTATGAGTGGCGAGAAGAAGCTCTCTGTTTTGTTCAGCCATTAGTAAACATGACAGCAGCTCAGAATACTTGGTGAACTTTTGTTCACGGTATTGTTGCATAAGTATCGCATCTTTCTCATGGAAAGTCGTGTTTTCCAGCATGCGATCTTCTGAGACTTTTTCACCACATAACTGTAGAGGAATGATGCCCTCAAGGCTATTTATTTTTGTGTGAATAGCAAAACATCTTGTTTGAAATAACAGTATGATGTTTGGTAATAATTTATCTAAGTTATAATGTAGTAAACATTAGATATTATCTTAAGTAAAGTCCTAAGACTTTATGCAAGTTCAAACATGTATCGAGATGAGTATCTCAATCATGGAGAAATGTTTGACCGTCTGTAGCATAAGTCTAAAAAGGTTCGTGGTCGTAGATGTTTCGAGACAAGGATATCAAATTATCAGATAGACCATTATGTCTTAAGTCTTCACCGTTTAGCGGTGGTGATGATCTCATGATCGTTCGCCTTGGCGAAGTCGAAGACGAGACACAGGTGCTCATTAGAGAATGAGTTCACTGAACGATCCACAAGAGTTATCATATGGCTACATTGACCAATCTGTCAATAATAACTCTTAGTGATGATATGCAAGTTGGTCTTTTGACTTGAGGTTAAATTACGAACATGTGCGTGAACGGTGCTTCTTAGATCACTGACCTAGCTTCGAGGCTAGGCCTGTCGAAAGGTCTTTGATTGGGTGTCACTTGAAGCGTACGAGGAGAGTAATGACCAAGAGAGGATTCATCTCTCCCAGTCAATGGGAGTTAGTGTCCTAAAGTTAGTTCAGTCTTTAGCAAAATCTTTGCGCAGAGTATGTTGGAAGAAGTCCGACATTAGTTGACTAAAGATGATAGAAACTACCCAGAGTCAAGTTATTGGGTTTGACAGTTTGACCGTACCCTAGACTTGATCTACACGACATAGTTTAGACGAAAAGACTAAAACTACAGAATTCATCATAGACACAGTGAGGGTGATCCCGACAATACTCATGTCGATGAGTCAACCACATAATTATGATCCTGAAGCAGGGACGGCAACCACTGCTCGTGGTCACTGCCGTATAGAGCTTCGAGCCCAACTTGTTGTAAGGATCAGGCTGTAGGGTCTCACACAGAGTGAGATCTTCGTCTAGTAATATGTAGAAATTAGTTAGGGAGAATAATTTGCATTTGGTGCAAAGGAAGAGAAAATTGCATTTTGATGCAAATGACAATTTAAGCTTAGATATGGACTAATTTGCATATGATGCAAAATGAGATTAAATATGTTTTAAATTGTTTAAGACAATATTTAATGATATAAATGCAAGGAAAAGTCACGGGTAAGACGGGAATGTCCCGGTCTAAACCCAGGTTCGAACGACGTCCAAATCGGACACCAAACTCATGAGTTATGGCCAAAACAATAAAAACCCCAAGCCCATCAGCCCAAGGGGATGATTAAATCAAAAGGGGGCAAAGCGGGCGGGCGCACAAGCCCGCAATGCGGGTGGGCGGCCCGGCCCGCCCGTTGTGCGGGCGGGCGCCCTTACCCTCGAAGCGGGCGGGCGCCCAGGCCCACTGTGCGGGCCTGGGCACCCCAGCCCGCCCGTACAGCGGGCAGGCTGCTCTTTACGGGCGCCCGAACTCGGTTGCGGGCTGACATTCATGGGGCCCACTCTGTGGGCCCCACATCTTAGGGTTTTGAACCCTAGGCTGTTTTATTTGTGACGGTTGACTCTTGTGCGAATTTGTGTCTTTGGGCTCAACTTTGGACACTCAATTGGAGGGTCAAACAGACTCGGATTGACGAACGGGTTTTTCCTATGAGTTCACCGTTGAACGCCCTTCGTATTGATAGGTTGTATCAATCATGAAATTCAACGGTGAGTGAGTTAAAATTCACGGAAGTTTGCACTTTGTGAAGGGCAAACTAAGTTGATTTAATTAACTATAATTTAATAGTCCCACATCGGTTGTGCGGAAAAGTGGAGAGTCCACCGCCTATACAAATAGGGGCCTCCCACTTCCTCCAAACACGTCCAAAACTCCAGATCTGAGCAGCTCCCGTAAATGTTGGAACACGCTCGGATGTACGCTTTAATTAATATTCTTCTTCTCCCTATATTTCTGCCTTGCTCCTAAGGGCTCTAGCAAAGCCGTGAAGGAGTTCGGATTCGGATCCAAAATCTAGGCGAAGGTTTCACTCGCGTGAAACTTTCTTTGGTGCATGGTTGGCTCGGCGACACGATGATTGCTCGCCTCGGGATGCGGAGCGGTTCAAGGAGTGGTTCGAGGAGCGGCTCGGCGTGAGATGGGGAGCGGCTCGGAAGACGTGCGGAACATCTCGCCTGCCCCAGGGTTGAGATTCCGGGTATGTGTTTTAAGCATTAGTTTAATTTAATCGCAGTAGGTTAGATCCCTCTTTGGATGGTCAGATCCATCCCGAGTTGGCATAGATCTTGGCTAAGGGTCTTGTACCTTAGGGCTAAATTAAATTGTTTAACTGCATGTTAATTAGATTAACTTATTCATTCTTCCGCTGCAAATGTTTTTATGTCTATGTTCCGTCCGACTTAGGATGGAAATAGAGTTTTTATGCCCTAAGGATCCTAGAAAACCCTTCAGTGGTATCAGAGCCTAGGTTTTCGTAACGATCTAACACTACGATTTTATTAAACATTGAAATGTCTTTTAAAATACTTATAAAATGTTTTAAAGTTATGAGATAATTTTAAAATATTTTTAGATGCCTTATAAAATGTTTTAAAGTTATGAGATAATTTTTTAAAAATGTTTTAGAAGCCCTTTTGAAAATGTTTCTTTAAATTTATGCGATAAGTTTAAAATATTTTAGATGTTTAAAAATTCTATATGATAAATTTTTAAACATGAAATTTTTTTTAATGTCGTTTTAAAATTTATGTGATAATTTTAAAACTGATTTTAAAACTGTAAAAATTTATGCGATAAATTTAAAATAATTTTAGATGTTTAAAAATTTTATATGATAAATTTTTTAAGCATGAAATTTTTAGAATGATGTTTTAAAATTTATGTGATAATTTTAAAACTGATTTTAAAAGTTTAAAATTTTTATGCGATAAATATTTTAAGTAGCATGCAAATTTTGTGATATTTTTAAAGCAAGCTTTTTTATTTTTATGAGATAAAATAAAATGTTTTAAAAATCAAAATTTTAAATTTAAATGTTAAATTTAAGTATGCATGCTAAACTTGTTTATCTGATAAACATTAGTCTATTTAATTGTTAAATAGTTGTACACTTTTATTTTATGCGATAAAATTAGTGTAACTCTAAGTTAATGGCTATGACATCTTGTCCCTTATTTGATAACATAAGACAACCTCGTAGGTTAGCCATTAAAGAACTCGTTAAAATTTATGAGATAGATTTTGATGACATGCTATATTTTAATAAAACATTAACAACACGTCAAGACCTAATTTCTGATTAGGGTAGTCCTTTTAATGATTTTTTAATTTTAATTTTTATGAAATTAATTCTCATTAAAGGACTTCGCTTTTAGCGTGGTTAATAAATTTATTAAAATCCTAATAACGATTAGGATAGCATGTGAACCTTATAGTTGATAAAGATTTAATAAAAGTTATTAAACAAATCTTAAAATTTTTAATTTAAGGATTCAACTAGTTGATAGGATTAATTAGTTGTTAATAAAAGCCTTTTAGTCTATGGCACGCATATAAAAAAACAAGCTTCATTCAATGGACCATGATCCAGTCAATGTGCTCGGCTAAGTTTGTTGGTTCACCCTATTGTTGAATATTGGACTTCTCCCTACTTGGTGTTAATGATGATCAAACATAAATACTTGTGACTAATCCTCTATTTTGCAGCTAATCCATTGCCTAATCTAATTATGAGGATCTACTTGCAATGGATGACACTCAAAGTTGATTGAACGCAAATGACATGGATTAGATGATCGTAGATGATGATTGAAGCTCCATGAAGTCTTCAAGCTCATACGATGGATAGAAGAGAGAATTCGTCAATGTAATTTTCTTATCTCTTCTAGTATGTAGCTTAGAAGTAGAACATTGATGGAGCACTCACACACATCATATTTTCTGTCTTAGGACTTTATTAGATCATTTGTTATTTGACCCCAATCCATTTATTTTGTGATTGTGTTTGGATTGTTTATAACAGTCGACTGCTGAACATTTTACAGTCGCCTGTCTCAAAAACATTCGACTGTGTTTTGTTCTACAGTCGCCTGTTATGCACATGCTTTTAACAATCTAGTTTTGGGCCTTTCTATTTATTTCGCACAGGCTACTGATGAACGATTCACATGCGCCTGTCCTTGTGACAGTCGACTGTCTTTTGTATATCAGTCGACTGTCTATCTTCTGCCCAAACCTTCTTTGATCAGAATTTTACGGCCAGTCGTCTATTGTTGTATATACAGTCGACTGTACCTTGGATCAGTCGAATGTGTATGCTACAACAGTCGTCTGTCTGTGAGCCAACTTATTGACTCTGCTCTCTGGAAATTCTCAGGGTATTTGACAGTCGTCTGTATAAGGATTTACAGTCGCCTGTTTTGATTAACAGTTGACTGTATTATCTGCATCAGTCGGCTGTCCTGTTATCTTACAGGATTTCCAGATTTCATTCTGCTTACCATCTCTCGGCCAGTCGCCTGTAGAAGGATTTACAGTCGCCTGTTGGTTTAACAGTCGACTGGCTTTGCTTCATCAGTCGACTGTCCACGTGGTAAGTTACCGTTATGAATTCTTACCTACCCTTGCTGACTGTGCAACAGTCGACTGTGGTTTCTTCAACAGTCGACTGTCGCGAGTTTAGATTCTATCCGTTGAGAATTTTCTCACGGATTCCAAAAGAGTTTTTGCCTAAACTGTTTTGTGGATTTGAGAAACCTATAAATGGGGCTTCCACTATTCCATTGAGAGGTTGCCAATTCTTCCAAGTTTTCATCTCAAGCTTTCATTCTAAGGTTTAAAGCTCTCAAATTCAAAGCCCTAAGAATTCCAAATCTTTGATCTCGTGCTCTCCAACCTAGAACAAAAGAGTGATCCTCTAGGAAAATTGTGCAGTCAAGAGAAAGGGCTTTCTTATCTCTTCCAAGAGAGTCTTCAACACACAACACACAACACACCACTCCTTCAAGTTCTACTTCAAGTCATAGGTGATTGTAAGTGTTGCTTTCATATTTCATTATTTTTGTATATTGAATTTGCTCTCGGGTTGTGAGAGCGGTATGCTGGCTCTCAAGTTGTGGGAGTCAAGGACATCGATTGTATTCGATTTCACTTGTAGGGTTGCTACAAGTGGGTTTTTAAGGAAACCTCAAATTAGGGTTCTAACTTGAGTATCCGGAGGTATCCGGGTGGAAGGGACGTAAGAATACCAGAAACAAGTCGGGAAGTGAGTTGGGTAATCCGAACCCTAGAAACATAATTGTGTTTGCATTTGTTTCTTATTTGGGTTCAAATCTAATTCCACACTTTATTGTTGGTTAGCATTTTAATTTGGTGTAACAATCGTTTTAAATTACTTAAGCACTATTCAACCCCCCTTCTAGTGTTTTCTCTATAGACATGATTCCTATAATTGGTATCAGAGCACAAGGTTATAGCTATGGCATCCAACAACAACAAGGTTCCTCCGCCGACTTCGTACAACAATCACGATCGTGATGGAGCGTCCACACTTTTCAAAGGTCAATCTACGGTACGTCCTCCACGTTTCAATGGTACTAATTTTGGTTATTGAAAGTATAGGATGGAGACGTTCCTTAGGAGTGCTTCACTTTGGAGACCCTCCACAAGGAGTACGTCGAGCCCACCGAAGAGGATTTCGAGAAATGGACGACTTCCGAGAAGTCCACCGAAGTCAACAACGCTAAAGCAATGAACTCTCTTCATTGTGCATTGGACCCGAATGAGTTCAACAAGATATGCACATGTAAGAGTGCATATCAAATTTGGAACCATCTCATCTTTACCCATGAGGGAACGAATAAGGTAAAACTTTCGAAGTTATATGTTGCCGTGCAAAACTTCGATTTGTTTCATATGCAGGAGAATGAAAGTATTGCATCGATGTACGGACGCTTTGCTGACATCACAAATGAATTGGAAGCCCTTGGTCAAAAATACACCGAAGCTGAAAAGGTAAGGAAGATCATCATGGGAATGACCTCCAAATGGGAAAGGAGAGCGATCGCCATCGAGGAGGTCAATGATCTGAAGAATTAGACAGTTGTGAATCTTATCGGGACTCTCATGTCTTATGAGGTAAGAAGAGAGAACCGATTAAAGATTCGGGCTATGATAAATCCTTCGGAGGCCAAGAAGAAGGCTTTGGCATTCAACGCTAATTCATCATCATCCGATAGCGAAGATTCGGAAGATGAGATGGATTTGGGTGAAATGGCCCAAATGGCAAAGAAGTTCCAACGCTTCTTTCGCAAAGGTAAGTTTCCCTCCAACAAACGTTTTGAGTCTACTAATGCTACTTCCTCTCTATGTTTTAAGTGTAATAAACCAGGGCACATCAAGAGAGATTGCCCAATGTTAAAGAACAAAGAGAAGTGGAAGGCACCTAAGTACCACAAGTCCGACAAGAATAAGAGAGACAAGAAGAAAGTACTTGTAGGTACCTTCGATGACTCAAGTGAGGAATCATCAAGTGATTCCGATGATGAGAAGGGTGAGAGCGCCGAGATGTGTTTCATGGCCCGAGAGGATCCACTCTCCGATGAGAGTGATTTCGACACGGATGACACCGAGGTAACAATGGATGAACTTCGTATTGCTAATGAAGAATTATTTTCTAAATATCAATCTTTAATGCTTAGATACACTAGTTTAAAGAAATCAAATGTTAGCAAGTCATCCATTCCATGCATTATCAACAATGACACCATTGTTGATACTTTAACTCTTGAGAAAGCAAACTTAGCTTCTCAAAATGTCACCTTGAGAGATGAGGTGAAAAACCTCAAATCTCAACTAGATCAAACACATCCAACGGATAATAGTGATCTAGTCACACGTCACACACAATTGGGTTTAGAGAATGATTCTCTTAAAACCCAAGTGCACGAGCTCAAAGCACAGGTGTCCACCTTGGATACCAACATTTCTTCTCTAAAAGAGAAATATGAGCTTATGTCCTCCCATATTGTGAGATTCAATAAGGGAAAAGGACAATTGGATGACTTGCTAGCAAACCAATTTCCGGCCACACATCCTGTTGGTCTTGGGTTTGTGAAAGCAAATGCATCCAATGATCGCACCTCCTATAGTGGTGTCACTATAGACTTTGTGAGACGTTCCTCCAGTGCATCCACAAGTGGTGTCAAAGACACTATAGGTAGCAAACCTACCAAGAAATTCACCACTTCACCTTCTCTTCCTTTTGGCAAGAAACCCACTAAGGGTGAAAACCAAAAGCAAGGCCATGCTTACATATACACTAAGACTCATCCACGTAGGAAACCTCCTACTTCACAAGTGGATAATTATGACACTTTTTATGCTCCACACCCACGGACACGTACACAACCACACATGAGAAATACTCATGTACGTGCTCCTATACACCAGTATGCACATACGTATCATTCTTACATGTATGCTCATCCTCCGCATGTCATGCATGATCAACATGCTTCATACAACATGCATGTTCCCAAGCATACATATCATTCTCGTATGTACAATGCATATCCACCACCTCATATTTATGCTAGAAACCATGTTCCCAAGAAGCATGCACCACATAGAAATTTAACAAATATGCATGCACTTAGGAAAAGGACTCCCAAAAGATACACCATTTGGGGTCCTAAGAACACTAGCCTAAATGATAGGAATGCTTATGTTGATTCCTATTTTAATGATGTTATCAATAATGGTAATTATGTTGGGAAGCAGAAGTCCACTTGGACTTGGCTTCCAAAGGGCTAATCCCCTTGGACCCAACAAACATTGGGTACCATGAGCTTATGGTATATTATATATGTACCCAAGAGAAAGAAGAAGAGCAATAAAGGTCAAACTTGCTCTAAAGGAAAATGATGGATTCTCGATAGTGGTTGCTCCAAACATATGACGGGAGATCCCTCTTTGCTTTCCGAAGTGATTAGCATCAAGGATGGTGCAACGGTCACTTTTGGAGGTAATTAAAAGGGAACCATCATAGGAGTAGGTATCGTTGGTAATCTTTCCAAACCCTTAATTACTAACGTTTATCTTGTTAGTGGTTTGTGTCACAATCTCATTTCCATTAGTCAACTTTGTGACAAAGGTTACAAGGTTAACTTTGGAGAAGGATTGTGTACTATTGTTGATTGTGATTCAAATGTTTTATTTTCCGGTATTAGGCGTAAAAATATTTACTATTTGAGCTTGGCTAAAATCGTAGAACATTGCTTAGTTGCTAACACAAGTGAACAACTATTATGGCATCGCCGTTTTGGTCATGTTCACTTCAAGCACTTATATAAGTTAGCTAATCATGATCTAGTCAAAGGTTTTCCTAAAATTGCTTTTAATAAGAAAAACTTTTGTGATTCATGTCAAAGAGGTAAACTTAGTAAATCATCCTTTAAGCTTAAAGAAGGGATTACTTCTAAGAGGCCCCTAGAACTTCTTCATCTAGATTTGTTTGGGCCAACTAGAACCGCTTCTTTAAGTAATGCTCATTATGGATTAGTTGTCGTTGACGACTTTTCTAGATTTACTTGGGTTTAATTCTTAACTAATAAGAATGAAGCTTATGAAGAGTTTACCAAATTTGCCAAGAAGATTCAGAATTTCTTAGGATCCACCATTATCACAATCCGTAGTGATCATGGAGGAGAATTTGAGAATGAATCTTTTACTAAGTTTTGTGATGACACCGGGATAACTCATAATTTTTCCTTCCCTCGGGCACCACTACAAAATGGTGTTGTAGAGAGAAAGAATAGAACTCTTATTGAGTGTGCACGCACTATGCTCCATGATAGTCATCTTGGACTACAATTTTGGGCAGAGGCGATGCACATGGCATGTTATGTGCTCAATAGGATCCTAGTCAGACCCCGAACGAACAAAACTTGTTTTGAGTTGTTTTATGACAAAAAGCCTCAAGTAAAATATTTTCATGTTTTTGGTTCAAAATGTTTTATCAAGAACACTTTCGGCAATCTAGATAAATTTGAGCCAAGATCCGATGAAGCAATTTTTGTTGGATATTCCACACGTAGCAAAGCCTACCGGATATACAACAAAACTTCTTCAAAGATTGAGGAGTCACTACACGTTTCATTTAATGAAGATTTTGATTTTCCTCATGTTGATGATGATAGTGTAGATGTTATTTGTGATACTCTTAGTAATGTTAAGATCAATGATTCGGTTATTGAGACTAGCACTACTAACGAAATTGTTGAAGATGTTCCTAGTGATGCAGGAATACCCAAAGCTTATCCGACCATTCGCAATCATCCCCATAACCAAATTATTAGAGATATTGGTGTGGGTGTTTGAACGAGGTCGAGGATTGAAGAATTCTCTCATTACGCATTTGTCTCTACCATTGAGCCAAAGAACATCTAAGAAGCTTGTGAGGATAGTTCTTGGATAGTGGCAATGGAAGAAGAAATAATACAATTCGAGAGAAATGAAGTTTGGGAACTCGTTCCTCTTCCAAGTGGTCACCAAGTCATTGGGACCAAATGGATCTTCAAGAACAAGACGGATGAGAACGAGGTGATCACAAGGAACAAAGCAAGGTTAGTAGCTCAAGGCTACCGGCAAGAGGAATGTATTGATTTCGAATAATATTTTGCCCCCGTAGCTAGATTAGAAGCTATTAGGTTGCTTTTATCTTTTGCATCCCATAAGAATTTTAAACTATTTCAAATGGATGTTAAAAGTGCATTTTTGAATGGGTTTATCAATGAAGACGTTTATGGTTCACAACCTCCAGGTTTTATTCTTGAAAAATTTCCAAATCATGTTTTCAAACTTAAGAAAGCGTTGTATGGGTTGAGACAAGCTCCTAGATCTTGGTATGATCGACTCAAGACCTTTCTTTTGAATTTAGGTTTTAAAATGGGAGAAGTTGATTCTAGACTCTTCATTAAAGATTATGAAAATGACATTATCTTGATTCAAGTTTATGTTGACGATATAATTTTTGGTTCTACTAACTTTAATATTTGTCAAAAATTTTCTAAGTCAATGAAGGATGAATTCGAGATGAGCCACATGAGAGAGCTCACCTATTTCCTTGGACTGCAAATTCGACAAATGGAGAATGGCACCTTCATACATCAGACAAAGTACACAGGGGAGCTTATAAAGCGATTCGAGATGGAATCTTCGTCAAGCAAACGGACTCCCATGAGTACTACTACCCACCTTCACAAAGATGAGAACGGAAAAGATGTAGATGTTCGTCTATATCGAGGTATGATCGGTAGCTTACTTTACTTAACCGCTAGTATGCCCGATATCATGTTTTTCGTATGCTTGTGTGCTAGATATCAAGCTAGACCTAAGGAGTCACACTTGATTGCGGTTAAACGAATATTTCGTTATCTCAATCAATCTCTAGATTATGGGTTACTTTACCCTAAATCTAGCACATATGAGTTAATCTCATATAGTGATGACGACTTTGTCGGATGCAATCCGACAGGAAAAATACTAGTGGCACTTGCCATTTTCTAGGAAATTCCTTAGTTTCTTGGTTTTCTAAGAAACAAAATTTAGTGTCATTGTCCACGACTGAAGCGGAATATATTACCGTAGGTCTTGCATGTGCACAAGTTCTTTGGATGAGACACACTCTTATGGACTATGGTGTCAACTGTGATACTTGCTCGATCATGGTTGATAACCAAAGTGCAATATGTCTTTCCAAGAATCCGGTACACCACTCCCGTACCAAACACATAGACGCGAGACACCATTTTATAAACGATCATGTAGCTAAGAAGGACATCATCTTAGAGTACATTGAAACCCAAAAACAAATTGCCGACATCTTCACAAAACCTCTTAAAGAAGATTCATTTGTGAGGTTGCGTGGAGAATTGGGAATTATGGGTGAATCTGAAATCTAAAAGATCAATATACATGTTATAGCACCTTTTGAGCTCATTTCATCATATTGTCTTTCTTCCTTTGATATATGCTACATATGTGTTTAAGAAAGGCAATTGCGATCTATGCGATTTCATGATTTCTTTGAGATTGTTCTTAGAGATTTGTGTTTCGATCGATTTATCGTATTATATTGTTTTTATGATGAGTTTGTGTTTAGAGCATAGGTCCTAGGGTGAGTGTTCTTATTCTCTTGATTTGTATCTCACTGTGCATTTTTGGACCAGGACAGACGACTGTCTTTCCTTCGACAGTTGACTGCCCTACTCTATCACCTCTGTCTGAGAATTTGTATCTTTCACACAGACGACTGATGACTGTTTTCCAGTTGACTATTATTTTAACAGGCGACTGAACTTTAGGCATCAGGCGACTGCTGTGTATAGTACAGTCGATTGTCCATCGGACAGACGATTGTATTTTACTCAACAGTTGACTGTCTGTTTTCCTGAGACTAATTCTTATCACTTCATACAGTCGACTGACTTTTGTTCATCAGTCGACTGTCTACTGTTCGTGATGGTTCACTGCTTTGATCTGTGTAACGACTGCTTTTCATGTATCTGGGTTTAATATAATATAATATATGTTTTGGTGGATTTTCTCCTCTTGTGTGGTTTTCGTCTCCGTAGATTTCATTTTCGATCGATTCGTCGTATTTTCTCGTTTCTTCCTTAGGATTATCAATTTCGAAGTATGTC
The DNA here is from genome assembly GCA_030789695.1 of Scilla litardierei. NCBI lineage: Eukaryota > Viridiplantae > Streptophyta > Magnoliopsida > Asparagales > Asparagaceae > Scilla > Scilla litardierei. The sequence goes on along the minus strand of CM061133.1, from coordinate 61,883,878 downwards.
ACTCGTGACGGACTTCATAACGGTCGTATCTAACTATTAGATCAAGCCTAGGAGTCTTAGGAATCGATCCCGGGGCCCCGCGCTCCGTATCGGAACTTTTGGTGCTCATTAGCCGGTGTAAGAAGGGCCACCGACCGACTAGATGACGATCCAGTCGGTCGGCAATCCTTCTTGGACCGACTAGTTGGCTTTCTAAAATTTCTCAGGAGTTACTGTTTATCGTTAGTTGGTCTAAGAACGTTGGTTGACCGACTAGGTTGCAAACTAGTCGGTCAGCAATGCTTCTTTAACCGACTAACACATCATCTAAATTTTAGTATCAGTACTGTTCATTCTTAGTCGGTCTAAGTTCATCTTTCGACCGACTAGTTGTTAAACTAGTCGGTTAAGTTTTGTACTCAGACCGACTAATTCTTGGTTCTACTGTACAGTCGAGTTACTGTTTACTCTTAGTCGGTCTAAGAACGTTCATCGACCGACTAGATGCTAAACTAGTCGGTCAGTATTTGTTCATGGACCGACTAACTCTAAAATCCTATTTTCGTTCAGGAGTTACTGCTTGCACTTAGTCGGTCTGCGTTGGTCGACCGACCGACTAGTTGCCAAACTAGTCGGTCAGTGGTTGCTCTTTGACCGACTAACCAGTGTTAAAACCCTAATTTCTGGGCAGCCGCCAGCTCAACCTATTTAAACCCAACCCAAACGATTTCTTCTTCCCCAACACGACCCAAAACCCTAAAATCTTCACCCTTGAGCCCCCATCTTTCTCCAAGCTTCAATCCTTCATTCCAAGCCCTAAATCCATCATCCAAACCATCAATTCACTCCATCTACCCCTCATCTTCCCCAAAATCTCACCAAAACCCATCAAAATCCCCAAATCCCCCAAAACCCTAGTTTTCCCAAACTTCTCCAATCTTTTCCTGATCTGATCCTAGGGTTCCCCGGAGTGTTCCTTCCGTCTCCTCTCGGTAAGAAATCGATCTACCGTTGTTTTCATAGTCTATTGGTATTTTTATGAAACCCTAATAAATTTCATGTTGTTTGATGGTTGTTCCCCCATAACAGTGATTTCCCCATAGATTGGCATCCGTGTGACGAAGTAGTCGCCATCCCCGGTGCTAGGCAAGTGAAACTTGCATCTTTTGATTAGGCCATGTCTTAGGCCATTTACCTTGCTTTAGCGTAAAAGAGACTAGACGGTGAAAGGATAGCCGTTTAGACGCCATTGACCTAGCTTGACAACGAAGCTTGGTCCGTCACCCTCATCATGCTTGTATGTCACGTTTAATTTCCCTAAACGGTACGCGTATTAACTGTTCATGTCATCCATGCATCCTTAACCGCTATTGCATTTTAACTGCCATGTTTAATTTAATTAACGGTACGCGAATATGTTCATGTCATTGCATTTTGCCTGTCACGTTTAAATACAATTAACGGTACGCGTATTAACTGCTCATGTCATTGCATGCTTGAATACTCATCGTGATTGCGTAGCATCGCTACATAATAGTGCTACTTGTTCCGGCTAGGTGCACCCCTACGCCATACTTATCAAATACACTTTCTGGCTCGTGTTCCAGAAGACGAGCTCATCACAGCCTGCGGGCAATAGGGCACTCGTTGAGTGATCCCTTGTACTTGATACTTGAACACAGCCTGCGGGCAATATGGCACTCGTCGAGTGATCCCTTGTACTTTACTTGTTACTTGACATTACATGTCACCCCTACCACTTGATACTTGCCACTTGTACTCTCCTTTACCTTACTTGTTACCACCGTACTTTACTTGCCATGCACCATGTTTTAATTGCTAGGTTGCTAGTTTACCATTATTCCCGTTTCCTTGCACAAGTCTTTCGACTTGCTGACATGTGCCCCTTTACTCTTTTGGGTGACACATGTTAGAGCCCGAGCCTGAGTTACTTGATGAGGACGAGGTGTTTGCTGACGCCGAGCCCGAGCTTGTGTTTGACGGGGAGTACGTGGACACTGGGGACCAGTCCTAGTGTCTTCGTTGTGTTTTACTTTTGTTAGATAGTTGTTTTGTTATCGGTGCGTAGCACCCATACTTTGTTATGTCGTTTCTTTTGTTGGCCTTGTTCTGGGCCTTTAGACTCTTTTCTTTTAGCCTGGTGGCTTTTCTGGATGTTGGACTTATATTCATGTTGGACATTGTATGAGATGTGAGATTTTATTTCAGTCTCTCCTTGTGTTATTATTGTTATTCTGTTGTGGTTACAGGGACCTGCTTATGTATTATTGACGCTTATCAGGTTTGGGGCTTCACAGCTCCACTCCCGTGTGGACCTTTTCACGTCTCGCCTCCATTTTAGGGAAGCGGGTCGTGACAGGTTTTGTTGGTGGCCCATGCAGGTCCTTCTGTAACTGCGATTTTTGGAATAGCGATAATAATATTGGAATGTCCAATAAATTAAGTTCGACGTCCGAGTCATATGCTATGAGTCTAATCTGATTCGTTTTCTGTGTCACTAGATGGCAGGAAGACGTTTCACCCGTGGTGGGGGAAGTGGCGCGATCCCTCATGATGAGGAGCCTGAGCGGGAACCCACCAGCGGTGAGATGATGCGGATGATGCTCCAGATGATGCAAGTTCAGCAGGGCGTGCTTCTGCAAGTCCAGAATGCTCCACTTGCTCGAGCTGCCCGGGCTCTTCCGGATGCCCCTCGCTCTGAGCCGGGAGCGAAGCAATTTCGGGAGCTGGGTCCCGCATATTTTGATGGTTCTGAGGGTCCTCTGGCTGCCGACGAGTGGATAAGGAACATTGAGGATAACTTGGCAATGGCGAAGATTAACCCGGCTGGATGGGTTGATCTGGCTAAGAGGCAGCTGAAGGACAACGCCAGGAATTGGTGGGATGCGGAAGAGAAGATGCTGGTGGAGCCGATCGTTTGGGCTACCTTCAAGTCCAGATTCGATGGAGAGTTCTTCCCGAAGGCTGCTCGGCAGGTGATGCTGCAGCGCTTTATAGATCTGAAGCAGGGGAGCTTGTCGGTGGATCAGTACCACCAGGAGTTCATTAGGCTCAGTCGGTTTGCACCTAAGATGGTGCAGGATGCCGATGAGAAAGCTCAGCGATTTCTCCTGGGACTTGCTTTGGAGCTTCAGAGCTTTGTGACCTCTTCTGACTTGGAGACATATCAGAAGGTTCTGATTGCTGCGAGGCGGCAAGAGTTAAATCTGAATCAGAGGAAGGGACATGTTTCCGGAGCTGGGAAGAGGCCTATGGAGCAGGCCAGGGCGGTGGTTAGGCCTTGTTTCAAGCCTAGTCATCCGGTGCAGTTCAAGAGGCCAGGAGGGCCTATCCTGAAGACTTGCCATTTCTGTGGCAAGACTGGACACCTCAGGTATCAGTGTAGGAGGTTTCTAGGACAATGCATTGTCTGCGGAGATCCTGCCCACACCATCCGGGAGTGTCCGAAGTCGAGACAGCCTTGGCAGGCTCCTATTGCAGCACAGCCGTTGCAGCAGCGAGCTCCTGTGCCCGTTGGACGTGGAGCGCCCCTTGTTCCACAGAGACAGGCCTTTCGGCAGGCTGTTCCGTCGAGAGGGCAGGCCTTTCTGATGACTGAGGAGGAGAGCATGGCCGTGGATGAAGTTATTGCAGGTGACGCTCATTCTAGCTATTTATCTTCCTTAGTTAGTTTGAATTTTTGATTATATTGGTTGCTTGCTCATGATTGTTTGCTAGACTAGGATTTGATTGTTAATTGCTTGTTAGGTGTGGTTTTGGTTTGCACGTTTCCTGCACGAGTCCTCTTTGACTCTGGTGCATCGATGTGCATTTTGGCCCGGAGCTTCGTGGAGAAGCATTCCTTGTCGACGTCCTCTCTTCCTAAGAGTTGGAATATCGTCACATGGAACGGTGTCGTCTCGGTGCATCGTGGGTGCAATTCGTGCCCGTTGGTGGTTTGTGGACGTGAGCTTTGTGCTGATTTCATTGTCCACGACATCATCAACTATGATGTAGTTCTTGGGATGGACTGTCTTGCGAGCTTCTATGCTACGATCGACTGTCGGAGAAAGAAGGTGGTGTTCGAGATTCCCGGACATCCAGTATTTGAGTTCAGTCGTGGTAGCAGTTCGCTTTGTCCTGTCAGATTTCGGGCCAGGCCGGTGGAGGCTGTGGCTATGCAGATGGAGCTGGAGTGGCCAGCTGTGGTGCGTGATTTTGGCGACGTCTTCCCCGAGGAGATGTCTGGTTTGCCGCCTGATCGGGCTTTGGAATTTTCTATCGATCTTGTTCCAGGTGCGCAGCCGATTTCGAAGGCGCCGTATCGTATGGCACCTGCAGAGTTGGAAGAGTTACGGAAGCAGTTGGATGAGCTTTTGCAGAAGGGTTATATTAACCCTAGCGTGTCTACGTGGGGAGCACCGGTGTTGCTGGTGAAGAAGAAGGATGGTTCGCGTCGCATGTGCGTGGACTATCGGGAGTTGAATGCGGTGACCATTAAGAATAAATACCCGTTGTCTCGCATCGATGATATTTTTGATCAGCTTGGATGTTCGAGGGTGTTTTCTAAATTGGATTTGAGGAGCGGTTACCATCAGTTGAAGGTGAAGAAGGGAGATGTTCCGAAGACAGCATTCAGGACGAAGTATGGACACTATGAGTTCGTGGTTATGCCTTTCGGCGTAACTAACGCACCCGCAGTTTTCATGAATCTGATGAACCTGATTTTCTACGAATTTTTGGATAAGTTTGTCGTTATTTTTATTGACGACATTCTGATCTATTCGAAGTCGGAGGAAGAGCATGCCTCGCACTTAAGGACGGTGTTGGAGATTTTGAGGAAGCATCGGTTGTATGCTAAGTTTTCGAAGTGCGAGTTTTGGCTGGATAGAGTTGATTTTCTCGGGCATGTGGTGACTGGAGATGGTATTTCAGTGGATCCCGAGAAGATTAGGGCCATCAGGGAGTGGCCTGTTCCGTCGTCGGCGTCTGAGATTCGGAGTTTCCTTGGACTTGCCGGTTATTATCGGCGATTCATTAAGGACTTTTCTCGTATTACTGAGCCGATGACCAGGTTGACGCGGAAGGATGTTGCTTTTGCTTGGTCGGGTGATTGTGAGAGTGCTTTTGGTATTCTGAAGGAGAGGTTGTCGACTGCCCCTATTCTTGTCGTGCCTGATCGCAGCGGTGGATTTGAGATCTTTTGCGATGCTTCTGGCAAGGGCCTCGGTTGTGTGTTGCATCAGCACGGGCACGTTGTGGCGTATGCGTCTCGTCAGCTTAAGGTTCATGAGAAGAATTACCCGACGCATGATTTGGAGTTGGCTGCCGTTGTGTTTGCTCTTAAGATTTGGAGGCACTTCCTGCTGAGTGAGAAAGTGAAGATTTTCACCGATCACAAAAGCTTGAAGTATATTTTCACTCAGAAGGAGCTCAACATGCGACAGCGTCGGTGGTTGGAGCTTATGGTGGATTATGATATTGATTTGCAGTTTCACCCTGGCAAGGTAAATGTGGTTCCGGATGCTTTGAGTAGGCTTCCTGCGGTGATGGTTTTGACCTCGCAGTGGAGATTGCAGCAGGATTTTTGCGAGTCTGGTGTGGAGATTGTTCTTCCTGGTGAGGCTTCGTCGTTGATGTACATGCAGGTACAGTCGACGATCGTTGATCGGATTAAGGCTGGCCAGGCCGAGGATCCAAGGCTGGTGAAGATTCGGGAGCAGGTGGAAGCCGGTCTGCGGACTGACTTTTTGATTCATGAGGATGACTCGCTGAGGTTCAGAGCCAGGTTGTGTGTGCCAGCTGGGGATATCAGAGAGGAGTTGATGGTGGAGGCACACAGTTCGCCGTATTCTGTGCATCCTGGTGGCACCAAGATGTACCAGGATCTTTGTCTGAATTATTGGTGGCATGGTATGAAGAGAAGTGTGGCTCGGAGTGTAGCCAAGTGCTTGGTTTGCCAGCAGGTGAAGGCGGAGCATCACCGTACGGCCGGGTTGCTACAACCGATTCCGATTCCGGAGTGAAAGTGGCAACACATCACTATGGATTTCGTGACTGGACTACCTCGGAGTCCGAAGCAGAATGACGCGATTTGGGTGATCGTAGATCGATTGACCAAATCCGCGCACTTTATTCCGTTCCGAGTGGGACAGTCCACTGAGGCGCTAGCGAGGAGATATATGGAGGTAAATTCCTTTTTACTCTCCGTTCTATTTCCTTTTCCTAGTTTGGATAGTGATGTAACGTGAATCGTGCTGGAGGTTGTGCGACTTCATGGAGTCCCCGTGAGTATCGTGTCTGACAGAGACACGAGGTTCACATCTCAGTTTTGGCAGAGTTTGCAGAAGAGCTTGGGTACGCGTCTGAGTTTTAGCACGGCGTACCATCCGCAGACGGATGGCCAGTCCGAGAGGACGATTCAGATTTTGGAAGACATGCTGAGGGCGTGCATGTTGGATTTCAAGGGTTCGTGGGAGGACCATCTACATTTGGTGGAGTTCTCTTACAACAACAGCTTCCAGGCGAGTATTGGCATGGCGCCTTTCGCCGCTCTTTATGGGAGGAAATGTCGATCGCCATTGAGTTGGGATGACGTTGGAGATCGGGAGTTGTTGGGACCTAAGTTGATCGTGGAGGCCGTGGATATCGTCAGGAATATTCGGGAGAGGTTGAGACTTGCTCAGGACCGTTTTAAGCATTGGGCGGATGCTAAACGTCGTCCTTTGGAGTTTCAGCCGGGCGACCATGTGTTCTTGAAGATTTCCCCGAATCGTGGTGTGATTCGTTTCGGGAAGCGTGGAAAGTTGAGCCCGCGATACATTGGACCGTTTGACGTTTTGGAGAGGGTTGGCGAGGTAGCTTATCGCTTGGCCTTGCCGCCATCTTTGGAAGGAGTTCACAATGTTTTCCATGTGTCGCAGCTTCGTCGATACATTAGCGATCCGTCTCATGCGGTAGATTTTTCGGAGATTACCGTTCGCCCCGATTTGACGTATGACCAGCATCCAGTGCAGATTCTGGATAGGCGTCAGAAATCGCTTCGGAACAAGATTGTCAATCTTGTGAGGGTGATGTGGCGACACGGTTCACCTGGAGAGTCTACTTGGGAGAATGAGGATGAGATGCGAGGGCGTTTCCCACTTTTGTTTCCGGACTCGTGAGTATTTGGAAATTCCGAGGACGGAATTTTTCTTAAGTTGGGGAGGATGTAACGACTGCTTTTCATGTATCTGGGTTTAATATAATATAATATATGTTTTGGTGGATTTTCTCCTCTTGTGTGGTTTTCGTCTCCGTAGATTTCATTTTCGATCGATTCGTCGTATTTTCTCGTTTCTTCCTTAGGATTGTCAATTTCGAAGTATGTCACTCGTGACGGACTTCATAACGGTCGTATCTAACTATTAGATCAAGCCTAGGAGTCTTAGGAATCGATCCCGGGGCCCCGCGCTCCGTATCGGAACTTTTGGTGCTCATTAGCCGGTGTAAGAAGGGCCACCGACCGACTAGATGACGATCCAGTCGGTCGGCAATCCTTCTTGGACCGACTAGTTGGCTTTCTAAAATTTCTCAGGAGTTACTGTTTATCGTTAGTTGGTCTAAGAACGTTGGTTGACCGACTAGGTTGCAAACTAGTCGGTCAGCAATGCTTCTTTAACCGACTAACACATCATCTAAATTTTAGTATCAGTACTGTTCATTCTTAGTCGGTCTAAGTTCATCTTTCGACCGACTAGTTGTTAAACTAGTCGGTTAAGTTTTGTACTCAGACCGACTAATTCTTGGTTCTACTGTACAGTCGAGTTACTGTTTACTCTTAGTCGGTCTAAGAACGTTCATCGACCGACTAGATGCTAAACTAGTCGGTCAGTATTTGTTCATGGACCGACTAACTCTAAAATCCTATTTTCGTTCAGGAGTTACTGCTTGCACTTAGTCGGTCTGCGTTGGTCGACCGACCGACTAGTTGCCAAACTAGTCGGTCAGTGGTTGCTCTTTGACCGACTAACCAGTGTTAAAACCCTAATTTCTGGGCAGCCGCCAGCTCAACCTATTTAAACCCAACCCAAACGATTTCTTCTTCCCCAACACGACCCAAAACCCTAAAATCTTCACCCTTGAGCCCCCATCTTTCTCCAAGCTTCAATCCTTCATTCCAAGCCCTAAATCCATCATCCAAACCATCAATTCACTCCATCTACCCCTCATCTTCCCCAAAATCTCACCAAAACCCATCAAAATCCCCAAATCCCCCAAAACCCTAGTTTTCCCAAACTTCTCCAATCTTTTCCTGATCTGATCCTAGGGTTCCCCGGAGTGTTCCTTCCGTCTCCTCTCGGTAAGAAATCGATCTACCGTTGTTTTCATAGTCTATTGGTATTTTTATGAAACCCTAATAAATTTCATGTTGTTTGATGGTTGTTCCCCCATAACAGTGATTTCCCCATAGATTGGCATCCGTGTGACGAAGTAGTCGCCATCCCCGGTGCTAGGCAAGTGAAACTTGCATCTTTTGATTAGGCCATGTCTTAGGCCATTTACCTTGCTTTAGCGTAAAAGAGACTAGACGGTGAAAGGATAGCCGTTTAGACGCCATTGACCTAGCTTGACAACGAAGCTTGGTCCGTCACCCTCATCATGCTTGTATGTCACGTTTAATTTCCCTAAACGGTACGCGTATTAACTGTTCATGTCATCCATGCATCCTTAACCGCTATTGCATTTTAACTGCCATGTTTAATTTAATTAACGGTACGCGAATATGTTCATGTCATTGCATTTTGCCTGTCACGTTTAAATACAATTAACGGTACGCGTATTAACTGCTCATGTCATTGCATGCTTGAATACTCATCGTGATTGCGTAGCATCGCTACATAATAGTGCTACTTGTTCCGGCTAGGTGCACCCCTACGCCATACTTATCAAATACACTTTCTGGCTCGTGTTCCAGAAGACGAGCTCATCACAGCCTGCGGGCAATAGGGCACTCGTTGAGTGATCCCTTGTACTTGATACTTGAACACAGCCTGCGGGCAATATGGCACTCGTCGAGTGATCCCTTGTACTTTACTTGTTACTTGACATTACATGTCACCCCTACCACTTGATACTTGCCACTTGTACTCTCCTTTACCTTACTTGTTACCACCGTACTTTACTTGCCATGCACCATGTTTTAATTGCTAGGTTGCTAGTTTACCATTATTCCCGTTTCCTTGCACAAGTCTTTCGACTTGCTGACATGTGCCCCTTTACTCTTTTGGGTGACACATGTTAGAGCCCGAGCCTGAGTTACTTGATGAGGACGAGGTGTTTGCTGACGCCGAACCCGAGCTTGTGTTTGACGGGGAGTACGTGGACACTGGGGACCAGTCCTAGTGTCTTCGTTGTGTTTTACTTTTGTTAGATAGTTGTTTTGTTATCGGTGCGTAGCACCCATACTTTGTTATGTCGTTTCTTTTGTTGGCCTTGTTCTGGGCCTTTAGACTCTTTTCTTTTAGCCTGGTGGCTTTTCTGGATGTTGGACTTATATTCATGTTGGACATTGTATGAGATGTGAGATTTTATTTCAGTCTCTCCTTGTGTTATTATTGTTATTCTGTTGTGGTTACAGGGACCTGCTTATGTATTATTGACGCTTATCGGGTTTGGGGCTTCACAGCTCCACTCCCGTGTGGACCTTTTCACGTCTCGCCTCCATTTTAGGGAAGCGGGTCGTGACAGGTTTTGTTGGTGGCCCATGCAGGTCCTTCTGTAACTGCGATTTTTGGAATAGCGATAATAATATTGGAATGTCCAATAAATTAAGTTCGACGTCCGAGTCATATGCTATGAGTCTAATCTGATTCGTTTTCTGTGTCACTAGATGGCAGGAAGACGTTTCACCCGTGGTGGGGGAAGTGGCGCGATCCCTCATGATGAGGAGCCTGAGCGGGAACCCACCAGCGGTGAGATGATGCGGATGATGCTCCAGATGATGCAAGTTCAGCAGGGCGTGCTTCTGCAAGTCCAGAATGCTCCACTTGCTCGAGCTGCCCGGGCTCTTCCGGATGCCCCTCGCTCTGAGCCGGGAGCGAAGCAATTTCGGGAGCTGGGTCCCGCATATTTTGATGGTTCTGAGGGTCCTCTGGCTGCCGACGAGTGGATAAGGAACATTGAGGATAACTTGGCAATGGCGAAGATTAACCCGGCTGGATGGGTTGATCTGGCTAAGAGGCAGCTGAAGGACAACGCCAGGAATTGGTGGGATGCGGAAGAGAAGATGCTGGTGGAGCCGATCGTTTGGGCTACCTTCAAGTCCAGATTCGATGGAGAGTTCTTCCCGAAGGCTGCTCGGCAGGTGATGCTGCAGCGCTTTATAGATCTGAAGCAGGGGAGCTTGTCGGTGGATCAGTACCACCAGGAGTTCATTAGGCTCAGTCGGTTTGCACCTAAGATGGTGCAGGATGCCGATGAGAAAGCTCAGCGATTTCTCCTGGGACTTGCTTTGGAGCTTCAGAGCTTTGTGACCTCTTCTGACTTGGAGACATATCAGAAGGTTCTGATTGCTGCGAGGCGGCAAGAGTTAAATCTGAATCAGAGGAAGGGACATGTTTCCGGAGCTGGGAAGAGGCCTATGGAGCAGGCCAGGGCGGTGGTTAGGCCTTGTTTCAAGCCTAGTCATCCGGTGCAGTTCAAGAGGCCAGGAGGGCCTATCCTGAAGACTTGCCATTTCTGTGGCAAGACTGGACACCTCAGGTATCAGTGTAGGAGGTTTCTAGGACAATGCATTGTCTGCGGAGATCCTGCCCACACCATCCGGGAGTGTCCGAAGTCGAGACAGCCTTGGCAGGCTCCTATTGCAGCACAGCCGTTGCAGCAGCGAGCTCCTGTGCCCGTTGGACGTGGAGCGCCCCTTGTTCCACAGAGACAGGCCTTTCGGCAGGCTGTTCCGTCGAGAGGGCAGGCCTTTCTGATGACTGAGGAGGAGAGCATGGCCGTGGATGAAGTTATTGCAGGTGACGCTCATTCTAGCTATTTATCTTCCTTAGTTAGTTTGAATTTTTGATTATATTGGTTGCTTGCTCATGATTGTTTGCTAGACTAGGATTTGATTGTTAATTGCTTGTTAGGTGTGGTTTTGGTTTGCACGTTTCCTGCACGAGTCCTCTTTGACTCTGGTGCATCGATGTGCATTTTGGCCCGGAGCTTCGTGGAGAAGCATTCCTTGTCGACGTCCTCTCTTCCTAAGAGTTGGAATATCGTCACATGGAACGGTGTCGTCTCGGTGCATCGTGGGTGCAATTCGTGCCCGTTGGTGGTTTGTGGACGTGAGCTTTGTGCTGATTTCATTGTCCACGACATCATCAACTATGATGTAGTTCTTGGGATGGACTGTCTTGCGAGCTTCTATGCTACGATCGACTGTCGGAGAAAGAAGGTGGTGTTCGAGATTCCCGGACATCCAGTATTTGAGTTCAGTCGTGGTAGCAGTTCGCTTTGTCCTGTCAGATTTCGGGCCAGGCCGGTGGAGGCTGTGGCTATGCAGATGGAGCTGGAGTGGCCAGCTGTGGTGCGTGATTTTGGCGACGTCTTCCCCGAGGAGATGTCTGGTTTGCCGCCTGATCGGGCTTTGGAATTTTCTATCGATCTTGTTCCAGGTGCGCAGCCGATTTCGAAGGCGCCGTATCGTATGGCACCTGCAGAGTTGGAAGAGTTACGGAAGCAGTTGGATGAGCTTTTGCAGAAGGGTTATATTAACCCTAGCGTGTCTACGTGGGGAGCACCGGTGTTGCTGGTGAAGAAGAAGGATGGTTCGCGTCGCATGTGCGTGGACTATCGGGAGTTGAATGCGGTGACCATTAAGAATAAATACCCGTTGTCTCGCATCGATGATATTTTTGATCAGCTTGGATGTTCGAGGGTGTTTTCTAAATTGGATTTGAGGAGCGGTTACCATCAGTTGAAGGTGAAGAAGGGAGATGTTCCGAAGACAGCATTCAGGACGAAGTATGGACACTATGAGTTCGTGGTTATGCCTTTCGGCGTAACTAACGCACCCGCAGTTTTCATGAATCTGATGAACCTGATTTTCTACGAATTTTTGGATAAGTTTGTCGTTATTTTTATTGACGACATTCTGATCTATTCGAAGTCGGAGGAAGAGCATGCCTCGCACTTAAGGACGGTGTTGGAGATTTTGAGGAAGCATCGGTTGTATGCTAAGTTTTCGAAGTGCGAGTTTTGGCTGGATAGAGTTGATTTTCTCGGGCATGTGGTGACTGGAGATGGTATTTCAGTGGATCCCGAGAAGATTAGGGCCATCAGGGAGTGGCCTGTTCCGTCGTCGGCGTCTGAGATTCGGAGTTTCCTTGGACTTGCCGGTTATTATCGGCGATTCATTAAGGACTTTTCTCGTATTACTGAGCCGATGACCAGGTTGACGCGGAAGGATGTTGCTTTTGCTTGGTCGGGTGATTGTGAGAGTGCTTTTGGTATTCTGAAGGAGAGGTTGTCGACTGCCCCTATTCTTGTCGTGCCTGATCGCAGCGGTGGATTTGAGATCTTTTGCGATGCTTCTGGCAAGGGCCTCGGTTGTGTGTTGCATCAGTACGGGCACGTTGTGGCGTATGCGTCTCGTCAGCTTAAGGTTCATGAGAAGAATTACCCGACGCATGATTTGGAGTTGGCTGCCGTTGTGTTTGCTCTTAAGATTTGGAGGCACTTCCTGCTGAGTGAGAAAGTGAAGATTTTCACCGATCACAAAAGCTTGAAGTATATTTTCACTCAGAAGGAGCTCAACATGCGACAGCGTCGGTGGTTGGAGCTTATGGTGGATTATGATATTGATTTGCAGTTTCACCCTGGCAAGGTAAATGTGGTTCCGGATGCTTTGAGTAGGCTTCCTGCGGTGATGGTTTTGACCTCGCAGTGGAGATTGCAGCAGGATTTTTGCGAGTCTGGTGTGGAGATTGTTCTTCCTGGTGAGGCTTCGTCGTTGATGTACATGCAGGTACAGTCGACGATCGTTGATCGGATTAAGGCTGGCCAGGCCGAGGATCCAAGGCTGGTGAAGATTCGGGAGCAGGTGGAAGCCGGTCTGCGGACTGACTTTTTGATTCATGAGGATGACTCGCTGAGGTTCAGAGCCAGGTTGTGTGTGCCAGCTGGGGATATCAGAGAGGAGTTGATGGTGGAGGCACACAGTTCGCCGTATTCTGTGCATCCTGGTGGCACCAAGATGTACCAGGATCTTTGTCTGAATTATTGGTGGCATGGTATGAAGAGAAGTGTGGCTCGGAGTGTAGCCAAGTGCTTGGTTTGCCAGCAGGTGAAGGCGGAGCATCACCGTACGGCCGGGTTGCTACAACCGATTCCGATTCCGGAGTGAAAGTGGCAACACATCACTATGGATTTCGTGACTGGACTACCTCGGAGTCCGAAGCAGAATGACGCGATTTGGGTGATCGTAGATCGATTGACCAAATCCGCGCACTTTATTCCGTTCCGAGTGGGACAGTCCACTGAGGCGCTAGCGAGGAGATATATGGAGGTAAATTCCTTTTTACTCTCCGTTCTATTTCCTTTTCCTAGTTTGGATAGTGATGTAACGTGAATCGTGCTGGAGGTTGTGCGACTTCATGGAGTCCCCGTGAGTATCGTGTCTGACAGAGACACGAGGTTCACATCTCAGTTTTGGCAGAGTTTACAGAAGAGCTTGGGTACGCGTCTGAGTTTTAGCACGGCGTACCATCCGCAGACGGATGGCCAGTCCGAGAGGACGATTCAGATTTTGGAAGACATGCTGAGGGCGTGCATGTTGGATTTCAAGGGTTCGTGGGAGGACCATCTACATTTGGTGGAGTTCTCTTACAACAACAGCTTCCTGGCGAGTATTGGCATGGCGCCTTTCGCCGCTCTTTATGGGAGGAAATGTCGATCGCCATTGAGTTGGGATGACGTTGGAGATCGGGAGTTGTTGGGACCTAAGTTGATCGTGGAGGCCGTGGATATCGTCAGGAATATTCGGGAGAGGTTGAGACTTGCTCAGGACCGTTTTAAGCATTGGGCGGATGCTAAACGTCGTCCTTTGGAGTTTCAGCCGGGCGACCATGTGTTCTTGAAGATTTCCCCGAATCGTGGTGTGATTCGTTTCGGGAAGCGTGGAAAGTTGAGCCCGCGATACATTGGACCGTTTGACGTTTTGGAGAGGGTTGGCGAGGTAGCTTATCGCTTGGCCTTGCCGCCATCTTTGGAAGGAGTTCACAATGTTTTCCATGTGTCGCAGCTTCGTCGATACATTAGCGATCCGTCTCATGCGGTAGATTTTTCGGAGATTACCGTTCGCCCCGATTTGACGTATGACCAGCATCCAGTGCAGATTCTGGATAGGCGTCAGAAATCGCTTCGGAACAAGATTGTCAATCTTGTGAGGGTGATGTGGCGACACGGTTCACCTGGAGAGTCTACTTGGGAGAATGAGGATGAGATGCGAGAGCGTTTCCCACTTTTGTTTCCGGACTCGTGAGTATTTGGAAATTCCGAGGACGGAATTTTTCTTAAGTTGGGGAGGATGTAACGACTGCTTTTCATGTATCTGGGTTTAATATAATATAATATATGTTTTGGTGGATTTTCTCCTCTTGTGTGGTTTTCGTCTCCGTAGATTTCATTTTCGATCGATTCGTCGTATTTTCTCGTTTCTTCCTTAGGATTGTCAATTTCGAAGTATGTCACTCGTGACGGACTTCATAACGGTCGTATCTAACTATTAGATCAAGCCTAGGAGTCTTAGGAATCGATCCCGGGGCCCCGCGCTCCCTATCGGAACTTTTGGTGCTCATTAGCCGGTGTAAGAAGGGCCACCGACCGACTAGATGACGATCCAGTCGGTCGGCAATCCTTCTTGGACCGACTAGTTGGCTTTCTATAATTTCTCAGGAGTTACTGTTTATCGTTAGTCGGTCTAAGAACGTTGGTTGACCGACTAGGTTTCAAACTAGTCGGTCAGCAATGCTTCTTTAACCGACTAACACATCATCTAAATTTTAGTATCAGTACTGTTCATTCTTAGTCGGTCTAAGTTCATCTTTCGACCGACTAGTTGTTAAACTAGTCGGTTAAGTTTTGTACTCAGACCGACTAATTCTTGGTTCTACTGTACAGTCGAGTTACTGTTTACTCTTAGTCGGTCTAAGAACGTTCATCGACCGACTAGATGCTAAACTAGTCGGTCAGTATTTGTTCATGGACCGACTAACTCTAAAATCCTATTTTCGTTCAGGAGTTACTGCTTGCACTTAGTCGGTCTGCGTTGGTCGACCGACCGACTAGTTGCCAAACTAGTCGGTCAGTGGTTGCTCTTTGACCGACTAACCAGTGTTAAAACCCTAATTTCTGGGCAGCCGCCAGCTCAACCTATTTAAACCCAACCCAAACGATTTCTTCTTCCCCAACACGACCCAAAACCCTAAAATCTTCCCCCTTGAGCCCCCATCTTCCTCCAAGCTTCAATCCTTCATTCCAAGCCCTAAATCCATCATCCAAACCATCCATTCACTCCATCTACCCCTCATCTTCCCCAAAATCTCACCAAAACCCATCAAAATCCCCAAATCCCCCAAAACCCTAGTTTTCCCAAACTTCTCTAATCTTTTCCAGCTCTGATCCTAGGGTTCCCCGGAGTGTTCCTTCCGTCTCCTCTCGGTAAGAAATCGATCTACCGTTATTTTCATAGTCTATTGGTATTTTTATGAAACCCTAATAAATTTCATGTTGTTTGATGGTTGTTCCCCCATAACAGTGATTTCCCCATAGATTGGCATCCGTGTGACGAAGTAGTCGCCATCCCCGGTGCTAGGCAAGTGAAACTTGCATCTTTTGATTAGGCCATGTCTTAGGCCATTTACCTTGCTTTAGCGTAAAAGAGACTAGACGGTGAAAGGATAGCCGTTTAGACGCCATTGACCTAGCTTGACAACGAAGCTTGGTCCGTCACCCTCATCATGCTTGTATGTCACGTTTAATTTCCCTAAACGGTACGCGTATTAACTGTTCATGTCATCCATGCATCCTTAACCGCTATTGCATTTTAACTGCCATGTTTAATTTAATTAACGGTACGCGAATATGTTCATGTCATTGCATTTTGCCTGTCACGTTTAAATACAATTAACGGTACGCGTATTAACTGCTCATGTCATTGCATGCTTGAATACTCATCGTGATTGCGTAGCATCGCTATATACTAGTGCTACTTGTTCCGGCTAGGTGCACCCCTACGCCATACTTATCAAATACACTTTCTGGCTCGTGTTCCAGAAGACGAGCTCATCACAGCCTGCGGGCAATAGGGCACTCGTTGAGTGATCCCTTGTACTTGATACTTGAACACAGCCTGCGGGCAATAGGGCACTCGTCGAGTGATCCCTTGTACTTTACTTGTTACTTGACATTACATGTCACCCCTACCACTTGATACTTGCCACTTGTACTCTCCTTTACCTTACTTGTTACCACCGTACTTTACTTGCCATGCACCATGTTTTAATTGCTAGGTTGCTAGTTTACCATTATTCCCGTTTTCTTGCACAAGTCTTTCGACTTGCTGACATGTGCCCCTTTACTCTTTTGGGTGACACATGTTAGAGCCCGAGCCTGAGTTACTTGATGAGGACGAGGTGTTTGCTGACGCCGAGCCCGAGCTTGTGTTTGACGGGGAGTACGTGGACACTGGGGACCAGTCCTAGTGTCTTCGTTGTGTTTTACTTTTGTTAGACAGTTGTTTTGTTATCGGTGCGTAGCACCCATACTTTGTTATGTCGTTTCTTTTGTTGGCCTTGTTCTGGGCCTTTAGACTCTTTTCTTTTAGCCTGGTGGCTTTTCTGGATGTTGGACTTATATTCATGTTGGACATTGTATGAGATGTGAGATTTTATTTCAGTCTCTCCTTGTGTTATTATTGTTATTCTGTTGTGGTTACAGGGACCTGCTTATGTATTATTGACGCTTATCAGGTTTGGGGCTTCACAGCTCCACTCCCGTGCGGACCTTTTCACGTCTCGCCTCCATTTTAGGGAAGCGGGTCGTGACAATCTGAGCCGTCGATTCTTTGATCCAACGGCCCAGATTTATTCCCTCTTTCATATATACTTCGAGACGGTTCACTTCGACTATTGTTGTTCTCTCTCCTTCGATTGAACCGCTTCGACTTCCCGCTCTTTTCCTCTGCCGTCGCCGTCGATCTCCTCCTCCCCTCTCGTTGATTGCTTCGTCTTTGCATCTTCGTGTCCTCTCGACTTGGTTTGTCTTTCCTTCTCAAGTCTGTCGTTCGATTTTTGTCTTTCGATTTCATCGCTTGTCATTTCTATCTCGTTCGATTGACTTACTACATGGCACCCAAGACCAAGAGTAAAAGGAAGATCATGGCTTCTAAGAAACCTAGGGCTCCTAGGAAACCTATATCCAAGAACAAAAATCCCTACGAAGCTCGTACCAAACATGCCGATTCTCCCTCGCAGTCTGCTTCGTAGGGATGCTCTCCCTCATCGTCGTCTTCCGACGCTCAGCCCCTGATCAAGCATCAGCGGAAGCCCATTGGTGTTACCATCAATGAGCCTACTGCTGCCGCTCCCCATCAGTCTGCTTCTGATTCGAGCTCTGGAGACGAGTCTCCCGTTGTGCCCCCCACTGATCCCCTTGTTCCCATTTGCCGAGATGATCTTTGCTTGGTAAATTCCACTCTCTCTTAGGGATCAAGCTTCTTAGGGAATGGTACATCGCTTTTCCTGCCTTTACTGTTGAGAGACTTTTAGACATTCTTTCTGCTACCCACTTGGTCGATCTTTTTCTCTTCTCTCAGAGTGAGTCCCCTCGAGCCTATCTATTTCTGGTGAAGCTCTTCTATGCAAACCGCGTTCGCGGTGAGTATTCTACCACCGGAGTTCTCGACACCATTGTTTAGGGAACCCACATCCAGATTACTCCCACTCTATTAGGGACCATTCTTAGGATTCCCTATACCGGTTCTCTTCCTTCAAATATTTCCATCTTTGATATTGACGAGCTTGACCAGTCTGTCCTTCGAGATATGTTTCGTGAGATACCTTTAGCCCTCGATTCTGGTGTCAGGTCATCTATGTTTTCGGCTAGAGGTTGGGCAGTTCACCTAGTGGTGAAGTCCAACATCCTGCCGAGGTATGGATCATCTGACCAGCCTTCTCAGGATATTCTGAAGTGTATGTATGCGATTTTCTCTGGGATGTCCGTGAATTGGGCCGGTGTCCTCCTTGACAGGATGGACAAGGTCGAGTTTACTTCTTCCTCCGCTCACATTCCATACGGTAGTGTTTTGACTCTTGTCTTCCGACATTTTGGTGTTGATTTGTCTCGCTACGAGCCCATGCCTTTTGCTTCTCTCCTCGATGCATCTGAAAAGTCGAAGTCTTCTTCGGCTCTGCAGTCTGCCTCGAAGAAGAGGAAATCCACATCAGCTCCGTCCTCCTCCACTGTTCCTCCAGCTGACCAGCCTTCCACCTCAGCTCCACCATCTCGTGATATTCTTTTTGAGATGGTCTCTGGACTTTACAGGTTGATGTCTCTTTCCTTCCTCCATCAGGGAATACCCTTCCCTGAGAATCTTAGACAGTTTATTTCCCAGCCTCATGTGCCTCCTCAGCCCACTGATGTCGTTGAGCATCCTGGTGTAGCTTCTACTCAGGATGCTGTTGATGCTGATGTTGTTGCTCCTTCTGACCCTCCTCCAGAGGATACACCTGCTGTCACAGAGCCTGCTTCTTCTTCTGAAGCCCCTGGAGATGCTCACTCTTAGATAAGTGTTCGTGTGGTGTTAGCTTATTGATGGTTGTACTTTGATGTTGTGATGGATATTTTGATACTGATGTATGTTGATGTTATGATAGATACTTGATGTGATATGTACTTTTGGCATCATGATGTAGTTTTTGTGATCATGATGGATGTATTTTTTTGGTTGGACATGTTGATGTACGTATGCTATGTACTCACATCACTTTTGATATATATATATATATATATATATATATATATATATATATATATATATATATATATAAACTAGTCATACCCCGTTCCCGCGGGCACGGTTCAATTAAGATTTTCCCCCGCAAAATCTATGTTCCCCAAAAAATTATTTCCACGGTCAAAATTGCGCGGAACAACAAATTAGCGTAAAAATATTTAGCGACCCGGACGCATTCGGCGTGGAACAATGAAATCGGCGCATGCACCTTCAGCGCGGAAGAACAAATTCGGCGCGGACGCCTTCGGTGCAGATTATTTGACTTGGCTTGTGATTCTACGCAATCTGCCTTCTAATGGTTGGGAAAATGTTGACAACTGATGCCGTAGATGAACTTGATGTTCTTTTTTAACAGAGAAAATGTAAAGGATTATGATAATGTGGTCAAGATTGAGCTCAACTCAGTATGGCTCAACATTTTATTGATCAACATTTTGAATACTCAAGAAAACATTTCATTTCAATGCTCAAGAAGACAAAGAGGGACGAAGAAAAGAAACTCTCAAAAAACTGAAAAAATAAGATCCACACAGGGGGACTACTCGTTTCAAAATGTATCAGCAAGAATTATTACATAATAAACCAAAAGAGAAATAGTTTTCATTCTCATGCCTCAGAATAAAGATACAGTCAGGGTCATCACTCCAGAATTATAAAATCCACTCCTTTATACGTCTACATGGTCAATGTCTGAACTTGAACTACTTGAGGCCCAAGCTGAGATTGAACCACTTAAGGCCTTGAGTTTGTCTCTGTAGCTTCAGTGTCAGTCACATCTGACTCCCCATCCTCATTTGTCTCTGTAACTTGTCTCCTTTGTTCCAAAACATTGCACTTCAGTGAGCGGTCTTCTATGTGGGAAATCATGAGATCCTCCTCTACATAGAAGCCCGCTGAGGGGTATCTGAAGGATCGATGGACATCAGTTGTCAGCAGTATCGTGAGTGTAATAGAAAGGTAAATGTGATAACATCATGAAAGGAAATAATGAGTTAGTGACATGCGATGTCATTTTAAGAACCCTTAGCATACAATCTTAATGCTTTAATTAAGTAAAGTCTAATAACTAACATAAATATGCTCATTAAAGGCTACACTATATTATAACGGTGCATAAAAGTAATGCCAATTATTGTGATACATGTCAAAGGTTTAGGTATAAATGAGTGCAGATAGAACGTTGACTATATCTCAAAATATATGTCAAAAGATGAAGTACATCAAACAAAAAAGATGGGAGACCATGGGTTGAATAAATTAGGTAAACGCCAGGTAGCTACTCCCTCAATATTTTCACACACACTCCACTTCTAGCAAAGATCAAAATACACAGGTTGAAAAAAGAGAGAACATAAAACATGTAATATAGACACAATAATATAGATTGATCAAAATACACAGGTTGATCAAAACACACACACTCCACCTTCTTCTTCTATAAATCTAAATTCATTCAATTCCTTCTGGGAGCAAAACAGAATTGGATAAACAATAATATAGACACAGGTTGATTATAAGTAAAACAGAATTGGATTTTCTGATACATAAAAGTACTTGAAATTAAAATTTTGGCAGAAATTTTTGGGACATAAAAAGTGAAAAAAAAAAACACACATGAATAGGACATGAACATACCCATGAACAAATTGCTAACTGCTTGAAGGCAACTGCTGGTAAAAACATTGTTGGTATTGCTTCATTATGTACCATCACTTATCCTATTTTTTAGAATAATTGCTTCTATCGGCAGTTTGAATAGGATAAGTGCTGGTACAATAGGATACAAACATGTTTTGTTACGCCTATTTGGCCGAGACCCGTAAAGCACGAGCCCAGGAACCCGACTGCTGGTCAAAAGCCCATCTGCGTCCTCAAAGCCCATTCGACAAAGGCCCTACAAGGGACCTTCTCGAACGCCGATCCGACCCGGCCCCAATAACCCGTTGGTCGCTCGCCCACTCCTGCGAAAACCACTCCCCCGGACGCGCGACCACTAAAGAGCGATAATGGGGAGGTGCTGGCAAGGCGGAGAGAGCGGCGGCAAGGGGGGACTGATGGGGCACGATCAATGGCGGACGTGTGACGTGGGTCAGAGGCGATCACACCGGGGCTCTACAAAAGGGCCAGGAAGACGACGAAGAAATGGACCGCATCTGAGGTAACAAAACCGAAGGTACTCCATCAACGACCTCGTTCCCCCAATTCATCTCCTTCCTCCCCCGCTCGCGCCGAGAGACGCCGTCACGATCTCCTCACGAGTCGGACCGTCTCCGCCGGGCCTCCTTTCTCAGATCTCTATCTGACTTAGGCATCGGAGGGGATTTGGCCGGAACCAAGGTCCGGCCCCCTGACGAGCCTTCTCGTCTACGCAGGTGAACAACAGACCAACGGGCCGAGGCTACCCCTCGCCCCTCTCCGACCACTCGATCAACCGGACGGCGAGGCTTCCCCTCACCCTCAGCCTTCCTTGGCCGAGCACGCCCTACCGAGGCCGAGCGTCCTAATCGGGTCTGAGACTCACCCTCGCCACCAGACGGCCGTGCATCTACCCGGGCGACTGAGGCTACCCCTCGTCCCCCTCCCAGCCGAGGCCGAGCGCGTCTGTCCGAGGCCGAGCGTCTCAACCAGGGCCGAGGCTTCCCCTCGCCCCTTCTGCACCGATTCGAAGCCCCCGAGGGACCCAAAGCGGGTCCCTTGACCACGTTGACCGGGTTCTCCACGGTCAACGCATTGTAGTGAGAAAACACTCTGAAACATCTGGCGCCGTCTGTGGGAACGAGAAACCGTCCCACGAAGAAGCAAACCACACCAACAATGGCACGAGCCAGCAATGGGAGGAAGCGCATGCCCCCCATCCCAGAGGAGGGGAATGGCACAACAAACGGCAATCCCGAGGACACACCCGTCAGCGGCCACCCCACCCTCTCCACCGAAGAAGCCGGCGGCTCAGAACTGGCCACGCAGGGACAGCTCCGTGCCCTAGCTCAGGAGACCAACGCGAGCCTCCAGACGTTGGTCGCAACGGTGCAGCAGCTCGTCGGCCCTGCGCCACCCAACGGAGGCACGTTGGACGACAGCCATCGATGGGCGGGGGGTCCCCCACACTTGCGGTCCGCCATGGTCGACGACCACGGGACCCGGAAACCGAACATGGAGCGTCGGTTCACGCTGTCTGGCTCTCGTCAGGCGAGGTCACGCGCCTCCTCACCCAATCGTGAAAGGAGCCGAAGAGAGACCGAAGGGACGGACGGCGAATCAAGGACGGCCTCGTCTCATCGATCGCGGTCGTCCTGCCGCAGGAGAAGCAAACGACACCACTCGAGAGACCGATCGCGGCGGAGCAGGAGCTCCCGCAGGAGGAGTCGGGAACGTCGGGACAGCCCGGCCCCCAGTGTGGCGAAGGCTGCGGAGCCAGCCCCGCTGGCGCCGGTGGTACCCCCACCCCCGGTCGATCCAGAGGCAGGCGAGTACCGCATCCCCGGAGGCATCCACGGAGATCGATGCCCCTTGTCACGGAGAATAACCGACGCGCGGGTCCCCTCCCGATTCCGGATCCCGGTGCTGGGAAAGTACGATGGAATAGGAGACCCGGCGCACCACGTGATGGACTACGAGGGGGACATGGCCTTCCAGGGAGCTGACGATGACCTGCTTTGCCGGGGCTTCTATTCTACTCTCAGGGGAGCGGCGAGGATCTGGTACCACAGCCTGCCCGGCCGCTCCATCGACAGCTTCGAACAACTTGCCCAGTTGTTCTGCAAACAGTTCATGGCGGGGAGGCTGATCAAACCTGGTGCTGAACATCTGTTCAACATAGTACAAGGCCCGGCCGAACCACTCCGACAGTTCATGCGCCGCTTCAATGCGGAAAGGCTAAACATGAACAACCCACCCGACCTGGTGGTCCAGACGGCTCTTAAGAAAGGGCTTCGCCACAGGGGCCTCAAGAAGTCCCTGCACAACGACCCCCCAAAGGACCTCCCCGGGATCATGGCAAGGGCCGAGCACTTTATGCTGACCGAGGAGGCCTTGGCCGAGGATGCAGGAAAAACCGCTCGAGGGACCAAGCGTGGCGACGGCGGACGAGCAAGCCCCGAAGGATACCGGACCGAAAAGAGACAAAGGAACAGGCAACGGGGAGAAAGCGCGAGGGACACCACCCCAGACGCCATTCTCGCCCAAGTACAGAAGGAAGAGCGAGCTGATCGCCCCCCGCCGAAGGCTAAAAGAGGCGGGAAGAACAGGGAGAAGTACTGTAAGTACCATAAGGACGATGGTCACGACACGGAAGATTGCTGGCATTTGAAGAAGGACATTGAGAAGCTGATGATCCGAGGGCACGCCAGGAATCAGGCCGACGAGCCAGCCCATGGAGAAGGGACCTCCACACAGCCGGACAAGGGGAAGAAGATCAACACCATCCAAGGCCCCCTCCGCATCATAGAGTGAGCCGGCAACATCCTTCCCCCCGGGGGGCGGCCTAAGTATGAGGGAGATATCTAGTTTTACATCCCTCTGTTTAGCTTCATTTCCCCTTTTCCGTTTCCTCCAAATGTACCGGTCCAACTGGACCCGCGAGAGTACAAACGCCTTCTTTTTATTGTCTTTATTTAAAATTCCGACGGAGTTGACATGTCGCCAGTAACGCAAAAGGCCGGGGACCGCCGCCTCACTGGAGGAGGAAGAGGAGCTTTGCCCTCACCGACTATCTCCGGCACTCCTAAGTCTGGGAGCAATTCCCCCAGCAGACGCGGACGCCGACCGGTCCTAAGCCGAGGAGCTTGGCCCTCGCCGACCGAGTCCAGAGCTCATAAGTCTGGGGGCGGCTCCCCCAGCAGGCACGGGCGTCGACCGGTCCTAAGCCGAGGAGCTTTGCCCTCGCCGACCGACTCCAGTGCCCATAAGTCTGGGGGCAATTCCCCCGGCAGGCACGGACGCCGACCGGTCCTAAGCCGAAGGGCTTTGCCCTCGCCGACCGACTCCAGCGCTCATAAGTCTGGGGGCGGCTCCCCCAGCAGGCACGACGCCGACTGGTCCTAAGCCGAGGAGCTTTGCCCTCGCCAACCGACTCCAGCGCTCATAAGACTGGGGGCAGTTCCCCCAGCAGGCACGGACGCCGACCGGTCCCAAGCCGTGGAGCTTTGCCCTCGCCGACCGACTCCAGCGCTCATAAGTCTGGGGGGCAGTTTCCCCAGGAGGCACGGACGCCAACCGGTCCTAAGTCGAGAAGCTCCGCCCTCGCTGACCGACTCCTGCGCCCCTAAGTCTGGGGAGAATACCCCCAGCCAACGCTAGTTTCGTCCATTCCCAAGCCAAGAACAAGGCAACAACGCCAAGTACACAAAAATTCCAAGTAAGTCGATTTCATTTATAATAGTTAACCCGAGTACAAAAATGCGTCTTATTTACAGGGGATCAAGGCGAAGGGAACACCCTACAAGCAGTCTACTCGCGACAAATGACAGAGTTCAGATCGACACCGACAAAGCAAAATTGGTTGACAAAAGACCCAGAGTAGGTGACCCAAGCTAGCGGCCATGCAACCAGTAATTGTTGGCCGCGGGGCTGAAGGAGATGGCGGGGGCCGGTGATCCAGTTCAAGTAGACTGGCCCAAAGCGAAGCGGATGCTTAAAAATTTGAGGATAAGGCTGGGAGGGACTGCTTAAGGAGCCCGAGCTCGGGAGGACACATCCTCGGGCACTTCGCCCTGCTCGGAGCGAGGGGACTCGACTGGCGGAGGGGCTTGCCGGACACGTTCCGCACATTCCCGGAAGGAAGACTGGACGACTTCGACGATCCGGGGGGCGATGATGTCTATATACTTACCGAAGGCCCCCCTGAGAACCTCGAAGATCTCCTTCCCCAGGGTCTCGACGACGCCCTTCTCCACCTCCTTCGCCAGCCGCATTACCTGACGCCGGTCCGACAGCTCCCTCTGAAGCTCCTCCCTCTCCAGACGGAACGACTCCGCCGCTTCCTCAGCCGACTGATGAGCATCCCCTAGCTTTCCCTCGAGGTCACCCACTTGCCCCTCCAACGCAGCCACACGGAGGGCGAGGCGCCGAGACTCCATCTGGGCCTCCATCATGGCCACCTCGGCCGCCCCGGCCCGCTCCTGAGCCCTCATGGAAGACTCCTCCATCTCCCTCAAGCGGACGGCTCGACACTGCAACTCCACAGCGAGCGCTGAAACCTGAAAAGACGAGACATGGGCTAAGAAGAGGATAAAGAGAAAGAGAGGATAGCAAGATAACCGAACCTGTTGGAGGATCCAGACCAAGGAATCCGACATCTTGTCGGCCGGGATCTTCTTGAGGAGGCTGCGGTCCCGGGGAGGGACGGAGACCTCGGCAACCTGCTGGGCCACTGCTCGGTCAGCGAACATCGAACTCCCAGGGATGACAATCGAAGCCAAGTCGCTCGCCAACAAGGCCCCGACCCCTGGTGATACGGGCGAAGACGCTGCGAGGGTGGTGGCTGGCAAAGCTATCGAAGGATCTCCGGCGGTCGCCACGGGAAGCGTGGAACCTGCCGGGCCGGAGGGATCCACGTCCTCCTTCCTCTTCTTTCCACCGTGGAGCTCCGAAGGCGCCGGAGGAGAACGCTTCCGCCTCGCACCATCCTCACCCCCCAGAAGGGGATCGCCAGAAGAAGAGGCGGGAGGCGCGGCCGCCACCTTACCCACGGCAGGCTCGGCTCGGCGCACCTCCTCCTCAACGGTCCTCCGAGGCGCCCTTCCAGAGGTACTACCTCGGCTCCGAGCGGCTCCACGACGGATCAGCTCGTCAACGTCACGGACGAATTCACGGCCAGCCATCCCTGCAAAGGAGACCGAAATCAGGATGAGTCATAGGGCGATCCGGGGATGAAAAAGCGACCTACCCGGAGACCACAAGACGGCCTTCAGGAGTAGGTCGTCCAGCAAAGACCAAATGGACTTCGTTTCCAAAGGAAGAGCCAACAGAAGCGCAGCGGCTGCCCGGTCGGCGTCTGAGAGAACTAACGACGGGCGAGAATGGACAGAACTGCCCCAGCTTGTCAGAATCTGGGCCTCGCCCAAGAAGACCACGAAGACATAATCCAAGTTCCAATCCCCTGACCAGCGGGGTAACCTGATCAGGCATTCCCTCCTCGAACGAGCTCGGAGTAGCAGCCATGACCCCGGACCGACCGTCTGGGCCTGGTAAAAGTAGAAGAGAAGGGGGAGAGTCGGCTCCAGACCACGGGTACAGCAGAGCGTTACGAAACCCGTCAATACCGCGATCGAACATGGGGTGAACTGACACAGGGACACTGTGAAATGTTTCATGACCTGGATGAAGAAGGGATGGAGCGGGAAGCGAAGACCCAGGCGGAACATCTCGACGTAGACGCCGACCTCATTGCTCCTCGGGAGGCAAATCCGCTCGTCGACGAATGGAACCCGAACCTCGTATGGGAAGCAGAGATATCTTTCCCGGATCTCTGCGGCCACCGAAGGAGGGGTCCTCGACGGCGTGCGGAGGACAACCGGGGGCACATTAAGCCGTACGGCAGCCAACGCCACGTCATCACGGGCGTAGTCTGGAAAAAGTTTCTCCTTCCCCTTATCTTGAAGAGAACGACTCCCGGCGGGGGAACCAGACTCCCCTAGCCGGGGTTCGCCCCGTCCGGACTCCGGAGGACCCCTCGTCCTCCGGCCAGAACCACCTATCCTAAGAGCAGCCATAGGATGAAAGCAAGAGAGGAATTACCTATTCTCAACTATTTTGGAGAGGACAAAGAAGCGAAGGCGACGGGAAACTCCGGGTTGCTGAAGGCTCTGAATACCGGGAGGAGCGAAGAAGAAGTGGAGATCAACACAACTGGGGATCTTATACGCCAGGGGAGAATTCGAAGCGCCTGACAAGAATGCGTGGCGAGGCTCGAAGAGTCGGCGGCGTTCCGAAATTGGCGCCAGTTGAAGACCAATCGATCCGCCTCATCATGACCTGCATTTATGGCCTCGCCTCGATTGAAGCGCCGCTCGGAATCCCAGGAGGCATAACGGGTGATCTGAGCGAGCCGAGGCTGATCGACCCCACCAATGACGGCTCACAAACCCTTCGGCTTCTCGAATTTAAGGCGACTACGCGAGCGGCGGGGATAAGCTTGCCGCTACACGTGGCAGCATCTGAAGGCCGACGGCGCTTCGGGACCCGCGCCTTAAAAACGTCGAACGGGCCAACTCATGATGACGACTAATAAATGAGTCGGCATCGACTGGCGAGCTCGTCACAATCGGCAGTGGTCACATCGGCCGAGCCGAACCGGCCAAGGCCGATCAACCCGACCGATGGGGGCAATTGTTACGCCTATTTGGCCGAGACCCGTAAAGCACGAGCCCAGGAACCCGACTGCTGGTCAAAAGCCCATCTGCGTCCTCAAAGCCCATTCGACAAAGGCCCTACAAGGGACCTTCTCGAACGCCGATCCGACCCGGCCCCAATAACCCGTTGGTCGCTCGCCCACTCCTGCGAAAACCACTCCCCCGGACGCGCGACCACTAAAGAGCGATAATGGGGAGGTGCTGGCAAGGCGGAGAGAGCGACGGCAAGGGGGGACTGATGGGGCACGATCAATGGCGGACGTGTGACGTGGGTCAGAGGCGATCACGCCGGGGCTCTACAAAAGGGCCAGGAAGACGACGAAGAAACGGACCGCATCTGAGGTAACAAAACCGAAGGTACTCCATCAACGACCTCGTTCCCCCAATTCATCTCCTTCCTCCCCCGCTCGCGCCGAGAGACGCCGTCACGATCTCCTCACGAGTCGGACCGTCTCCGCCGGGCCTCCTTTCTCAGATCTCTATCTGACTTAAGCATCGGAGGGGATTTGGCCGGAACCAAGGTCCGGCCCCCTGACGAGCCTTCTCGTCTACGCAGGTGAACAACAGACCAACGGGCCGAGGCTACCCCTCGCCCCTCTCCGACCACTCGATCAACCGGACGACGAGGCTTCCCCTCACCCTCAGCCTTCCTTGGCCGAGCACGCCCTACCGAGGCCGAGCGTCCTAATCGGGTCTGAGACTCACCCTCGCCACCAGACGGCCGTGCATCTACCCGGGCGACTGAGGCTACCCCTCGTCCCCCTCCCAGCCGAGGCCGAGCGTGTCTGTCCGAGGCCGAGCGTCTCAACCAGGGCCGAGGCTTCCCCTCGCCCCTTCTGCACCGATTCGAAGCCCCCGAGGGACCCAAAGCGGGTCCCTTGACCACGTTGACCGGGTTCTCCACGGTCAACGCATTGTAGTGAGAAAACACTCTGAAACATGTTTGAACAATTATCCTATTTTGCAGTTATCCAAACAATTGCTTCATGTTTATAGTTATTCATGTTTGCAGTTATTCATGTTTGCAGTTATCCAAACAATTATCCTATCAAATTGCTTCATTTTAGATACCAACAATTTAAAATGAAGCAATTATCCTATTCAAAATGAATTCAAATTGGATACCAAACAATTTGGATACCAAACAATTGTTTGTACCAGCACTTATCCTATTCTGCTGATACCAAACAATTTGGATAACAAAATGAAGCAATTCAAATTTGAAGCAGTTATCATGTTGGATACCAAACAATTATCCTATTCAAAATGAAGCAATTTGGATACCAACAATTTAAATGGTACAAACATGGATACAAACATGTTTGCAGTTATCCAAACAATTGCTTCATGAACAATTATCCTATTTTGCAGTTATCCAAACAATTGCTTCTATCAGCAATTTGAATTTGTTCATGGGTACAAACATGAATACCAGCACTTATCCTATTGTACCAACAATTATTCAAAATGAATACCTACAATCACAGGCTAACTGCTGGTACAAACATTGCAATTAGAAAATTTAGAACATGAACATACCCATGAACAAAAATTAAAGATTAGAGTTTCTAATTGACATACCCAAAAAACTTGTTAACAGGATAAAAAAGCTGAAACTATTTATGGGTTAAAGATTTAGGTCATTTAAAAAAACTGAAACTATTTAAATCTCCCAATTGGAAACTAAAAATCTGCCTTTATCATAGCATGCATCAAATTAAAGTCTTCTCATATGCATCAAATTAAAGTCTTGCATCAAATTGAGAGAAGTAAGAGAATAGTTTAAATACATAATGCAAAACTCAGTGAATGAATGCGAATGAAGTATGAGGAGAATTGAATACTGATACATAATTCACATAATACATAATTGAACATTGAGAATTGAGAGAAATGAATACTGAATTGACTGAAAACTTGCAACTATTATCACTCAATTTCATCAAGTAATATGTCATGTGAATATTTTTGGCCATGTTATTTGGAAATGAGCATATCTGTTTATATAAAAAGAAATTGGTGGCCATGTTTTTTTGCAAACCAACATTCTGAATATGAGCAACAGGAATGTTATAAAAAACATGGCCAACAATTTCATTTAATTCATTGTTGCTCAATTCATTTGCTATCAGGACATATATCCTTTTGCTAAACATGGCCAAATTATCAAATAAACTGTTGCTCATTGTTATCAGGACATATATCCTTGTTATCAGGACATATATAATTGTTGCACATATAACCAATTCTATATACTGTTTTCATGTTGCAAATTCACAAATTGACTAACATGTTCCTCATAATGAAAGTTGACTGCAAGATATGGGTGTATTCACATAACCAAGTTGAATACTGCACTGTTTCCATGCTTGCTCATATGGGTGTATTCACAAATTGACAATCAGTTTATATTGGGTGTATTGGGTGTATTCACATAACCATTTCTTAAAATATGAAGTTGTTGATTAACAGTCACATTTTGATTAACAGTCATATAACCATTCATATTTTGCAAACATCTCATTTCTTAAAAGATGGAGGTAGAGGGGACAAAAGTATGAGGAGCAATTCACATGATATGCAAAATAACCACCAAAATCATTCATAACCACCTATTCATAAAACTAATAGACAATTATATGAATGTTATATGAATGTTGGTTTTCATGCCATATTGAAAGTTATATGACTGTTATCAACTTCAGGAAAAAAATTCAAAACAAAACATGCAAAATATTAAACATGAAAGCTTAATGAAATTACACCCAACTACTCTGAAAATTACACCCAACAGTTAAATTATAGTTTGAAAACTCAAAAATATAAACATCACATGGACTAAAATTGAAGCATATGAAATATTCAAAAATACTGTTAAACAATTCCACTTCAGGTTAACAATGATTCCAATATCACTTCATGCAGCCTGACTGAAATATAAACATCAAAAATATAAACATCAACAGGCAGGGTTCAATTTAAAAATATTCAAAAATATAAACTCAAAAATATAAACATCACATGGACAAAAATTGAACTAAGTTGAACCCTGACTAATTTGAGCTAATTTGGACAAAAATATAAACATCACATTTGGGCTAATGGAAAGAATGGCAGTCAAATTAAATTTCTCAATCATTGGCATTTTCAGACTTGAGTATTCAAATTATCAAATTTCTCATGATTATCAGACTCCCATTGGCAAAAATCATAGGCATTCAAATTTTGAACCCTCAACTTGTGATAATTTGGCAAAAATCATTGGCAGTCAAATTGAACCCTCAAAGTTGATTTCTCAAATTTTGATAATCATGCCTACTTGATTTCTCAAATTATCACATCAACTCATGAGAAATTTCTGACTTGAGTATTCAAATCATTGGCAAAAATTTGAAAATCTCAAATTATCAAATTATCATTTCAAATGCAAATGAACTCATGGGCATTCAAATTATCAAATTATCAAATTATCAAATGATCCCTGTTTTCCATATCAATAACTCAAATCCATGATGAAGCTGAAACATTGAGCATGAATGGATATATGCTCAACTAAAACTACAATAAGAAAGATATATGCTCAACTAAAACTCCAATAACATAGATATATGCTCAACAATAAACAATAAACTGGAACTTTGCTTAATGATTTGATACTTTGTTATATTTATTGAGCAGAAATATTCACTGCTCAACTAAAACATTGCCAAGTGAATAATGTCATTTGGCCTACCTTCCCATGTCATATCATGATATCCTATAACCTTCCCACTATTTGAACGTTGTTTCTCCTTGAGTTGGTTCTGAATCCACATAGCTTCTCATACCTGTGCATGTTTGTCAATAACAGATAACAGGATCATATGCATAAATTATATGAATTGAATCTAACATTGGTGCAATGAACATAGATTTAATTTTGATTTCTCATTACTGTGGTAAAATTCAATCATGTTAATATAGCAAATTTTGAATGATCTGCTACATTTTCCTTGCAATCGCTAATGCTAATGGCTTAGACGTGGCCAAAAGACCAACTAACCAAGTTCCAATGTGATAGATAGGTACTTACATATGGATTTTTTATGTATATGATAAAGCTACCATCATAATCATTTATGCTTGAATTGTGAAAGTAGATGTAAGTATTACTGAACATTGATGTAGATGTAAGTATTTCAGGATATGTGTTAACACTCTTGAGACAGAATATCAAAATTTAACATTCATCATTCATCATTCAAAAATTTGAGATAGAATATCAAAATTCAGTTCATCATTCAAAATTTAACATTCATGATTTATAGGAAATCAAGAAATAAATTTTTGAGATAAATGAAGACAGAAATTTACAGGATATCCTCATGACCAATAACAAAAATGAGAATATCCTCAAAAATCAGAAATAACAAAAATTTAAGTAAGGATATCTCAAAATTCATAACAAAAGTGTTAAAAATGAGATATCCTCTGTCATGAGATACACATAAATGTGTTCCTTATCTCAAAATTTAAAATGAGATACACAAAAATGAGATATCCTCTGTCATGAGATATCTCAACATTTTAAATGAGGATATTCTGTCTTCCTTATTTAAAGTGAATGTTATTCAATTCATAACAAAAATTTAAATGAGATATCCTCAGAAATTTATGCGTATCTCAAAAGTGTTAAATAACAAAAATGAGATATGTGTGAAACAAAAGTGAGTTCAAAATTGAATAACAAAAGTTTTCAGAGGATATCTCATTTAAATAACAAAATGAACACAGATATCTCATTTTTGAGTTCAAAATGAAGACAGATACACATTCACTTTTGTTTCACCCATATCTCATTTAAATAACAAAATTTTTCAGAGGATAACCTGTCTTAAAATTGAATGATATCCATATGTGTTAACACCTCATTTAAATAACAAAATGAGTTCAATTTTGTTTCACAGGATATGGGAGAGGATCCTGTATCAAAACCCATATGTGTTAACACCTCATTTAAATAACAAAAGTGAATGATAAAACTCAAGATGTTCACATATAACACTGTTGAATATCCCAGTACATGATAAAACTCAAGATGTTCACATATAACATATAACACTGTTAAATAACAAAAGTGAATGATAAATAACAAATTTCTGTCTTCATTCAAAAGTTCACATATAACACTGTTACACTCAAGTTCACATATCTCTCATGACTATGGGTGAAACACAAAATCTTGATTAATATCTCTCACCTGTTGAATATCCCAGTTAACTGTTCAAATCACCAACTTGAACGATTGAAGAGCACACCTTGCCACCTTGCAAAAATCTGAAACAACCGAGTGAGGAAGATGATTGATAAAACGCAAAATGTTGCTACAACATGGATATGTGAATTACTGGATAATCCATATGTGTATCTGTGACTTAATGGATAATAACATGATATCATTATCAAAATGCTAATCATATCAATGTATGGGTTGATGTATCTGTGAATATTTGGAACCAAAAAATTACAAATTGAATAAAATTCACAAAGTCTCCTTATAAACCTGCAAATGAAGAAACCCAAGGGCTCGGGGGACCTCGCATGGGAAAACCCAACGGCTCGGGGGACCTCGCATGGGAAAACCCAACAACTCAAATAAAATTCACAAAGTCTCCTTGTAAACCTGCAAATGAACCAACAAAACGAACAAAAAATACGGACACTAAAATCCACAAAAATTAGATCGGCATAACTTCCCAAATGAATCAAAGAAGGAAATAAAAATCCAAAAGACCGCACAAACTTTTTGCATGGATATTTTGAAGGGAGTTTTTCCCAAATCATAGTTTCAACCAAAATAGTACTTAAGACAACATATTTTTACATCGACTTATAATAATATCACACAACCTAAACTATATGCCAAAAGAAAAAACCCTTAACTATGAACAAATATACACAAAAATACATTTTGGATTGAACAACCATGCAGTCCAATTTCAAAAACACCATCTCTCACACCGGCATTTAAAACCAACAAAATTTACATCTGAAGCTAGGGCCGTGTGTCCTGAAAATTAAAAATAAAATCATAGCTTAGAATAGAAAAATTAGAAACGAAGAAATATCTAATTACTTTGTACAACACACTTTTATTACCTTCATCGTGTTTAAGCAGAAAACCTTTTCATCATCACATTATAAAAAGATGATGTGTCAAGCTCAATCCAAAGTGGAGAGTTAATGGGATGAGCAATAACCTAGATAAATTAAGAACATAAAATTCCTAGAAAAATTAATATATATTTGAAAATATGGAAAATTTTAAATTTATACATTTATTTACCTTTTTTCGTTGGAGTGGTGGATGTCGTGCTTTCTGGAACCAAGCAAGCTCGGCAAGAACCATCTTCCACTTCTATAACAAAAAAGGTATTTGGATGGTCAATGAAGAGGATATTTTGAAAAACAAAATCTAAGATTTTTATATTACCT
The DNA here is from genome assembly GCA_030789695.1 of Scilla litardierei. NCBI lineage: Eukaryota > Viridiplantae > Streptophyta > Magnoliopsida > Asparagales > Asparagaceae > Scilla > Scilla litardierei. Next base: position 61,850,032 of record CM061133.1, on the reverse strand, counting down.
CGGAAAAGAAGATTGCTTTGTCTTCAATGTGACTCGTCGCCGTTGCTTGTAAAGTTCTTTTAGCAATTTGCTGGAAATAATAATAATAATAAACAGTCACTAATTTTTAATTTCAAAATGGGAATGTTTGTAACGGTATGCATACCTTATCAAAACAAAATCCGATATAACCCCTTAGCCTGACATTTATGTGATTGTTTTGAAGTAACAGAACCTGTGAGAAGAAAAATGTTAATGCAAACATAGTATATTAAAAATATAATGTAGAATTATGATAAGAAACTTACAGTTTTTGCCAAATCTGCATCATCATCTATCTATATAAAAATACAAACCATAATTTTATCAAACAATGCATACCGAAAACAATTAAGTCATGCAATGAAATGTAGTAAAGGAAAAAATTTCTTACCCTGCCATATATGGTAATGTGGGTCCACATTTTAAAGCTTGGTAATGTATGATAATGCTATACCTGCATGTTAGACAACAATCGATAATAATTTTTTAAAAGATCATTTAAACAAATAATATAAATAAAACAATGTAAAGAAAGAGAGTTAAAAAACTTACATACAATTTTTATCATACATTGGAAATCATAGCAGAACTTCTGGGTAAACGATGTTTACTGTGTTATTTATGTTGGGCTGAAGAAGGACACATACACGATCAAAAGATGTGCACCTTGAAAGTGCAACATAAAGATGTCCATGACTGAAAACTGGGGTCCGCAAATCAACTCCAACGAATTTTACAGATTGTCCTTGGGCTTTATTAATCGTCATAGCATATGTCACACGGACAGGAAACTGCCTTCTTGTCATATGAAAAGGTAATTCTGTAGCCGATGGTGACAAAGATATTCTTGGAATAAACACAAAACAACCGGCTTTATCCCCATTTAAAATTTGAGCTTCAATGACACGTGATGCACATCTGACAACAATCAATCGAGTGCCATTACAGAGCCCGTCTTTTGGTGCAATATTTCGTAATAAAATAATAGGACAACCAACCTTAAGCTCAAGTGTAAATTGTGGCAATCCAGGAGGATCCAAAGAGTTTATGTACTCAGTTGGATATCTATTCATAATGGTTGGATCGGTTTCATCATTTTCAGAAAAACTGTCTGCAGCTTGATACGTAATCTTCTGTCCCGGAAAAATGTTTAATGCAGCAGCATTTATAAAAGTAACATCATCATTCCGTGCAGAAAGAATTATTCGTTCAGTAAGGTATGCCGGAGTCACGTCACCCTCAATATCAAGCTGCGGATAAATTCGAAGTATTAACTCGTTTAAATCCTTGCACCTGAATATGTTAGAAGGAAGTTCTACCACTTCTGTAGGATTTGTCCCAACCTAATACATATAGATATAATTTTAGTGAAGGAATGGCTAAGATAAAAATAGTAAGTAAAATTAAATTAGGCATGAAATAAAATACCTCCAAAATAAATTTTGCAAAATTTGCATTCTCAAGAGATGAGTTATTTAACCGCATATTTTGATCCAAGATCAAAACTTGTACAGAGCACCATAATAAAGATCGTCTCAATGAGGCACCAACAATTTCTTCTCGAACCCCCTTTGGTATGACGGGCAAGATTTGTCGGAAATCCCCACCAAGAACAACAGTAATACCACCAAATGCTCTGGGGTTATCACACATATCTTGTAACGATCGATCCACTGCCTCAACACAGTGCCGATGTTGCATAGGTACTTCATCCCATATTATAAGTTTTGCTTTTCTGAATAATTGAGCTTGCATGGATTGCTTGCTAAAATTACAAATTGAAGTATCATGCACATCTAACGGGATACGAAATGTGGAATGTGCAGTCCGACCTCCGCTAAGTAGCAATGATGCAATACCGGAAGACGCGACGGTGATAACTATATTTCCAAGACTACGCAACATTGTTGATATTGCATTGTACAAAAAAGTCTTTCCAGTTCCAGCACCACCGCTCAAGAAGAATGTAGTACCTTTATTTTCAAATACTGATGAAGTAATTGCTGAATAAGCATTGCGTTGTGCATCATTGAGACAATCAATGTCTTTTTGTGCATCCAATTGTTTCGCTTTATTTATAAGTTCCTGATGTTCATGCAACAATCTATTGCCAACAATTTCATTCCAATCTCCAGCAGAAAGTGGCATTGGTGGAAAGTCGGATAGACACTTACCGTACTCCTCAAGCAATTCATTGATAAGGAATAATCCATAATCTTCAAGTTGGCCTTGAGTTGGGGTAGAAATTGCAAATAAAGTTTGCAATTTATGTGGAAGATCATCGCAAATGTGCATTGAAAATTCATTCCATAATGCAAGGGGGTCGATCGGCACACATTCGATAAGAATAATACAAAACAGTCTTCGTAATTGATATCCTGTTTTCATAATTGAAGCCTCGGCAAGACATTGTCTCCACTCGGAATCATCTTCAAGAAGACCTCTTGCAATACATGTTGCTTTGAATGTAGGGTACTCGATCGAATTGAATGTGCGTAAATTTTCCCACGATGTTGGCCCTTTAACAACTGTTAGTAGCAACCGTAGATAAAATCTCTCACCAGAATTAGGGGAGGCAAAATACATTCTGCCAATGGCATATCCAGATTGTCTTGGAGTCCAGACCTTTGTTGACGAATGCCACACAAACTTTTGGGGAAATTCTTGATATGTGAGATCATGCGCAGACTCATGTAAAGCACAACATGTAAAAAACTCAGTCAAAGTTGTCTTATCATTTTCAGCCCTAGACCTTATTGCATCTACATCTTCATCTGGATCAAAAATAACACGGTGTTGCCCTGGTAAATGAAGTATCAATCTTTGAACTGACGGAATCTCTTGATGCAAAGGATGCTCGAATATTCGCCAGGCAGCCTCAGGTGGTCCAATATATCTTGCATCAAGGTATTGTTGGATCTCATTTACTGCGCCCAATACCATTGTGGTCCGATCATGACCTTTATAAATATACTTATGAATGTACTTCACACATCTTACCCCGGCACAAACTTCGACATTAATATGGCAGTTAAAGCGCCTTGAGAGATACCTGTTGTGCGGCACAACATCGCGGTTATCAACCTGATGCCCCCTTACAGTATATAGATGCCCATTACTACGACGACGGTAAATAGGATATCCATCACGATCCAAGGTTGTTGCATCTGCATAATTTCGAGGGTATTTCTTAGTACACTTACCATTTTCCATGCATGAGGCATTTGGATTCCGAGCACCACATGGTCCATGTACCATACATTTTGACACAGTATCGAATAATGCAGGATCTTGAGCAGGATCAGGAAATTCAGCACATACAATTCTATCCACTTGATCACATGTATGAATCTTATCGGGTCCACGAAGAAAGAAAAGAGCATGCATATGTGGAAGACCCCGTTTCTGAAATTCAATTGTAAATACATGTGCTACTTTCTTTCCAAATACAGTATTGCCATCAATCTCCTTCATCAAAGCCTTTCTTTTTAACTCAAATACACGTGCGACTAAATCTGGACGGTCGGTAGCCTTTTGATTGGGCAGTAGAGCCGAAGTAATTTCTGGCCACTTTGGATTTGCGGTCATGGTAAGAAAAATATCCGGGTGCTGGTTATAACGTGTGATAGCCATTGAGTCTTGAAATATTTCAAACATGTGACGTGCACTGCCAGTGAAAGATGAAGGAAGTATCATGCGATGTCCAATTTGGTCGCATCTGGCATATGCATCGATATCTGCAAGACCCTGATAGAGCTCTGAGCGGAGTTTTCGTTGATTAAGTTTGATGACTGTCAAACGATGTTGCTCAATTGCTGCCCAAGCATCAACTATGAACTCCTGGAATAACTTTCCCGCTCTCAAAATTGAAGAATACTCGTTCTGTCTTTCAAACAGACGGTAGCTATAAAACTCACACATCGTCAGGCGTCTACTTGATGCTATGTTTTGAACTGGATCCCACTGCTTCAACTCAGGTTCCCATCCAAGCTGACCATCAGGAAATAATAAGACGTAGTGTAATGGTAAGTATGCAGGATGAGTCTCATTGATTTGCATTAATTGATGATTTCCTCGAAGATGTAAAACTATATCTCGCATCCCGGAAGGTCGATAGCCATCGCCAGGTAAAATAACCGCAATCTCATCTACGGTTGGGAGGTTATAACGACGACGATCCTTGTTTGAATTGTAATGCAGATATACAGGAAGATCATGTCCACATGAATCTACTTGAGATAAAACAGAATACGCCTGACAATATAGTTTGATGAATGGATTTATGCCTGATAAACAATTTTGAATAATTTTTAAGACATCCTTGCTCAAATGTGGATTTCTATTACTTTGGAACTCCATAGCAGAATCCGGATCATATATGTAAAGTTGACAATAACTTGCTGTTTGATCCGGTTGGGGCAGAAGTGATCCTGTTCGATGGCGTAATTCTCCAGGAATTGTAAATATGTTCGGGCCCCTGCCAGCAATCAATCTTTGATCCATTGTCACACCAAGGCTAGTAAATGCATTAGCTGCATTATACTCCCGAGTATACATTCGAAATGATTTTGATGCCTCACTGTCACCATCATATAATTCTCTAAGTGATGGAGGGGGTTCATTAAGTTTCGGCAATTTTACTTTTCCTTGCAAACAACATGTTCCAAAAAGATGTGTTCTCAAAGTTGACTTCGACAACTGTTCATCCAACCAGTGTAAGGCTGAACAATGAGGGCATGGAATGTTCATTAATCCAAGATGGTGCCGACCAAAATCAACCAGAGTTGGTGGACCAGAGCCATGCTGAGTTAACTGACATCGGAAGATCGAGGATGAGCCAGCGTCTTCGTGTTCAACTGGAGAAGTTGTTAATCCAGGTGTTATTTGAGGTATACATATAGGAGTCATATATCGAGATATGTTTCGTTGAGCTGTTTCTCGTTCTCTCCTTTGACATTGAGCTAAACACCTAGCCAAAATAAAACCATAATAATTAAATAAAATTAAGTTACATTAAAGCAGAGGAGCTCTTATGAATAATAACCTGGCATATGGTTCATCATCTTCAGCACATATCGTAGCGTTGTGCGAGGCTGAGACCTCATCTACATGTTCAACGGGAGAAGTTGGTACTGCATATGTGCTTTGAGGCATGTCGAGTACACTGGTAGGAGTCATATATCGAGATGTGCTTGCTTGTATTTGTTCTCGTTCTCTCCTTTTGCGTTGAGCTAAAGCCCTATATAAATTTAAACAGAAAAATAAACACAACTACAATACATGGCTTGGTGAAAAGGTTTTATGTACAGTCGGGTTAATAATGACCTGACAGATGGTCCATGAACTTGTCCAGAAATCATATCGTTACGCGAGGCCGAGACAGCATCTTCTTGTTCAACCGGAGAAGTTGTCATGGCTGGTGTTATGTGAGGTATATCAAGGACACCGTCAGAAGGCAGAGCGTGAGATATGTTTCGTTGTTCCTGTTCTCGTTCTCTCCTTTTTCGTTGAGCTAAAGCCCTATACAAATTTAAACAGAAAAATAAACACAACTACAATACATGGCTTGGTGAAAAGGTTTTATGTACAGTCGGGTTGATAATGACCTGACAGATGGTCCAGGAACTTGTCCAGAAATCATATCGTTACGCGAGGCCGAGACAGCATCTTCTTGTTCAACCGGAGAAGTTGTCACGGCTGGTGTTATGTAAGGTATATCAAGGACACCGTCAGAAAGCAGAGCATGAGATATGTTTCGTTGTTCCTGTTCTCGTTCTCTCCTTTTTCGTTGAGCTAAAGCCCTATACAAATTTAAACAGAAAAATAAACACAACTACAATACATGGCTTGGTGAAAAGGTTTTATGTACAGTCGGGTTGATAATGACCTGACAGATGGTCCAGGAACTTGTCCAGAAATCATATCGTTACGCGAGGCCGAGACAGCATCTTCTTGTTCAACCGGAGAAGTTGTCACGACTGGTGTTATGTGAGGTATATCAAGGACACCGTCAGAAGGCAGAGCGTGAGATATGTTTCGTTGTTCCTGTTCTCGTTCTCTCCTTTTTCGTTGAGCTAAAGCCCTATACAAATTTAAACAGAAAAATAAACACTACTAAAATACATGGCTTGGTGAAAAGGTTTTATGTACAGTCGGGTTGATAATGACCTGACAGATGGTCCAGGAACTTGTTCAGAAATCATATCGTTACGCGAGGCCGAGACAGCATCTTCTTGTTCAACCGGAGAAGTTGTCACGGCTGGTGTTATGTGAGGTATATCAAGGACACCGTCAGAAGGCAGAGCGTGAGATATGTTTCGTTGTTCCTGTTCTCGTTCTCTCCTTTTGCGTTGAGCTAAAGCCCTATCCAAATTTAAACACAAAAATAAACACTACTAAAATACATGGCTTGGTGAAAAGGTTTTATGTACAGTCGGGTTGATAATGACCTGACAGATGGTCCAGGAACTTGCCCGGAAATCATATCGTTACGCGAGGATGAGACAGCATGTTCTTGTTCAACCGGAGAAGTTGTTATGGCTGGTGTTATGTGAGGTATATCAAGTACACCGTCAGAAGGCAGAGCGTGAGACATGTTACGTTGTTCTTGTTCTCGTTCTCGTTCTCTCCTACTGCGTCGAGCTAAAGCCATATCCAAATTAAGCCCAAACTAATTACAATTAAAATACATTATTAGCGTATATTAGATGTTCATTTTGAGAATATGGTAGATGTTCAATTAAAATACTCCCAATTTGGAATTGGGTGAATATGTTCATTTTGAGAATGAACACTCCCAGTTTCTAATTGAGAATTTCAGAATTTGAGTAGTTATTGAACTTCAATGTCAAATGCACAAATTCCATATCATCAGAAATTTTAGAATTGCAAATTACATGAGAAATATTCCCAAAGTATACTCTTCGGAAATTTGAGAATTTCAGAATATGAGTACTCAAATTCCATATCAATAACTCAAATTTCAGAAGAGTATACTGCATGAGAAAAATTTGAATACTCAAGTTTGAATTTGGGCATTAGAAAAATTCAAGTTCAAAATTAAATTCAATTTCAAGTTCAATAACTCAAATTTCATTTGATAATTTAATGTTAAGGTCAACATTTTTCTTATATCATCAAATACCAAAGTTCAGTTTAATTTCATGTTAAACTCAAATTTCATAAGAGTTGAGGTGCAACATTTTGAAATTAACAACATCAAGCTCTTCAATAATTGAGGATATGAGTAACTTGTAACTTGTTTGAAACTGGAAATTTTTCTCTTTCAACTTGTTTGAAACTTGTTTGAGTAACTGGGTAACAACATCAAGCTCTTTGAAATTTTTCTCTTTCAACTGTAACTTGTTTGAAACTGGAAGAAAAAATGAGAAAATGAAATTTGATGAAACTTGATGAGAAAATGAAACTTGATGAAACTTGATGAGAAAATGAAATTTGTTTGAAACTTGAAATAAGCTTTTGGTATGAGGAAATGGATAAGAAATGAAATTGGTGAGTAACATTCAACTTTAATCAAATTTTTATATGTTACCTTGAATACATTCAAATTTCAGCATAGACTTTTGTAATATCATTCAGCCAAATGACAGTAAATACACCCAATGACATTAAAAGAATCACAGTGAATGATATTAAAAATCAAGATATTAGAATACAGTCAACATATACAAAAATCACAGTGAATACACCCTACTGCAGACCAACATTCATGTGTTAACTTGATGTGAAAAATTTTCATCCGGTTAAATTTTTCTTGATGAATTTTCGTCAAGGTAATTTGATCAAGCAAAAATTTCATTCAGCCAATGTGAATACACCCATAACTAAAAATGTTAACTTCTAATTGCATCATTGACTGTTGAGGATCATAAATTGAGTTCTAATTGAATTTCAAGTCAACAATGAACAGGATTGAATGTTGACATGGATTTAAATTGCAATTCATTAGAATTGCAATCATCAGTAAATTTAAACACAACATTCAAACAGGATTTAAATTGAGAATCATACATACACATACACATTTATTCAATATTTATTCAATACACATACACATTCTTCTATCTTCTCAGTTTTTTGGACATTCAAAAAAGCTTGTGAGAGCTCAATTGTATAATTTATACATATACCTCAAACTTCTATCTCCAAGTTTGTGAGAGCTCAATTCTTTTGTACACATATGCTCAATTCTTCTATCTCCAGCTTGAATTTCAAGTTAACAAAGTGAGCTTCTCAGTTTTTTGCTTATATTCATTCAAAAATTACATCCATGTTTCAAAATTAAAGTTTCAAGTGAAAAAGTGTGCATTGGTGTATGTGTGCACACATGGAGAAAATTACATCCAAGTTCAAAAATTATTTTTTGTGTTTTTAGTGTATGTTTTTGAACAGATTTCCAATTTCATTGGTGTATGTGTGCATATGTTAACAGATATCCAAGTTCAAAACCAATGCTTGGTTATATAACCAATAAAAAACTGCATGAAACAATAACAATGCATTAACACTAATTTTTGAAGCTCTCTTTACCAACAATAACAATGCATGAAACAATAACAATGCATTAACAATTAAAAAGTGCATGAAATAAAAAACTGCTAGAACCAATAACAATGCTAGAAACAATATCCAAACTTTATACATTAACACTAATTTTTGAAGCTCTCTTTATCACAATGTGTATCAAAAAAATTGGTCACAGGATACATAAACTTGGATAAACATAATTTGATATGAAATTGCAGACATAATGTTTATCAAAATGTTAATAATGTTAACTTGGATTTATGTTTATAATGTTAACAGGACAATGTTTATCAAAAAAATGCATTGTCCCATTGCAGACAAATGTTAACTTGGATTTATTAACTTGGATTTATGTTAAAAATGTTAAAAATTGAACATTATTAACTTGGATTTATGTTTATCAAAACTTGGATAACACATATTAACAGGACAATGAGATAATTTGATCATTTTGATAATTTTGATAAAATTGAGATAATTTTGTTCCATTCCAAAATTTGATCATTGTATCAACTGAGAAAAAAAGCTATATAACTCAGAAATTCATGTATCAAGTATCAAATGAGAAAAAAAAGCTATCACATATAACTTCAGATTCAATGAGAAATTTTTTATCACATGTATGAAAAAGCTTAGGACAATGAGAGAACTAAGAAAGCTTAGGAAACTTGAGATTCAATGAGATTCAAAGGCAAAAATTTTGATCATATAACTAAGAAATTCAAGTTCTCACATGTATGCCTAAGTTATAACTAAGAAAGCTTAGGACAATCCTGTTTACCCCCATTGCAAGGTTCACCAAAAAATTCAAGTTATAACTAAGAAAGCTTAGGTCAATCCTGTGTACCCCCATTGCAATGTTCACCAAAAAATTGCATAATATAAATTTGATTCAAGTTAACAGGACAATGTTTATCAAAAAAGTTTGTATTATCATATGTGTTACCATATGTGTTATCATATGTGTTAACAGGACAATGTATTATCATATGTGTTATGAAAAGAAATGAAGAACACAAAGTGTGCAATGAAAATCCTGTCAGGCAATCAAAATTTTTGAAATTGCATCCATGAAAAAAACACCAATTTCAGGCCTATCTCAATTTACAGTGTGCATTGGTGGCAATCAAAAGTTTTGAAATTGAAAAAGTGTGCATTTGTGTTTTTTACATCCATATCAAGCTCATTGAAAAATTGAAAAAGTGTGCCTTGAAAAATTGAAAAATTGTATTCTACATGTTAAAGTTGGAATAAACATTTGGATCAGCAAGCTCATATCAAGCTCTTCACAGGACACTTTCAGGGAAAAATGAAGTGTTTATCAAAATGAAAATTTGTGAAGATTGCATAGAGAATTGGGTGTATTGAAGCTTTCATCCAATATTCTTACAATTGCTGAATATGAAAAAAACAATACTCATTTCAAGCTCTCATCCAATACTCATTTCTCAATATTCTTTCAATATTTATCCAATATTCTGTCATATCAAGCTCTCATCCAATTTCTGAATATGAAAAAAACAATACTCAAGCTTTCATTTTCAAACTCATTTCTCAATATTAGAATTGTTATATCTCTATTAGAATAGAATTGTTCTAATAGAAATTCCAGTGTAAATTATATATCTAATAGAATAGAATTCACAGGACAATACTATTAGAATAGAATTAGAGATATAATTCTATTCTTCAAGCTTCATTCCTAACATTCACAGGACAATGCAATAACATCCATTTTTTTCTTAATGTATTCAACCTCTTACCCAAATGCTAATGTGAGACTAAATTTCAAACTCTTACCCAAAACCAATTGAACAAAATTACACAAATTGAACCAATTGCACCAAAACCAATTTAAATCCTCAGGATAGTCAATTGGTTTTCCATACATATGAAATAGAATATTGACATTCCTTATATCATTTTTGATAACCCAATTTTGCAATACATAGAGAAGTTTGACATTGCCAGGATTTGAAATTCCTATGCATTGCCAGGACACTGTAGAGAATTTTGCATATGCATATCAAAATTTTGCATATGTAGAGAATTTTGCATATCAAAAAAAATGCCATTGACAGGACCCAAAAAATTCTCTAGATATGCAAAATTCTCTACATTGAATATGCAAAAGTCTCTACATATGGTTATCCAAGCAACTTGCTTTTATGGTTATCCATTATATAAGCAATTCATCATGTATAAGCAACTTCAGGTTATCCATTATATTTATGTAAGAATGATCTATTATCCAATTACACATAACACCCAATTACACATAAACATAACACCCAATTTATATGTGTAATTACACATAAATTCAGCCCTAAAATGAGTGAAGCAAATATAAGAAGCATGTCAAGTACATATGCAATAACATGGCAATGACAGGATTAGTGTTGTGACAGGATTTTGGAAATTTGCATGAAAGTGTCCTGTTAAAAAAATAACCAAAATGAAGCAAATCATCAAGCTGTCATCCAACATTAAAATTTTCAGTAACAAATTAAAAAATCATCAAGCTCTTATCAGCAAGCTCTTATCATTTACAAATTAACAAATTCAAATTAAAAAAAATCTTCACAGGACACTGTAATGCAAAAATTAAGAGATTATCAAAATGATTTGTTTCAAATCCTGGCAATGCATAGGATTGCCAGGACACTGTAGAGAATTTTGCATATGTAAAGTGTCCTGACAATGTAGAGAATTTTGCATATGCATTCAATTCTGTTGACAGGACCCAAAAAATTTGACATTACTCAGGACAATTGGTTACTCAGGATATCAAGTTTAGCATTATTAACATTATGAAGATTACTCAGAATATGAGTGACTTGAGAATCAGAAATTTTATCCATTCACATTGCTTATCCATTCAGTTTGGATATCAGTTTAGCATTATTAACATTTTGTCTGCAAAAATTTATGATATTGGAATTATCCATTCACATTGCTTATCCATGGATAAACTCAGTATATGCATTCTCAAACTAACTTCAAAAATTTTGAGATTGGATAATTCCAAACTCCAAACATAATTCTCAATAAATTTTTGAAGATATTTTGAGTACATGGATAATGTGAAATATCCAGTCATTCACATTGATTATCCATGGAAATTATGTTTGCTTATTCCAGGATAAACTCCATTGGAAATATCCATTCATTACAGGACAATCAGTTTGATATTGGAGTTTGGAATTATCCATTCTCAGGACAATCAGTTTGACAATCAGTACATGCAAAATTTGATACCATTCTCAAAATATCAAACTCACATTGCTTCTATGATCCTCAATCCAATATCAAACTCACATTGCTAATGGATAATTCAAATATGTCCCAATACAAAAGTTTTGTCACAGGACACATAACATTGTTTTTGATTTTTGATAAAATATTTGAATTTTTGGGTTATAAACTTGGTCACAGGAGCAACATTGGTTTTGCTATCATTGGGTTATAAACATATTCATAGGAAACATTGGGTTATAAACATATTCATAGGAAACATATGTTATCATTGGGTTATAAACATATGTTGCTCAGTTATAACATATGTTATCATTGGGTTATATTCATAGGAGCAACATATGTTTATAACCCAATGATAGCAAAAACATTGGGTTATGTCCCAATTCATAGGAGCAACATTGGGTTATCATTGGGTTATAAATGTTTATAACCCAATGTTTATAACCCAATGATAACATATGTTTATAACCCAATGATATGTTTATAACTGAGCAACATTGGGTTATCATTGGGTTATGGCCCAATTCATAGGAAACATATGTTATCATTGGGTTATAAACAAAAGTACACAGTCAATTAGGATAACATTTTCAAATTGGGACATGTTTTTGGTTATAACCAAAATGTTATCAAAAAACTTTGGTCACAGGAAACATAGAAGCAAAAACATTTTATTAAAAAGTCAAAAATTCAAATATTTGTATTGGGACATATTCATAGGAAACATATGTTATGTGACCAAGTATTGGGTTATAAACTTGGGATAATATTGTTTTTGATAATATTATTTGATAACATATGTTTATAACCCAATGTTGTTTCCTATGAATTGGGACATAACATATGTTTATAACCCATTGTTTTTGATAACATATGTTATGTTTCCTATTGGATAACATGTTTTTGTTTTTTTGATAAAATATTTGAATTTTTGGGTTATAAACTTGGGATAATTCCAATACAAAATTACAAAAGTCAAAAATTCAAATATTGGGTTATAAACTTGTCCAATATCTCTAAATTGGGTTATAACCCAATTCCTCATACAGGAGAGGACACATTGAAAATGTAACACAATTTCTCATATAACCAAAAACATGTCCAATACAAAAGTACACATTCAATTTTTCTCCATGCACAATACAAAATTACACATTCAATCAATTTTTCTCCATACCTGAAAAACCAAACTCAAAACACCTAGCTGTGATGAAGCTCTAACCAAGGGATGAAGCTCTCACTGAGATGTTGATCTGCAAGGGGAGTGTGGAATACAAAATTACACAGTCAGTTAAAAATTCAATTGGGGGAGTGAAATGTTTAGAATTCAGTAAAAAATTCAATTGGCTACATGAAGATTACCCAATACATAATGAACTCATGGGCAAATCATTATGTATTCAATTGAGTAATCTTCATAATTCAAGTTTAGCATTAAAAATTTACAGTGATATATTTTTGATAACACATATTAACATGTCAATATATTTGATATGGATAACATATTATGAAGATTACTCAAGATTTTTTTGATATTTTTGATAACACATAGCAAATTTTTCAACAGCCATATGAAGTTTAGCATTGCTTCTATGCTAACCTGGACATTCACTCACTCAAACATATCTAAGGTTGGATAATCAATTTTCTATTATCCAAGTTTAGCATTGATATCTATTATCCAATTTTTTTTATATCAATTTGTTTGAGTGAGGATATCAAGTTTAGGATTGCTTCTATGCTATGATATGTTTCAAAAATTACACATTCAATTTTTGAATCTCATACAGGCCAGGCATTTTTGAATTCTCACCAATTCTTAATATGATATGGCTGAAAAAAATAGAAGTCCTAAATTGCAGACAACCTCAAAAAATAGAATTTTTATGAAAAAAAATTATTAACATTACTCAGGGAAAACATTTTTGAAGCTCAAGGACACATAACATTTTATCAAAAAACTTGGTCACAGGAAACATATTCATATCAAAAAATTGATTATCCAAGTTCAAATTTTTTGGAAACAATGCTAGAAAGCCAAGTTCAAATGTATCCATCCAAGTTCAATTTTTTTTGATATGATATTGCAGACAACCATAGCAAAAAAAATTTTGATCAAAGGAAACATGTTCGCAAAGCTCACCAAGAGGGTGCTTGAGCTCTCCTATGATGAAGGCTTGATGTGCTTGATATGCTTTCCTCCCCCGTGATCTGAGGTAGAAGAGAGTCTGAGGTAGAAGAGGGTAAGTAGAAGAGTGCGCTGGAGGAGGTAGAAGATGATGGCGATGCTGGAGTTAGAAGAGGGTGCTAGCTCTGCCTTGAGGAGGTAGGATGCTGGAGGTAGATGATGGCGATGCTGGAGGAGGTAGATGATGAGCTGCTTCCTCTTGGCGCGCAAAAATAATACGCCGTAGATGATGTGATCAAATCCATTTCCCCCTCAGCTTTGATGTGATCAAATTCCATTTCCCTCCCAATGGTAGATAGGTAAAACAAATTTTTGAAAGTTTGATTTCTCAAAAATCTCAATTTCTCATCTCAATTTATCAACACACCCAATTACACATAAAAACACACCCAATTACACATAACCAAAATCTCTTATCCAAAATCTCTTAACCAAAATCTCTTATACATTTCTCTTATAATCAACACACCCAATACAAATCTAAACATAACCAATTTCTCTTATACAAAAACTCTTATCCAATTTATCTTGATAACATCCCTGTTTTATAATATAGATATATATGATGTTGCTGATTAATCTTGTGTCACACCTTATATAACTGATTATCTTATCTGTGTGATGTTTGCCATATTGTCTCCATGAATGCTTTATTTACTTATGATGTGCTATGAGACAATATAAGATGTGATATTGATTTATTCATGCTATCCCTGATGTGATGAATTTTTGAAACTATTTTCGTTTCGTCTGTCTATAATGTTGATATTGGACTTCTATTCCTCTATTCACATAAGTATATGATGTGCTTTTATGAGATTTTTGATTTCATATATCTTTATACTCCTTGATTGTTGTTAGTTAGTATTTAGCACGATTATTGTTGTTGTTATTTACTCCCACCTTTTTGGATAATGCCATAGGGGGAGAGAAATAAACACATAAGATTCATAATGAATGTGCTAAGTATGTTCTAACACTTTGAATCTAAGATTGAAGTTGCCTTAGATTCAGGGGGAGTAAGATTACATTGAATAGGGATTTTAATTCCTAGATTTCTTGATTTAAAATCATACGTATCTTACTCATTTGCTTCAATTGATATGTAGATGCCCTATTATTTGTTGACTAACTTGATTGGCATCTATGTAGGGGGAGTAAGTTTTCATAAGCATAATTATTTATCTTTTTGTTTGTTATTGTTTGTCATCATCAAAAAGGGGGAGAATGTTGAGTATTGCACTTCTTCTTACTTGGTGTTAATGATGAGAAAACATAAATACTTGTGAATAATCCCCTATTTTGCAATTAATCCATTGCCTAAGATAATTATGAGGATCTACTTGCAATAGATGACACTCAAAGTTGATTGAAGGCAAATGACATGGATTGGATGATCGTTGATGATGACTGAAGCTCCATGAAGTCTTCAAGCTCATACGATGGATAGAAGAGAGAATTCGTCAACGTAATTTTCTTTTATCTCTTCTAGTATGTAGCTTAGAAGTAGAACATTGATGAAGCACTCACACACATCATCTTTTCTGTCTTAGGACTTTATTAGATCATTTGTTCTTTGACCCCAATCCATTTCTTTTGTGATTGTGTTTGGATTGTTTATAACAGTCGACTGCTGAACATTTTACAGTCGTCTGTCTCAAAAACAGTCAACTGTGTTTTGTTCTACAGTCGCCTGTTATGTACAAGCTTTTAACAATCTAGTTTTGGGCCTTTCTGTTTATTTCGTACAAGCTACTGATGAACGGTTCACAGGCGCCTGTCCTTGTGACAGTCGACTGTCTTTTGTATATCAGTCGCCTGTCTATCTTCTGCCCAAAACTTCATTGATCTGACTTTTACGGCCAGTCGACTAT
Organism: Scilla litardierei; assembly: GCA_030789695.1. Taxonomy (NCBI): domain Eukaryota; kingdom Viridiplantae; phylum Streptophyta; class Magnoliopsida; order Asparagales; family Asparagaceae; genus Scilla; species Scilla litardierei. Next base: position 61,834,144 of record CM061133.1, on the reverse strand, counting down.
TGTTGTATTTACAGTCGACTGTACCTTGGATCAGTCGACTGTGTATGGTACAATAATCGTCTGTTTGTGAGCCAACTTATTGACTCTGCTCTCTAGAAATTCTCAGTGTATTTGACAGTCGTTTGTATAAGGATTTACAGTCGCCTATTCTGATTAACAGTTGACTTTATTATCTGCATCAGTCGTCTATTCTGTTATCTTACAGGATTTCCAGATTTCATTCTGCTTACCATCTCTCGGCCATTCGCCTGTAGAAGGATTTACAGTCGCCTGTTGGTTTAACAGTCGACTGTCTTTGCTTCATCAGTCGACTGTCCACGTGGTTAGTTACCGTTATGAATTCTTACCTACCCTTGCTGACTGTGCAACAGTCGACTGTGGTTTCTTCAACAGTCGACTCCCGCGAGTTCAGATTCTATCCGTTGAGAATTTTCTCACGGATTCCAAAAGAGTTTTTGCCTAAACTGTTTTGTGGATTTAAGAAACCTATAAATGGGGCTTCCACTGTTCCATTGAGAGGTTACCAATTCTTCCAAGTTTTCATCTCAAGCTTTCATTCTAAAGTTTAAAGCTCTCAAATCCAAAGCCCTAAGAATTCCAAATCTTTGATCTCTTGCTCTCCAACCTAGAACCAAAGAGTGATCCTCTAGGCAATTGGTGCAGTCAAGAGAAATGGCTTTCTCCTCTCTTCCAAGAGAGTCTTCAACACACAACACACCACTCCTTCAAGTTCTACTTCAAGGCATAGGTGATTGTAAGTGTTGCTTTCATATTTCATTATTTTCGTATATTGAATTTGCTCTCGGGTTGTGAGAGCGGTTTGCTTGCTCCTAAGTTGTGGGAGTCAAGGACATCGATTGTATTCGATTTCACTTGTAGGGTTGCTACAAGTGGGTTTTTAAGGAAACCTTAAGTTAGGGTTCTAACTTGAGTATCCGGAGGTATCCGGGTGAAAGGGACGTAGGATTACCAGGAACAAGTCGGGAAGTGACTTGGGTAATCCGAACCCTAGAAACATAATTGTGTTTGCATTTGTTTCTTATTTGAGTTCAAATCTAATTCCACACTTTATTGTTGGTTAGCATTTTAATTTGGTGTAACAATCATTTTAAATTGCTTAAACACTATTCAACCCGCCTTCTAGTGTTTTCTCCATAGACAGGATCCCTACACCTATAAGGGATAGTGATCCTGTCTTAGTCAATTCCCTGGCTGTGTTTCACCGGACCGCAATGACGCGAATCATGATTGTATGACACCCTGGACTATATCTAAGTCAAATACGTTAATAAAATTCTTCAAGATTAGCCGTAGTCCTCCTTGTTTTAGGGGTTGGCAACTATAGGACCCGTGTTATAGTTGTTGAGCTACACTCAAGCTGTAACATGGCAACCTTGTAGAAACCAACTCCATAAATACATAAGATGAAATCGTGACTTGACCCAAACCGTCGTGTCGTGAATACACCGACCGCCGGCGTAAGATAAGTCAATGATGTAGTCTGGCTAGATGTAGTCTAAGACCTGACCCAAACTGACGTGTCGTGAATACACCGAGCGCCAGGGCAAGTCAGGCTAGACACGAAAACAAGGGTCCGACTTGACTTGACATTGTGATTTGGATGAGCACACTCATGATCACAAATGGCTAGGGGTAAAAACCGATAAGAGGGTCATATCTGATATGATCGATGAAGAGTCATCTTCCGATTACAGAGTAAGGCAACTTGTTGAGCTACACTCAAGGTTGTTAGGCTCAGGGTGATTGGATCTCTTACCCATTAATTTAATTCGATTAAATCGTTCATTATTAAGGCTTAAAATGATCGTAAAAATAGTGGGAGGATATAGATAGATAAAATACAATCTACCTATATTTAATATTGAACATATGCTAAACTAGGGCAAGACTATGTTTACCGATGGAATCAAAATATAATATTTTAATGAATTAGTTATCTGGTCAAATAGGTTGATTAATTGAATATCGAGTTAAAATTCTAATTGATAGAATTAAACTATATTCTCGTTGACATTAAAATGACCTTCTAAAGAACCGACTTAAGAAATATGATTTCATTAAGTTCTGGGTCCAACAAACAAATTCACGCTACATGTCACTCGCCTCTATATGCGGCAGCTTGAACATATAGGATATTCGAAGTATGTTTCTCCCTACAACTTATCGAGCTACACTCAAGGTTGTATGGACAAACAATTATGATCCGCAAAGTTCGAGAATTAGATCAAACCGTTTGAGTCGAATATGAGTGCATGAGCGGTGCAAGACTATGTATCCCAACTAGATCTTGAGACAAGTAACTTCTTGAGCTACACTCAAGATTGCAACTCTCAGGCGTTTGGATACATGAGATGCTTGCATAGCTATTTATATATGCTGGGTTATTTAATATCTAAATATGATTTAGAAAAGGAAGAAGGCACTCCGAAAAGTCAATCGAGTTAAATAGTTTAATTTATCATTAGTAAAGGCATAAGGAGGAGGAAATGAAAATGTGACATATTCTGATGTCACAATTTCATAATTATTGTTATACAAAAGGATTAACACATTTTGACGAATGTCGTCACATTGCTTCTGAAGAAATGAGCAATATGTATAACGATAATATATATATTAAATGTTAATATATAAATACACAAGATAGTAGAAAACTTATATGGCAAAATAGACTAGGCTGTATCGAGAGACTAAGCTTCACAAGTCACATAAAGAGGGGTCTGACCTCTCGTATTATGAATTCTGCGGACACTTGTGAGTCTTACCCTCTTAGATATAATGGCCGATACCCATCTGTGAGACAGTGGGAGAATGAGTTGTCGAACTCAGTCTCGTACAAACTGATGTACCCGAGTCTAGATTAACCAAAATAAGTTATCCGTATATTTTATTAAGACACGTGTTCTTGATGAAACACAAGTCTGATAATATAAAGAACAAAATGACAGAAGTATTTAAACCGATTCGATTACATCGAATGGTCAAATACTTAGCTACATAAAATCTTGCGTAATTAAAAGAAAATGTGATTTTCTCTCAAGTCAAGTCTGTTAACACATCGGTGTGTTAAAAGGTATGAATCACACTTAGTTAGACTTGGTGCGATCCATAGCAAGTGACTCTGAGTTAAGTCCTCCCTCTGGGTTAAGTCCCAGATAATAATGCCTAGGTTTTGATAATGTTCAATGAGGACGTTATCAATAAGATATTCATAAAATCAATCATTAAGAAGTTGTATAATTACTCGAATCTCGTGAGACGAAGAGTCGAGTTAGACATCATAATTGATGATGACTTAGTCAACTTCTAGGATGAAATTCGGAGTAGTAACTCCGATTTAAAGTTTGATGCAATCAGAATAGGTCTGTGTGCGTAAATAAATTTTGGAATTTAGTTTACATGCCCAAGGAAAATGTTTCCTCACTTTCTGCTAGTAAATCTTTAAGATGAAAGAATGTGGCAGAAAGAAAATAGTGAAGTACAATCATGTTGGTCGAAAACATTTTTTGTCCTAATTCCTATAAACGGATTATGTTGAAACAGTCTCGCCAGCAGATATGTACGAATCTACTCGGACCAAGCTCGATGTAAACGCTCATGTTGACCATGAAAATTGGAGCATTCACTTATAAGTTCGTTTTTTCTAAATATGCTTTAGACGAACCAACTTACATGAATTAGCCAGAAAGTTTTCAAGGTCAATGGGAGCGTACAAATTACATGCAAGGCATCAAAGGGATGGAACATTTATTTTGACAAAGTAATCAAAAGGTTTGACACTTTATCAGAAATAGATATGAGCCATTTGAAATGACCAGTAACTAATTTAAAGTTATTATCGTTAGGTACGATGGACTGGATAAGATCCAAGGGAAAAAAATATAATGGAAGACCAAGTGAATTATTTGAATGAGATTCAAATGGTTGGTGTAACATGAACATAGAAACCCCTTAAGTCTATAAAGTAGACGGTTTAGCAGATCCACTCACGAAGGCTCCACCACATGAAGTCGGGAAAACTTATGTGTAAAAACGGTATAAGATACCGAGATAAGTGGGCCTGAGTGCAAGTGGGAGATGTAGAGGAATGATTCCCTCAAGGCTATTTATTTTTGTGTGAATAGCAAAACATCTTGTTCGAAATAACAGTAAGCTGTTTGGTAATAATTTATCTAAGTTATAATGTAGTAAACATTAGATATTAACTTAGGTAAAGTCCTGAGACTTTATGCAAGGTCAAACAGGTATCGAGATGAGTATCTCAATCATGGAGAAATGTTTGACCATCTGTAGCATAAGTCTAAAAAGGTTCGTGGTCGTAGATGTTTCGAGACAAGGATATCGAATCATCGGATAGACCAGTGTGTCTTAAGTCTGCACCGTTTAGCGGTGGCGATGATCTCATGATCGTTCGACTTGACGAAGTCGAAGACGAGACACTGGTGCTCATTAGAGAATGAGTTCACTGAACGATCCATAAGAGTTATCATATGGCTACATTGACTAATCTGTCAATAATAACTCTTAGTGATGATAGGCAAGTTGTTCTTTTGACTTGAGGTCAATTTACGAACATGTGCGTGAACGGTGCTACTTAGATCACTGACCTAGCTTCGAGGCTAGGCCTGTCGAAAGGTCTTTGATTGGGTGTCACTTGAAGCGTACGAGGAGAGTAATGACTAAGAGAGGATTCGTCTCTCCCGGTCAATGGGAGTTAGTGTCGTAAAATTAGTTTGGTCTTTAGCAAAATCTCTGCGCAGAGTATGTTGGAAGAAGTCCGACATTAGTTGACTAAAGATCGATAGAAACTAACCAGAGTCAAGTTATTGGGGTTGACAGTTTGACCGTACCCTAGACTTGATCTACACGACATAGTTTAGACGAAAAGACTAAACTGCAGAATTCATCACAGACACAGTCCGGGTGGTCTCGACAATACTCATGTCGATGAGTCAACCACATAATTATGATCCTGAAGCAGGGACGGCAACCACTGCTCGTGGTCACTGCCGTATAGAGCTTCGAGCCCAACTTGTTGTAAGGGTCAGGCTGTAGAGTCTCACACAGAGTGCGACCTTCGTCTAGTAATAGGTAGAAATTAGTTAGGGAGAATAATTTGCATTTGATGCAAATGAAGAGAAAATTGCATTTTGATGCAAATGACAATTTAAGCTTAAATAGGGACTAATTTGCATATTATGCAAAATGAGATTAAATGTGTCTTAAATTGTTTAAGACAATATTTAATGATATAAACGCAAGGAAAAGTTCAGGGTAAGACGGGAATGTCTCGGTCTAAACCCAGATTCGAACGACGTCCAAATCGGACACCAAACGCAAGAGTTATAGCCAAAACAATAAAAACCCCAAGCCCATCAGCCCAAGGGGTTGATTAAATCAAAAGGGGGCAAAGCGGGCGGGCGCCCAAGCCCGCAATGCGGGTGGGCGCCCCGGGCCGCCCGCTGTGCAGGCGGGCGCCCTGACCCGCGAAGCGGGTGGGCGCCTGGGCCCGCAATGCGGGCGGGCACCCGGCCCGCTGTGCGGGCCTGGGCACCCCAGCCAGCCCATACAACGGGCGGGCTACTCTTTACGGGCGCCCGAGCCCGGTTGCAGGCTGACATTCATGGGGCCCACTCTGTGGGCCCCACAGCTTAGGGTTTTGAACCTTAGGCTGTTTTATTTGTGACGGCTGGCTCTTGTGCGAATTTGTATTGACGAACGGACTCAGATTGACGAACGGTTTTTTCCTATGTGTTCACCACTGAACGCCTTTCGTATTGATAGGTTGTATCAATCATGAAGTTCAACGGTGAGTGAGTTAAAATTCACGGAAGTTTGCACTTTGTGAAGGGCAAACTAACTTGATTTAATTAACTCTAATTTAATAGTCCCACATCGGTTGTGCAGAAAGGGGAGAGTCTGCCGCCTATATAAATAGGGCCCCCTTCCTCCAAACTCGTCCCAAGCTCTAGATCTGAGCGGCTCCCGTAAATGCTGGAGCAGGCTCGGATGTACACTTAAATTAATATTCTTCTTCTCCCTATATTTGTGCCTTGCTCCTAAGGGCTCTAGCAAAGCCGCGAAGGAGTTTGGATTCGGATCTGAAATCTAGGCGAAGGTTTCATTCGCGTGAAACTTTCTTCGGTGCATGTTTGGCTCGACGACACGAGGATTGCTCGCCTCGGGATGCGAAGCGGTTCAAGGAACTGTTCGAGGAGCGGCTCGGCGTGGTATGGGGAGCTGCTCGGAAGACGGTGCGGAACATCTCGCCTGCCCCAGGGTTGAGATTCTGGGTATGTGTTTTAAGCATTAGTTTAATTTAATCGCAGTAGGTTAGATCCCTCTTGGGATGGTCAGATCCATCCCGAGTCGGCATAGATCTTGGCTAAGGGTCTTGTACCTTAGGACTAAGTTAAATCGTTTAACTGCATGTTAATTAGATTAAATTTTTTATTCTTCCACTGCAAATGTTTTTATGTCCATGTTCCGTCCGACTTAGGACGGGAATAGAGTTTTTGTGCCCTAAGGATCCTAGAAAACCCTTCAACAACTTCAGGCATGAGGTGATACTAAAAAGAGCTGAGTTGTACTCAGCTATAGACTTAAAGTCCTGCAGTCTCATGTTCTCCCACTCGTATCGTGCCCTTGGTAGTATAACATCTTTCTGATGTTTATACCTGTCCTCAAGGTCAGTCCACAGCCAAATGGATCTTCGACCGTAAGGTATTCAGCCTTAAGGGTCATGTCCCTATGGCGGTGAATATAGATAATGGCTTGTGCCTTTTCTATATCGCTTATATTTTCATTCTTTGTCGCATCAGAAATAAGGGACTTAGCCCGCAGATGGAACTTTACATTGAGCTGCCAGCTCAGATAGTTTCTCCCTTATGCATCCAGCACTTCGAAATCGACACTTGCGATTTTAGACATTTTATCTAGCAGAGCACAAATATGCATGAATTAATAATTTAAACAATAAACATTTTCATGCAGAGGAAATATTAATATTAAGGGCTAATTGTGTCTATCGGCCAGTCCAACATAAATAAAGAGTCTAACGTCCATTACAGTCCATATTACACAAATGAAAGGTTTCAGAAGAAATTACAACTTTGGAAACCCCGTGGGTCCCATATAAGATCTTCAGCTTCAAATGTGGGCCTCCGTCGCCATGTAAAGTGGTCTTCAGTCTTGGACATTTACATAAATTCCTTACTAAAATTTCTCTCAAAAATAAAAGAAAAGTGCATGAAAATAAAATGTGGGACTTAAACAGCCGATCCAAAACCACAATTAGCCATCCATGCAAAAATTTGTGCTCATCAAACATTTTCAGCAGACATTTTCATCACAGGCATCACATGCATTTATATTCGCAGAGAGGGATAAACAAATTTAATTACTTAATAATTATTGGACCACTGGGCAACGTCTAGATTAGCTGACTAACGACAGAGCGGTCGCAAGATCTTCCTAATTAGTAAGTTTGTAAAAAGATATGCACAACCATACACAGTTTATCCACAGAATAAGTCAAAATAATGCAAATTGTATATTAATGATTTTACAGAGGAAATCATTTAATGCAAGGGTTGTGCTAGTTGGGTTTATCCAAAGAGATTGGAAAAGAGCCCAATAATTAGACATGTTCTACACAAAAGGAAGAAGTTTTCCTTTTTAATTTATCCCCAAAATACCACTTTCTGCCACATAATTTATCGTGATCTTACATGGATTTTAGGTTCTCCAAAATGCCATTTTAATCAATTTTTAGCCCACCAAGCCTTTCTAAGGCTTATATCTTAGCCTCCCTTGGTTATTTTTTCGAAAAAATGGAAATTACCTGCGTGCCTGAAGCCCGCAGCGTGGCTGCAGGCTTCAGGCCCGCAGTCCTTAAAAACTTTTTTTTGAATTAAGCCTGCGGGCCTGAGGCCCACAGTTTGCCAGCGGGCGTCAGGCCCGCAAGGCTCTTTTTCCTTTTGTTGAATTGAATTGTGCTTCGGGCCCAATGAAGTTGAGGGGCAACGGCTAGGGTTAGCCGCCGCCGCCCCTGGATTGCCGTCGGACGACAGCAAAGGGGGGTTTACGCCCCCTTACCGAAGCAGGGGGGCGATTGGTGGCGCCGGCGAGGGGGGGAGGGGGTGAGTGGGTGGGTGGGCGATCGACAGCCCTCCCTGCTTTAGGAGTGGGGGCAGAGGTAGTAGCCCCCTGCTTCAGGCGGGGGGCGGGGGCGCAGCGGCGGCCCCCCGCTTCAGGCGGGGGAGGGGGGGGCGAAGCACCCTTCGGCTGGCGACGGCGGCCCCCGCTACAGGTGGGGGGAGAGGGAACGCAACCCTTCGGGCAACGACGGCGCCCCCCCCCCCGCTACAGGAGAGGGGAGGGGCGAGGGTGCACAGCCCTTCGGGCGGTGGGCGGCAACCCCCAGCTTCAGGCGGGGGGGTAGGGGCTTGCAGCGCTTCCGGGTGGCGACGGCGGCCCCCTGCTACAGGCGGGGGGAGGGATGACATTGCCCAGCCGTTTGGGCAAAGGACGTTAGCCCCCCGCTTCAGGCAAGGGGGCGGGGCGCACAGCGCCTTTCGGGTGGGGTGGCGGCCGGTGAAGCCGCCGGCAAAGCCTATGTAGTGTAAAAATCATATAATACAAATTACGCATGGGGTATCATATTAAAAATATGATTTTTGGACGATCAAGTTCGTCGGTTATAGGCGATTAGTAAATCCCAAATCGATCTTGCAAGATCTATGTGTATATCAATCATACGTATAATAAAAGCTTCATTTTTAGCCGGATTTACCTCTATATTCGTCCTCCGGATATAGCGATGGTTGAACGAAGCCTACGCAGATGACGATGGTTGATTAAGGAAGCCTTGCACTATACGCGTGGATCTCATGTCTCCCTTCGCCTTCACAAAGATCGATTTTTTGTGGAAAAATTTAGAGGCTCGTGATGATAACGTGTTATGAATCAACTACTGGGAGAGGAACCCCCAGCCGTTTATTTATAGTCATGATATGAGAGTTATAAGATAAGATACGTAGATATGGGCGTATCTCTAAGATACCCACAATCCTAACTCTGGTTCATATCCATTCACAACAGAGATTTGGTTGTTGTATAGATTCAAATTGGTAACTCTTTTTGAGATCTTCATTGATTTATTTTAAAGACACTATTCACACACACCCCTCCTCTAAGAGCATCTCCAACCCTCCCCTTCAAAAAATCCCCTTTAAAATGGAGTATGCTTTAAAGATTCCATTATGAAGGATGTGCAACTACAACCCACCCTCTTCAAAACCTATTTTTTTCATTTTTAGTTATCTTTATTGAAATACTTAATGAAAATTTTGTATTTTAGACATGGAATAATCTAATCAATATTTCTTTCTTAGATCTATTATACATTTGACAGCGATTTTTGAATCCTAGGGCTGACTAGGACAAGCTGACTAGGACAAAATGGTTGATAGAAAGACGGCTAGGATTTGATCTTGATAAATCAACGGTTAAGATGATCGGTTGTGAAAATTTTTGTGGGGAATGTGAGCTTCTAAACAATTTGTTTGAAATTTGAATTATAAACTTATGTTAGGTTGAACATTGAAACTTGGAGCCACATTTAATGTGAACCGTATATGTGAGAGACATTTACTCAGATTGGGGTAAAAGCTAAAGCCTCTTCAGATTTCTCTCTCTCCCCCTTTTCTCTCTGCCTCTCAAAAACACCGGAACTGAACTTCACATCTGAAGCTGATGTTCATGGCCTGTCGTTGGGTCACGAAGGGGGTTGAGGAGTTGCTCAAGGAGGGGTCCAATGTCAACAGTATCGATCTCGATGGCCAGACTGAACTTTACATCCGTCGGGACCCTTTCAGTCCGCCGCCCCACTGCGTCGCCGCCTCTTCACTCGCCCTCAAAATCCTTTCTTACTGATATGCCGATCTTTGTCGCAACTATCTGCGACCTCCACATCTGAAAACTATGGTAAGTATTTACGGATATGCATAATTAGGGTTAAATTTGTTTGTTTAGAACTTTCGCTATTGAATGAATCTTTGGAATGAATTTCTAGAAACCCCATATCCAGAGAACAATCTCTTGCTAAAAGTTACATGGAGGGTTGTAAAATTTTACAGGACGCGTAAATCTCATAATGAAGCTTCTCATTAATTCTTCATGGAGGGTTGGAATTGATATGATTATAAGCCAATTTGAGAAGTCTGATGAAGAATTGGCTAAAATATTGTAGGCGGGCCGTTGGGTTTTTATAATATTCGCTATTGAAATAATAACTATAGTTTCAAAAATAAATTTTGTAGGGGGTTTAAGGCATAGGAGGAGGTGCTGTTTTTTCAACAGTACAGGGCAGGTGAAGATGGAATGGAATTTGAATGGAGAGTGCGGCCTTATGTCAAGCAAGTCCTCATGGTAAATCCTTTAGCTTTTTATTTATTGTTATGTATGATTTGTTTCTGTACTTCTTAAATAAATTTCTCTGAATATTTGACGAAATGCTGTGTGTTTTTGAGTGCAAATTTCGAACTATAACTTATTTATTGATTTTAATTTCATTTATTAATTTTATGATGTCATTTTGGGTGAATTTAGTATGAGGATCCAGTTCGACAAGAAGCTGCACACAGATCTGTTTGGCTAGAATCTTGCAATACATCGACTTCCCCTTCTTCTAGGTCATATCATTAACCCAAAACCACTGGAGTCAATGCGTAGTATCAATTTCAACAAATTTCCAAATATTGCTGACTACCCATCAAGATTTTAACCTCATAAATTGTGAAAATACAAAATTGAGAAAAATTAAGGAGAACCCAAGAATTGTAGAATTAAAGCCAAAAACAAAAGGAGGGCTGTTGGGTTTGAACTTTCTCAATTTTTTTGAACAAAAGAAGATTCTAGCCAATTCTTCATGGAGGGTTTGGAATTGATATGATTATTTGAACTTTCTGTTTTTGATCATTTCCCTGACCCATAAAAGTTGTGTATTGGATTTTAACTTTGAAATTGAATGGATAAGACTACTCCATTTGATTCTTAGATGCAAGGACATAATTTGGCTTTTTTTCAATGAAGAATGTCGAATATGTTTGTAATTGTTGAATCATATAATTTGAGAATATTCCATAATACATGATTTATTGTTTTTTAAACCAGTTTGGACTTACAATTCCATGTCATTGGTAAGCAACATCAAGTCAGATGCACATAATTTTATTATTTCAGCATCCATGACAACTCGGACACCCAGATTCACACAATTTTGAAGTGAGCTTTTGGTTCAGAGAAGGAATTTTATATGTCATTGCTGATAATTATTTGAAATTCCCTCTTCTGAGTCTTGAACAATGAAAAAGTAAACCAACCTCAAGTGTTTCTTCTAAACACACTATAGGCATAATAATTTCAAGCATTTGGATTCACACAAAAAGAGTAAAGCTATCAGTATTATATGGACAAAGGGGATGTGTATTTGATATGGTGCTTCAGACTACCCATCAAGATTTTAATCCATCTTGCATGCAGATATCACAAGCTGCCTTCACTTTGTAAGCATCGTTGCAATATCAAAAAAAAATTTGCACTCCAGTTGTTTGATTGAATGCGACTCTTGCACTCCACTTGTTTGATTGAATGCTTCATGGGGTCTCTTTTTGTTACTTCAGTTGTTTGAAGAAATGCTTGAATAAAGAAAAAATTTTTATTCACATGAGGGTTTTCCAAATGGACAACTTTTCGAAAGCTCTAAAGCTCCTGAGGCAAGCTTATAATTTGCACCATGATTCTAATTTTACTCCCACAGTGATTATTGATGCAATATTGTTATCCGTTCGAGGGAAAAAAACATTGAAGTCCCATTTCGTGCAAAACTCACCTTTGTCCCCCTTTATATATATGTCCAGCTCTAAAGGAATTATTTATTTATCTACTAAAAAGGTGCGATTATATGTTTGGTGTCAATTCAGAAAGATTGGGGCATGAAAAGGATAATTTTTGCTTTTGGAAGTGGATGGCTAGATGGGAAAAGCTGTGAGATGCACTTATGCATTCATGGGACTTGCTTGGCTGCGGAATGAAACCTTCCTGCTTGGTTGGTGGACATTGAACGATCCTCCAACCTCTAACCTCTATCGATGTGACCTTTCCTCTTCTTTTACACATTCTTTGATTAATTCTGTAGATTTTTTTGTGTAAAAGCTTGATGATTTTGTTCAAATTTTTTGTTTCAATTTGACGGATTTCGGAAGGAGTCGATTTAGATGCTGAAGCTAGTGAAAGGGATGACGGCGACACTTACATTTATATACAAAGAGTGCGTGATTTACACCGATGATTCTTGGGCTAACATGAGAGGATACATCTGTAAACATTTATTTCTCAACATTTTTATTTATGCATTTTTTATTTTTTTTTGCTTTTACCATTTAAATGTGATTGAAATAATTCTAGAGTATTGGGATGGTGTCGATAATCTCAGCTCCGATATCTCGATGCCGCCATCATTCGTTCTTCCTAACTTTGCAAATAACTTTGCCGATATGACCTTACCTCTTTTGTTACACATTCTTTGATTAATTCTGGCAATTTCTGTGTAAAAGCTTGATAATTTTGTTCAATTTTAGTGTTTCAGTTTGATGGATTTTAGGAGGCGATTCAAATGGTGGAGATGGCGAAAGGGACATCGACATTTGCATTTATATTCAAAGAGGGCGTGATTGTCTTTGCTGATTCTAGGGCTATCATGGCAGGATACATATGGAAACATTTAGTTCTCAACCTTTTTATTTCTGCACTTTTTATTTTTTGTGTTTGCCTTTTAAATGTGATTGGAAGAATGTTAGAGTATTGGGATGTTAGGAGTTGCTTGAATATGGTGGAATAATAGGGGGAAATGAAAGAAGATTTTTTGTTGAAGATTTAAACCATAAGACCAAGAAAGAACAATGAAGTATACCAAGAAAGAACAATGTTTGTAATGTTTGTGTTGTGATTTTTGATTTACATTTTACATGTTTATATTGATCTAAATTAGATTACATCATGTATCCTTTCTTGGCATTCTTCTTTTGTTTTCTCTATGCATTTCCTTATTTGTCCTTCGAACTCTTGCAAAGTAGATGTTTTCTGATATAAGGAATTTAAATCCTCGATTTGCAATCGACTGCATTAAATTGTTTCACATACTGAATTGCATTAGAATGGGTGGCTCCATGTCTACACTTATTTTGATGGTACACCTCTCATGCTGTGGAACTTTCAAAAAATTATGTTTGCATCTCTTGATTAGTTGATCATACTTAACATTAAGCATCATAGGTAGGTTGATGTTATGAAATGCATCATTTATAGGACTATAACGGGTCAGGTTTGGATTGGATCTATTTAAAATCTGAATCCAACCCCGACAAGGACTTATGCTACCCGAACCCTTGAACCCAATAAGCCTTAAGCAAGTCAGGTTCAAGTAATTTAAAAAAAATCTTTTCCCTCAATCGAAAAATTTGGAAATTGTTGGAAATTCTAGAGAAAAGAATAACCATGGCAAATAGCCATGGTTCTATATTTATAATTTTATAAGATATGTGAAGAGACACATAGAAACCAAAAGTCCCCATTACTCCAATAAGTGGGGGAGTAATGGAGGGATAAGTGGTGGGGAGGCCAAAGGCCTCCTTTACTCACAACACTCCTCCTTATCTATCCATTACTTTGGTCTTGGCATATAAAGCTAAGTGGGTGGATACTTTTGGATCCTGAGTAATCGTGTTTGCCTCGTTAAAATCTTAGCTGTGAAAAACCCAGTGGGAAAAACCAACAGTTTAAGGGAAAAGAGTGCAACACACAAGTTGCTCCCCCTCATCCGTAAAAGCTTCAGGCTTTGTAACGGTCGGTTTTCGATCGTGCTTTCTTTGTGCACGTGCTCTTGATCGTGCACGTGTTTATTTTTGACTTTATTTGATTCTGAACATTATTGTGTGATATGTTATCGTGATCATCTCTGAAAGTATTAGATTATGGAGCAACTTTGGAACGACATATCTCGAGTCGTTCTTCCGCGATACTAACTTATTTGATGTGACGTCACGACTTTCTGTTTTGACGCGAGACGTTTCTATTTTTAGTTTCGTCTCTCGATATCGAAATTTAGATCTGTCTTCTCCACTCTCTTTCTTTCGTTGTCCCGAACACCCTATAATTATTTTACAATTTTTGGACTTAATTTGACCTATTTTCCATTTTTTGAAAGCTTTAAATAATTTTAAAACCTATTTTTATAAGTGTTTTAATTACAATAAAATTCCTATATTACAATAACGTATTAAAGAATTTTTACACCAAATTTCAGAATTTTTGGCCGCACCCATCTTGCGTGAGGGAGAGGAGAGTAAATTTGATTTAAATTAATTATTTTAATTATTTTAAATACGTTTTTCTTAAACCCTAACCCTAACCCTAGCTCTAACCTATTTATATTAGCCCTAGGCTAAGTTATTTTTGCATTACACAAAACCCTAGCCGCCGTTTCCTCTCCCAAAGCTTCGTCGCAACGTTGCGACGATCGCCCAAGTGCACGACCGACGGCCGCCCCCGCAAATCCTAGTGCACGACCGGAGCCGCTCCCCGCATCGCCGCTTGCAGTGCACCGCTGCAACGCTCCCTTCGCTTCGCCCGCACCGACCGAGGCCGTCTCTCGGTCTGACCGAGAGACTTTCCCCGCACAGCCGCTTTGCCCGCACGCTGCACGTCGCCCGCATCGCCCTAGCGCCCGACCGACCCGCCTCGTCGGTCTGACCGAGAGGCCGCCCCGCTTTCCCCCAAGCGCTGCTTCGCTCGCACCCGTAGCGCTCGAACGACGGGATCCATCGGTCTGACCGAAGGATCCCCTCGCACCGCACGAGCCCCGCTTCCGCTGCGCTGCACAGCGTCCGACCGAGAGCCCCTCTCGGTCTGACCGAGATGAACCCCCGCACCGACGGTGTCCGACCGACCGAACTTCGTCGCAACATTGTTTCTCTCACACCAACTCCGGTGGTGGGCCCCTCAAGTTCTCCAGAGGTGTTGTGGGTCCCCCTTGGACCCCTAGCACTGTTGTGGGCCCCACTTGGACGTGCTACTTCGCAGATTTGCCGTCTACGACGTTGAGACACGTCGTAGGCCTTCGTCGCAAGTTCAAACTGTTGGGGAATCATGCGAGGACTATATCTGAAGCTGAGGAGTTCTCCGATCAGACCCGACATCCAATCTACAACAAACTCCGGTTCAGGTTGGTTCCCCGAAACTCGTAGAAACCCCCACAATAGCTGACTGAACCCTAAACTAAAATATCGTCAACTTGAACTAAAATTTACTTTCCAGCACCAGTAAAACATTGTACGAACATATAAAATCGACGAACGGACTTTGTTGACTGTGCACATAGGATAGATCGTCGATTAGGCTGAAACATCAAAAAGTGACTTTTGACGAATAGGATAGTCCCGAAAACCTAGAAACGAAACCTAATAGGATTTGATAAATTTGAGACCTGACATCGTCGCCGTGGTGATATTTCAGACGGACTTCCGCGGACGAGACGCTTGGACGAGACGCTTCGAGAGGACGACGCACTCGCCGTTTCAGGCAAGTGTATCCACTTGCACCTTTGGCCGTGCTTAGGCCCTAGTTGGTTAGAATTGTTAACTGTGAACAAATAGAACCGGACGTGAAATGATAGCGTCCGGGACGACTCCTGACGGCTCAGACTTGACGACGAAGTCTGAGCCTGACAACAATAACTTTTGATGCTGTAGGGCTATCATGTGCGTGCGTGTGTGTGGACACCCTAGAATAACCCGTCCTGTCTTGTCACATCCCGTTCCGTCTTGCACAGCCCGCTGGGCAATAGGGCACTCTTCGAGTGATCCCTTGTTCAGATTCACAGCATGCGGGCAATAGGGCACTCTCCAAGCTAGAGAGAGTGATCCCGTGTACGGATACACAGCCTGCGGGCAATAGGACACTCGCCAAGCTAGAGCGAGTGATCCCTTGTACTGGTGTCATGTTTTGTCTTGTCTTGGGGTTTGGGGTTGGGTTGAGCATGCGCACGGCAAGAGGGTCTGATCCCCCTCGAACCGTAAGGCGTGAACCCTTTCGTGTCTCACTTGTCTTGTCCTTCCTTGTTTCCGTCACGTCCCGACTTGTCTTGACACCTGTAGTTTAGTCCCGTAGTTGGTAGCACACGCTACGACTACTACTTGTTGCGCTTTACTTTCCTGCTACGTTACTTCTGTTTGTTACTCAGTTATAACCCCAGCATGCTAATCAACCAGTAAAACGTTGTCTAAAAGTTGATACACTTGTAGTTTGGTCTAACCCTTTTTGTAGACCTGACCTGACGTCAAGTTCCTTCTTTTGGTGTTGTACGTCAGGTGTTGAGCCAGAGTACGTTGACGAGGCGGACTTGCCAGCTGACGGGGAGCCGAAGGACGTTGATCCGGAGTACGACCCCGAGGAGGACCAGAGTTAGAGGCCTCTAGTTGCTGATCCAGATTTCTATTCCTGTTTATATTGGGTGGGTAGCACCTGTTGTTTTCTTGTCTAGGTTGGGTGCTTGCACCAGTAGTTTCTTTTTCTGCAGTTGTAGCCCTTCGGGCGTTTTAGACTCTCAGTACTTTTTTGGATGTTATTTTTGGAATAAAATGAAATGCTATCTCTTTCAGTACTTTCATTGTTTCGTACTAACTTGCAGGGACCTGTTTCCTTCGTTTTGGAATACCACAGACGCTTATTGGGTCTGGGCTCTCTGCACCGGCCTAAGCGGGCCTTAGTCACGCTTCGCCTCCGTCCTTTTTGGGAAGCGGGGCGTGACAGGTTTTAGTGGTGGCCCATGCAGGTCCCATCCTTCTGCGAATACGAAACAATCGAAGTATTGAAATTCATTTTATTACCATCCAGTAATTGTACGAGTCTAACCTCTGTGTTTCTGTCAATAGGATGGCAGGACGACGTGTTACCCGATCGGGGAACTTAGGAGATGGAGTTCCGGAGGACCAGAGCGGAGACTTCCGTCAGTTTCTGGGTGTGATGAGGGAGATGCTGGATGTTCAGCATCAGTTGGTTCAGCAGTCCCAGCGTGCTGCTCAGGCTACTCCAGTTGCACCACCACCACCTCCACCTGCCCCTCGAGCTGCTCCAGTAGTGAAGCAGTTCAACGAGCTCCAGCCGAGGACATTTTCGGGGAAGGAGGGACCCCTAGCTGCTGATGAGTGGATCCAGAGCACGGAGAAGAAGTTAGTTGTTGTGAAGATTCCTGATGATACCAGTGTGGAGATAGCAAAGATGCAACTGACGGAGAATGCGAGGAACTGGTGGCGCATCGAGGAGAGGCGTCTTGAGAAGCCAGTGGGATGGAAGACCTTCAGGTCTATGTTCAAGGATAAGTATTTCACCAAGTCTGCTAGGAGGGAGCTGCTGAGCAAGTTTATAGACCTGAAGCAAGGAGATATGACTGTCGAGGAGTATGAAGCTTAGTTTGAGATGCTGAGCCGTTTTGCCCCGCATATGGTGAGGAAGGAGGAGAAGCGAGCTGATCGCTTTCGTCAGGGACTGCGTCCAAAGATCCAGGCTTCTATGTCTTTGGCGAGTTTCACGACTATGAGGGAGGTGCTTGATGCTGCGAAGAATCATGAGCTCATAGCTCTTCTGCCTGACCCTCCAGCTGATAAGGGGAACCGTCCTATGGAGCAGTACCGGCCACCTGCTAGGCCGGCGATGAGGCCAGTTCAGACAGTACCATTCAAGAGGCCTGGAGCACCAGTTCAGATTCAGGGCAAGGGCCCGTGCCACTTCTGCGGAAAGCCTGGACATGTTCAGGCCACCTGCAGGAAGAAGATGGGGCTATGCTTAATTTGTGGAGATGCCTCGCATGCTGCGAAGGATTGCCCGAGAGCTCGTCATGCCGTAGTTGGAGCGCCAGCCCCGTTGCAGATGAGAGCACCTGCTCCAGTTCAGAGAGGACCTGCTACTCGTAGACCACCTTTGCCGCCACAGAGGCAGATGTATCAGAGAGCAGCACAGCCCTAGAGGCCGGCGTATACCATGACTACTGTTGAGACTGAGGAGCTGGATGGAGTTATAGCAGGTAACTCTTGATCCTAGTCTTTCATTTCGTAGTTAGATCTTATTATTATTAGTGTTGCTTGCTTGACTTGTTTGATAGAATAGTTTGATTTGACCATAGTTCCCTTATATCTTAGGCACCATTCTAGTGTCCTCTCACCCAGCCTTGGCTTTGTTCGACTCCGGTGCATCTATGTGCATCATATCCCGGAGGTTTGTAACAAAGCACTCTATCCCCACCCATACACTCCCTAAGTGTTGGGACATTACCACAGGGAACGGAGTGGTGACGGTGAATTTGGGATGTCGATCGATTTCTTTGGTGGTCAGTGGACACGAGCTCTTTGCAGATTTCATTGTCCACGATCTGCCACATTTTGATGTCGTTCTTGGCATCGATTGGTTGGGAGATTTCCATGCCTCGATCGACTGTCACAGCAAAAGGGTGGTGTTCCGGATTCCAGGTCATCCGGATTTCAAGTTCCACAGCAGAGACGAGTCGCTTGGGCCCATCAGATTTCGGGCCAAGCCGGAGGTGCCGATCGTTGCAGCCATGTAGATGGAGATGGAGATCGAGCGACCAGCAGTCGTCAGAGACTTCGACGACATCTTTCCAGAGGATATCTCAGGATTGCCACCCGACAGAGCTTTAGAGTTTGGAATTGATCTTATGCCGGGAGCGCAACCGATATCGAAGGCGTCGTACCGTATGGCTCCCGCTGAGCTCGAGGAGCTGCGGAAGCAGTTGGATGAGTTACTGCAGAAGGGTTTCATCCACCCTAGTGTGTCACCATGGGGTGCACCAGTTTTACTTGTGAAGAAGAAGGATGGCTCCCGCAGGATGTGCGTGGACTATCGATGATTGAATGCTGTCACCGTGAAGAATAAGTATCCGCTGCCGCGCATCGACGATATCTTTGACTAGCTTGGAGGTTCGAGAGTCTTCTTGAAGTTGGACTTGAGGAGCGGGTACCATCAGTTGAAGGTGAAGAAGGATGACGTCCCGAAGACGGCTTTCCGGACGAAGTACGGACATTATGAGTTCGTGGTCATGCTGTTTGGCGTGACCAATGCTCCAGCTGTGTTCATGAATTTGATGAATTTGATTTTCTATGACTTCCTGGATAAGTTTGTCGTTATCTTCATTGATGACATTCTTATTTACTCGAAGTCTGTGGAGGAGCACAGCCGTCATCTGAGGACAGTGCTGGAGACGCTGAGGGGACATAAGCTTTATGCCAAGTATAGCAAGTGCGAGTTCTGGCTGGACAGAGTCGCATTCCTGGGACACGTGGTGTCCGGTGATGGCATATCTGTGGATCCGGAGAAGGTCAGAGCAGTCAGAGATTGGCCGACTCCGCAGTCAGCGTCAGACATCAGGAGCTTCCTTGGTTTAGCAGGCTATTATCGGCGGTTCATCAAAGATTTCTTGAAGATTGCAGAGCCGATGACGAAGCTGACGAGGAAGGACGAGGAGTTTATTTGGTCAGATGCTTGTGAGGAGGCCTTCAGTATCTTGAAGGCGAGATTGACCACGGCACCGGTGTTGGCAGTACCGGATCGAAGCGGAGGCTTCGAAGTTTATTGTGATGCATTAGGGAAGGGCCTAGGATGCGTCTTGCATCAGCATGGCCACGTGGTCGCGTACGCTTCTCGTCAGTTGAGGACTCATGAGAAGAATTACCCGACGCACGATCTGGAGTTGGCAGCAGTGATTTTTGCACTGAAGATTTGGAGGCACTTCTTGCTAGGTGAGAGTGTGAAGATTTTCACCGATCACAAGAGCTTGAAGTACATCTTTACGTAGAAGGAGCTCAACATGTGTCAGAGGCGATGGTTAGAGCTCATGGCTGACTACGAGATTGATTTGTAGTATCATCCGGGGAAGGTGAACGTAGTGCCGGATGCCTTGAGTAGACTTCCTACTGCGATGATGCTTACTACCGACTGGAGGATTCAGCAGGAGCTGAGGGAGATGGATTCAGAGGTTGTCCTACCTGGTGTGGTTCATTTGCTCATGAATTTACAGATTCAGTTCACGATCGTGGATCGGATCAAGGCAGCACAGGCAGGAGATCCGAAGCTGCAGAGGATTAGGAGGCAGGTCGAAGCTGGACTACGGACGGAGTTCGTGATTCATGAGGATGGTTCGCTGTGGTACGGCAGCAGACTCTGTGTACCTGCAGGTAATGTTCGCGAGGAGCTGTTGAGCGAGGCTCATAGCTCGCCATATTCTATACATCCTGGAGGCACCAAGATGTATAAGGACCTCCGTCTGAATTATTGGTGGATTGGCATGAAGAGGAGTGTGGCACGGAGCGTTGCCAAATGTTTGATATGCCAACAGGTGAATGCTGAGCACCATCGTACTGCTGGGTTGTTGCAACCGCTTCCTATTCCGGAATGGAAGTGGCAACATATTACGATGGACTTCGTGACTGGTTTACCTCGGACCCCGAGGCAGAACGACGCAGTCTGGGTGATCGTGGATCGGTTGACCAAGTCTGCACACTTTATCCCTTTCCGAGTGGGCCAGTCTACGGAAGCTTTGGCGAGGAAATATCTGGAGGTAAAATTTCTATTTGCTTCTCTTTTGATTGCCTCTTTGAAATAGTCGTGACGTAGACCGTGTACATGCAGGAGATTGTACGCTTACATGGAGTCCCCGTGAGCATTGTGTCTGATCGAGACATGAGGTTCACATCTCAGTTCTGGATAAGTCTGCAGGAGCATTTGGGTACGAGTCTGAGTTTCAGCACGGCGTACCACCCGCAGACTGATGGCCAGTCCGAGAGGACTATTCAGATTCTGGAGGATATGATGCGAGCTTGCACGCTCGATTTGAAGGGATCATGGGAGGACCATCTACACTTGGTGGAGTTCTCATATAACAACAGCTACCAGGCGAGCATTGGCATGGCGCCGTTTACTGCCTTATATGGAAGGAAATGTCGATCGCCACTGAGCTGGGATGACATCGGAGATCGGGAGCTGTTGGGTCCAGATATGATAGTGGAAGCTGTGGATGTCGTGAGAGACATCAGGGAGAAGCTTAGAGTTGCACAGGATCGCTTCAAGCATTGGGCAGATGCCAAGAGGAGACCTTTGGAGTTCCAGCCTGGAGATCACGTCTTCCTGAAGATTTCTCTGAACCACGGAGTTATTCGTTTTGGGAAGAAGGGAAAGCTGAGCCCGAGGTATATTGGGCCATTTGACGTGCTAGAGCGTGTGGGAGCAGTGGCCTACCGCCTTGCTCTGCCACCATCTTTGGTGATCCGTCGTTCACGACGTATTCCACGTATCTCAACTACGTCGGTACGTTAGTGATCCGTCGCACACGGTTGATTTCTCAGAGATTACTGTTCGCTCGGACCTGACCCATGACCAGCAGCCTGTGCAGATCTTGGACCGTAGACAGAAGCAGTTGAGGAATAAGATAGTCGACCTGGTGAGACTGATGTGGCGTCACGGATCACCTGGAGAGTCCACCTGGGAGCGTGAGGATGATATGAGAGAGCGCTTCCCGCATATTTTTCCCAATGATGCTTGATGTTGATTCCGAGGACGGAATCATTTCTAAGTTGGGGAGGATGTAACGGTCGGTTTTCGATCGTGCTTTCTTTGTGCACGTGCTCTTGATCGTGCACGTGTTTATTTTTGACTTTATTTAATTCTGAACATTATTGTGTGATATGTTGTCATGATCATCTCTGAAAGTATTAGATTGTGGAACAACTTTGGAATGACATATCTCGAGTCGTTCTTCCGCGATACTAACTTATTTGATGTGACGTCGCGACTTTCTGTTTTGACGCGAGACGTTTCTATTTTTAGTTTCGTCTCTCGATATCGAAATTTAGATCCGTCTTCTCCACTCTCTTTCTTTCATTGTCTCGAACACCCTATAATTATTTTACAATTTTTGGACTTAATTTGACCTATTTTCCATTTTTTTGAAAGCTTTAAATAATTTTAAAACCTATTTTTATAAGTGTTTTAATTACAATAAAATTCCTATATTACAATAACGTATTAAAGAATTTTTACACCAAATTTCAGAATTTTTGGCTGCACCCATCTTGTGTGAGGGAGAGGAGAGTAAATTTGATTTAAATTAATTATTTTAATTATTTTAAATACGTTTTTCTTAAACCCTAACCCTAACCCTAGCTCTAACCTATTTATATTAGCCCTAGGCTAAGTATTTCGGCATTACACAAAACCCTAGCCGCCGTTTCCTCTCCAAAGCTTCGTCGCAACGTTGCGACGATCGCCCAAGTGCACGACCGACGGCCGCCCCCACAAATCCTAGTGCACGACCGGAGCCGCTCCCCGCATCGCCACTTGCAGCACACCGTTGCAACGCTCCCTTCGCTTCGCCCGCTCCGACCGAGGCCGTCTCTCGGTCTGACCGAGAGACTTTCCCCGCACAGCCGCTTCGCTCGCACGCTGCACGTCGCCCGCATCGCCCTAGCGCCCGACCGACCCGTCTCGTCGGTCTGACCGAGATGCCGCCCCGCTTTCCCCCAAGCGTCGCTTCGCCCGCACCCGCAGCGCCCGACCGACGGGATCCATCGGTCTGACCGAAGGATCCCCTCGCACCGCACGAGCCCCGCTTCCGCTGCACTGCACAGCGTCCGACCGAGAGCCCCTCTTGGTCTGACCGAGAGGAACCCCCGCACCGACGGTGTCTGACCGACCGAACTTCGTCGCAACATTGTTTCTCCCACACCAACTCCTGTGGTGGGCCCCCCATGTTCTCCAGAGGTGTTGTGGGTCCCCCTTGGACCCCTAGCACTGTTGTGGGCCCCACTTGGACGTGCTACTTCGCGGATTTGCCGTCTACGACGTTGCGACACGTCGTAGGCCTTCGTCGCAAGTTCAAACTGTTGGGGAATCGTGCGAGGACTATATCTGAAGCTGAGGAGTTCTCCGATCAGACCCGACATCCAATCTACAACAAACTCCGGTTCAGGTTGGTTCCCCGAAACTCGTAGAAACCCCCACAATAGCTGACTGAACCCTAAACTAAAAATCGTCAACTTGAACTAAAATTTACTTT
Source organism: Scilla litardierei (assembly GCA_030789695.1). Classification (NCBI taxonomy): domain Eukaryota; kingdom Viridiplantae; phylum Streptophyta; class Magnoliopsida; order Asparagales; family Asparagaceae; genus Scilla; species Scilla litardierei. The sequence goes on along the minus strand of CM061133.1, from coordinate 61,810,944 downwards.
CCAGCACCAGTAAAATGTTGTACGAACATAGAAAATCGACGAACGGACTTTGTTGACTGTGCACATAGGATAGATCGTCGATTAGGCTGAAACATCAAAAAGTGACTTTTGACGAATAGGATAGTCCCGAAAATCTAGAAACGAAACCTAATAGGATTTGATGAATTTGAGACCTGACATCGTCGCCGTGGCGATATTTCAGACGGACTTTCGCGGACGAGACGCTTGGACGAGACGCTTCGAGAGGACGACGCACTCGCCGTTTCAGGCAAGTGTATCCACTTGCACCTTTGGCCGTGCTTAGGCCCTAGTTGGTTAGAATTGTTAACTGTGAACAAATAGAACCGGACGTGAAATGATAGCGTCCGGGACGACTCCTGACGGCTCAGACTTGACGACGAAGTCTGAGCCTGACAACAATAACTTTTGATGCTGTAGGGCTATCATGTGCGTGCGTGTGTGTGGACACCCTAGAATAACCCGTCCTGTCTTGTCACATCCCGTTCCGTCTTGCACAGCCCGCTGGGCAATAGGGCACTCTTCGAGTGATCCCTTGTTCAGATTCACAGCATGCGGGCAATAGGGCACTCTCCAAGCTAGAGAGAGTGATCCCGTGTACGGATACACAGCCTGCGGGCAATAGGACACTCGCCAAGCTAGAGCGAGTGATCCCTTGTACTGGTGTCATGTTTTGTCTTGTCTTGGGGTTTGGGGTTGGGTTGAGCATGCGCACGGCAAGAGGGTCTGATCCCCCTCGAACCGTAAGGCGTGAACCCTTTCGTGTCTCACTTGTCTTGTCCTTCCTTGTTTCCGTCACGTCCCGACTTGTCTTGACACCTGTAGTTTAGTCCCGTAGTTGGTAGCACACGCTACGACTACTACTTGTTGCGCTTTACTTTCCTGCTACGTTACTTCTGTTTGTTACTCAGTTATAACCCCAGCATGCTAATCAACCAGTAAAACGTTGTCTAAAAGTTGATACACTTGTAGTTTGGTCTAACCCTTTTTGTAGACCTGACCTGACGTCAAGTTCCTTCTTTTGGTGTTGTACGTCAGGTGTTGAGCCAGAGTACGTTGACGAGGCGGACTTGCCAGCTGACGGGGAGCCGAAGGACGTTGATCCGGAGTACGACCCTGAGGAGGACCAGAGTTAGAGGCCTCTAGTTGCTGATCCAGATTTCTATTCCTGTTTATATTGGGTGGGTAGCACCTGTTGTTTTCTTGTCTAGGTTGGGTGCTTGCACCAGTAGTTTCTTTTTCTGCAGTTGTAGCCCTTCGGGCGTTTTAGACTCTCAGTACTTTTTTGGATGTTATTTTTGGAATAAAATGAAATGCTATCTCTTTCAGTACTTTCATTGTTTCGTACTAACTTGCAGGGACCTGTTTCCTTCGTTTTGGAATACCACAGACGCTTATTGGGTCTGGGCTCTCTGCACCGGCCTAAGCGGGCCTTAGTCACGCTTCGCCTCCGTCCTTTTTGGGAAGCAGGGAGTGACAGGCTTGTAGGTCTTTTAGCTGTCTCATACCGATTCCTTTTACAAGTTTTACAAAAATGTATCTCGGTAAAGATTTAGTAAAAAGATCAGCTAAGTTATTGCAGGACTGGATCTGTTGAATCTTGACCTCCTCGTTCTTCTGTAGATCGTGCGTCCAGAAGAATTTGGGAGAAATGTGTTTCGTTCTGTGGCCTTTGATGTATCCCTTTTGGAGTTGAGCTATGCATGCAGTGTTGTCTTCAAACAAGGCAGTGGGCTCAAGATCACCAGTCTTCAGGCTAGTGGCATCTAGGATATGTTTGATGACGGAGTGAAGGCAAAAATACTCTGTGCTCGCTTCATGGATCGCAATGAGTTCAGCATGGTTAGATGATGTTGATGTGGTGGTTTGCTTTACCAATCTCCATGAGATAGCAGTCCCTCCATAGGTGAACACAAAACCAGTTTGTGATTTTGCTGTGTGAGGATCAGATTGGTAACCTGCATCAGCATAACCAAGCAACTGGGAGGAGGAACCTCTCTGGTAGTATAGTCTCAGATCTATAGAGCCCTGGAGGTAGCGTAGAAGATGCTTAATTCCATTGCAGTGGCACTTTATAGGCACAACACTATGTCTGGCAAGTAGATTAACTGCGAACGCTATATCGGGACGCGTGCAGTTTGCCAGATATAGAAGTGCTCCAATGGCACTAAGGTAGTGTACTTCAGGACCTAGTAACTCCTCCCCCTCTTCAAGCAGCCGGAAGGGGTCCTTATAAATATCCAATGATTTCACGACCATAGGAGTACTTAAAGGATGACAATGTTCCATTCTAAACTTGTTTAAAAGTTTTCTTGTATAATTTGATTGGTGTAACAGGATTCCACCTCGTAAGTGGTCAATCTGTAAGCCAAGACAATACCTTTTTTGCCTAGGTTTTTCATCTCAAAGGTATGCTTTAGACTTTCAGATATCTCATTGATCTCTGCGGGAGATCCTATGAGATTTAAGTCATCAACATAAACCGCAACGATGACAAATCTTATTCCCGTTCTTTTGATAAAGATACACTGGTAGACTTCATTGTTTTTGAATCCTTGCTGTGTAAGGAAAACACTTAGTCTGTTATACCACACCTTTCCTGATTGCTTTACACCATATAATGATATTTGAAGCCTTACCGAGAAGACGTCCCGAGGTCTCTCTTTCATCTCCGGGGGTAAATTAAACCCTTCTGAAAGTCTCATATAGATTTATTTATCTATATCGGCATATAGATATGCAGTTATAACATCCATGAGCTGCATTTCTAGGCTTTCCAGAGATGATAGGCTAAGCAAGAATCGAAAAGTGATCGCATCCATGACCGGGGAATATGTATCTTCATAATCAATCCCCGGTCTTTGGGAAAATCCATGTGCTACAAGGCGTGCCTTGTAGCGTACGATCACATTTTCTTCATTTCTTTTTCTGATGAAGACCCACTTATATCCCACAGGTTTAACACCTACAGGTGTTTGGACTACTGGTCCAAAGACTTTGCGTTTCAAGAGTGAGTCCAGCTCTACTCTTATTGCCTTGTCCCACTTTGGCCAATCTTTTCTGCGTTTACATTTTGCTAGAGATCATGGTTTGAAGTCATCGTCGTATTCAGCGACGTGAACGACAATAGAGAACGCACAATCGTCGTCATCGACTGTGATATTTTTTTCCAGTACCTCTCCAGTACGTACGTAATTTAATGATGTTTCTCCTATTGTTTCCTCTGCTCGGGAAATAAGGAGAAGAGAGGTCGCAGGTCTGAGCTCAGCATTCTGTGGAGGGATCATCTTATTATCACCAGGAATCTTTCTCTTTCGAGGAACTTTATCTTTTGAATCTGGGGGCGTGCTCTTTTCAATTGAGGTACATCCAATTCTGCTGCCGGTGGATTGCATCCATTTTTGGGGATGTCAAGCCTAGCTGGCGTGTTGGCAGCAGGGACGTGTGAACGAACAAACTTCTGATTGTCCGTAACTTTATCCCGTAGTAGGTGTATTGTGTTCTAAATGTGAAGGATCTTCAGGATCTCATCTTCACACAGCTTAGTACGCGGATCATAAAGAGACAAAGACTTATTGTCCCAAGAAATGGTCTCTGAAGCGCCAGGCTTCTTAGACTGTGTGCCCAGTTTTGGAAAAGTTTTCTCATCGAATTCACAGTCATCAAGACGGGCCTTAAATGCATCCCCTGTAAGAGGTTCCAGGTATCTAATAATAGAGGGCAAATCAAATCTTATATAGATACCAAGACGATGCTGAGGACCCATTTTGGTCCTCTGAGGTGGTGCTATTGGTACATATAACGCACAACCAAACACTCTCAAATAAGAGATATCTGGGGGTGCACCATATGATAGCTGCATCGGGGATAATATATGGCCACCTGAGGGCCTTATCCTAATCAGCGATGCGGCATGCAATATAGCATGCTCCCAAGCATCCACAGGCAACTGGGATTGCATGAGCAATGGACGTGAAATCCATTGTAGTCTCTTTATAAGAGACTCTGCTAATCCGTTCTGGGTGTGAACATGAGCTACAGGATGTTCAACTTCAATACCTGTTGCCCGACAATAGTCTTCGAAGACTTGCGAAGTAAATTCGCCCGCGTTATCAAGACGTAATTTCTTGATATGATTATTAGAGAAATGAGCCCGCAACCTAATTATTTGTTCCAATAGCTTTGGAAAAGCTAGGTTGCGAGTGGACAAAAGGCACACATAAGACCATTTTGTGGATGCATCAATCAGTACCATGAAGTACCGAAATGGGCCACTTGTGGGGTGAATAGGTCCGCAAATGTCACCTTGAATTCTCTCTAAGAAACCAAGAGACTCTAATCCCACTTTCAGGAGGGAGAGTCTCGTTATTAGTTTTCCCTGAAACAAGGGGGACATGGAAATTCACCCTTTTGAAGAATCTTCAGGTTCTTCAAATTATGTCCTCGGGATTCGGAGATAATGCGACACATCATAACTGCTCCAGGGTGACTAAGTCGATTGTGCCAGAGTTGAAACTCTGGCAATGAAAGGCACTTCTGGTGCTCAGTCATATTGGCTTCTATTGGTTGAATTTACGTGTGGTAGAGACCCGACGGGAGTCCTTTAAATCGTTCGTGGATGGACTTCTAGCCATCTTCGTGACGAGTCATATACATATATTCAATGTTTTCTTCATCTCTAGTTTCTAAGTGATATCCGTTAAAACCAATATCTTTGAAACTTAAGCCTTTGAAACTTAAGCGATTTCTATTAGATTTTGGAGAGAATAATGCATTTTTTAGTTTAAATCTTGTGTTATTTGGGAGCAATATGATTGCTTCTCCAGATCCTTCGATTATATTGGACAGTCCTGAAATCGTAATAACAGGACCGTCATATTTGTTTAAGCTATTAAAATAGCATGGATCGTGAAGGATAGAGTGCGTTGAGACAATGTCCACTAGGCACTCATACTTCATCTATATATAAGCAAAAATGAAAGTTTATTTAAGTAAATGAAAAACTTACATTCAAATAAAAGTACTATCAAAGAAAACTACAGATGAAGCTACATAGATTTAAATGCATAGATATAAAGATAGGGCTCAATCGAGCAGATCGTTATTCTCGAATTCTTTTGCAGTGAACTAGGTTGGCGGATGAATAGCCGCCAAGTTTGTTGCAGGCAGAGACTTCTGGCTCGACTGATACAGTTCCTGGAGGTGGCGAGGAGTGCGGCAGTTTCTGGACCAATGTCCAGTCATGCCACATCTATGTCATTTATCCTCCTAGTTCTTCTAAGGAATTGACACTTGATCAGTGTTCTTACGCTTCCATGTGAAGTTTCTCTTGCCTTTGTTATTGTTGTTGGTTTGGGGTGCTACTCCTCATGATGGCTTCATCACAGCTTTCCCTTCGTTCTTTCTAGCCTTCTTCTTGTTTTTCCACTTCTGGGAGAAACATGGTGGGCTTCAGGGATTGGGGCAGTGCCAGCTGGACGCAAGTTATGAGTTGCAAGCAGTAAATCTCGATTTTGCTCTGCCCTAAGTAGGCATGAGATCAGATCAGAGAATTTCGTGAAGTTGCGTTCACGATACTGTTGCATGAGGATTGCATCTTTCTCGTGAAACGATGTAAATGTTTTTTCCAATATGCGTTGTTCTGTCACTTCTTCACCGCACAACTTCAGGCGTGAGGTGATGTTATGAAGTACAGAATTATACTCAGCGACAGACTTATAGTCCTGAAGTCTGAGGTTTTCCCACTCATAACTGGCACGTGGTTATATTACATCAATTTGAGGTTTATAACGTGCCTCAAGCGCTTGCCATAACTCAAAAGGGTCTTCTACCGTTAAGTATTCGGCCTTTAAAGTCCGATCTATGTGTCTTCTGATATAGATAATGGCTTTCGCCTTATCTATGTCGGAGACAACGGTAGGAGTACTGCTAGATGGTTGTGCCACTTCAGGGGCACTGCTAGTAGGTGTTACGGTCACTGCGGGGGCCAGAATCGAGTGGAGAAGTGCCATTGAACGCAAGTGGAACTTCAGTTCCACTCGCCAGCTAAGATAGTTCCTTTCCGCTACATCAAGAACTTCGAAATCCACGCTTGCCAATTTTGCCATTATAATCTATGCAATTTAAATGAGCATGTTTTGATAATTTAAACATCATGCTTTAAATAAGAAAAAATGCGGAGATCGGCCAGATACCCAAAACATAAAATGTCCAAAGTCCAAATTAAAGTCCATAAAGAAGAAAAAGAAAAATGCAATTTGGAAACTCTATTTGGTTCCCAGATAAATGCAATCTCCTCCATCTCTATAGGTATTTACACCGGTCTTTGGCAAAATACATTAATTCCTCACTACAAATTTCTCTCAGAAAAGAAAACGATATTACAAAGAGAAGGAATATAATAAAAAGGTATCTAAAAACTGGCTGATCCCCAAAAACGCATTTTGACTTATTTAAACATCCACACAGTTATATAAGCAACAGGCTAAAAATAATAGCGCAGTATCACAGAGATTGCAAAATTTATCAAGCCCAAATATTAGATAAAATAGTTTAATTAAGTTAAAAGGATTAGTTGGACCACGGAGAAACGATATTCATCTTTAGGTTAGTTAACTAAAGACAGAGCGGTCTCAGGATCCGATTAACCAATTTAACTTAAATAAATGTTTTATCCAATGCTTAAGAGATTTAATAATTGAGAAGTAGCAGATAAATTATCATAATCTGCAAGTCCTGTGGGCTAGAGGCAGGCAGCACACCCGATAGCAAAAATAATAATCATATTAATTTGCAATTTGATTAACTGGGCTTCTGGCCCAAATAAAACAGACGAAATTAATTTTTACTCTGATTTGGGCTGCAGGCCCATAAGCAAAATAGTAATCATTTTAATAGTCAATGTTTTTAACTGGGCTTTTGGCCCCAAAAACAGCCAACTAATTTATTAATAAGATTTGGGTTGTAGGCACATGGGCTGTATTTTTAAGAGTAAATTTAACACAATCCCTAAAACAATCTTTTAGGATATTAGCAAGGGAATGTGAAAAGCCCCAAACCCCTCATTTTACAGATCGTGTCCCCCCTCACTACTTGTCTAGGAAAATCAGCTAGAGCGGTCGGCACAGGGTGGCGCATAGCGACCCTACCCGTCCTGGGGGGCGACGGCTCAAAGCCCCCCCACCCACCCCCACCCCCCGCGTCCGGGGCGGTGATGGAACACAGAGAGCCCCACCCCCCGTCCGGTGGGCGACGACACAAGAAAAAGTGCCCCCGTCCGGGGGAGGCAGTGCAAATCAGAGCCTACCCCCGGGGGGCGACGCAGGAAGAGCCCCCCCCTCCGGGGGGGGGGGGCGATGAAGATCAAAGCCCCCCGGGGGGCACATGAAGAGCCCCAGCAGATCAGAGCCCCCCCGTCCAAGGGAGGGGGGCACAGATCAGAGCCCCCCCTCGACTGGGGGAGGGCCGGCAGACAGAGAGGACTCCCCTTCGGGGGGAGCTGAAGGTTTTTCGAGGGGTCTTTTTTAATGAGTATTAAACATTATATAGTAGATTTAAAAAAGCCCGAAGAAAGGCTGTGAAAAATCATATCAAATTATTTGTTTTTTATTATCTACGGGATCGATAAGTTTTACCTCTAGATCAAAGATCTAGGGACGACTGTGATAAGAAACTCTGTATATCGAAATCCCGCTCCCGATACGCCTAAAAGATCACCGCAACGATTCGCCGTAATAGATTCCTTAGCGCGTAGGGGTTAAATTTGAGGGGATACAAGAGAAAAAGCTCAAAGATATGAGAGCTAAGGTGCTGATAACGTGTTGGAAATTCTAGAGAAAAGAGTAACCATGACAAATAACCATGGTTCTATATTTATAATTTCATAGGATATGTGAAGAGACACACAGAAACCAAAGGTCCCCATTACTCCAATAAGTGGGGAGTAATGGATGGATAAGTGGTGGGGAGGCCAAAGGCCTCCCTCACTCACAACAGAAACATGTAAATTATTTTAACTCCTGTAATTGTTGATAGATTTAGTGGACCTTAATTATTTTCATATCATTATATTATATATGACAGTAACTCCTGCAGCGGCGGGATCCCCCGCTGCCCGCAGCGGCGGGGCTCCCCCGCCGCCCCAGCGGCGGGATCCCCCGCCGCCTGCGACAGCGGGGCTCCCCCGCCGCTCCCAAGCGACAGGATCCCCCACCGCTTGCAGCGGCTGCAGCGGTGGGATCCCCCGCTGCCGGCGATGGCAGGATCCCCCGCCGCCGGCGACGGCGGGATCCCCTGCCGCCGGCGACGGCGGGGCTCCCCCGCCGCATGCAGCGGCGCCCCCCGCGTGGCCGCCCGCAGCGGCGCCCCCCCCCCCCCCCCCGCGGCCGCCCGCAGCGGCCCCCCGGTCCGCGCGCATGCCCAGAAACCCTAGCCGCCTGAAGCGGCAATCCGTGCGACCAAAAACCCTAACTAGGGTTTCACCCCGAAAATTTCCTATTTTCAAATTTTTTTTCATATTTAATTCGATTTTTTTAAGTTAAAATCTGGACAAATTACATGTGATTTCATTCATCGCACTTTATTCGGATTATATGATTTTTAAACGTTTAAAAATTAGGAAGATCCTGCGACCGCTCTGCCGTTAGTCAACTAACCTAACGGTGTATGACGTTGCCTAGTGGTCCAATAATTTTTAAACGAAAAATTTTCATCTTCCATTATAAACTGCCTGCGATGATTAATTGCATGTAATGAATAAACTGCCTGTGATGATTAAATGCCTGCTGCATTTCTTTCTGCCTGCGACGAATGTTCATATTTGCTGTGGGTTTGGATCGGCTAGTTATCACCATTATTTCCCTTGCATTATTTTCCTTTTTTAAAAGAGAGAAAATGTAGTGAGGATATTTTTGTAAAATTACAAGACCGGCGGACGCCTCAAGAAGATGAAGGACCATTCCAGAAGAATAGGGGCCCCACGGGGTTCCCGAGTTGTACTTTCATTTCTTTTTGGGACTGTATTGACTGTAATTAATATGGTGATTAGCCGATCCACGCAGCAAATATCTGTGTTTGAAATGCTTAATTATTTATTTTTCTGTAAAAATATCTAATTATTGCATATTTTTATACATGCTAGAGAGATAAATGGCCAAAATTGCGAGCGTCGATTTCGACGTATTGGATGCTACAGGCAAGAACTACTTAAGCTGGCGGTTGGACATAAAATTCCATCTGTGAGCATAGGGACTGAGCCATGCCATCGGTGTAGGCGATAAGGTTTCTGATATAGATAACGCGAAAGCAATTATCTATATCAGACGCCATATCGATCGGACCCTGAAGGCCGAGTACCTCACGGTGGAAGACTCTTATGAGTTATAGACCGCTCTCAATGATAGATATAAACATCAGAGAGATGTTATACTTCCTCGAGCGCGATATGAATGGGAGAACCTCTGTCTCCAAGACTTTAAGTCTATCGCCGAGTACAACTCGGTGCTCTTTAGCATCACCTCACGCCTGAAGTTGTGTGGTGAAAAAGTGACGGAGGAGCGCATGTTAGAGAAGACGTATACATCCTTCCACGAGAAGGATGTCATACTAATGCAATAGTATCGTGAACGAAAGTTCACGAAATACTCAGAGCTTCTCTCATGCCTTCTGATGGCAGAGCAGAATAGAGACCTCCGTCTGGCCACCCATAACTCACGCCCTACCGGCGCTGCTCCTGCGCCTGAAGCGCATCACAGCTCCTCCCAGAAGAAGAGGAGCAACTTCAAAGGCAAACCCCAGAAGGGTAAGGCGATGAAGAAGCAGGCTAGAGGACCCCCTCCCAGAACCAAGAATGAGGGGAAGAAGAAAAATGTGTGCAAGAGAAAGGACGACGGCCAGACATCTGCACCCAGAAAGGACTGGGAAGATAAGTGCCACCGGTATGGCATGACTAGACACTGGTCCAGGAATTGTCGGACTCCACGCCACCAACAGGACTTGTACAAAGCGAGCCAGAAGCAAGCTGAGACAAACCTGGTGGAACAAGAAGACCTGGCACCAATCAGGTTCATCGCTGAGGACTTCTCAAACGATGACCTGCTCGACTGAGGCATTATCTACTTTTTCCATGCATTGTAATTTTTTTGTTTGAAAAACAATTTACTTTCTGCTTGTTTTAATTCTAGCATGTCGCATGAACTTTTCAGACATTGAATAATTATTCGTAGTATATTTTCTCTTGTGCCTTATACTGCGATATTCTTTCTCTTATAACTAGATGAATTACAAATGCCTAGTGGACAGTGCCTCTACGCACACGATCCTCCAAGACATCTGATTTTTCCAAAAGCATTGATAAATACGATGGAACCGTGAATACAATATCCGGTCCATCAGGAATCATTGAAGGATCAGGGGAAGCACATTTTATGCTCCCCAACAAAACACAATTACTAATAAAAGATGTGCTTTTCTCTCCCAGCTCACATAGAAATATGTTAAGCTTTAAAGATATTCGTTTAAACGGATACCACCTTGAGACGGTGAGTAAACAAAACAGAGAATTCCTGTATGTAACGTCTCATAAAGACGGTGCTAAAACCACCGTTGAGCGTTTTGAGGGACTCCCGTCGGGTCTCTACCATACAAGGATAAAAGCAATGGAAGCAAACAATCTCGAGCACCAAAAGTGCAATAATCAACCAGAATTCCAACTCTGGCACAGTAGACTAGGACACCCTGGAAGGAATATGATGCGTCGCATCACATCCCAATCCCGTGGAATTAACTCGAAAAGCCTGAAGCTACTTCGAAAGGGTGCATCTCCTTGTCCCCCTTGTCACAAAGGGAAATTGATTACGAGACCATCTCCCCTGAAGGTGGACTCTGAGTCTCCGAGCTTCCTAGAGAGAATACATGATGACATTTGCGGGCCTATTCACCCCGCAAGCGGACCATTTCGGTACTACATGGTACCGATTGACGCATCTTCCAAATGGTCGTATGTGTGCCTCCTGTCCATCCGCAACGTAGCCTTTGCAAAGCTACTGGCACAAATCATAAAGTTGCGGGCACATTTCCTAGATAACCAGATCAAGAAATTGCGTCTGGACAATGCTGGGGAATTCACATCATAATTCTTCCTAGACTACTGCCAAGCAACCGGCATAGAAGTTGAACATCCTGTAGCTCATGTTCACACCCAAAACGGGTTAGCCGAATCTCTTATAAAGAGACTACAATGGATTGCTCGTCCATTGTTGATGCAATGCCAGTTGCCAGTGAATGCATGGGGACATGCCATCCTGCACGCTGTATCGCTAATAAGATTACGACCGTCAGGTAGTCAATCTTATTCTCCGATGCAACTTGCATATAGGAACCCGCCGGATATCTCTCACCTGAGGATATTCGGATGTGCTGTCTATGTCCCCATAGCACCACCTCAGAGGACCAAAATGGGTCCTCAATGGCGACTAGGTATCTACATTGGTTTCGACTCACCATCGATCATTAGATACCTAGAACCCCTCACGGGGACGCCTTCGAGGCACGTCTAGCAGATTGTGAGTTTGATGAAAGCACTTTTCCCAAACTAGGCATTAACACACAGAAGCCAGAAGCTTCAAAGACCATTTCATGGGATACAAAAACTTTATCCCATTTTGATCCGCGTACAAACCAATGTGAAGATGAGATCCTGAAGATCCTTCAAATTCAAAACACAGTTCACATTTTACCGGACAAATTTACTGACAACCAGAAGATTGTCAGATCACACGTCCCGGCTGCAAATACGCCAGCTAGGATTGACATACACAAAGATGGATGCAATCCACCTGCAGCAGAAGCGGCCGTACCTCAACAAAACAGAGGACGACGCCCAGGCTCCAAAGGTAAGAACCCCCGAAAGAGGAAAAATCCTGGAGCAATAATAACGATACCACCACAGGATATTGAGCTCAGCCCAGCTACCTCTCCCCTCCTACCAACCCCTGAAGAGGAAAATGTAGGAGAAATATCATTAAATTATGTACGTACTGGGGAGGTACTGGACAGAAAAAGCACAATCATCGATGATAACTTCACTCTCATTATTGCCACTCACGTCACTGAATACGACGATGAGACCGATCCACGCTCTCTAGCAGAATGTAAACGCAGAGAGGATTGGCCAAAGTGGAACGAGGCAATAGGAGTAGAGCTGGACTCACTCTCGAAGTGCAAAGTTTTTGGACATGTAGTCCTCGCACCAAAGGGTGTTAAACCTGTGGGATATAAATGGGTATTCGTGAGAAAAAGAAACGAGAATAACGAGATCATGCGCTACAAAGCACGCCTTGTTGTACAAGGTTTTTCCCAAAGGCCAGGAATAGACTATGACGATACCTATTCCCCGGTTATGGATGCGATCACTTTCCGTTTCATCATTGGCCTATCTACAAAGGAAGGCCTGGATATGCAGCTCATGGACGTTGTGACTGCATACCTATATGGAAATATAGATAAGGACATCTATATGAAGATCCCAGACGGATATAAACTACCGACAAAAATGACAGAAAGACCTCGGGACGTCTATTCTGTCAAACTCCAAAGATCATTGTATGGTCTAAAATAGTCAGGTAGAATGTGGTATAACAGACTCAGTGAATTCCTAGTGCAACAAGGATTTACAACAAATGAAGTCTGCCCTTGCATCTTCATAAGAGCAAAGGGAATAGGATTCGTAATTATTGCCGTCTACGTAGACGACCTGAACATCATCGGATCTCCTGAAGAGATAGGTGAGATATCCAAAAGTCTCACACAGACTTTTGAGATGAAAGACATTGGCAAAACTAAGTTCTGCCTAGGCTTACAAATTGAACACATAAGCGGAGGAATCCTGTTACACCAATCGACATACACAAAGAAAGTGCTGAAAAACTTTCTTATGGACAAATGCCATCCGCTTAGCACACCAATGGTCGTCAGATCATTGGATATTGATATAGACCCCTTCCGACCGCTGGAAGAGGTGGAGGAAACACTGGGTCCTGAAGTACCCTACCTAAGTGCAATTGGAGCACTCCTATACCTGGCAAACTGCACGCGTCCCGATATAGGGTTTGTAGTTAACCTACTAGCCAGATACAGTTCAGCGCCCTCAAAGCGCCACTGGAACAGAGTGAAGCAACTTCTGTGCTACCTCCAAGGGTCTGTGGACATGGGACTATATTTCAAGAAAGGTTTATCCTCCGACTTAGTCGGTTATGCAGATGCAGGATACAGGTTCGACCCACACACCGCCAAGTCCCAGACCGGTTTCATGTTCACGTACGATGGAACGGCCATCTCATGGAGATCCGTGAAGCAGACATCGACATCGACCTCATCTAACCACTCCGAGCTCATTGCGATCCACGAAGCTAGCAGAGAATGCTTTTGGCTTCGATCTGTCATCCACCATATCCGCATGACCACCGGCCTGAAGACGGGAGATCTTGGACCTACCACCATGTATGAAGACAATGCTGCCTGCATTGCTCAACTACGAGGTGGCTACATCAAAGGTGACAGGACGAAGCACATTTCCCCAAGCTCTTCTGGACGCATGAACAGCAAGTAGACAACCAGATTGACATCCAGCAGATCCAGTCTTGCAACAACCTGGCAGATCTATTCACTAAAGCTTTACCTCGCAGTACCTTTAGAAAACTTGTACTAGGGATTGGGATGAGACAGTTGAGAGATTTACAAGCCTGAAGCTTGTACTTTTCAGGGGGAGTTAATGTAGTGATGTACTCTTTTTCCTTGGCTATTGGTTTTTTCCACTGGGTTTTTCATAGCCAAAGGTTTTAACGAGGCAGCCACATCAACTCTGGATCCAGGAGTATCCACCCCTGATGTTATCCATCGATCAGGGGAAGTTACAGAGACTTGTACTCTTTTCCCTTAGCAACTGGTTTTTCCCACTGGGTTTTCCTTGGCAAAGGTTTTAACGAGGCAAGTACTCCTAAACTTGGGATCCAGAAGTATCCATAGACCCATGATCAGATAAGCTCTGTGAACCCTGAAGTGTTCATCATGGCTTACAACAATGGATGGATAAGGGGAAGTGTTATAAACGGGCTTTGGGTGGCCCAACCCGTTAGTGGGTATCCACCCATTATGTAACCCTATTGCTATAAATACAGGGCTATGGATTCCATAGCCACCATGTTTACAACAAATCATAAATAAAAGTGCACTGTCTAAACTTTTACCGCCCTTTTATATATTAAAGACAATTTTAGCAATCTTAGATTAATGGTTGAGAGAGCAAATTAGCAAAATATGAGGTAACTAAACAGAGAAATATAAATCTAAACACATTAGTCTAATCGTATTAACAAAACTCATTCATATGAAGGTCTATAACTAGAGTATCTACTCTAATAATAACACCACCATCTTTGCTACCCAAATTGCCCTTATCCAACTCCCCTGGCTCACAACTATGACTCCCTTTTGATCCGATCTGGCCTCTATCCCAATCAACAATAGAAGATATCTGCTAACACCAACCAAAGATGATTCTGAATTTGATGATGCTGATGTTGATACTGTTTTAACCCTAGGTGAATTCTTTTGAAGGCACATGCCATATAAGACTATAAGAAGGATATGATCATCGATGGGTATGGCACTGGCACCCAGAATCACCCGAAATTGTTGATGGTGAGATGTAGTTGAGAGACAGTAATGCCAGGACATCGGGGTGTTAAGATTTACGTATGGGTCGATCATTGATGCTTGATGACATTATCTGTATATTTATGTGTGTCCGTACACTTATTTTCGAGGGAATATCTTTAATGCCCAATGAGTTATACGTAAATTTTTTCAGCACCGACGTCGCCCGCGAAATTTTTTTACGCTAATTAGTTGTTCAGTGCCAAAGGCACCAGCGAAATTTTTTTCGTAATTAGTTGTTCCGCGTCAAAGGCGCAAGCGAAATTTTTTACACTTATTAGTTGTTCCGAGACGAAGGCACGAAAATTTATTACGCTAATTAGTTGTTCTACGCCAAAGGTGCCACGCCGAATTTGTTATTCCGTGCCGAATGCACTCGCACGTTATTCCGCGCCAACAAACGGCACCCGCATAATTTTTTTACGCTAATTTGTTGTTCCACGTCAAAAGCACCCGTGCAGAATTTGGTGTTCTGCGCCGAATGTGCTTGTGCGTTGTTCCCCGCAGAATTTGTTGTTCCGCTAAATTTCGTATGCTAATTTGTTGTTCCGCGTCGAAGGCACCCGCGTCGAATTTGTGGTTCCGTGTCGAAGGCGCCTGCAACGAATTTGTTGCTCCGCGTCGAAGGCGCCTGCGCCGAAATTGTTGTTCTGCACCGAAGGCGTCCACGCCAAATTTGTTGTTCCACACCGAAAGCGCTCATGTGTTGTTTCGCGCCGAAGGCACCAGTGCCGAATTTGTTGTTTCGCACCGAAGGCGCCCGTGCCGTATTTGTTGTTCCGCGCCAAAGGCGCCCACGCCGAAGATGCTCGTGCCGCTAAATATTTTTACGCTATTTTGTTGTTCTTTTAAATTTTGGCCTTGGAAATAATTATTTGGGGAACAAAGATTTTGCGGGGGAAAATCTTAAATGAACCATGCCCGCGGGCACGGGTTATGACTAGTAAATTATTTAATAAATATAAAATTATTATTATTCTATAAATATAAAAATTTTAGTTAAAATATTTAATATTATAACCCATTTAACTTTGCTCGAAAATAGTCAATATTGGTCTCATATTAAAGGTATTATCGCAATCTTTCCCATGGTACTAAAATTATTAAATTTAGTGATATGGGTTGTAACATATTATTGTTTTAAGTAATCATGATTAATTTAATAGAGGAGCAAATTGGTCATTTAACATGAGATTCTAATATGAAGGGGTGAACAATTCCCCTTCATATTTGAAGGGGCACTATTCATCCCCTTCAAATCTGGCTTCAAAATGAAGTCGGGTTGGAGCTCCACCATGCTTCAAAAATGAAGAAATGAAGCGCGGTTGGAAATGCTCTAATGTATATCTGACCATCCATAGGATCCAACCGTAGGTGGTGCACTTTTTATAGGAGTGACACGAATCCATCACATGACTCGGCTTCCCTCAGGGAAAGTGAGGTCCTAGCCCACAGATAAAACAGGTGAGTAGAAAATGATAAGAAAATGGATTAGGCATATATAGAATTCACAATTCAAAAGCTTTGGAGATGCAAATTTTTGCATCCATTTTTCAAGAAAAAAGAAAAACATGTGCAATTACAAAATTTATAAAGATGATGCAAACTGGTCCTGTGAGCAAAATTAATTTCGAGCCTGAACCTCTTGTGCAAGCTCCATTAGTGTCATCCTGACGTCTATTGGGGTGGTATTTATCCACGCAAATGCCCGAATTGGAGCCTATAGATCCCGCTCTTATCAATCTATTGGTAATCGATGATTGATTTGTCGGTTTGCCGAGATATCATCCTCACAATAATACAGTGTCAAGTGTCTAAGTCCAATGGTTGTTGAAATCCAACTTCCTAATGACGGAAATTTAGTAAAGCCACCATTTGTTTCATTTCCATTCCATTTCTTTTATGTATTTTTGTAGATACTAGATCGATCTTTAAACCAACTTCTCTCTTTAAATAGAACTCCAGATGGTAATTCGAAGGGTTCCTCACTCTGCTACTGCATACGGTCGCAGCCACACCAATGAATTAGTTGGAACCTTGCAACAAAGAAAATATCAACAGCACCCCAACGAACAAACAAGATTTCCTCGTCACATCTCAAAAAGATTCTTACTCGATGTGACACGTTGTCCCTCACAAGCTGAAAGTTGATGTTCAGGAAACTCTTTTACCGATCAACTTGA
This sequence comes from Scilla litardierei, assembly GCA_030789695.1. Classification (NCBI taxonomy): domain Eukaryota; kingdom Viridiplantae; phylum Streptophyta; class Magnoliopsida; order Asparagales; family Asparagaceae; genus Scilla; species Scilla litardierei. The sequence continues at coordinate 61,794,031 of CM061133.1, read as the reverse complement.
TGTAGACCCCCAAGAACATTAACAAAGAAATAACCATTCTCCTACGCAACCACAAGAGTCTAGCATGTCCGTTGCTTGAAGTGGACTTGTGGAAGAGAGATCAGTAACCCATCAAACAAGCCGAGAGATCTCAATCAACTTGCGGGAGAGAAGCAGAGAGACAAGAGAGTGAGTTATGAGGAGCATGCCACGTGCATCTCGGGTGACCAAGCTTGGGACCAAAGAGGAAGATGCTTGGGCGCATTCTTGAACTCGGATCAGCTCACACTGATCTGCATTATCCCTCAAATAAAAACTCTGTGCAGTTTGATCTTTTAACGCGCGTGGGTGTGTATGCATTTGGTGGGCTAGCTGGACGCTGTTGAGCGACTTGCATGGCTTCAATACGTTATTCCCACCCCCTCTCCTTCATCACATGCTACATATGGGAATTTTTTTTTTAACTTCGTTTATTTCCTGACTATATTACCCATGGACGTGTCATTGCTCAAATACAACAGCCGCATCAGCAATAGAGTAGACATGTGCTAGTGTGGCCTTTAACCACAGGACTAGCTTCCTGAATGTTTTGCATGTTCATGGCAATCCCCATATGCTAAAATCTAGTTATATCAAAATCCTAGTGAAACCTAAATTATTTGCTTGTTGATCGGATTGCTAAAATTTTTACCAGTTTCGCTAAAACAGTACTATGATCCGGTCGACGAGCATATAATCCGTGGTTTACCTGGTTTCTCATATGTTGGATTTTTCGCTTGAATTATAAACTATCCTGGAAAGTTTTGACTGTCGAAAAAATAGTTGGATCGCTCTAAACACTTGGTTACATATATGCACTAGCCCTTATTTACTCATATATAATAATAATATATCAAATATAAAAAAAAGTCTAAACTTATACTATATTTGACTTTTGTTGTGAATTGCTTTCTGCGGTCTCCTCCGCAGTCCTTTGTCTATATGGGAAGAGTTCATACAATGGTGGGATACATAGTTTATGTAGGATACACAATACTAATTTGATACACGATAAGCTATGGCCTACATGTGCCTATGATAGGCATACATAGTACCATTCATAACGCTCCCTCTGATTCAGCCATTAGCGTGAACTCATACTCATGAATACTTAGTGATTCTGAGTATTATGTGAGTATCACTATGAGTGGATCCTTCGTGATCCAACACTACAACAAAACTAGTCATTTACAACTTCTAAAAAAGGTTGTAATAGGGGTACGACAACTTTTTAACAAACGTTGTAATATGCGAAGTTGTAATAGGGTCGGCTCATTCGACCACTTTTTCTACATGTTGTAAGAAAACGTTGTAATAGATAACTATTACAACTTTTTTGAAAAGTTGTGTAAACTTCTATTACAACGTTTAGAAAAGGTTGTGTATAATGATATTACAACTTTTAATAAACGTTGTGTAAACTTCTATTACAACTTTTTAATAAATGTTGTGTAAAACCTTTATTACAACTGTTATAAAAGGTTGTGTAAAAGAATATTACAACTTTTTTCTAACGTTGTCTAAACTACCATTACAACTTTTATAAAACGTTGTGTAAACTTCTATTACAACTTTTAATAAATGTTGTGCAAACTTTTATTACAACCTTTATAGAATGTTGTGTAAAGAGATATTACAACTTTTAATAAACGTTGTGTAAACTTTTATTACAAGTTTTATAAAAGGTTGTGTAAAGAGATATTACAACTTTTAAGAAACGCTGTGGAAACTGCTATTACAACCTTTATAAAGGTTGTGAAAACCTCCATTGCAACTGGTCTACTACAACCTTTATAAAAGGTTGCGAAAAAAGCACAAAATTAAAAAAATATATACGCAGTTGCAGATATTCCAAATAAACACACAAATTATTATTCATAAACCACACAAAAAATATTATTCATAAACCACACAAAAAAATATTATTCATAAACCACATTCATTGTTCATCTACAACAACAATCTACCCTAAAGGAGCCAGTTCCATAACCAATGCTAGCACTAGTATAACCTTCACCACTGCCCACACCAGAAGCAGAAACAGGAGAAGAGGAACCTCCCCAAGTGAAACTGCTGTTACCAAATCCTCCCAGAGGCCAAGCACTAGTGTGGACAATTGAGACTGCTGCACCACTCCCAGAGGCCAAGTACTCCCAGAGGCCAAGTACGAAATATAACTTGCCGAGTTGATAGTGTAGTTCAAGCCGCCATTGCTCCATAAATTACGATCTGGTGAGCTATTGAAGTTAGCGCCCATCCATAATAACTGAGGCTGCTATTGAACTAGATGTATGAGATATTAGATAACTACAACTATCAACCCAAAAGAATCCGACATTAAACATGCTGGTACATTTCTGAGCATCTGCAGCATGTGCTGCATGATGATACATGTCACAGCTACATGCAGAAAAAAGCATTCTGCGCCATTTAATTTGACCACTAATATAGACTAGATACTTAACCAGTAATTGTTTTACTATGATTACAATAAATGAATCATAACATATAACTCTCTCTGGCATGAAAAGCAATCACAAAAAGATCCATCTACAGCATGTTTTATTGGAATGAGCAAGAATATTAATGGAAATATTATTCTTGAAAATTTCATTGTCCTCACGTATAAACTACACTACAGTATGATCATCCTATTTATTTATCAACACACACCCATAAAGTTTTGAAGATCACAAAAATATAGTGGAGAGAAAAAATTAAATGGCTTAATAAAAAAATTAATTGCTGAAGCTAAGGGTGCGGTAGCAAAAAACAAAGAGATGAGAATTATTAAGTTGAAGTGCACCAAAAAACAAAGCACACCAAGATTATTCGAATCAAAAGTTGACATGTATGATATAACGTTCAAATCAAATGTTGACTTGCAACAAGTCAACCACTATTCATGTTCTTTAACGATCAAATTACTATGAATTGTGAATCCATAAATAAGGAATATCTTAACGATCATATATCTTCAGCTAAAGAGAGGAAACTTTATCTGCTTTTCCCAAATTATTGAACATCAAGCACAACAAGATTATTCCAATTGAAAAGAAAAAAATTCGATGAATCAAAATCAAACATTCTCCATGTACATGTTCTAGTAATCATTGAACCTCAAACACAACAAGATTATTTAAAACTAAAAGAAATAAACTTCGATGAGTCAAAATCAAACCTTCTCTATGTACATGTTCCTAAGTCTACCAGCCTCTTCATCCATGGGCTGATCAAGCTTCTGATCCAACACCCACATGTTCCCTCTGGAGCTTTCCCCATCTAACGATTCTGTTGACATTAATCCAATCAAGGTTCACCTCGAGGCACCAATATCCCCACTCTTTCTGCAATAGAAACCAAAAGATAATATCTCAATATCTGTTTTCACTTCAAGTACATAAACCCCACCAATATTGAAAAACACACACATACATTCAGTAAAATAGAGGGGAAACTCTCCTGAATTCAGCTCAAAATCCGCAGCTCCAATTGAGAAGGATAACTTACCCACATTGCATCAGATTGAATTCAACCCACCAAATTTAAAAAAGGTTTAGAAAACAAACGTTAGAAAATGAATCCAATATTCATATAAATTTAGAAGAAGAAAATAAACAGATATAGAACCTTGTCTGCCTTTCTTGGTGTTAAAATGACCTCCTACTGAAGGGGTCATTTTAATACTCCATCTTGATAGATTTATGGGCTCGTGCACAGTAATTTGGAGAGTAATTTGCATTATATTAGAGAGATCTCTTCACTAATTAATTAACTAATAATCCTCACAAAAATTTGCCAAGCCATAGTTCTTCACTAATTAATTTTCGAGCAGTCACTGGGAAAGCCTTCCATTTGGCTTTCATCCTCAACCAAGTGCTCGATGAACATCATTTCCTGCAATCAAATCCATAATTAGAAACTATAGCCATAGTAAATTGATTTATTGCAAATAACTGGATAAAATTTATATTTAGTTTTTCAAAATATTTAAGAAAAAGAATCCTGTTGGTTGGAATATGGAAGGCATACCCTTATAGATCACCCATAATGTAACCATGTACAAAACAAAAGGATGATGTGCCTCTGCATATGGAGGAAAGTGTACGGACCTGGAAACCTTCCTTGCCTTTGTCATGTTGCCTGACAGGCTCAGGAGTTGGACGGTGCCATCTTTTAACATCCCAAAGCATGGTGCTATTGAACGCGAACCCTGACATGTCAACGTGGAATCTTCGTGATAATTTGTTCCTTTGATTCGTATGCCATCCAATAGCTTGACTTCCATTGCAAACAGGACCTTCCAATACAACCTTCTTCTTGCTATGGCTGAGAATGGCGACTGGCCATGTGCCGACACGACTGCAATCCCAAGTAAAAATATGATACGATGAGCACCGACTATCGTATAAAGCTAAATAAATAATAAGAATTAGAGACACAAGATACTGAAGGGATGAGAACAACTTAAGCCAAATACAGCTCTCATCAGAAAATGATATGAAAATGATATGGTGAACTATTACTTAAGCCAAAACCATGATATGAATATACTTTTAAGTTTTTTTCAAATAGTAATGGAAATGAGCTCCGGAAGTATTCTAATCTTCCAAGTTCAAATCTTGGTAAAAGAATTTTAAGAAAATATATACAAAATATGTCTAGTATCTCTTATTCAGATATGTACATCAAAACTTCAACAACGAACAGACCATATAAGTAAACAATGGATAACACCATTCACATGCACAATGGAATTTGATTGCGTTAAGCAATTCAAAAAACTGAAAACAAAAAGTCATTAACTATATAAATTATTAGAGAACGATGCTGGTTGACGAATAATAGATAAATTATTTATCCTGATGTCAACTATACGCATACACTTATAACGATGAGTCCATCAGCACATTCACATTTTAGGCATGATCTAAGGTGTAATATCATTTAACAATTGATCGTAATTGTTCTGTTAACACATTGAAGCAGGACAAAACGATACTCATAAACACAATCAGATTGACTAAGAAATTCAACTTCATCATTAAAATTAATGTAACAAATAAATGATCAAGATATTATACATCACCAAACAGAGGACCTGATTCATGAGTAACCAAATACTTAGTGACATGCTAGGTGAATATGATAATGAAGAAGAACATATACCATATAAAAGGTTATAAACCACTCATGATCCCAGAGCACAACACAGATATGTCTGCATTACAAGCCAAAGACCCATCACAAGCCAAAGTGATAATATATTGTCATACCTCCATTTCTGTACCTACAAAGTCGAGCTTTTGTACGTCAAAAAGCTTCATAATAACAACTATTATTACATGAAAGGTCTATGCTAATTGATTCCATGGTCAGTTTATCTCTCTGGAATTCATACAAATGAGTTAGGTGCTATAACTTTTCAACATTAAATGAGAATTAAGCACAGACCCATTTCCATTTTTTGCTGCACCGAACAATTTACGACACCAATTCATAGACTGGAAAATGCCTAAATGATTATGAGATGAAATGCTTGTGGATACAACTCACTAAATACTGAGACATAAACGAAGGGGCTCAAACAAGCTTCATTTGAAAGACACATGAACTGGGAATGAATGGGGAATCAAATCTTAACCTTGTCTCAAAGTGGCACACATAACATATTGATATGATAAGCAATGTCTTGATTCACTCAATCACACAAACAGTCATTATTGATGCTTCGGTAGAAATAAAGGTTGACATGCATGTGGTTGCAAATTCTGTTTTTAGACCATGATTGATTCGACTCAAGTAAGAATATCATTGGCACATTTAAGCTGCACGTGTATGAAAAATTATATGGACATAGTTTATTGTTATCCTGGACAGTCAAGTATGGACATATATAAGTACTTAGAGATACAACATTGATATGAATCATAGTTCAGTAGCAAATGATGATGCCTCATATTGCTCCCATGAATAAAAAAACTGAATCCTCCAACAAAAATAGCAGTAATATTAACAATACCACAACAATGACGACAACCACTAGATGACTGAATTGCCTGCTTCAGATACACTGCAAATGTGGCCATACTGAAAGTAGCACAAGGGGATAACTATACTCACCCCTCACTTTGATTAGCCAAGAATTTGAACTAAAGTTGCATACATGTTCAAAAATTCATGATTAGCCAAGAAACAGCCGCGGCAAAAATGGGGGGGGGGGATATTTGGGGCGAAAAATTTTGTTTCGTCGAAAATTTTTAGAGGGCGCCTCTCAAGCGGAGTTGAGTTAATGGGATAATTATCATAACATAAACAAAAGGATAATTGTTTCAACGTTATCAAAAATACCTGACAAACGTTAAGATTGGAAGCTATTTTCCAAGATGAATTTCAGTTATCTATGTTTTTAAACCAACCAAATCCAAGAATTCCTCATAAAAGATAAAAAAGATTGCAAGGGGAAAGAAGTAGAGCAAAATTGGTAGGAATGGAAAGTGGTGTGAATACTTAATATGACAAAACATGTCGCTGAAAAATATTCAATAAGAGCCGCATCTGGGATGGTTATTAGAAATTTCTTCCCACGAGAAGAAAATTGTGATCTTCAAGGTTTCTCCAGCTATGCTTAGGACGTCCAACTGGTACTAAACTCATTGTACAAACAAAGGCTAAATCCTAACAGCAACTGAGTAATGGTAACCTTAAAATTAAACAGCAAGATTCTATTATCCAACAAGCCACCTCTGATAAATAAAACATCAATACATATTCAGTCGCCAACACTAGCATTTTGCATATATCATGTTCCATGTGACAGTAAGATCAACAGAACTTGACTAACTTACGGAGAAATGACGCCACCCCACTTCCCACAGCTAAGTGGACAAATTCATAGCACACCTGAAATTATGGGCATTATTAGAATTGAATACACGGTGCATACACCTACAAATTAATGGACAATGCTAATCGAATAATTACCTCGGAAACTCAAAACTCTATGATCAACATCATGTATATCAGTAGCACCCCCAAAAGACCGGATCAAACTCCCAAATAGCACCATCATGAGGGACAAAAACCCAGAGCCAAACATTTATGAGCAAGCTTCAGCCGCATACCCAGAGCCACGGCTCTCTGCAATATAAGCTTTGATGTTGCCTCTGCAATATAAGCTTTCTGCAGACACCATCGAATGCATATGTACACCATTATCTTGATGTAAGCTTTGATCTTGCTAATCCTGGATCTATATACTGCTCTCTGCAATATAAGCTTTGATGATGCCTCAGCTTCAGTAAAGGGAAAAAAATGTTAAATCCTACATATGAGCGAAATGTTAATTTGAGCTGAGCCACAATTTGAACATACCTGGAAAAGATTATGCATGACAATAGCCCCATCCTCCCTGTTTTGTCGAAGCACATTCATCAGTGTGTTCCTGTTGAGCCTTAGGATCTACGAGAGCTCGACGGTCCGAACCCTGAACGGCTGTGATCTGTAAAGCAGCACTCCTATCACCCCAAACACTTCCCCAGCAGCCGCTCTTCCGCAAATATGGAACATGATACTATTTATATCTGGAGTTAAATACCTCTGATATTTGTTCATTAAAGGAAGATACTCTTACTTGTTCGATACCTTCGATATTTGCTGTTATTTCCTGCTAACACCATCGAATGCATATGTACACCATTATTTTGATAAAAGGTTCAAGAAAGCGAACCCCAAAATGCAAATCAAACAATACAGAAAAAAGAACCAAATACCAAATATGATCGAATTACCTAGCCTCAGGTTGCAACGTTCTCCAATTCACTGACCTCGGGTTGAATTCAATTACATAAATCAAAGATAACATCAATTTTGTTGCAATAAAAATAAGAATAAAAAAAGATGTATATCTATAGCTAATTTGTAGTTTACCTGGCCTCGGGTTGAATTAGACGCATGCATGACATCCTTCTAAGTGCGCTCCTTTCCCTCCTCCTTTATCTGGGCTTGGGACCGGCAATACAATAATTAAATTGTATCGGCGGAGTTACAAGGGGGTTTTACCTAAATATACATGAATATTCAAAATAAGATGAAAGAAAGTCTTAGCATAGTTTCAAAACATAAAATATACGAAGCGCAACAAGTCTTAACACGTGACAAACGACCAAAAAAACCAAAAGACCAAAAGATAACCCAAAAGCATGCATTAATCGAAAGAGATAAAGTACTTGAGCCAAGCAACTGTTGTTCCAACAGCTTGTTGGATAGTAGACATCTACGAATTGGCCCGGTATAAAGGAGCTTGAGGTTCCAACGCCACGTCGACCCAAACCTTCCAAACATTCTCTCCAAGTGGAACATGCACCAAAGCATTATGATCAGTTGTTGCAAGTGTCCCTTCCGCAACAACCTTCTTTTCCCAATTCAATAACTTGCATTTTTTTGGAATATCTTGAGTAGGCATTTTAGTAGGCATTTGAATATTCGTATTACCACTGTTTGCGAAGTTACTATCATGGTGTGACTGAAACAAAGCAAAAGAGAGGCTTTTTAATCAACTTATTTATTTTTGAGATAATGGCTCAAAATTAGCTACCTGCGGCGTATTAGCACGAGGAGTTAATGGCTCTGCCCTGACATTTGATCTTCCTGTCATGGTCTGTAAGAAGCATAAAGTTAGATATGCACCTGGTAATTCATAAGCATTGTTGTGAAGGGACAAGTAGGGAAATAGGTGTAGAGGGTTAAGAGCCACCGACCCTCATATTTATAGCTTTCAATAGTGGGTTGGATACCCAATGGGCCTCATGGGCCTATTCATTACACTTCCCCTTATCCAACCAACATTGAATAAGAGGTGGATTCTTCAGGATCCGAGTTAGGATAACTGCCTTGTTAAATAAAGAACAGTTAATCCATAACTTCCCCTGATTTAGGGATGTGTCTAGGGGTGGATACTTCAGGATCCTGAGTCAACGAGGTTGCCTCGTCAAAACCTTGACTACGGAAAACCCTGTGGGAAAAAACCAGTAGCCAAGGGAAAAGAGTACAACTCTGCGGTTGACTCCCCCTCATCTGACCAAGCTTCAGGCTTGCAGATTTCCTATGAATCTATACATCAGTTTCCTATGTATCTATGAGTTCATAGTCCTCTCATCCTGACCCAGTTTACATTTACTCACTCTCCTCATCCCAATCCCACATACAAGTTCCTTAAAGATACTAGTAGGCAGGGATTTGGTAAGCAAATCCGCCAAGTTATTACATGATTGGATCTTCTATACCTCAATCTGCTTCTGCTTCTGAAGGTCGTGCGTCCAGAAGAACTTGGGGGAGATATGTTTCGTCTTTTCACCTTTTATGTAGTCGTCATGTAGCTGGGCTATACATGCTGCATTGTCTTCATGAAGTGGAGTTGGCGCAAGAACGCCGGTCATCAGGCCGGTGGAGGTGAGGATGTGCTGGATCACAGAGCATAGCCAAAAACTCTCCTTGCTTGCTTCGTGGATCGCTAGGAGCTCTGAGTGAGTGGATGAGACGGTCGTCATGGTCTGCTTTACAGATCTCCAGGATATGGCTGTGCCGCCATAAGTAAACATGTATCTTGTCTGAGACTTCTCTGTATGAGGATCGGTCCTGTATCCTGCATCAGTATAACCAACTAAACCAGTTGATGTCCCTTTCCTGTAGAATAGACCTACGTCTATGGACTCTTGGAGGTAGCGCAGAAGATGCTTAACTCCGGCCCAATGCCGCTGTGAAGGTGCAGCACTATATCTGGCTAGTAAGTTGACTGCAAATGCTATGTCAGGGCGAGTGCAGTTAGCCAGGTAAAGGAGTACACCGATAGCTCTTAGATAATGCACTTCGGGGCCTAGTGCTTCATCCCCCTCTTCCAGCGGTCGGGAGATGTCTTTATGTACATCCAATAATCTGACGACCAATGGAGTGCTGAGGGGGTGGCACTTATCCATCTGAAACTTTTTCAATAAGTTCGATGTGTAAGTTGACTGATGTAACAGGATCCCATCGTTAAGATGCTCTATTTGAAGGCCTAAACAGAATTTTGACTTTCTGAGGTCTTTCATCTCGAAGATTTCTGTCAAGCTTCTAGAAATCTCTGCGATCTCTTCAGGAGATCCGATGAGGTTCAAGTCGTCCACATAGACGGCTATGATTACAAATCATGTTGCCTTTGCTCTTATAAAGATGCAAGGACAGACTGTGTCATTTGAGAATCCTTGTTTTGCAAGGAAATCGTTCAGTCTGTTATACCACATCCTTCCAGACTGTTTTAGACCATATAATGATCTTTGCAGTTTCACTGAGTAGATGTCACGTTTTCTCTCCTTTAGTGCTGCAGGCAAAGAATAACCGTCAGGCAATCTCATATAGATGTCTCGGTCTAGGTTGCCATATAGGTATACAGTAACCACGTCCATAAGTTGCATATCTAAACCCTCTTGGGCTGTTAAGCCAATGAGGAATCGGAAGGTGATCGCGTCCATGACCGGGGAGTATGTGGCTTCAAAATCCACCCCTGGACGTTGGGTAAAACCCTGCGCTATAAGCCTTGCTTTGTAGCGAACGATCTCATTCTGTTCATTTCGTTTTCTAACAAATACCCATTTATAACCCACAGGTTTTACACCTTTTGGTGTCTGGACTATGGGTCCGAAGACCTTGCGTTTGGTGAGTGAATCCAACTCCACTTCTATTGCCGCTTTTCACTTTGGCCAATCATCTCTGCTTTGACATTCTGTCAGAGAGCGTGGTTCAATATCATTGTCGCAGTACGCGACGTTGATGGCAATATTACACGCAAATGTGTCATCTATGGTTGTGCTCTTTCTGTCCCAATACTCCTCAGTTCGTACATAGTGTATCGAAACTTTATTTTCTCCCGGTTTTTCCTCTTCATGAGAGTTTGGGAGAGATGGGGTAGCATGGCTTATAGTAGCATCCTGTGGTGGTATTTGTTTACCATTGCCAAGGGTCCTACTCTTTCGAGGGACTTGGTCCTTGGATCCCGGTGGTCGCCCTCTCTTTTTGAGAGGTCCAACCATTTCTGCTGCAGGCGGATTGTATCCATTTTGCGGTATGTCAATCCTAGCTGGAGTGTTAGCAGCAGGGACATGTGATTTGACAATCTTCTGGTTGTCAGTAAATTTGTCTGGCAAGATATGGACAGTGTTTTGGATGTGGAGAATCTTTAGGACCTCCTCTTCACATTGGCTTGTGGGCGGATCAAAGTGACATAATGTCTTTGTATCCCAAGTGATACATTCTGAAGCTTCGGGCTTCTTTGTCTGTGAGCCTAGTCTTGGAAACGATGTTTCATCGAATTCACAGTCTTCTAGACGTGCCTTGAAAACGTCTCCCGTAAGGGGTTCTAGGAATCTAATTATGGAGGGGGTGTCAAACCCAACTTAAATACCTAGGCGACGTTGTGGACCCATCTTTGTCCTTTGTGGTGGTGCTATGGGGACGTATAATGCACAACCAAATATTCTCAAGTGTGAGATAATTGGTGGGGCTCCAAGTGCTAGTTGCATTGGAGAAGATGACTAACCTCCAGAAGGTCTTAATTTTATTAAAGATGCAGCATGCAAAATTGCATGACCCCATGCATTCACTGGCATCTGGGATTGAAGTAATAATGGACGAGCAATCCATTGCAGTCTCTTAATGAGAGATTCTGCTAACCCATTTTGGGTGTGAACATGTGCTACAGGATGTTCGACTTCAATTCCCTGAGCTTGACAATAGTCTAGAAAGACTTGTGATGTAAACTCCCCCGCATTGTCCAGACGAAGTTTCTTTATCTGGTAGTCGGGGAAGTGGGCCCGTAACTTGATTATCTGAGCTAAAAGCTTAGACAGTGCTAGGTTACGGGTGGACAGTAGACACACATGTGACCACTTAGTAGATGCGTCTATCAGGACCATAAAGTACCTGAGCGGACCACTTGATGGGTGTATTGGCCCACAATTGTCTCCGTGGATTCCTTCCAGAAAACTTGGGGACTCCACGTCCACTTTCAGTGGAGAGGGTCTCGTAATCAGTTTACCCTTGTAACAGGGTGGACATGGGAATTTCCCTTTTTGAAGAATCTTCAGGTTCTTCAAGTCTATACCCCTGGAGCTTTTTATGATGCGGTACATCATAACAGAGCCAGGGTTTCCCAGTCTACTGTGCTAGAGTTGGAATTCTGGCATTTGGGGGCACTGCAGGTGCTCCGCCATGGATGTTTCTGGAGTTTGTATACTTGTTTGGTAGAGTCCCGAAGGGAGTCCCTTGAAATGTTCCACAATGGTTTTTGAACCATTTGTAAGAGACGTTACAAGAAAGTATTCCCTTTTATCTTCCTCGACCGTCTCTAAGTGATATCCGTTTAAACGGATATCTTTAAAGCTTAGGAGGTTTCAGATAGATTTAGGGGAGTATAACGCTTTTTAAGTGTGATTTGTGTGTTACCGGGGAGCAATATGATTGCTTCCCTTGATCCTTCGATTATGTTAGCTGGTCCTGAGATTGTTCTCAGTGGACCAGAATAGCTACTTATGCTCGTGAAGTAGTCTATGTTTTGAAGGATCGAGTGCGTCGATGCACTGTCCACTAGGCACATTAATTCCATATCTATATAAAGAAAGACATTCAAGCAGTAAATAATATGAAAAGAAAAGATCTACTTTCATAAAAATGCTTAAAAATATTGTTTGACATGGAATAAAAACTAGATACGATGCATGAAAAGAAGATACATTGCTAGTACATAGAAGTGGTCCAAAACTAGAGTGTGTCATCTCCCATGAAGTCTTCAGGAGTCCATGAGGTCTCTGGCAACACTGCGCTCTCAATCAGGTTTGTCTCAGCTCGAGGCTTGAGGCTTGCCTGGTAGAGGTCCTGGAGGTGTTTCGGGGTGCGGCAGATTCTGGACCAGTGGCCCGTCATTCCGCATTTGGAGCACTTATCCTCCCAGTCTTTCTTGGGAGTGCCACCTTTGTTGGGCATCCTCTTTTGCTTCTTTTCCGTGAACTTCTGGTTCTGAAGAGGAGATGGGGGAGTGGCCTTCTTCCGCTGCTTTTGTTCTTTCCATTTCTGGAATTTTGCCTTTTTGTCCATCTTCTTCTTCTGGGAAGACTTGAAGTGTGCTTCTGCAGGAGGTGGCAGTGGAGCGGAGCCAGGAGGACGCAGGTTGTGAGTGGCAACCAACAGGTCTCTGTTCTGTTCAGCCATAAGCAGGCATGAAAGCAGTTCAGAGTACTTAGTGAACTTATTCTCACGGTATTGTTGCATAAGGATCATGTCCTTCTCGTGGAAAGACGTGAACGTCTTTTCCAACAACATTATCTCTGTCACCGTTTCACCGCACAACTTCAGGCGTGAGGTGATACGGAAGAGTGCTGAGTTGTACTCCGCTACGGATTTGTAATCCTGTATGCGGAGATGAGTCCACTCGTACTGCGCATGGGGGAATATGACATCTCTCTGATGCCTGTACATCTCCTCAAGTGCGTCCCACAGCTCGTAAGGATCCTCTACAGTAAGGTACTCGTCCTTCAGGGTCGAGTCTAAATGTTTCCTGTATATATAATGGCTTTCGCCTTTAATATATCGGAAACTTCCTCTGTATGAGGTGCTTCTTTTGAAGCATCCTTGTCGGCTGAGGCAGTACTTGTTGTTGCCTTCTCAGTTGTCGTGAGACTGAAACCATGAGAGCGCAGATGGAACTTCAGGTCCAACTGCCAACTCAGGTAGTTTGACCCATCGGCCTTCAGGACCGAAAAGTCGACATTCGCAAGTCTGGCCATTGGATGATCTAGCAATATATAAAAACAACATGTATCATTAAAACTGAGTAAAAATAGACATCCACGCATGTATTTTAAACATTTGTCATAGCATGGATTTATTAAAGGAAATTTAACATACTTGCTTTTTGACGGTTTCATGATGTGAATAATTAACAAAGATTAACATTCACGCATGCTTTTTGACAGTTTCATTGTAACATTAAACATGGTATGAAAAATAATTAACATCCACGCAATTAATGTATAAGCAATGAAAAAGGAAAATAACTTAGGCCTATGGGGATCAGCCAGCAGACACCGAAAAAAGAAATACAGTTCGAAGTTACATCAAAAATTACATGAAAGAATAAAATACAGCTCGGGAACTTCAGAGAGAAGCACCTATCTTCTTTGTGCATACGCCTTCAGCTCCTTTTTGGTGTCCTTCGGTCTTCTTTTTACATTTATATCCTCACTTATAAATTTCTCTCAAAAGAAAAAAAATGCAGGAATTTAAAGTTGTCGGAAACCTGGCTGATCCCTAAAAACATAGCCTAATTGCACATCCACGCAGATAATATATTAAAAACATACAACCACGCAGATAATCATATCACAGGCATGTAAAGATTAATAATCTAAATGGTGTGTGACGTGCTAAAATTGTTTTTGAAAACTTTTTACCTTTGATCCATTTTTTGTGTACCGCTTTAAACCCTTTTTTATAAAGTTTCTTTAATTATTTTGGGCTTTTTAGGGCCAAAAATAAAAAAGAAAAATTGTTTGTGTAAAAGGGCTAATTTCAGACTTTTTGGGCCATGAAAACAACCCATTAGGGTTAATTGGGTCTCCCCCGAAAAATTGGCCCGTTTACGGTTAGGGTTTCCGAAAAACCCTAGGGGGGCCCGCGGCGTGTCGCCGCGACGGCCGGCCGCGCAAGGCGTGGCCATCGTGGCGGCGACGGGCCGCGGCGGCGGGCCGCGGCCTGAGGCCGATGCTGCAGGCCGCTGCTGCAGCGGCCTATGGCCGCGACGTTTATTTGCCGTCGGCGGCGCTTGTGAAGCGCCGCCGTTTCGCCCTACAGGCATGCGGAATTTTGGATCAAGGTCGGGGGGGTAAAAAAACGGATTTTCAAGCATTTAGATCGCTAAAACAGGTTTTTATTGTTTTTAGACATGCGGATCTAAAAAAATGTGATTTTTATCGTGTTTTTAAACTTTTTGATCCTAAAACTTGTAGATCTAACGTGAAAAGCAAGTTTAGATCTAAAAAGTTTTGATTTTTACCTCTAGATTCGACAAGGGAATCTAGTCGACGGTTGGTGAAGGATGCCCTTTTAGCTCCCCGTTGAGAAGATTACGATCTTCTTGAATCTGAGCGATTGATGGATCTCCTTCCTCGCGAGCCACCGTCTCCTCCAACGAGCGTGATCGTGTTGATAACGTGTTGTGAAGGGAAAGGTAGGGAAATAGGTGTAGAGGGTTAAGAGCCCCCTACCCTCATATTTATAGCTTTCAATAGTGGGCTGGATACCCAATGGGCCTCATGGGCCTATTCATAACAAGCATGTATTTTTATTGATTAATAAATAGCTAATTAACTTATAACTTACTGCCATAAATAAATCAGACAGCTCTTGTAATTTAGTCGTCAAGCCATTAACTTGGTTTTCTAATGCACATACTTTCTTTGAATTACACATACGAACACCCAACTGAGATGGTGTAAACCCAAAACCTAGTCCTCTTACTCTTCCATTGCGTTCACGCCCGAATGTCTTCGCCACACCATCATCACTCAATCGTACCGTTCCTTGCGAACTTTGAGTGCTGATATGCTCTTTTATCTTAGTCTATAATTTGAAAAATAGATCCAATTAGTAAAACTAATTTTCCAAGTGGTGTATCCAATATAAATTAACATAGTTCAATACACATCCTTACTATGCACTCCGCAACATAAGAATTTGGTGGTTCTCCATTTTTCTTAGTGTGTCCTTTGCACCACAACTCGTCTCTGTCGATCTCTGATCCACTCTCCTTTTTCTGCAAAATAAGTATGAAATTAATAGTGATAGACATTATATCTGGGCATTTTACAAGTTTTATTTAAATTTCTTACCATGTCCTCTGCCATTCTTGCATACCCCTTTCTACTCATGGTGTGAGGAGAAATTGACATATTAGAAGTAGGTATAATACAAGAAAGAGAAATTATAGTTGTACTCTTTGAAACTTAAGTAATTACCTCAAACTCAACCGAGAGTTTCTCTTTGATAAAATCACTCCACTCTTGATCACTTTTTATATTATCGGGTCTTAGCATGGCTAACTTGTTGGCACTATGAGGACCCAGGGATGCATCTCTGATAGCTGAAACCAATCTTGACTTGGACTCTTTCCATCGTGCGCCCATCATCTTAAGCAATAAAGCCTTGTCCAGATCATCCAACTTGAATCTTGTCTGTACAACACAAGATATACAATTAAAATTATATATGTTAATATATACAACATATATAAGATTCATTTGAATGAAAGAAATATTTAAAATAACCTGTATACATGTCCACAAATCATCCTTCAATAGATCGTCAACTTTCTTCCAACTCCTAATGTTAAAAGGAACCATCTCCCTTGCTAAAGAACCAGTATAAGATGACAAGGATACTGAACTTGTACCTATAGGTTGCCCTTTATAATGGAATTCAACT